>CM060926.1:279446671-280065778 GCA_030737875.1 Allium sativum | reverse complement strand
CTTTTTAAAGGATTTTCCATTAAAAAGTAATTTTCTAAATTATAATAAATCACGATAATAATTTATTTCAACCATTAACTACATAGGTAGTTAGTTTCTTTAATAACCAAAATAACCAGTAAATCCCTTTTTAAAATCTAACAATATTCATTAACTATTTCCTATTCAGAACAAACTAATTCAGAAATCAATGCAAATAAAGAGTCGATTTATTCACTTAAAACACGATTATTTTATTAACAAATTTCCATTTGTTTTTTCCCTTTAAATTAATTAATAATATAAATAAATAATTCCATTAAATTGTTTCTAAACAACACCATTATCCAAACTTAACCCTTTGATTAATTTCCTTATTCTCACATTTTCAAATCTGATTAACATCAGTTTTGGCTTTAAAAGATCAATTTACAATTGATTATAGCCATAAATATTTATTTCCTTTGAATAAAATTTTATTCAAAATTTATATATTTTTCCAAAATCTATAACCAGTTATTAAATAAATTTCATAACTTCAGTTCTATTGATTTACCTGACGGTAAATCGATATAAACAACAATTTACTTTTAGGACATTTACTGCCGATTACTCAACCAATACTGCCCATTGGTTCACACACAACATAGGTTGGTTTTCACATCAATGATCAATAATCAAATCTATCACACCAAACAGAACAGTTTATATAAGATAATATGAAAATAAATAATCTATTTGGGGAATCCGGTTGGATTCCTCCAACCTGTCCTTCCCTGTATCAAACGGTTATCTCCATACAGTTAAAATAAATCAAACAAATCAAACAATCTAAACCATTAAACACGTTTATCGATAAACTTGACCAATAAGGTAAGTTACCATTATTGGAATCAATCGTTAAAATGACGATTTGGTATTTTACTGAAATTAACCAACGGTTTATTTTCATCGGTTAAATCAACAAATATATTATAACTAGCAAACAGTAAATCATTTGCAAGTAGAGCACACAAAATGAAAACCCAATATAAAATATAAATGGGGAAAATACTGAGTGAGTTAAACTCACTTTGATTTGATTTCCCAAGTAGCTAAGCCGTCCGGTTCCCATTTAATTAAACATGCATTTAACAAATTCCAGTACCTTTTTGTCTTGTCCAAGATAATTTCAGAACGTAGAGTTCAGTTACACGATCCGAACGCAATTGGTTTGTTCAAATTCTGTTCATACATGCAAAAGATATCCTATTATAAGAGTTCATAAATTTAATTGGACAATTTAATTATTAATTAAAAGTCATTTACATTCATTACTTCTGTCTAACGTTAGTACGCCGGTTAAGTTCCTATATGCTACTTCGTTCAACATCACGCATCTTTGTTCAGCAACCTAGCACAAGTGATAACCAATAAATATAGGTGATTACTTATTAAATCAAAAAAATTCCCTTAACTAAAACCATTGATATTTGGAGTTACTAATTACTACAAATTTGTGATACTAGGCCCATTATCCTATCCTACCATGTTCGTTGGCTTAAGCTGCTCCTCACTTGTGTTATAATATTAATTTTATAAGTACCTAAAATATTTATCTCCTTTAATTAATAATTTGTAGAACAAAACAACCTTTAATTACCAGGTTAATAACGTTAACATGACCCACATTTGTTTTGCAATCCATTGGCCGATCTGTTTGTTCCTTCCCTGTAGCGTTTCCAATGCACTGTCCGAATAATTGAAAATTGAAAATGGAAAAAACATGGTAATGATTTTCTGCTGTTCTCTTCGCTATTGGTTCCATTTGAGTGATGTTTCCCCCTTGTATTCTTCTCGTGACTTTGCTTCTCATTCGGTTCTAAAAATAATTAGCCATAGTTCCACCGTTTACTTCCTTGTATATGTACCCACCGAAAATGTTTGTACCTCGTTCCCTTCCTGCCCCGTCCAAGAATCACGCACCCTTCGTATTAGCAAATTTAGTACCACACACTGAACCACAATCCTTCCTTCCCGACATCACTAAGTGTTGACGATGGACAGCACCATGGTTCGCTACTAGGCAGGTGGAGCCGCAGCAGTTTGTATCGCGTGAGAACAGGGGTATAGGGTGGAGGTGTTAACGTATATGGTGGATATTAGGTTGACCATGGTTGGGGAGTTTGCTTGTTGTTTTATACGTACGTGAATGGATGGAGGCTTTATTTTGTGAAGAGGGAGTCATTTGCAGAAAGTATATTTCGATTATGAAGAAGAAGAATGGAGTTCTATTTCTTGTTCTGAAGTGGACCGAGCATAGCTATTTATAGAAGAAGAATAAGGGGATAGGCACAACGTCTATCACCTGAGAGGACGGCGTATGCTGCTGGAGCTTCCGTGAGATTTCTTGTCGGTAGGATGTCTTGTATTTTCAATTCCAGTTGTGCATCTATGATGTCCTGTGAAGCCTGTTCATATCATGTGCTATTAAACATTAGATAGGGTCGTAATGGGGAAGAAAGAAGTGAAGCTTCCTGTGTTCTCAGTAGATGGGAAAGATCATAAAATAAATGGTAGGCAGTAGGTATTTTCAACTTCAATTAGACTATGTGATGTAGAAAAATTAAGGGAGTATAAATTTATTTTGGTACTTGATAATTTCTTAGTACTTAAAACTTGTACGTAAGCTCGAAAGGAAACATTAGGGTGGACAAGTAGACGATATTTATATAGCGAGATATAAGGATTTGTTTATATTAATTTATTAAAAACGAAACTTAGCTGTGAAGTAGTTGATAAAAACCACCACAATAATTTCTATTTACTGATAAAAAAGATATTCTTGGTGTAAAAAGGTATTCCGGATCCAACGGGACAAGTTTCGTCGAAATCCGAGGTCGTATGAAAAAATTTCCTTTATAAAACCAGAAATGAACACACATTAAATTTTTCCACGATCACTAGATAAATCAAATCAACTTGAAACCTTGAAATCCTACAATAACTTTTTAATACGAACCCAACGGCACCAGTTTCATCGCATTCTGAGACTGTTCCCCCGGTAGGCTATTTTTACTCGCACCGCAATGCCCTTTTTGACACCAAATTTCCCTGTCTCTAAAAATAACAACTATATACCTATCCTGACTCTAATCGACGATACGAACTCAACGGAACTGATTTCGTGGCCTAATACGATCGTCTGCTCCAGTTACACTCAAATATCTCTCTATTTATTTAATTATACGCTATAGAAATTATATGGGCATTTTTGGCTGCCATGGTCACATACGAACTTAGTTTGCCACGCCATTTAACACCGTGCAATAATTTAATGATACAGTTCCAATGAAACTGATTTCATCGAAAACGAAGTCCGTTTGCAAAACGGCTATTTTGATGGCCTATTTTAAATAACGATTTTCCATAGCGACTATTTCAAAATTTGATTTGACCAAAACTTGCAAATTATAAAATGAAATCGGAATTTTTCTCTTTCGTATGAAAATTATCATTAATATGGTTCCAACGTTTCTCGTTTCACAGAAATCCGGCTTATATTGGGCTCTGTATATGCAGTTGAAGTTGAAAATTCAATATTACGAACTGCAGAGCCATTTCGAGCTTGTTTTATATTATAATAGCATTTAAATAATGAATTAAATATATAAAATCCATTTATACTCCAAATATAATATTTAAAATAATAAATTAAATTAAATATTTGACGGCCAAAACACGGGTCGTTACAAAAGGGTTACAGGTGGTGCTTCGTCCGGACGTACGTGTTGATTGTCCGGATACGCGAGCACCTAGGTGACTCCAGTTTCATTCAGACCCAGAACGGACTTGTAAATGGATGTGTGTCTGACATTAGATTTCATTCCATATAAATTGGTTTCTATTTAATATATATCTGTTGGTGGCGGAGAATTTATTCACTTGCTTAACACCCTTCTCTAAGACGCATGAGCTCAAAGGTTATATATTAGTAGTTATCGATCGCATGGTGTGGACTGTCAATGTGGCATGCCAAGATGCAATTGATCAAGGCTTTTGTTGAAAAGCAGAGCCTTGTGGATGATGATCAAAGCATAGCCTATTTAGGCATAGCTTTGTGTATTTCGTTGCCTCGAGAGCCTCACATCCCGGTAGAGTCAAAAATGGAGCAAGGGAACGCAGGGAGTGCACACGTTTCTTTCTAGCTAGAAGTGGTGTTTGGATTTAACACGGTCCGGCATTTTACTTATGTGGTTGATGGATTTTGAGGTGCCTCGGATTTTTATTGGCCACAATGGCCAATTTATAGGTCCAATAGGATCGGGAAGCGTGTGTCCAGGAATTGCCAATCCAACCCATTGCACTATTGGGGGACCGACCCTGCAGGATCCAAGGGTTCGCCAGCGTCCAAATCCTGAAACATTGCTAGAGCGTCTTGAATCGGTAAGGAGATCGTTCCTAGCCTTGACTCTTGATGGAAATCCAACCTCTAATACGACATCCTGTGGTTTTGATTGTATACCTATATATGGCGACATAGTAGGATGGGGTACTATGTTGTCTATGATTAATACATTATGATTGAAAGGTTTTTAAAACATATATACACTAGTAATAATATCAAATCCGTTTTTATCGTATCAAGCATTTTTGACCATTATAAGGTAAATCTTTATCCTCCGGCTTGCGTTGCATTGTGTGATGGGACCTGAGTCTTATAATGGTTTCATTTTTCTAAAAGGCATTGCGTTGTTTTACGGATTTACTTTATTTATGCACTGGCAATCCAATGGAGTAAACCCGTTCCGCGATAGCGGCGTGGTCCTGTGATTAGCCTCCTTATTAGTTAAGTTAAATAAAGATTTCTCACACCAGTCCCATGACGGACCCGTAGTTTGTTTCACTTTGCAAATTCGGGTGCCCTCTTTTCCACACGGGAAATTGAGTAGCTTATTTTGCAGATATATTGAGCAGGATTCTAGATCGAAGCTTAGAGCTGTGTCTAGAGCATGATAGCCTTCCACTGTGATTAGTATATTTGATCCGCTGCAATGTATTACATTTATTGCAATTAAATCTTCCGTTGTATTATTTATCAATGTACTCTGATATATTCTGAACTCTGATGTAACATTATCATGATGTTTATAAAAGTCTGCTATTTTTGTTCTGATGTGTTGTATTCCCAAATTTAACGTATTCAGGTTTTGAGCGGTCTTGGTCGATTTAACGATCGATCGGGTCGGGCGAAATTCGAGTCGTTACAGTTGGTATCAGATCCAGGTTAGCTCAAATCTTTGGGGTACAACTCGTTAGAACTGAACAAAGGACTTATCAGAGATTGGATTGGTAATATCCAACAAGAATAACTCGTTAGAGATGGGATCAGTAGTATCCTAGAACGAGTGTGAAGAGTATTAATTTTTAAATTAAAAATGAAAACAAATTTAGTTTTGAAAAATTTTAAATCTTATTATACGTATTTGAATATATATATTATTTTATTTTATTTTGGACAGTCGAGTATATAAAGATGTTGCATATACGCCTAGCTAGCGTGTACAAGAAGTCTCAATTATACTGGGTAGATATAGAATCACACTTTAGTAGTCTGGAGATGTTCTGATAGTGGTTCGAAACATCGTCAGAATTTATGTTCGAGTTTCGAAAGTGGTATATCTATATATTTCCATTGACTGGTGTGAGGACCAAAACTAGATAGGGTCTATTGCTGTGATTTGCACTAAAAATATGATTTTTGACTATATAAAAGTTATCTATTTGAAAAGTTAATCACCTAATTGATTGCTGGTTGTGATGTTTGGTACTTAGTTTAACTAATTAAAATATTGGAATGATAATCAATTCAACCAATATATAAAAGAATGATAAATTTAACTAAACCAACTTTAATATTGAACTTAACTGAAAATTGATTAAAATTAAAAGTTGAATTGGTGAATTAAACAACTTTTAGCATCGTTCCTTTTCGAGGACGAAAAGATTTTAAGTGGGGGAGATTATAACAACCCGCAAATTCTAAACCAATTTAAAATTTTTATTTTAGAAATTTTAATGGAAATTTAATAGTTAAAATAATTTATTTTAAATAATAATGACTAAAAATTGAAGTTAGAATGAATATATTTATTTTAATTATAAAAGGAGTTAGAAATAGCGCGGTAGTTTGAAAAGTCAAACTTGACCTTTGACTGACTGTACAGGATGCAAAATAAATCGGATTTTAGTGAAACCAAAAATATTAGAATCTATTTAAAAATATATTTCCAACGAATCCTAAAAATCGAAATTTCATAGTGGGAATCAAAAGTTATGCCCAGTTTGAAATTCAGAAAAGTCGCTGTAGAATTTATATATATATATTTTAATATTAAAAATAGTCATTTTTCAAACGACCTCCGTTTTCGACGAAACCACTTTTGTTGGAACCGGAATGTCAAATTATTGCTAGGTTTCAATTTTCATAGTTTTTAGAATTAATATATGAGCGCGTCAAAAGAAAATGTGTTTTGTCTGTTTTAGTCAAATCTGATCAACTAGAAAATGACCATTTTTCAAACGGTCTCAGAATTCGAAGAAATTAGCCTTGTTAGAAGCGTATCGTCAAAATATAACTAGAAATAATTTTTCTGGAATTTTTAGAGGTCGTGTGTGGCCCCGGTGAATTTTAATGTAAGATTGAATTAATTAAATAAATGATTTAAATATTAAATTAAATAAAACAGGCTATAGACGTTCGTTTGGGCTCACGGGACATAGCCCATTGGGTTCAGAATAGGGCATATTAGCTAGGAATGTCTGTCGTTGGGCCTGAATTAGAGTTAGTTAGAATAAACAGGCTTTTTCTAAAATTAATTAATTAAATAGTATAAAATACAATATATACACACTTGAAATACCTAACCCTAAATCAGAAATGTCCAACCGCCGTATATACAATTTCAATGGCTGAAACGCTCTCGACTTCTCCCTCTTCTATCCCCTAAATCTCTCAATGATTTCAAGAATCCCATATACTAAATCAAAGAGTGGAGCAAGGCCTTCGATCTGGTACGGGGATGTAAAAAAACCATGTACAAATGGGCGCGAATTTCGAGGCAAAAGGGGCTGACTTCGGTGACGGGTTGCGGATCAGGGAGGAGGCCGAGTTGGCCGTGGGTCCTGGCATCGGTGCGGTGGTCGATGGCGCTCGTCGTGGTGCTCGTTGATGGTGGTCCGGCAACTTGGGGTTGCGTGCGTGGTGGCGGATCGAAGTGGAGCTTATGGGTTTCAGTTAGCCGTGAAGAAGAAGAAGAAGGGTGCGGCCTAATTTGGTTTAAAGGGGTTTTTTAAAAATTATTAAATTAACCAATTAATTATGAAATTAAGCTTTGTAGTCGTATAACTTTTTCATATGAAATTGAAATTCAGAAATTCAAGATGCATTGAATTCCTCTTGTCGAATACTACACAACAATACAGACCAGATCTGAAACAGGACAAATCAGAATTTGGGGATAAATTCCAATCTGAAATGAACAGAATCAAAATCGTGGTGAGATTTCTCTTTCTTTTAAATTAATTAATTAATTTAATTTAATTGCTATGTAACTATTGTATGTATATGTCTTAGATCTACTGTGATGTGATTGTGGATGATTTATTTGTTGATTGGTGATGTATAAACACAGATCTGTGTGTGTTGAATAAAAATAAATCATTTTGAAAGGTTATTGATTTGGATTAGAATTTCCATTTCGATGAAAATAAATCATTTTGTAAAATCATTGATTGGAATAGAATCGCCATTTCAATAAAATTGATCTTTTATTTGCATTCTTTATGCGAATACACTTTGAAATATAAAGTTTTATATTCTTTTATTTGCATTCTTTTATGCAAATATATACATAGAAAATATAAATGTCCTTTTATTTGCATTCTTTATGCGAATACACTTTGAAATATAAAGTATTCTTTTATTCGCATTCTCTAACGCAAATATGCATAGAAAATAAAAATGTCCTTTTATTTGCATTTGAAGTAAAACTATATTTTTGTTTGCAATTTTAGATGCAAACAAACAATTAGAATTAAAACCATATTTTTGTTTGCAATTTCAGATGCAAACAAAACATTAGAATTAAAATTACAATTTGCTTGCATTTTAAATGCAAACAGAACACAAGAATGAATATGACATTTTTAATTTGTATTTAAGATAGAATTAAAAATATGATTTCAAAAGTCACATTTTTGTTTTGTAAATTTAGTTGCAAACAAAGCACAAAAAGGGATTATATTTCTATTTGTGTATTTAGATGCAAATAAACATCGTAGTTAAAAGATTATATTTTTATTTTCATTCTTCGATGCAAATAAACACCGTATTCAAAAGTTGAATTTTTATTTGCATTCTTTGATGCAAATAAACACCGTATTTCAAAGCTGAATTTTTATTTGCATTCTTTGATGCAAATAATCCACCGTATTAAAAGTTGAAATTGTATTTGCATTCTTTGGTGCAAATAAACTATGAAATTAAAGGTTGTATATTTATTTGCATTACTTGATGCAAATAAAATATTGGATTAAAAATTGCATATTTATTTGCATTCCTTGATGCAAAAAAAAAATATTGGATTAGAAGTTGCATTTTTATTTGCAAATTTAGATGCAAATAAAACCTTGAATCAGAAGTTGCATTTTATTTGCATTCTTTGATGCAAATAAAGGATGAAGAAAAAAGTTGTATTTTTATTTGCATTATTTGATGCAAATAAATCATAAATTAAAATATCATCTTTTTATTTGCATTTTAGATGCAAATAAAAAGCATAATTTAAGAAATTACACTTTTATTACATTTTAGATATAAATAAAAGAATAGGATTAAAAATATCATTTTTACTTTTAAACTAGAGAAAATAAAGGGATTATGATAAAAGGAATTCATCTTTGTTGTAATTTTGTTAAATTAGATAAAATGTTTTTATTTTCATCATAGATTATAATAAAAAGATTAGAAGTAAAAAAGATATATTTTTAGTGTCATCTTAGCTACAATAAAAAGAGTAAATAGAAAGATAAGTTTTATTTTGTCATTTTGTTGCAATACAAAAGATGCATTTTTTGTTAAACAAGAATGAGGCGTTTTTAGTTCATTATAATTAACTAAACAAAAAGACACATTTTTATCATTTAAATAGAATGGGACAAAATCATTCAATTTTGTCATTTTTAAAAGATTAAGAAAATATATTCACTTTTATCAATTTAAAACAGTTAAACTCAATTTGTTACAATTATCAATTTATAATAGTTGAAATCTGTTTGATCTCTTTTGTCAAATTACCGAAGTTAAAACTATTTTGGTGTTTTTTCAAATTTATCATACTTAAAACAAATTGGTCACTTTTGTTAAACTATAATGGTTTAATCAAAACATTATCATTTTTATCGCATTCGATTTGACAAAACAAAACAAACACATCATTTATAATTGTTTTGTTGAATTAGATTTGTCAACAAACCAAAGTCATTATCTTTGTTGTTTGTTGAAATAGAATAGTTAAATTAAAATATTCATTTTGTCAAAATAGATTAGTTAAAAGCAAACCTTATATTTTTGGTCAAATTATATATTTTTGTCAAGATAAGACTAGTTGAATCAAAAAACACATTTTTCTTGAAAACAAAAATTACCTTCGGTTAATTAGATTTGAATTAAGACAAAAATTTACATTTTTGTTGAATGAAAAAGTTAAACACAAATAGCATTTTTGTGTAATAGGTTGTATTACCATAGAAATATCCATTTTGATAAAATAGAATTGTCAGCAAGATGGAACTCCTTATACATTTTGTTGAGATATAATTTATATGCAAATAAAATAATCAACTTTATTTGCATGACATACGATAGAATTTATATGCAAATATAAAAATCATTTTTATTTGCAAACTTACATTAGAATTTATATTCAAATATAAGAATCATAGTATTTGTCAAAACATACATTAGAATTTGTAGTTGAGTTAAAATGACATTTATATATGCTAATGCATACATTAGGATTTATATGCAATTTAAATTGAACATTTTTAGGTGTTAGGTTATACATTGAAAAACATATACCAATGAGATTATTTCTTTTATGTGTTAAAACTAAGAATAATTATAAACAAATAAAGTATAATAAAAATTATCTTTTATTTGTCATCCACAATAATGTCGTATAAATAAATTACATTCTATTAAATATTAGAAATGTATAAAGAAATTACACGAGTCAAATTTATTTTATTTCGTCATTCGGAATAAAATATCATGTTTTGTCCTTCATTATCAACATGTTGATAATATTAAAATTGGTTAAATTAATTAACCAATTATTTGTTTATATGTACTGTTGTTGGCTGAAAACCCCACATGGGTATTGGGATGATAATTGATATACACTAGTCCCAATAGTTATTTGTATGTCAATCGATAGATTGACAGGATGCGGTGAGCGTTATTATTTCATTTTAATGCTCACACAGTTGAAGACTTCACTTTGGATGTTGAATGGATGGTTTGATGATTATTTATTATTATTGTCATTTACATACGATGTATGAAATCCATATAACAAAAGTTATATGGTAAATGATTGAGTCGCTTTCCGATTCAGAATATCTTTTATATAAAGAATTTTTTTTTAAAAACAAAGAATTCCTTGTAAATAAAGAATAAATCTTTCAACTAAGATTACTGGTATTTCAATTTATATTTATTTATTGGAAAATGATTTTTGGGTTTACCGTGAACAATGTTTTTAAAAGACATTGATTCTTTAACCCAGTTAAAAATAAGATTTATTTCTTAAATTGGATTAATTGTAAAGTAGTGATTTTGGATATTAAAACTGAATTGGAATATTAATAAATCTTTGAAAATAAGATTTAAGAATAAATTTGAAAGATTTTATCTTTGATATAATTAATGGGAACCTTTCCCTAATAATATGAATATTATATTTTAAGGAATATTCTGAATTGGAAAGAGGCGTTGGATGTATCCTTATAACACTTGATTTTTAATTATAAAAATACGCGAGTTATTCGGAAAGACCGGGTTTAATCCATTCTGAATAATTACTACGACGATTAAAGGTCGAAGATTTTGAAGACGGTGGATGAAGGCCGGCGATCTTCACATCGAATGGACGACTACTGATGCTTGGCACTGGGTCGCTCCCAGTAAAGGGTTAAAGGTGGTGTTTCGTCCAGACATACGTGTTGATTGTCCGGATACGCAAGCACCTAGGTGACTCTGGTTTCGTTCAGACCCAGAATGGACTTGTAAATGGATGTGTGTCTGACATTGGATTTCATTCCATGTAAATTGGTTTCTATTTAATATATATCTGTTGGTGGCGGAGAATTTATTCTCTTGCTTAACACCCTTCTCTGAGATGCATGAGCTTAGAGGTTATATATTAGTAGTTATCGATCGCATGGTATGGACTGTCAATGTGGCATGCCAGGATGCAATTGATCAAGGCTTTTGTTGAAAAAAAGAGCCTTGTGGATGATGATCAAAACATAGCCTATTCAGGCATAGCTTTGTGTATTTCGTTGCCTCGCGAGCCTCACACCCCTGTAGAGTCAAAAACGGAGCAAGGGAACGCAAGGAGTGCACACGTTTCTTTTTAGCTAGAAATGGTGTTTGGGTTTAACACGGCCCGGCATTTTACTTGTGTGGTTGATGGATTTTGAGGCGCCTCGGATTTTTGTTGGCCGCAATGGCCAATTTATAGGTCCAATAGGATCGGGAAGCGTGTGTTTAGGAATTGCCAATCCAACCCATTGCACTATTAGGGGACCGGCCCTGCAGGATCCATGGGTTCGCCAGCGTCCGAATCCTGAGACATTGCTAGAGTGTCTCGAATCGGTAAGGAGATCGTTCCTAGCCTTGACTCTCGATGGAAATCCAACCTCCAATACGACATCCTGCGGTTTTGATTGTATACCTATATATGGCGACATAGTAGGATGGGGTACTATGCCATCTATGATTAATACATTATGATTGAAAGGTTTTTAAAACATATATACACTTGTAATAATATCAAATCCGTTTTTATCGTATCAAGCATTTTGACCATCATAAGGTAACTCTATCCTTCGGCTTGCGTTGCATTGTGTGATGGGACCTGAGTCTTATAATGGTTTCATTTTTCTAAAAAGCATTGCGTTGTTTTAATGATTTACTTTATTTATGCACTGGCAATCCAATGGAGTAAACCCGTTCCGCGATAGCGGCTTGGTCCTGTGATTAGCCTCCTTATTAGTTAAGTTAAATAAAAATTTCTCACACCAGTCCCATGACTGGCCCATAGTTTGTTTCACTTTGCAAACTCGGGTGCCCTCTTTTCCACACAGGCAGTCGAGTAGCTTATTTTGCAGATATATTGAGCTGGATTATGGATCGAAGCTTAGAGCTGCATCCAGAGCATGATAGCCTTCCGTTGTGATTAGTATATTTGATCCGCTGCAATGTATTATATTTATTGTAATTAAATCTTCCGCTGTATTATTTATCAATGTACTCTGACATATTCTATACTCTGATATAACATTATCATGATGTTTATAAAAGTCTGTTGTTTTTGTTCTGATGTGTTGTATTCCCAAAGATAACGTATTTGGGTTTTGAGCGGTCTTGGTCAATTTAACGATCGATCGGGTCGGGCGAAATTCGAGTCGTTACAGAAAGGGAATGAAAATGGAGAAGAAGAAGTGATTAAAAATTCGAAATCAAACCCTTTTTATAATGTGTGAAAGGTTGCAGTGTCTCAGAACCATCACAAATAGTGAAAAGATACTTCCTTTCAAATTTGAAAAAATGACAGTTATATGTCGACATGTATGTATATGTATGTTGACATATATATGTATAAAATTAAAATTTGAATATTTTTCAAGTGTTTTGATATATATATATATATATATATAATTCTAGAAATTCTTGAATTAAAATATAGTGTTATAAATAAATATTATAAAGTAGAAAATCATACTAAAACATAAATATAAACTATATAAACATATTTATAAAATTATAGAGTTTAAAACTTATATAAATATAAGGTATATAAAATATAAATATATAAAATTTATAAAGCATAAACTTATAAAACTTAAGTCTAAAATCAAATTAAAATAGAAAGTAAAATAGAGGAAATAGAGATTGAAGACAGAATTTGAAAACAAAATTTGAAATTATTTTGAATTTAAACCTGGAGTGTTATTTAGAGTCTTACATAATCTAGATCTATAACTATATTTATCTTAAACTCTTTAAATCTTGAATGCTCATGAGTCTTGAAACATCTCTGAATTCTGAATATCTAACATCTTTAAACTGTACAGTCTTCAGTAATATTTCCTATACATAAATCTTGCATATGTGTGTGTATTCTAGATAGAGGTGTTAATATTTATTTTATACTCAAATAATATTGAAATAAGGTTGTTGTCATCAAAACTCCATTCTCCAACAATCTTCCCCTTTTTGATGATGACAACCTTAGTTTATAAAATATCATACATGTATATACCTGTTGATGATGATCCTTCAAATACTCCCCCTGTCTATATGAACCCTATAAACTATGTCTATATTTTATATTTTCTCCCCCTTTGGCATTATCAAAAAGAAATTCTAAAGAAATTCCCCTTAAATCGTATAACTATGTAAACATATCTTATAATTAAATCTATACTAAATTTCTAAGATATATAAATAACTCCCCCTGAATCCTAAATCTATCTATATATCCTAGCGTAAAATACTCCTCCCAAATCCATGCTATAAATGATCCTAATGGTTAAATATAACTATCCCTGATTTTGATTCTAATCCTAATAGATTATAACTCTCCCTAAAATAATGACTATATTATTCTAATAAACTAAATAGAAGGATAATAAACTAAGCAAACCAATCAATATTTATAATCAATTCAAACAAGCAAGTCAATCCAAATAAGAAATTCAAACAATCAACTCAAGCAATCAGTTCAACCAAGCCAAAAAAGTCAATCAAGTTAATCAAGACAAAGTAAATATGTTACGCATTTGATTAACAATCCTATATTTCTAATTAGATTAAAAACTTTTCATATAATATACTTGTTATGTGTGAAGTTAAAGTTAACATGTCATCCGTTGTGTTGGTTATAATGCAGTATGTCAAATGCAAATCTATATGAAGTGATATACTGAATGAAAAGCAACTTGTAATGTGAATGATTTAATTTGAGATGTATTGTAATTTATAATAATGATGCATGATATGAAATAAGATGTGTAATGATAGTATGCAGAATGATTTTGTAATTATATCTATTTAAGTAAAATATATTCAAAGTACTATCTATCTATTATGCATACACATCTATATTACAAATTATTTGAATTAAACAATGATAATATATATTAATTTCTAGACTTAGGTTAATGTTACTTACGAAAGAGATTGAAAGGATAGTAAAGATAAAAGCTTTATGGCATTCATAATATAATAAAATATTTAAAATAATTCTATGAGAAATGTGTGAGTTAAATAATCTTATTAGAGTGCTTCTTTAATATAGTAAAAATTGAAGAACTTTTTATAGAGAATATAAAATTATATAAAGTAGACCATAAGCATATATTCATAATAGTATATAAAAACTGATTTTGAAAAGAACTTAAAATTTATTGTGAGATATACAATAATCTTCTTGATACAAATTAATTTTAAATTCAAATTTCAGAAATCCAAACATATTTTTTTGCTAAAGAATAATTTATATGTCAAAACTTTAAAAGAAATCTATAGTTATAACAAAATTTCTTTAACGAAAACCAATAATATAAAGTAATATATAAAACTATAATTTCTTAAATTTAAACTATATTTTTAAGATATAAAAAATCATATATATATTTTTCTTTTTACCAAAATATTAAGTAAAATATTTAAATCAAAATTAGTATGAAGTTACAAATAGTATTTATTATAATGTAACCAAAATTGTTATTATATGTGAAAAATATATGAGTTAAACTGTGTATGCTTAAATTAAAGATATATAAACTTTTGAAACTCAAATTTTGAATTCCATTTTACAAGCCTTTATGTCGACATACATGCATAAATTTCAAAGAACATATGGTTTTGTGACTTTGGTTTTAAACTATCGATTTATATTTCAGATTTTAACTATTTCCTGAAATAATATTAATCCTAACAAACATCCAAATTTTATTTTATTATTATATTATTTATTAATTTATTAAAAGTTTGAATTTCAAAATTTGAATTTGAATTTTAAATTTCAAGTTTAAATTTTAAAGTTTTAAATTTCAAATTCAAAGCAAAGCAAACAAAACATCCATTCAACCAAAAAATTAATTAGATCCATTTCTTCGACATTCTCTAAATTCTTAATTGATATTCCGGAATTTGATGATGGGATCTGCTTTATTGTGACGGGCTTGTTTTTCTGATCAGGATAGTATATTCATTTGCTGAATTTGAACATCGTATGAGAAAGATATTGAAGATTTAGTTGTTCAACCAACTTGGCGCCAAAATTTGAATTTGAATTTAAATTTTGAATGAATGGACACTTCAACTACTATAAAAAGTCATGTCTCTTCACAATCTCTTCTCTTCTTCTTCTTCTCGTTTTTCATTTTCAATCAAACTTTCTGGAGACATAACTTCTTCGTTTCTTAACGGAATCGGAAGAAATCAATGGCAATAAGAGGAATGCAAGGACCACGATCTAGAAAAAGTTTGGGTGGATGGTATTGGGATTCAGAAAGTCGAAATAATAAGAGGAAAACAGAAAATCCCATAACAGTTTTTCTGTTTTTGATGGTCAACTTCGAATCGCCATATCTCACTCAATTTTTATTAGAATTTGATGATCTACCCTCACAAGAACAAGAACTACAACCTGGAATAGGATTTGAGACAAAACAGTCTAACTTGTGGATGAAATTTGAAGATAACAGTCAACAGTTTTGGTTTCCTTCTTTCTTTATTCAACAAAACTTCATTTGATCATTACTTGATCAATTCTTAACGGATTTACATGAAATCAACGGCATTCCAAAGAAAATGAAGAGAAGTACAGTATTGAATCTACTTATAGATGGGAATCAAAAGTTTCTACTTATTTGGTACCCATTTCCTTGTTGATTTACATTGTATATTTCCATTTCTTCCTCTTGATGTCTTTTCACCAACCGTCATTACTTCTCTTCAATTGTCCTTCAGAATTTGAATTCTCAATACTCATGTACACCAATTCGGAATTTGAATTTCCAATAGCCACCTTTTCAGAATTTGAATTTTCAATAGCCACCATTTTGGAATTTGAATCACCAACAGCCACTTTACCCATCTTTTCAACTTTTGAATTTTCAAAAGCCATATAACACATCTTTTCCTGCAAACAAAACAACTTTTCAAAGTATCAAGTGATTTTTCAAAATAACTAATTGTAATTTGAAATAATAACATCATGAATATTCTATGATATATCCATTTAAACTTTTCAAGAAATCATATCACGATAACTTGATTTTTTAATAAAATCGAATGCAGACTCATCTAATACTGATGCAATACATGAATTAAAACTAGTGTTAACAATTATTTCAGAATTTGCCATATAAAAAAAATTCAAAATAAGATTATGAACTTTTTGAAAGACCAGGCTTTGATACCAATTATTAGGGATTGCAGAATGGGTCGTTAAGGCAAAACAAACAATAGAGGGGGGTGAATAGTGTTTTTGGAAATTTAAACAAAATCTAAACTTATATGAACTATTATATGAATCTAACACTATAGAAACAATCATACACAATGAATCAAACACAAATGCAAAGATAAACAAAAATAAAGTGCAGAAAAGGAAAGAACACATCGGATTTTATACTGGTTTGGAATTGCTCCTACGTCCAGTCCCATGCACCGCTGGATTGCGCAGAGTTTTATTACTGTATCAATATCCAATTACAACCCTCCCTGATTTCACGGCTATAAGGGATACCACCAATTCCACACACACACACACAGTTGATCAAGTATACCTTCCTTGATTTCACGGTTATAAGGGATACCACTGATTTCCCATCCTTGATTTCATGGCTACAAGGGACACCACCGATTACACATCCTTGATTTTACGGTTACAAGGGGTACCACCGATTATCCATCCTTGATTTCACGGCTACAAGGGATACCACCGGTTACGCACAATCCAAACAATTACAAACAGCTCTATAACTCTTCAATATCACTTGATTCAAAGAGTAATGAGTAGAGAGTGTAGAGAGAAGAAGAATAGTGAAAACATAATTGAATTTGCCAGAGTATAGGTGTAGAAATCATAAAAATGATAATGAATAATGATGTAACGAATGGAAATGAAAATGAAGAAGAAGAAGCGATTAAAAATTTGAAATCAGCCCCTTTTTATAATGTGTGAAAGGCTACAATGTCTTAGAACCGTCACAAATAGTGAAAAGATACTTCCTTTCAAATTTGAAAAAAAAAATGACAGTTATATGTCGACATGTATATATATGTATGTCGACATATATATGTAAAAAATTGAAATTTGAATATTTTTCAAGTGTTCTGATATATATATATATATATATATATAATTCTGGAAATTCTTGAATTAAAATATAGTGTTATAGATAAATATTATAAAGTAGAAAATCATGCTAAAACATAAATATAAACATATAAACATATTTATAAAATTATAGAGTTTAAAACTATATAAATATAAAGTATATAAATATATAAAATTTATAAAGTATAAACTTAAAAAAATTAAGTTTAAAATCAAATTAAAATAGAAAGTAAATTGAGAAAATAGAGATAGAAGATAGAATTTGAAAGCATAATTTAAAAAACAGAATTTGAAATTATTTTGAATTTGAACCTGGAGTGTTATTTAGAGTCTTACATAATCTAGACTCTATAACTATATTTATCTTGAACTCTTGAAATCTTGAATGCTCATGAGTCTTGAAACATCTCTAAATTCTGAATCTCTAACATCTTTAAACTGTACAGTCTTCGGTAATATTTCCTATGTATAAATCCTGCATATGTGCGTGTGTGTGTGTGTGTGTATATATATATTCCAGATAGAGGTGTTAGTACATATTTTATAATCAGTTAATTTTGAAATAAGGTTATTGTCATCAAAACTCCATTCTCCAACAAATATTACCAAAAATTCAGATCACTGTTTGGTTGACTATCATGTATTAAGTGAGAAAAATAAAGAATGAACCAAAATAAAATGAAACCCATACTCGTAGAAATATAGTTTTTCACTTTATTTAGGCCATTTGAATTTAAAAACCAAACATTATGACAATATGATAAACAATACAAAGATATAAAAAATTACCCGAACGTGGATGAATTTTGGCCTTTATGAACCAACCTTTCTCCAAAATCAAGAGAATAACGTAGTTACATAGACTGTTAAAAGCAAAAGAAAAACATATATATTTACTATGAAAATGCAAAGCATGAATTAAATGGAAAAAACCTTAATTGGGAAGAAATTAACAATTGATATTAGCTACTCAAACAAAGGAAGAAAATGTAGTTAAATAGGCTAGTAAAAGCAGAAAAAAATGACATATATTTTGTAACGGTCTGCAAATCTGTACCCTTTGAGTTGACTAAATACACCGCATGTCCAACCCAAATTGCATAGAAATACGAATCATTATGGGTAAAGAAGAAAGAGATAGAAGAAGAACAAAAATAACAACACAAAACCTGAGACGACCCGAACTTCCCCGTGAAGGAAAGCACGGATTGAATTGAGAACAACACACATCAGAACACAAACAGAAGAACATTTCATTGTTAATTACAACAATTCCATCAGATACAAGAATATATAGAGTATAAATGAATAAAACACACAAAAAATATCAGAGATTTAAATTACATTTAAATACATAGCAGCGGGAAATCAATACAAAACACAACTGAAAATAATACACGGATACAGAGCTTTCCGAGCATCATTCCAGTTGTAAATCAAGATCCTGTAAATATAAATCTGCAAAACCAAAACTACTAGCTGCCCGTGCGGAAATAAGGGCACCCAGAGTTTAGGTTAAAACAATAAACTCCAGGTTAGTCATGTGACTGGTGTGAGAACTAAAACAGTTACTATTTTCACTTTAAAAGAGAGTAATTCAAGGGACCACACCGTATAACACGGAACGGGTTTCCTCCAAAGAATACTAGTGCATAGAATAAATAACGCAATGCTTTTTCGAAAAATGAAGCTATTATAAGACCCAGGTCCCATCACACAATGCAACGCAAGCCGGAGGATAAGGTTTTCCCTTATAATAGCCAAACATGCTTGGTACGTTTAAAACAAATCATTTTGATATTACAATAAGTGTATAGTTTCAAAACAATTTCAATCATAAATATCAATCATAGACGGCATTAATGTCCCATATCACTATGTCGCCATACTAGGTTCCACAAATAAAACCGAAATATCTCGTATTGGAAATTGGATTTCCGTCATGAGTCGAGGCAAGGGGCAAGCTCCTCTCCGCTTCGAGACACTCTAGCAAATGTCTCAGGACTACTCTCCCTGGGTAACCCTTGGAATCGGCTGGGCCGGTCCTCTCTTACGTTTGAGGATTGGCAATTCCTGAACACATGTTTCCCGGTCCTATCAGACCTATATCGAGGCGCCTCGCATTCCAACAACCACAAAGGTGAAAAGTATATAAATGTCAGCCAGTTTAAGCACTGACACCACCGTAGCTAGAAAGAAACATCGTGTCCTCCCAGCAGTCCGTATCCCGTTTTTGACTAATACCGAGGTGTGAGGCTCACGAATTAACGCCATACACAAAGATGCGCCAATCAGGCCGTGCTTTGATCATCAACCACAAGACTTTGCTTTGCAACAGAAGCCTTGATCCTTTGCCACATAGGCAATTCATGCCATGCGACTGATGTCCATCGATATACAACCTCTGAGCTCGTACGTCTCAGAGAAGGGGGTTAAGCAAGATAATAAATTCTCCGCCGCCAAACAGATGTATATTTAATAGAGATCAATCAACACAGAATAAAATCCAATGTCAGACACACAGTCCATTTACAAGTTCGTTCTGGGTCTGAACGAAACCGGAGGCACTTTCCTCGCATGCCCATCGATCTCCAAGTACGTCTGGACGATCACTAATTATTTCCATCTTCTTGTGTGTACAGCCCAATCAAGATCATCAGTAATCACCCAAAAGATGTGAAGACTTCCGGCCTTCAACCACCGTCTTCATCTTCGACATATCATCGAATCGGTTATTCAGAATGGGTATAAACCCGGCCTTTCTGATAAACCGCGTATATAATAAACAAGTGTCATACAAACACAACATACGCCTCGTTCCAATTCATCAGTCACTAACCGTAAATTAGCAAGAGAACAATTCCCCAAATATTAACCCCGAAGGCCGAAACCAACATCAGATCAATACCCAGGAAACCATCCTTCTTAACTAACCTACAGTTAGTTTCTAATTTCACATTCTTAGCGAAAGGTTCCCATTAATTTTATCAAAGATAAATTCTTTAAAATTTATTCTTTAATCTTCCTTTGGATATTATTTCAAACCATATTACGGTTTTCCAAACTATCTGGGATTAGCGAACCACACCGAAGTAATTATTTATTTTAATTCCCAATCCCAACCTATTCATCCCATGGAGTAAAACTGTTATTACCCCATAAATAACACCACGGTGTTATCGGTAATTTAATTACCATTTCACGTTCAAATCTAATTAAAGATTTAACTATCGCTAGGAGCAAAACTGGCAATACTCCATTCTCGATCATTTTCTATATTTGATAATTTATATTATCAATTCACATTTTAATCTAATTAAAGATTCATTAAAACTCCACTTAGTTTTAATCTTTAACTGGGTTAAAGAATCAATGTCATTTAAAACACGGTTCACGATAAACCCAAAGTCACATTCCATTCTATCAGCCCTTAACCGTAAATTAGCAAGTGAACAATCCCCTAAGTATTAACCCTGAAGGCCGAAACCAACATCAGATCAATACCCAAGAAACCATTCAACTTAACTAATCTCCAGTTAGTTTCTGATTTTCTTAACTCAGTTGGGTCTAAGAACAGTATTTTTTGAAGATGTCGTTCACGACAATCCAAATCACGTTCCATTAATTATCGGGTTAAAGAACAGGTGTTATTCAAAACACCGCTCACGATAAACCCAAAAATCAATACAAATTCAAATTCAATTCCAGTCAAATACCATTTAATTGGTACATTTCATTAAATCTAAATAAAAGGATTTAATCTTTTTCTCTACTGGGTTTAAGAACAGTGTAAATGAAGACGCCATTCACGACAAACCCAAATCACATTTGATATTAAATACAAGGCTCTAAATAGAAAATATATCGGCTTATATTCAATATCAGATTCTGAAATCAACAAATATCGTAATGGAATAACGATATATATATCTTTCAAATACCCTTAACCATATCTGTATAATCACGAAATCCAACATCGAAATATTCCGAAGATAATTTCAATTCAAATCCATTCCAACTTTATATATCGGAAATTCTGGTTATTTTCAAAACCACTTCTAATCCAGTTTATTTATTTCAAAAATATTGAATTTATAATTCTAGTTCAAAACTAGTACATTTTGATAAAAATACAATTTTATCTTTTCAAATATAGGATTTTTCATCCCAGTTTTTTCAATCCATTTATTATGATTTTACAGAAATTATTGATATTTTTAATAATTTTATCAAGGCCCATACAGTCGATTTCCATTAATGGCCATCGAACTGCACTTACAGCGACCTTTTCCAAATTTTATTTGGACATAATTCCAAATCCAACCGTTAGATCTCGGATTTCTAAAATTCATTGTAAAGCTCTTTTCAATACGAATCCAATGGTTCTGGTTTCAGGAGAATCCGACGGTCGGATCTCCCGCAATATCCATTCGAAGTCAATGGTCGAAATTCACGAACTACCGCGGCACGGCTCGTTCTATTCAGGCCATTATATATATATATATATATTATATATATTTGGTCGATTTCCATTTAAAATGAAATTTATAAATCGTTTTAAATTCATTTTAAAAATGATTTCAACTTCATTTCAAATCAAATCAAAATTGAAATTTTCCTTATAAATTCGTTTTAAATTCATTTTATATTGATTTCAATTCAAATCGATTTTTAATTCAATTTCAGTTCGTTTTCAATTCAATTTGAATTTCAAATTTATTCAATTTCAATTCGAATTCATTTCTATTCGATTTCAATTTGAATTCAATTCTATTCAATTTCAATTCGAATTCATTTCTATTCAATTTCAATTCGAACTCAATTCTATTTAATTTCAATTCGAATTCAATTCTATTTAATTTCAATTCGAATTCATTTCTATTCAATTTCAATTCGAATTCATTTCTATTCAATTTCAATTCGAATTCATTTCTATTCAATTTCAATTCGAATTCATTTCTATTCAATTTCAATTCGAATTCATTTCTATTCAATTTCGATTCGAATTCATTTCAATTCAAATCTATTTTCAAAATATTCGATTTTGAAATCACTTTTCAATATTCATTAAAAACAAATAAAATCAACAAAATTACCGTTCGCGTTGAAATGGCGTTTAACTACTTAACACGCCTTCACATTTCAATATTCAAAGAATATTATTTTTAAATTATTCGATAATTCTGAACTGGAATCAGACACAGTCAATTACCATATAATTTCAGTTATATGGATTTCATCCAATTCATATATACAACAATGACGATAAACACCCAACCCTCATCCAAAGTGCGTTCTACACTGTATAAGCATCAAATATAAATATTCAACGCTTATAACAGCCTGTCAATCAATTGATCGACATACAGCTAATTATTGGGATTAGTGTATGTTATATATCATCCCAATACCCGTGTGGGGTTTTCAAACAATCAAACACAGATTTTATTTGTTCAGTTGGGCGATGTGTAAAATTTATCGTCCCAATCAATATCAGTCAAATGTGTGTATATAAACAAATTGTCTGATTTGTTTATATTTATTTCATTTTAAATGCACGTTAAAAATTCTATTTTCAACTATAAAATATTTTTAACTATATAAATATTTTATTTCACATCACATCATACAATCAACTACACATCAAAATCAAACAAACAAGCATACAAGCCGTCCATGGTATGTGGACGACGGGTGTCGGGTGCTACTAAACACCGTCTGCATCCTAGTATATATTATTAACTAGAAAAAGAAAATTAAAGTTGAGAAGTTCTCACAGAGGGTTCCACTCCGCCGTGCTTTGCTTCTGAACTGCTGAACTGTCTGGATCTATTTGAAATTCCAATGCAGTCCTTGTCCCGCTGTTCATAATAAAAATTATATTTTTATTGCTTCATTTCAATAAATAAAATTCATATTTTTATTTCTACTTCATGTATATATTTTTACAATGCTTATTTCTATATAAAAATTATATTTTTATATTTCTACTTCTTATATAAAGATTGAATTTTTATCTTATTCGATATACATGATGAAAAATATATTTTTCTCTAACTAAAAACAATATTTTCCTATCGCTCTTCAAATTATAAAAATCATATTTTTATAACCTCTACTATATAAAAATCATATTTTTATTTCAACTTATATGTAATAAAAATCAGATTTTTATTTCGCTATATAAATAAAGATCAAATTTTTACTATCTATATAATATAAAAATCGTATTTTTATATTCTCTATCTCATAAATATATATTTCTACTATATAAAAATCACATCTTTAATATTTCTACTTTATAAAAATTATATTTTTATATTTCAAATATGATAAAAATCATATTCTTACTTCGCTACATATATAAAAATCATATTTTTATATTCTCTATTATATAAAAATCATATTTTTATATGTTTAAAAATCAATTCTTTTCATTTTAAAAATATAGAATCTTTTCGTTTGCTACCTATATAAATCACGTTTTCATTTCTAATGTTATATACGTTTTTAAAACTGATTTTTATTTAATCTAATCACAATAAAATAAGTAAAAATAAAAAAAAAAAATAAAAAAAAAATCTTACAGTGTTCGGCATTGGACAGGGAGAGGGGGGATCTCGAGGCGGAGGCGCCGTTGCGGTGGGGCATTGGCCAGAGGCGATGGCCCTTCCTAGGGTTTGGGTGGCCTGGGTGTTTTGGGGGTTGGGTGGCGGTTTGGGTTCGCGGCGGCTTCGAGAGGAGGGGAAGAGAGGAGAATGGAGGAAGAGGAGGTATCTTGGTGGTGGGCGCGCCACCTGGGGGGGTCGCGATGGGCGGTGGCGGCGGTTTCCTCCCCCCGTCGATCTCCTCTTTTTTTTCTCGTTGAAAAATGAAATCGGGGGGAGGGGTGCTTTGACCGTTTTGAAGGGATGAAGGGGGGCAGGGGGTTTTATTTTAGTTTATTATTTAATTATTTAATTTTCCACCAAAAAGTAACTTTTTCATTCGATCACCAAACGAGACCCGCCGCCTGTCGTCCATAGCTAATTACCCCCATTCTGAACACAATGGGATATGTATCGTAAGCCAGTTCGGCCGTTTCGATCGGTTTTCGTCAAAATCGAAATATAACTCTATATATTGAATTTGAACGTGCATTTCAATTTACCGGGGCCACATACAAACTCGAAAAATTCTAGAAAAATTATTTTTAGCTTCGTCAATACGGTCCTAACAAAACCAGTTTCATCGAATTCTGAGACCGTTTGAAAAATGGCCATTTTCCAGTCGATTAAAATCAACTGAAATTGTCAAAACACGAATTTTGGAATCTAACAATAACTTGACATCACGGATCTAACAAAAGTGGTTTTGTCGAAAACCGAGGTCGTTTGCAAAATTCCCATTTTTAAGGGCCGAAATTCCACAGCGACTATTCTGAATTTTCATCTGGGCATAATTTTTTATCCCCGCTATGAAATTTTGATTTTTCGGATTCGTTGGAAAGATATTCACAAATAGATTCTAATATTTTTGGTTTCGCCAAAATCCGGTTTATTTTGCACCCGGTACATTCATTTGAAATTTGAAATCGAATTATCGAACTACCGCGCCATTTTCAATTCCTTTTATAATTATAAATAAATATTTATATTATATTCTAACGACGACGAATATAAATATATACGTTCTAATTCTATTCAAAATAAATTTCTTATCGATATTATTTAAAATAATTCATTTTAAATAATCAAAATTCATCAAAATTGCCAAAGTAAAAATTTTAAATTGGCTCAGATTACCGGGTTATTACAATCTCCCCCACTTAAAACTTTTCGTCCCCGAAAAGGAACGAAGCCGAAAGTTGTTTAACAATTCAACTCAACTTCCAGTATTTTCTTTACGGCTTAAGTTCTTCAACTTTTCAGTTTCTAAGAACTTATCAAATTTTTGAAAAATTTGGCTAACACCCTAAATTTTCAAAAAAATTCGCCATAACCTCCCCTGCACCGGGGACTTCGAGATATTTCATATAGCCTCCCATGGCCTTCTTCAATCCAAAAGAAAAAGC
Organism: Allium sativum; assembly: GCA_030737875.1. NCBI lineage: Eukaryota > Viridiplantae > Streptophyta > Magnoliopsida > Asparagales > Amaryllidaceae > Allium > Allium sativum. Next base: position 280,040,065 of record CM060926.1, on the reverse strand, counting down.
CAAGCGGCTAGCCAATCGGCTCACAAAATCATCCAAAAATCCAATAAATTTGTAAACATGTACCTATTTGTCGGGTAAACAATTTTATTCCTCTTCTCTAGCCTCCTTGCTATGACCTGTTCACACATATATATGTACATGTATGCATTTGCAAATGATTTTCAATACAGTTCAAAATTTGGTTCAATTTGGCATAAATTCACCGTTCTTTCACATAATGGGTTTAAAGGAACAATCATACAACACAACCATCAATCAATTAGTGAATTAGCTTTTTAAACTCATAGTTTTGATATATAGTCAAAAATCACATTTTTTGTGCCAATCACAACAATATATCCTATCTAGTTTTGGTTCTCACACCAGTCTAATGGAAATATATAGAAATCTCACTTTCGTCACTCGAATATAAATACTAGCGATGGTGCCCCGACACCAGAATTATCCCGAGGCAACTAGAGTGTGATTCTATAACTAACCAGTACATTAAAATTTCGAATACACGCTTGCAAGGCGTATATGCAAAATCTTTATATATCGGATTGTCCAAATCAATTTAAAATAAATAATCAAATATGAATAATTGATTTAAATTTTCAAAACAAAAATTGTTTTCACTTTAAAAATAATACTCTTCACACTCGTTCTAGGATACTACTGATCCCATCTCTAACGAGTCATTCTCATTGGATATTACTAATCCAATCTCTGATGAGTTCTTTCATATGGTTCTAATGTGTCTTGTTCTCTGAGCTTTGTAAACCAAAGCTCCGATACCAAACTGAGATGACCCGAACTTCCTCGTGAAGGAAAGCACGGATTGAATTGAGAACAACACACATCGGAACACAAACAGAAGAACATTTCATTGTTAATTACAACAATTCCATCAGATACAAGAATATACAGAGTATAAATGAATAAAATACACAGAAAATATCAGAGATTTAAATTACATTTAAATACATAGCAGCGGGAAATCAGTACAAAACACAACTGAAAATAATACAAGATACAGAGCTTTTCGAGCATCGTTCCAGCTGTAAATCAGGATCCTGTGAATATAAATCTGCAAAACCAAAACTACTAGCTGCCCATGCGGAAATAAGGGCACCCAGAGTTTAGGTTAATACAATAAACTACTAGCTGCCCATGCGGAAATAAACATTATAGGGGTGAACTTGCAAAATGACCAACATGAATACTATAATGTCAGAGGTGTAAACTTGCAACTTAGCATAATTCATGGGTTCCAACTTGCATAAAAAGGGGAAATCCAAATAAGTGTCTCATGAATTGGACATAACTAGCATATGACGAGACATGTATAATTTTTATCACATGAACTAGATTTAAAATCATGACATAAGGCATGTATTAAAGTGGATCATGACATGGATCCAATTTATGACTAGCAATATTTGTGCGAATATATGAACATATGTGTAAACTTAATCAAGTAGGCATAGAGGTTTTTAGCACGTAATTATATATACATGAGATCTCAAGTACATACAAATCATGTTAAACATATAGATCTAGCATTTGGTCACATAAGTGGTATGGTTTTACAACCTAATACTTGCATAACATAATAAACTACAACTTGTCATAACAGGCTATACATATGAATATGCTCATTCATAATTCCCAATTCATCATGATAAATCAAATCACAGGCATAAATTAATATTATAAAATTTCACATATAACATAACCAACATCGTTCTATTTTCATTTCAATACAAGGCATGACATAAATCTTAATTCGCATTCCACAAATATAACTAAACTTACATCAATTTCACTTTATTTCATCGCCATATTATAATTAAGTATTTAGATCTGAAAATAACTAGAACTTACATAGCACGGCTAATGAATTAAGAATTGGTTTTGTTGTAGAAATGTTGCGGCATTGCTGATTTATTGTTTGAACCATTGTTGAAGCTTTGTTCTTTGATATGAGTTGAATAGATTATCTTTGAATTGATTTGTTGTTCGTCTCTTCAAGTGGAGGCTCTCCTTAGTTTTCTCCCGACAGCATGGCGGCTACAGTTCTTATTTTTATGTGAATTTTAGTCTAGAGACCTAGGGTGTATATATAGAATTGTAAGTTAATTTGAGCCGTCGATGAAGCCAGGGTTAATCAAAGCCATCCGTTCTAAAGAGAAGCCAATTATGTTCACAATTTAAGGGCTGTAAATTACTCCTATTTCAAATTATGTCATAATTACTTTCTTAATGTACATTATCAACATTTATTATTATTTGTCAATCCATCAAATATAAATACATACACATTAGATACATCTCCCCTTTACACATTTATTTGTATGCACATTAGATACATCTCCCCTTTACACATTTATTAGTATGCACATTAGATACATCTCCCCTTTACACATTTATTATTTAATTAGCAACTTTAGTGTTAACAGAAATACGGGGTGTTACACAAACAATCTCTCCTGGGAGTTTTAAACAGTTTAGCTTTCTTAAAACCAGATATCCCTTTTTAGGATACAAAACAACTTGCTTTCCACAAATCAATTCAAAAACAAAACCTTTGGTAGTAATCCGTCACTTAGCACTCGAAAATGAACACTGAGGATGTGGCCAGCATCATCAGAGTTATTTTCCATCTTATCGAAGTGAGTTCAATACTATAATAATTTCAAAACCATATTTAAACACCTTCATTTTGAAATCAGTTTCAAAATATCATTCCCAATGCTTGTAAACAACTTAAAATCTCCCAGGATCTTAAAATTCTCATATACTTAATTCAATTCCATTTACAAACACTTCTCCTACTTTTAATTCCAATATTAATCCTTTATATCAAAATATAATTTGGGTAAAATTATTTTGTTTACCCTCTTTCAAAACATATTGTTTCGATTCATCGTATTCGAGTGTTTAGAAACTCTTACCGATACAGTGGATCAAACTGATCGACCAGAACTCATAAACAACTCAACCAATAAATCTCCATGGTATAAAATCATTTTATATCAAATAACAAATACGTTCACTCGTATATATCCACTCAACTCAATCTAGCGTATTACTAACCCCATCTCTACTGAGTCACGCCACAGAGCCAAGGTAATTAGTTAACCTTAAGCTCTGATACCAACTGTAACGACCCGGAAAAAGGCGATCTTTGTTATCCGATATACAACACATATCGAACAACCAAGGATCGAAAATAATCGGAAAGTTAATGAAAGAAATTAGAGGGTGAGAATAGATAAGATAGAAACTTAGAATAGAAAAAGAAGAACACAACATCAGAGTAACACGAACCTCACAGCGGAACAAACAACATATAATAGATAACATATCCTTGAAATAAAATCAGTATATGTATACAATAACATTATCAGAGTACAACACTTACAACACAACGGAAATAAATAATAGCTATATGATCCTAAAGCCTCCTGCTCCAAGCTCTCCTGGTATATCCGTAAAATCCTGACTACTTGACTGCCCGTACAAAATTGGGCACCCAAGAGTTTAGGGAAAACAAAACAAGATAAACTCTGGGTCAGTCATGGGACTGGTACGAGTAAAACAGTTTAAAACAGTTTGAACAAGTAAATGATATCTCATAAGACCACGCTGTATAACGGAACGGGTTTTCCCCTTATGAGAATCCAAAACATCTTTATTTCAAAAACCTTTTGATATTATAATAATGTCTATCAACCACAATATAATAATCATCTAGCAGAAACGCTTTCATCTCACGTTCTACGTATATAGTATACAATCAAAACCGCAAGCACGTATTGGGTAATGGATTTCCAATTATGACAAGGTATGGAACCACCTTTCGTTAGTGTACCTCTAGAGAGGAATACACTGGGTTCAACAAGAACATCTTGCAACCCGGCCACACATGACCGACCACTCATTTCTCTTGAGTGTATCAAATGTATATCACCAACGGTTGGGATCAGCAACCGTTTCCCGAATGGGACAACATCAACAATAGATTTTTAGAAATAAATGAAACTCTAGATCAGGTGATTATACACCCTAATAGGTGCGACCTACATAGCCATGCTACCTGCCCGATTTTTGTCATTTCCCGGTTGTGAGGCTAGAAGCTACGCTTATCTCTGACAGATCACACATTTATTCACTTTGAATGTCACGTCGTCATACCCGCCAAATCACAAATTGATTTCCCTAAAAATACCACGGGTATACAGCTAAGAGAAACGAATTCCTCCGCCACCAAACGTAAATACGTTTGAAGAGATCAACTTACGCGATCTATTAAATATACTCTGTCAGACATTCTTCTATACAGGTCGTCCTAGGACTGGACAAACCGGAAGCACTATTCCGTACATCCATCCTAGGCAATCTTTACCTAAGATTTATACAATAGCCCTTGCACTTTACTCCGTCTTCAATTATCTTTGGCATATATGATTCGCAATGCTTATGCCAATACGGAGTGGTTCTTCGGATAATAATCCAAACGGTCTCTCCATATTAACAACGTTAAAATGGTCAAAACATTGATAGTATGTGATTTAACTATCAAATGAAAAACATGTGTGCAAACAACGATATTATTTCCAGATGGAAATTATATCGATCAATCATCATTTGACATATATATATATAAATATATTCACATTTCTGTATTTTCTATGTTAAGAAAATATATGTTATTAACACTGGAAAATATTTCCATTGTTTATTTACATATCACTATCATTCCACAACTATCAGTCCCTGACTGTAAACTAGTATGAGAACAATTCCCTAAGTATTAATCCTGAAGGCCGAAACCAACATCAGATAGACACTTAGAAAACCATTCAATTTACTAGTCTCTAGTCAGTTTCTAATTTTGCTTAACTCTATTTGATTTACTCTGTTCGATTAACTCGATTCGATTAACTCCTCTATTTATTTTCCAAATAAATAATCCTTTATTCTATTTATTTTCTAAATAAACAATCCTTTATTCTATTTATTTGTAAATGGTTTACAAATATTTCTCTTTCTATTTGTTTTATTTATTTTCTAAATAAAAGATCCTTTTATACTTCTATTTATTTATCAAATAAATATTCCATTTCAATTCTATTTATTTAACAAATAAATATCCCTTTATTATATCCTATTTATTTTCCCAATAAATGTTTCTTATATGATCTTTATAAACCCATAGCCCTTTTATAAAATCCTTTGATTTTATAAATAAATTTCCTTTTTATTTCTTCTTTGATTTTATAAAATATTTTCTTTGATAAAATCCTTTTTTTCCTTTTATATATAAAATCCACTGATTTTATATAAATAAATTATTTTCTAAATATACTTTGAAAACCCCTTTTATCATTCTGGTATTTCTTATGGTATTGAACATACCATATAACAATGATAAATATCGTCCAAACACACATAATCAACAACAGATTATATATCACATCATATATCACAATATATGAATAACAGTAAAATAAATGTTGAGGAATCCAGTTGTATTCTTCCAACCTGTTTCCCTGCACCACAGATGTTAAACAATAGAATTAACATCGATAATATTTCACTATGAAATATTCTGCTAAACAGAATCGATATTAGATTAACGATTTATATATATATATCGTTATCTATAATTTCAACCAACACAAGCAATTCAACCAAACAGTTAACACACAGCAGTCAACAGATAATTATCAGTTCTAAATATACGTTAGAAAAATATAACTATTCAGAGTTGGCGAGTTTTACTCACATTGTCGGTTTATCGTTAAATAATGATAACCGTTGTTGATTCATAACTGACGATTTATTTTTCTATACATTATAACGAGCTCCAATGGCTCCACATCAGTTCCACCGTTTAGCCTGCATCGGTACGGTTCCAATGAATCAGTCCGTTTGCAAATTCTGATATCATATGCATGATATATCATATATAAGTTACACATACTATTTTGAATTTAAATTTAACTTTAATTAACTAAATACGAGCCTTACTTTTCATAACCAGCCCACGTTGCAAGTCAACCCGCACCACTAAACCCAGCTCCAATGTTTTCCATTTGCGAACACTGTACACCGTCTCCTATTCTTTCAGTTTCTATGACTGTAACCTGCTGCTCTGTTTTCACTCAAGCACCAAGATTTTTGCCATGAGCAAAAACTCCACCTATATCTTATTCACGCAACACATCTCCAGTTCAACCCTCCAGAACAGTGTCTTCCTCAACTTAAAACCCACGTCTGCATTCATATTGTTCTATCTCTTCCCCGTTCTACATTTCCGTTCTGCCCAGGCTTCAAAGCCACTGCGCACTCCTTCAATCAACCCTCACAGCAGCTCCTCCAAATTCCACAAACCACTTCCAGAAACCCCCAAACACATTCACTTCCCTAGCTCCTTCCTTGCGCAACTCCAGATTTGACATCGTCCTCCCTTTCCAGACTCCTGCTTCACCTCAGACGAACTATAGTCGACCTCATCCTAGTCCTCCAAGCTTTGAACTCACGCACATATTTCCTCTCCCGATTACCAGCTCCTCCAACCTTCAGTACAGGTATCGAACACCCCTAAAAATCCATATCGGATGCCAACCCTCCCCACGAGCCCAAGGCAAGCTTCGAAATCCCCAAATTCACTTCGCACTCTTTAAAACTCACACGAGAACGAAGGGGATGACCTCAGGAACTCGAATATACAAGTTAGGTGGTTTATAGATTTCCTTATAGGAATTGTTTTGATTATATTCTTGGATCGGATTGTTGGGTTTTGCTGCGAAATACATGGCGGCCACGAATTGATACGAGAAAGAGGAATGGGTTTCTAGGGTTAAGAGGGAAAAAGTTTATTATATAGTGTAGATTTTTCTTTGAGTTTTTGAAGTGGAGGCTTTTCCACGTTCCTGCGTTTTTGAGGAGAAGAATGAGCGGCTGAGTATAAAAGAAGGCGTGGCTTTGTTTTTGATCGGAGAAAAGGAATTTGTTAGGGTGAGGGAAATCATTTTTATATTAATTTATTTTGATAATTAACCACATTTATCATTTAAAATTTCCTGAGGCCACATACGATACCCAAAAATCACGAAAATTGACATGCAGCTATAGTTTGACATTACGGACCCAACGAAACATGTTTCGTCGAATTCCGACTCTGTATGCTCACACAGCATATTTTTAAAGGTCGAATTATCGACTGTGTCTCACACTAAAATCTCGTACGGCCACATACTGACTCTAAAAATCACGAAAATTGAAATCTAATAATAATTTAATATTGCGGATCCAACAAAATTAGTTTCGTTGAAAACGAAGGTCGTTTGCAAAAGTAGATATTTTTAAAGCTCTAAATAACCCATTTAAATATATAAATATATTTTAAAACAATTAAATTAAATATTTATAAATAAATATTATCGTATATACTCACAGTGGAATACCATACAGCTCTAGAATATTCCTATATGAATTTATAACTTGATATTTCAAATCCCGATTAAATCAATATTCGATTTATAATGAAATTCCTTTTATAAATATAAATAAATTATAAAGGAAATTCCACAGCGACTTTTCTGAAATTTGATTTGGACATAAATCAAAATCTACACAATGAAATCCCGATTTTTCTCTTCCGCTAGAAAAATATACTCCACCAGCTCCACACGTTTCCTGTTTCACAGAAATCTGATTTAAAACGGACCCTGTATATTCAGTTGAAGTTCAAATCGCCAAATACGAACTGCCATGCCATTTCGAGCTCCTTTATAATTATAATATAATTATACGTTCAAACTTCGTTTATGTAATATATTTGTTAATATAATTCAACTCTAAACTGAATTATATATTATAAATAATCCAAATTACACCATACTGTGAATTTCACTATTTTGATTATTTATGAATTAAATATATTATTCTATTATTTAAATTAATTAAATATTCAATATAATTAATTCTGGTTATCGATATCGCCAACTCGATATTAAATAATTAAATTAATTAATTATTCGACAGCTAAAAATGTGGGTCATTACATATCCGATCCCGGACTTTTCAAATAATAAGCGTACTTTAAAATAAGTAGCTATGGTATATACAGAGTTCCAATTCAAATCTCCTTCCCAAATGTTATCATTTTACTTTCTTTTAAGGTTGGATTCATTCCCTTAAACCCCATTTTCATCTTAACCCTTTTCTTGAATATTCATTCCCAATCTTATATATCAAAACAAAATCCATTTACTCATCATTATTCCTTTCCTTATGTATTCAAAACCACCATACCTTAATTTGGATTTAAATCTTTTTTTATATTTCAAATATAAGTTTAAAACAGAATTTAATTTGAACTGCACGTATAGCGATCTTTTCAAATTTTATTTTAGATGTAACTTCAAAATCATACATTGGAATTTGAAAATTCCTCTTCTATTCAAAAACCATTATCAATAGAAATCCGAATTTTTTTCATTTCAAGTAAATCTGATTCAAAATGTTCAAGGTACAACCATTTGAAATTTAAAATCGATAATAAGGAGATGCCATCACACGACGCGTTTGATTCACTCTATATAATGCTTTAACTAAAAATCATCCCGTTCCAAAATTAATCGCATTCCTGTAGCTTAGAATAAGCCCGTATTCCAAATCTCTTTCCCTTGGAATTGTATTTTTTATATTTCTAATTTTAGTTCAACTCATTTTAATTTCCAAATTTTCATTTCAAATAAAATCAAATAAAAATAACATTTTATTTGCAAATCGTTCGAATATTCTTCTAAGAACCTTTTAACATCGAATATTCACATAAAATTCATCATTCCCATTCACAATTTTTCTTCATACTATCTTAAACTGACATTTAATAAAAATACTTTCCAACTTATTCAATTCTTCCTAAAATAATCATTTCCAAAAATCATTATTTAAAAGTCAACTTTCATTTTAAATTGAAATGATACTCTTTTATTTATCAAAACTCGGTTAATTACTTACAACTAACCGTTAAAGTTGTGCGCTTAAATTCACTGCTGAATATCATTTCCTGATCCCAATTCAATATTTAAATAACCAATGAGTGATCAGAATTTGTTTTCAAAACCATTTTCATCCTATACGAGTAATGTTTTCTCAATTCAATCCCCAAATAGTTTTAAATTTAAAACTAAATTTACAACCCTTATTTTAATTAATAAATCTTCATTAAAATGGAAGGATAGTTTAAATCGGTTAACCATATAATTACACAACCATGGTGTATGTGTGAATTCATGCAATCCGAATTAACCAAATAATTTAACCAAATAGACAAGCACAACTTCATCCATCGCAACCACAACAATCAACTACTGTGCACAGAGCGTTACGGTAAATAATGCTTGGTGTTTGATGTGTTTTTAACAGCACTAACATCCATCAACATACATTAGCAACCATTATAAGCAGTCAACATCATCTACTAATTATAATTAACAATTAATTATAACTAACCATTCTAACTAAAATTAAAATTAGAAATCTCACCTGCATGCTTCCCAATTTAATCAAAAAAATCGTATGAACTGCTAATCCAATCTAGGATGATCACGCATAAACCTTCACGAACGCTGTTATCGTCATGCCTACACTCTCTTTCCGCAACTTGCACGCACTTCGTCTAACCTTCACGAACTTGTACAACTTCACGGTTGCTATTATCCTTGTGCTCACGCTTCTTTTCTGAGAACCAACATATGTATACTATATAAACTTATGCAATACTTAATTATAACCCAAGTGTAGATTGGCTTTGTATTATGACTTGGATGAAGAGGAGCTTGTATGTTCGGACTGAGGAGGACTGGGGAGGAACTGCGATGGAACAAGGTGTCGGAGGGGTTGCTGAGGTGGCAGACTGACGGACATGGATGAAGTGGGGGTAATGCACTGGTGGAAGGCGGACTGGCGATGGACTGATTTTGAGGTGGAAAAAGGGTGCTTGCGTGGGCTTTAAAGGAGGGACAGATGATTGTTCTGGGAAAGAAGGGACCAAACTGCGTATGGTTAAGGGGAAGGAGATGGTGAGTGGTTAAGGGGAGAAGGAGCTGCGCGTTTTAATAGAGAGGAAAGAGAACTGAAGTGGAGAGGGTCCATGCGAGAGGAGCTCAAGGGAAAGACATTGATGTTGGTTGCTTTAGATGAGAGGGCGGTATGCTGTGGTGATGGCGCGGATGTGGTGACTGACGAGAAGGGTCTTGCATATTGGAAGAAGAAGTAGCGTGGAAAGAATTTGTGAAGCAAGGGATGAACAAAATGAATGTCACCGGGTTATATAAGATAGGCGAGAAGAAATAATAGCTAACATCAGTTTGCACGTGTCCATTCTCTTCCCAAATGTCACCCGCAAGATTTGTACACGTATGACTTTAGTATAAATATTCTTTTCCCAGAAGTTGATAAAGGCAACAACGCAAGTGGAAGCAGAAGAAGCAACGTCCGATCTCATACAACGTACAAACGACTCACGTGTTTATTTTACTTTTAATTGTTTACTGCGAATAACACCAAACTAACAATATAATCGGGTACAGCGAGGTGCAATAATCCCAAAACAAAAATAAAACGGACCGGTTAATCGATTCTGTAAAGTGTCTTAAAGGACCACAATTACTCAAAATACATTGGAAAAATATATGTTTATTTTCTAAATTAAAAAGTTACGGTAAAATTCTAAAAAAATATTTTAAAATGGCGCATACTGAAACTGTATGAATATTTTGAACCGATATTTAATTATAATTTATTTTTAACCAGTCAACTTTTTAAATCTGAAATCTTTGTAAGATCCATATATATAATTGTTTATATCTTTAATATATTAAACATACCTTTAAAATAAGTTTTCTATTATATAATCACACTTGTTAAATAGAAAAAATATTTATTTAACTAATATAAAAAAAATTATAAATCAATATTTATATTTAAACCATATTTAAATTCAAAATATGTTCACAAAAATCCCAAAATTAAATTTTAAACTTAATTAAAAATTCCGGGATATCACATGCTGAGAAATCCAGTTGTAATCCCTTCAACATGCTTCCCTACATCCATAGATATTAGACAACATAAATGATACCAACCCTGCTTCAAGGCAGAATATCACGGTATAAAAGGTCATCCGCTATTATACGGGGTGCATAGGGTCTCATCCGCTATATATTGCGGGAATATCCAAATACCAAGCCTAAATATAACTAAATACATATAATGCCACAATTGATCAACAATTTACCAATGCATCCAAACAGACGACAAACAACATATATAAAAATTATATTAAATAAAAATTCATTTATAATAAATTATAAACGAACCCAGAGAGTGAGTTTACTCACCTTGACTTTAATCGTAATCTATTCCATGCCAGATTCCAATGTGTAGTTGACGATAACACGAATTCAACATAATTCATTTCGCCTTAGTCTGATTTCGTATGAAAAAGATATACTTGTTACTAGTTTATATACAATTAGACAACATTTACTATTTAAACTATTATATTAATTTTCTTAATTACCTCCTAATCCAGTTTAAGAGTTCATGATTTCGAATTAGCTCCAGTATTTTGAAACCCGAACCAACCTCCTCACCTGAACCGAATAGGTTATCACAATGTAAATTTTATACAATATGAATTTTAATTAGAATTTATAAATTAAAAAGGATTACCCTCCTAATCCATGCTTCCCTCTTCCTATACTAAACGCGATAACCCTTCCCCCATTGATTAACCCACTGAACTTCTCTTCACGTTACTGTTCTGGCCACCAACATCACCAAATCCTTCGGCAACTGTCGACAACCATCAGTATCGCAACCCTCATTCCATAAAACTCATGGGATAATCGCCAGACTGATCGTCCCCAGCCATCGACTTGCTCCCATACGCGCTCCCTTCATCTTCAAAATTTAATGCAAACACCTAGAGGCGCTCGACCTCCCCCATCAATTCGCCACCATGCCTTATCCCCACGCTACTTGTTTCAGGCATCGAACCTTTTTTTATTCGAACTTCCCATCCATTCCGGCGATAGTCTCCGCTTGCCCCACCGAATGCCATGCTACCCTCCACAACACCTAAAGCCACTCAATCGAAGGGCAACCGAAGCCGTAGGTCCACGTGAGACCTACCTAAAGCATCAAACCCCTCAACAATTGGGATTCGAACGAATTAGAGGCCATGGAATATAAGAATGGTCTTTGAATTTTCTTTTTATTCGAACGGGAGTGATTTTAAAAGGGGAAAAAGGGAAATTTGATTTTTTTTGATTTCGAATTCCTGGAAACAAACGGAAAAAATGAAATAGAGAAGGAGAAAAAAATAAAGTAGATAAAGAGAGGGGTAAATGTCTATTTATAGACAAATAAATTATTAAAATATTAATGTGAAACTTAAGCCCAAAGTAATGCGTTAATACAACCCCATACAAGCTCCAATCTTGCAATAACTAAATATTTCGGACACGATGGAATTGGTTTCGTCGAATTCCGAGATAATTTGTAAAAATTTATTTTAATTCATAAACGTGAATCGATATGCGTTTAAGTTGCGCACGATCACATGTAAACTCCATTAATAAAAAATTGAAATCTAGGCATAATTAACTATTACGGATTTTATAAAATTGGTTTCGTTAAAATCCGAGGTCGTCTGAATGATGTCTCTTTCCACTTACCAATTTAAATCGAGAAAATATAATTTAAATTCAAAACAATTAATTCCTTTATATTAAATTATTATTATCGTTTATATTCCAGATAGAATTTATATTGATCTTCTGAATCATTACGATTCAGTTTTAACCTCAAATTCAACTATCTGTCGTTTTTTATATTATGATAATTCGATATATTTGAAATTAAATCATATATCATTTACTTAATCGATAAATTCCATATAAAAATCCATTTATATTACCAGCTCAACATTTAAACAATATTAAAATTTTAAAATTAATCGACCAAAAATCCGAGTCGTCACATACTTACTTTGAAAAGGTAAGATATGATTTAAATAGAACGTACTTTAATCGAAAAGGAATTAGTAATCGATATCAATTGCAGACAAATAAATAACGCAAGACAAATAAACTAATATATAAGGCATATAGGAATAATCCCTATCCAAACAGCATACCATGGTGTAGAGAGAGAAATGGAGGGATGATGAGGGGAAACCAAGGGCGATAACCATGTTCGATGGATTACAATAGAGGATGGAATATAAAGTTGGTACAAATTTTGTAATTTATGTTTTTGCGCTAACATTGTAATTTGTATTAGGAAAGAGAAGGCAATGAAATGGACAGACATTAGAGATAAAAAGGTATTTTTGCAATAAAATAAACTCAAACGTGTGTTTATAAAGGTTGTAAAACAGGAAAAAGTTGAATCGACACGTGACATTAAGAAAACGAAAAGTCGGGTCTTAGGAGCAAGGAGAGCAAGAAAAACTCATCTTTAATAATAGAGTGCAATATATATAGATATAGATAATATAGTCTTGTAACAAAAGATATTAGTGAGGCAACATTAACTGCAATTTACTTTTTCCGACGCGGAACTAAAAAATTAATTATATTGTGACTAAAATTCAAAAAGTCTTTCAAATGGTTGTAACATAAATAACTATTACCACTGCCACTCCCTTCCTCCGTATACCTCTTCTCTTGCTTCCCCTTTCTTCCTCTCTCCATCTTCTCTCCACTTATCTCATTTTTGTCTACATTAAGAATGTCTAAATTGCAATCAGATTCCGACTGAAAAGATACACAAAATTTGAGTTCATATTCTACCATTCGACTTAAAAGAAAAGTTGTTGCAGCTATCATGTCTATTCAGAATTTTTAAGCAAATACAATAATGATGATTTAAATTTTATGGTTTATGACAATGATTCCTATATTAATTCAGAGGAATACCTTGAGAAATATTAATATATTATAATATGATTAATGCATTACATAGAGTAACTGAGCAGATTCAATGACCTGTGAAATAACAACAACCTAAGATATTGCAATTGTTAGGGATTGCGGATCTTAAGGCAAAAAAAACACTAGAAGGGGGGATAAATAGTGTTTATGAGGAATTTATGAAAATCGTAAACTTAAATAACGTACTATATGAGTCACACACACCATAGATGATCACAAACACAGAATCAAACACAAACACAAAAATAAACAAATATAAAATGAAGAAATGGAAAGATCAAACCGGATTTTATACTGGTTCAAATTACTCATACGTCCAATCCCACGCAACGCTGGATTGCGCGGACTTTTATTATTATCAATATCCAAGTACAACCCCTTTATTTCACGGCTACAAGGTTAACACCGCTCCAAACACTCTTGATTTCACGGCTACAAGGTTAACACCGCTCCTTTTCCTTGATTTCAGGGCTACAAGGAACACACCCTTCCCCAAACAATTCCCAAATGATTACAACAACCCCAGAACTCTTCAACATCACTTCAATTTAGAGAGTATTTGATGGAGATTGAGAAGAGAAGAAGTTTTATATAATTCGAGTAGAAATCGGCAAAGTATAAGTGTAGAAATCAAGAAAATGATGTATTTTAATGGTGGTATGAAAAGGGGGTGAAGATGGAGAATTATGAAAAAATTCGAAATCAGCCCTTATTTATAACATTTTAATGGTTGCAACGTTTCAAAAACGTTACAAATAGTGAAAAGACACTTCCTTTGAAAATTGAAAAAATGACGGTTGTATGCCGACATATGCCTTATATTTTAATTTTTTAAAACTATTTTTCAAGTGTTTAAACATATATACTATTCTGGAAATCATTGAATCAAAACTTAGTAATATAAATAAATATTCTAAAGTGTAAAATCATATGAAATCATAATAATATAACATATAAACATATTTATAACATTTTAAGGTTTAAATCTATAAAACAATAAAACTATATAACTATATATAAACTTATATATATTAAAACTTTAAACTTATATGTTTGAAATCATAAATTAGATAAAATAATTTGAAATCAGAATTTGAATTTTGAAAACAAAATTTGAAATTTGAAAATCAGAATTTGAAAATATGAAAATCAGATTTTGAAAAACATAATTTGAACCTGGAGTGCTATTCAGAATCTTACATATGAACTAGACTATATTACTATATTTTTCTTGAACTCTTGAAATCTTGATAACTCATGAGCCTTGAATCTCTTTTGAATCCTGAATCTCTTGAAACTCTAAAACTGTACAGTCTTCAGTATTCAAGTCTTGTATACAAACCCTGCATATATACATATATATATATTCAGTATATATTTTATAATCAATGAATAGTGATAATTGAAATAGGTTTGTTGTCATCAAAACTCCATTCTCCAACAATATCCCCCTTTTGTTGATGACAACCTTGATTTATAAAATATTCATGCCTGTTCATTACTTGTTGATACTTTTTGATCTGGTCCTTCTAATATTCCTCCTGTCATCATGAATCCTACACACTCCCCTTAAAGTAAGCTTAACTAATTCTTATTTTATAATTTCTCCCACTTTGTCATCAACTAAAAGAAATTTAAGTTATACTCCCATATAAATAACTATCCTATATCCATCTATCGAATCTAAAGTTATTATACTTAATTATATACTCCCCCTAATTCCATGCCTATATATATACATGTATATATATACACACATATACATATAACTTGTGATTACACTACTATACTATGTTATAAGACTTATTCTATATTTTTATATCTATACTAAGAAAAGTACATGATCATTAAATTAACCATATAAAGAAAACATTGTACATAATATACAAACATCTACGAATACACGTATTGTACGTATTACATCACATTAACGAATAAACGAGAAAACGTGTAATATTCTTAACTATTGGGGATTTGTGAATTGGGCAACGGAGACAGAATTTTCCGCTTTACTAAATTACATTCCCTTCTCGATCGAAACAAACTTCGCCAACGCATATAACTTGATCGTCCTCCTCCATGCCTTCATTTTGTGCCTCTTCTTGTTCCTCCTCTTCTATCATCTCTTCCTCTTCCTCTTCTTCCTCTTCCGTTATTGGATTATCATCAGTATGATTATCCATAACAAATTTTTGTAGGTTCTGCATGATTTTTCCTTGTTTCTCATGCTTTTGATTCATCCTTATTTGTAACACTTGGATTTCAGCGAGCATTTATAGAACATTCTCCACTTTTTCTTCTAATTTTATCACACGAGCGAGAGTAGAGCTTTGAAATGGACCTTCGGATGGTCCAGCGGATGATTCAGGATTGATTTGATTATTATAATTATTGGAGGACATTGTTTAATTTAGTTTTGAGTTTTTCCAGAAATGAAATGAGAGGATGGGGAAGAAAATTCGAAATAGAAAGTTTAAATAGTTGTTGTAACTAACTTTTGGTGAGAATTAATTTTTGAAATCTGGCAGTTATATGTCGATATGTCAAAAAATGTATGTCGGCATATGTATGTTTTTAATTTTATTTTTCTTATTTTTCTTGTTATACTTATATATATTAATATATTTAATTACTCTAATTCACTTATTAAACAAATACCTAATTCTCTTCTAAATTTAGTGAACGTTGCTTCGTTTAACGGTTTTGTTAATGTATCTGCTATTTGTTTTTTCGTTTCTATAAATTCGAGTGAAATTTTCTCTTTACTTACGTTATCACTTAGAAAATGATGTCATATATCTTTATGTTTAGTTCTTGAATGATGAGTTGAAATTTTAGATATATATAGCGCTTGTAATTGGTGATTTATTTACACTTAATCCAAAATCTTTTAAAGTTTGTTGCATATATATTACTTGTGAACAAGCCAAAGCAGTAGATATATATTCTGCTTTAGTTATTGACAAAGATACTGTATTTTTCTTTTTATTAAATCACGAAACTAGTGAATGTCCTAAGAAATGACATGTTCCACCAGTGCTTTTACGATCGAATTTACATCCCGCATAATAATAGTCACAATAAGAAATGAAATCAAACGAATCATCCTTAGGATAAAATAGTCCAAAATCTAATGTATGTTTTACATCATAGAATACATTTTACGGCTTTTAGAATAGTTTCCTTAGGTTGTGATTGATATTTTGCATAGAGACATACACTATGCATTATATCTGGTCTACTAGCGGTTATGTAAAATAATGATCCTATCATACCTCTATATAATTTTTAATCAACGTCTTTTGACGTATAGCCTAAGAAGAATGTTAGTTATCCCATGTGGCTTATCTCAAATTCTTGGATCATAATATCTGAAAATTCTTTATTCATTTTATTATTTGCTGATCTAAGATTATATCGTTAACATATATTTATACTAATTGTATATCGCTATTATTTCTTTTAATAAAAAGAGTATTATATATTTTACCAACTTTGAAGTTAGATTGTAATAGATAATTTCTTAATCTATCGTACCAAGCTCTAGGAGCTTGCTTTAATCCATATAGATAATTTATATACGTGATCTGGAAAATTTTCATCTCCAAAAAAAGGTGGTTGTTCTACATATACATCTTCTTTAACATATCCGTTTAGAAAATCACTTTTAACATCCATTTGATATAATTTGAAATTATTATGATTTGCAAAGGCTAATAATATCCTAATAGCTTCTAATCTTGCTACGGGGGAAAACGTTTCATCGTAATGTACTCCTTCTTCTTGGGTATAACCTTGTTCTACTAATCGTGCCTTATTTCTTATGACCTCACCATGTTCATTCATTTTATTATTATAAACCCATTTAGTTCCAATTATAGTTTTATTCTCTGCTCTAAGAACAAGTTCCCATACATCATTCCTGGTAAACTAATTCAATTCTTCTTGCATAGCAGGGATCCATAAATCATCAATGATGCTTCCTTTGAATTCTTAGGTTCAATAGTTGAAATAAACGTTGAATTACTCATAGTATTTAATTGGTTTCGAGTCCTAACAACATATTCAATATCTCCTAAGATATTTTCTATAGGGTGGTCTCTTAGTAATCTAATTCTTTTATTTGGTTGATGAATTTCATTACTTACTCTATCAATCTCATTTTCGCATTTGTCTTCATTATTTTGTGTTGTATTTTTTATAATTTTCATCAGAAGATACATTTAAAGTTTCTTCTATAGTATCGGTTCTTAAATTAAAAACTCTATAAGCTTTACTTCTCTTTGAATATCCAATAAATATTCCTTTATCTGATTTAGAGTCAAATCTGCCTAAATTTTCCTTAGTATTAAGAATAAAACATTTACTTCCAAATATTTTAAAATATGGTACTTTTGATTTCTTATTATATAAAAGTTCATATGGTGTTTTCCGAGTTAAGGGTCTTATTGTAACGACCCGCAAATCCGTACTATCTGAGTTGACTAAATACACCACACGTCCAACCCAAATAACACAGAAATACGAACCATTAATAGAAAGAAGTTAGAAGATGAGAAATAGGAAGAAAGAAATATTAGAATAGAAGAAAAACGAAGATCACAACTCATAGCGGAACGAATAAAATATATTATATAACATAACTTTTGAAATACAAATCAGTAACTTTATATACATACCATCATCAGAGCACAACAGTCATTTCTGGAACAGTTATAAACTCCTGTTTCCAGATACAAACAAGGTCCACAGCGGAATATATAATAGCCTATAGTTAACCGGTGAAGCCTCCTGCTTTCAGCTTCTTCAAATGAATCTGTGAAATCCCGACTACTTGACTGCCCGTACAAATTTGGGCACCCAAGAGTTTAGGGAAAACAAAACGAAATAAACTCTGGGTCAGTCATGGGACTGGTGTGAGTAAACTCCAACCACTTGTTTAACTTTTAAAAATCCTTTCGGAAGAAAAGATAATAGTAAGACCAGCCCACACATAAACACGGACGGTTTTTACCTTACTATAACCCAAAACACTTTGATATCAAATCCAATGATATTATAATAATGTCTACATCAAATAAATAACCAAATAGCAGAACGCTTGCATCTCACGCTCCACATATATATTATAAAATCAAAACCCGCATGGCGCTTATTGGAGATTGGGTTTCCAACATGACAAGGTATGGAACCACCTTCCGCTTGTGTATCTCTAGAGAGGAATACACTGGGTTCAACAAGAACATCTTGCAACCCGGCCCACACATGACCGACCACTCATTTCGCTTGAGTGTATCGAATGTATATCACCAACGGTTGGGATCAGCAACCGTCTCCCGACTGGGACAGCATCGAATAGAATAAGAAATTAAATGAACCTCTAGATAGGTGATTATACATCCTAATGGGTGCGACCCACATAGCCATGCTGCCTGCCCGATTTTTGTCCTTTCCCGGTTGTTGAGGCCTGAGGCTACGAATACTTACCATTCATTGATAGCACAATCACTTTGAATGCCACATCGTCAGATCCGTTAATCACTAGTTGAGTTTGCACAAATATTCTGGATATTATGCTAAGGGATAAATCCGTTGCAACCATATATATATTTATACAGACCAACCCATTTGATCATTGGAAATACTCTGTCAGACATTCGTCCATTTACGTTCGTTCTGGGATTGAACGAAACCGAAGGCACTATTTCTATTTAATAGAAAAGCCCTTGCACTTTACTCCGTCTTCAATATATTCAGCATACTTGGTTCGCAACGCTTATGCCGATACGGAGTGGTTCTTCGGATAATAATCCAACCGGTCTCTCCATATTGACAACGATGGTCAAAAACTTCGATAGTCTGTGATTTAACTATCGAATAAAAACAAGTGTTCATCCAACATATCAAACAAATCACTGGGCTCTTTAATTAATATTTCATTAATTAAATCTCTTCTATATTCTCTTATCAATATTTGTTAACCAAATATTTTCAATAATCATCTCGGCTTTTTACGCTATTTTTGATTTCGTTTCCTTATCGAATTCTATATATATCAATATATAGATTTCTAATTGTCAAATTTCTTAAAAATATTCTAACTCCTTAAATTTCTGGAAAATTTCGCCATAACCTCCCCTGTATCGGGAGCATCGGGAAATTTCAAATAGCTTCCCGGTAACTTCTCAGCTCAAAAAGAAAAAGAAAAAGCCAAGCGGCTTGCCGATACGGCGCATAAAATCTCATATATGAATTAAACATGTACCTTTTTGTCGGGCACATAAATAAAAATCTTCATATACTCCATCCCATATCTGTTTAACACCTGTTCACCTGTTTCCAATTCAATTCAACTCAATCCATTCGTTTGAATTCAATTCCGCCCATTTATTCTTTAATTAGTCATTTTGCCTATTTCACTTCTTTGTTTGAACATAGCATTTTCAAACAAAATATTTAACTTGCTCATAACCAAATTGCGTTTCAATTTCAATTCTAGTTTCCTTTTTGATTTCGAATATAAATTTTCAAATCGAATTTACTTATTCAAACCCCAATATCCCTTCGAAAACTCATTAACTAATTTCTATTCAATTTAGTTAATTCTATTCAATAAATCAAAATCTGGTTTCTGTTTCAAAAATCATATTCATTTACACAACTTGAATTCGCATATATTTTACAACTCAACTCTGAAATTTTCTAAATAGCAAAATTTCGGATTTTTTTTCCTCGCTTAAAATCCTTTTATAACATTAAATAAACCGTTATGGTTTTTAAATAGTTCTGGCGCTGTTTTTCTGAAAATTTGATTTTGACATAACTCAAAATCTATACGACGAAATTCATATTTTTCTCTTTCATTAGAAAACTATTATCAAACCGGTCCTGACGTTTCTTGTTTCAAAGAGTTTCGACTTCAATTGAGTTCTGTATACTCGATTGAAGTTCGAATCGCCAATTTACGAACTGCAGCGCTGCGGCGAGTTCATTTTAATTATATTTATAAATATAAACGTTAAACTTCGTTTAAAATGAATTCAACTCCACTCAAACTTCATTTTCACTTTTATTTGAATTCTATATTCAAATTTCACTTCTATTGAATCCTATATTCAAATTCCATATTTCAAATTCTGTTTGAATTATATAGTTAAATCCCATAGTTAAAATTCCGTTTGAATGCTATATTCAATTTCTATAATTTAAATTCCATTTGAATTCCCTTTTGAATTCTACATTCAAATTCCCTATTCAATTCTCTTCGAATTCAAATTCTATATTTATTCTATTTGAATTTCAAATATCCAAACTCCGATTCAATTCTATTTTGAAATTTCAAATATTCAACCCCTTTATAATTCTATCATTCAAATTCTGTAGTTTAAAACCCATTTGAATCTCATATTCAAATTCCATAGATTAAATCCTATTTGAATTCAATTTAAATCTCTTATATTCAAATTTCATTTTCCATTTCCATTTGAATTCTAATATTCAAATTCATTTCCAACACCATTTGAATTCAAATATTCAAACTTATTTTTAACACCATTTGAATTTCTTCACTCAAATCCATTTGAATTCCCTTGAATTCAAATTCCATTTGAATTCCCTTGAATTCAAATTCCATTTGAATTCCCTTGAATTCAAATTCCATTTCAAAACCATTTGGATTTCCTATTTTGAAATCCTATTTGAAATCCTATTTCCAATTCTACTTTGAAAATCCTATTTCAAAGTTTATTTCAAATTCTATTTTGAAATTCTACATGCAAATCTCTATTTGAATTTCTTTATTCGAATTCCTTTGAATTCAAATTTTATTTTAATTCCTTGAATTCAAATTCTATTTTTCATTCTAATCTCGTCTATTCAAATTCTATTTGAACTTCGATTTGAATTTCTAATATTCAATCCCCTTTTAAAATTCAAATATTTAAACTCCTTTTCTAATTCTACTATTCAAAGGTTATACTCAAATTTCATTTGAGTTATATATTTAAAAATTTCATTTCACATCCTATTTGAAATTCCATTTCAAATTCCAATTTCACACTTGTATTTCTATTTCTGAATTATCAAATGATAATTCTTTTTCCCTTCATTTATAACTTCGTTATAAAAGAACTATTTATAAACTTCGTTTAAAAAGAAACTACTTGTTTTATTTTTCAAAAAAACAAGTTTTATATTTCTATTTCCATTTAAAATTCAAATTCTATTTAAAAATAGAATTTTCCCTTTTAAATCTCAAATATCCTTCCATGATATTTTAAATATCATTACTTAAGCCCAGTGATATTTAAACACACAAAGCAACGAATTATTTATTTTTCTAACACATCATATATAACAATATATATGCAAACAAATAAACAAACAGATAATATATTTTTGAGGAATCCAGTTGGATTCCTCCAACCTGTTTTCCTGCATCCACAGATGTTAGCACATAAATAATACCCATTCTGCTTCGTGGCAGAATATCGCGGTATAGAAGGTCATCCACTAATCATAGCGTGGGGCGTATAGGGTAATCATCCGCTATGAAACTGCGGGCATCCGCTAATGAGACTGCGGGAATCCAACCAATCAATCAACCCAATATATATAATAGCCTAAATAACTAATATATATAAAACAACCAGAAACATTCATACAAGCAACAGACAATTATTTTTAATGAAATAAAAATAATTCTAAAGGTGAGTGAGATTTACTCACCTGATTTTGACTGTGCTGAATATCCATTGAAGCATATTTTATAAATTTCACGGTGATTTTCTCCATACGTCTGTTTTTCAATATAGAACAAAGTATTTCAGTTATCGAATTATTCGAATTAAATTTATTAATTACCCGTGCAAACTAAATTCCAATTTTTAAACCTAACTTTATACACAAATGATAAGGTTACAATTTCATTTGTATACTGGCTAACTAATAGGACAGTAAAAATCAAATTCCTACTCTTATAATTTATTTTTCCTTATAAATTTTAAATAAATAAAAACGAAACCCATATATACCTTATTGCTTAATTTTTCCTTCCTTGTATAAATTAATTACACACTGTTCATATTAACAACTTTAAATGATAAATTAAAAATCTAACTTTCTTAAATCTTGTACTTAATGATTAGCTAACATTTTCATTACTGCACTAGCTAACTATATCGGTTTACACAAATTCATTTAATCAGATTAAAGTAGCTTTATTTAAAATAATAACTGTCATAAATCTTAAATACCTAGACTCGGCTAATTAAACACAGTTTAAATGATTAATACCTGTGTTAATCTTTCCCTGTTCGAAGCCTGTCATTCCCACTTCCAGGCGAACATCCCGATACCACTGTTCCCTATATTCACTTCGTTGCCGACCTTAACCCTGGCCACCTGTGACCACCGCGCTGCCCTAACTGGGTTCGCCTCATCTAGCAAGCCACCGCCGAAAGTGCCAGCCCTCCCAACGCAAGCGCTCCTGGTGATGTCGAGCTTCTGTTGTTTTTTCTTGGCCTTCGACCATGACGGTCGATCATATCAGCGAATCACCCTATCGCACCAACATCCAACCCCTATACAAGACCTCGCTGCCCTAATCTGCTAGCGCTCCAAATGTATTAGAGAACTCTGTGGCTTTCGAATCGAAGTCCCATTATTTGCAAGCGTCTCTGGCTCATCGTCGAGCTTCGGCGGTTCCGATTTCCAATTGCCCTTTTTTTTCTTTCGTTTTTATTTAATCGGTGAATTTCGATTTACTGGAAAAGGATGAAAGAAAGGGGCTGAAATGTTGGGTTTGATAATGAAAACAAACGAAGGGGAGTGCTCATTTTATAGAGTGAACGGTGGACAAGGTACTGAGGCCATTAAAACAGTTGTTTCTTAGATATGAAAAGAGGGAGACAGAATTTTGAGCTCGAGAAATAATTAGGTCTGCGCGAATAACATCATAGGTCTGCACCATTTATTCATGTTTCTCCATGGTTGTAAAGGCAGTGAACAAAACGTACGAGAATTTTAAAGAAGGTAGAAGTATGTCTGCTTTGCCAACGTATTGGTCGGCCTCCTTTATTATTTTTATGTTTAAATAACCAAAATATCTTATAGTCCCTTAATTCAAAACTCTGAACCTCTTTTTCAACCCAACGACCGACGTTATAAGGTTATAATGCCGTTATGAACTCAATGGTATTCTGTTTTCGTATTACTATAATTCAATATACTTAAAATTTCATCATATATTGATTATCAAATTAATAAATTTAATAAAACTCCATTTATTATTTTAATTTAACATTTAAAATGTTCAAAATAAATGGCTAAAATCTGGGATGTTACACTTATTAATATTCTATTTAATATATAACAAGCTGTTGCAACAGCCTCAGCCCAAAATTTTTTTGGTAAGTTACTACCATATAACATAGTTCTCGTGTAACAACCCGCCATTTTGACTGTGCCGAATCGACAAAACATGTCAACTCGAAACGTCCAAACAACAGATTGTTATTAGCTTCTGAGGTAAATATAATAAATGACAGAATCACAGATCACAGACACAGATACAGAGTAATATAATATCTCGCAGCGGAAAATACAAAATACAATAATAGTTCATGAAGCTACTAAATAAATTTTTACATCAGAGTTTACATAAATAATACAGCGGAAATCTAATAAAATAAATAATTGATAACTGTCTGAAACAGAAGGACAGAAATAACTGAACGACTGACACAACTGATCATCACAGGTAGATATAGGTTAGCCAAAATCCAATATAAGCTCCAAACTCCAAAGATGAATCTCGAAACTGGAATACTTGATCTAACCCGAGCAATAATGCAAACAAAACAACTCGAATCAGGACTGACATTCTCATGGAAGTAAATCAACTCAAATGAAAATGTTCAATGAAATGCAATCAGTAACTAAATGATGTTTGGGATCACTATCCTCTAAGGATCTGTCAAACTAATACTATATAATATAATACGCTGTATACAATAGTGTCTATCGGTAAAGTAAAATATCAAAATAGCGTAAGCGGAATTACCATGATTACCCTTACACCCTTTATATATTCCCATAGTATATACAGTACCGTAATTCCTCTGTAAACTGGAGGTTGATCAGAGGGCACTCCATATAAAACAGTACAAAACAAAGTCGTAGTGGGATCGTATAAGGCATGTGACAAGGCACGCAAGGAATGCCAGGGTGGATTCACCGTTTGCAGAGCAAGACTGGTGGTAACGCATAGTAGCTACTAACGCCCACCTCGATACACACTCCCATAATCAAAAGGGCCCAAATCGAATCTCAACAGTAATAGAATAATATCGAAGAAGTGTGCTCGATAAGAGGTATGACCTCACTTGGTCCGTGCATAGCTCCTGTTTTAGCCACATCAAGCTGACTCAAGGTAGTCAGGGTCTCGTAAATAAAATAAAATGGAGTCGTTCACCAAATCATCCCCTTCATTCTGGAACTCCACCGCGTACACAGTTGTTAAAGTGGTTTTCGGTATTGGCAGAGAGTATGACAATAGCCGATCCCGGTCTCTTTAACAACCAATCGTTTACATTTTTCACACCGTGGTCATTATTTTATAAATCACTTTATAAAATAGTTTATAAGAGTTCTCATATTTGAATCTGAAATCAAATTTAAATATCTAACTTCGATTATATTCAATTTTGGAAAATACTCACGAGAATCGCTCAAATCAAATCGATTTAAAACCATATCGAAAAGATTTCTGAATATAGTATAAGCAAATACTATACTATTTAACTTCGATTAATATTAGTTTCCGACAAAAATCGCATAACGACTTTCAAATCCCAAATCGACTTATATTTAAGTTAAACCTTAAATATCTCAATTTTCGATTAAATCAATATCAAAACCTTTAACTTCGATTATAATTTTTGGTTCGGCTTATATTCGCAAAAATTCAAGTTCGAAACCATTCAAATGATTCAAAATTTTCCTTTATAAGAAATCATTTCAAGTCGATTCATTTGAATCCAACACTTTGGTTCGAAATTCGAAATATAAGATTCAATTCAAAACTTACACTTCAAATTTAAAAAAACATATCGAGTTATGTAATTCAAGTCGTATAATTCGAAATCGTTATTCATAATTCATATAATTTGGTTTTACCCCCTTAAAGCATTCATTTTAGTCGATTAATGAAATTCAACACATAGGTTCAAATTTCCTTTTATATAATTCAAAACGAAATCTTAAATTTCAATTTAAACCAAATTGTATCTTATTTTAAAAAATCAAGTCGTACTGTTCAAAGTTATTACTTAAATTCAAATCGTAAGATTTAAACTATTCATATAAATTCGATTCTAAAAAATTTCTTAATTCAAAATCAAACAATTTATAACACCAATTCTATATATAAAATTTTATATATTCCAATTCATATTTTATCAATTAAAATTTGAATTCAATTCATATGGATTATAAATTAAAATAAATCAATTTACTCAATTCACATTCATCTCTACTAAAATTTCGTATCAATTCACATTCATAACTTAATATGAGTTCATTCGTTATTCAGTTATCGTTATATAAATTTACATCTTTAAACTTCGAAAATCACGAAATCTAACTTACCATCTCGAGTTTATTATTAAAGTTATAAAAAATATATAAGAAAATTTATTTTGAAAATAGATATGTATATATATAAGTTTATAAAATTCAAAAAAATAATATAAAAATAGATTTAAAGAAATATTTATAATAATATAAAAAGGTTAAATACTTATAGGAATAATTTATATGGTTTAAAATAAATACATATATAAGTAAAATCTTAAATAAACATTTAAATCCCTATTTACAAATAAAATCATTTTAAAACACATAATTTAAAATATACAAAATAATATAAATATAAATAAAATATAAATACAAAAATATAAATTCTTAAGTAAATATTTTAAAATAAAACTCATTTTACTTCGAAAACATGACCGACGGTGTCCGTATATAGTTTTCTACCCTATGGTCAAATGATACGGATATTTATCATTTCAACCCGCAATTTATAAAATTTCTACGGGTCTATCATTTCAACCCGTGATCCCAAATTTAGTAAAAATCATTCAGGTCTATCATTTCAACCCATAACGATTTTTCCTTATTCTAATGTCCGTTCGGGTATGTATCATTTCAACCCTTAGTGATTTTCCTAAACTAGGGGTACAACAATCACAAACAAAAATCACATAGCAACAATCACAGAAGAAAAATCAGTGCACCTACGTGTCATATAAATATCGTGTCACATATGAAAGTGTACATATTAAACAAACAATTTCTACTAGCAGCCCTATACATTTCATAACAGTTCAAATAGTTGATCTAACATCCATGAAATAAACGTGAGTCAGTTGTGAGATAAACTCACCTTTCATGGCAAAGAAATAGAGACGATAATCAATTTGACACCGAAAGAGACTACGACTTCCAGGCACGATGCAGAATAGATTCAATTCGGTAACCACTCGATATTTATTTTATTTTATAAGAGGTGGTTAGGGTTTCTCATCGGATTGGTACGGCTATTGGGGTTTGGTGAATGGTTTCCGAACTCAACACCACACTCGACACAAAAATAAACACCAACCCAACTTAACCAAAATAAAACACAAAAGTTCTTTACACAAAATTATTATATAACTGTATATATTTTAAAACACACACCCAAAACCGGTTGTATAAATATATATATACACATATTCCATATACAATTATTTAAAATATATATATTCAAAACAACCCCCACACACATACACATACAACAATCGCCTAGACTCATAGCGTACTGCACGCCAAGCAAATGCAGACACAATCCATACATGCCATCACAATTTTATGCATACACACATTATATATATGAGGTATAAAGATACACATCAGCTCATTTATGGGAAAAAAAACCAACACAAAGCAAAATGAACTCACGCACAAACACAACACTCACACGAGCACACGGACACGCACGCAAGTATCCCACCACACATGCATACAAAACATTGCACAACACTCACATACATTGTATTAACTCACACAGCATCACAAAAACGTATACACACATGCACAAACATATAATCACACACCGACTCACGCAATGAGAAGGGAAGAGCTCGGGCGAGGTCTGGAGGCTGTAGGTGGGTTGGTCAGAGTGGGAGGGCGTTGATTCAGGGTGGAGCTCGATAAGAGGGTCGTCGGTCGGTACATGGTCGAAGGGAAGGGTAAGCTTGGTTGGTGGCCTCTACGAGACGGAGCGCATGGCACTAAGAAGGGCAAATGGGATCGAAAAGAGTCGGAGACGGGGAAAGCAACGAGACGCGGAGGAAGGAATAAATCTGCTGTGTCCATTTGAGCATTACGATGAAGAATGGGATGGGAATGAAAAAAATGGAAAGAGCAGCACCTTTTTGTTTTTTTGTTTTTACAGACATAAACGTGCGAGTGATAATAGCATCGAACTGCTTTGGAAATGAAGCAACCGTTTGAAAATTTGAACGGTTTTTTTTATTGCAAGGCCACACGTTTATCTATTCACACGAAGCGGTATGCTTTGGAAAGAATCAACCCTTGGAAAACGCAGCCATGACCGTTTCAGCAAAACTAAATGTTTGAACTTTTTTTTTATAAGCTAAAAAGGGTGGTTTCAAATTCAAAATAAACTGACGTTCTAGAAATGGAGTGGCACAAATCCATGCATGGCACGAAATGGAATGGCACACGCTGTCATTTTTTTTAAGGCTAAAGGCATGTAAGGATGTTCACTTGGAAAGTAAGAAATGTGAATGGATAGCAATGAACGGCAAAAGGTATTTGGTATTTGAATTGAAATGAAACACATGGCTAAGGGTATTAATTTAAGGTGAACGCATGCATGGATTACCAATACATATTTGTCCCTTATAAGCCTACACAATAAATAAAAAATTAAACGGGTGCTTTAG
Organism: Allium sativum; assembly: GCA_030737875.1. Classification (NCBI taxonomy): domain Eukaryota; kingdom Viridiplantae; phylum Streptophyta; class Magnoliopsida; order Asparagales; family Amaryllidaceae; genus Allium; species Allium sativum. The sequence goes on along the minus strand of CM060926.1, from coordinate 280,011,048 downwards.
TAAAATAAAAGAACGGGTTTTGCAGACCCAAAATTTATAGAAAAGTATGTAAGATCGGAAAAGGGACACATCGAACTCAGATGGCTCTGTTTCAAAAATGAACTGTACAAACATTTTCACAATTTCAGCGCGAACCGAACACCGAAACTGACAAATGAATATATTGCGGAAATCAGCGCGTCGAGGCGGACACAATGGTATATAATTTGCAGTGTCAGGATGCTCCGTTCAAAAATGCATAATGGACCCCTTTAACGTAAACATGCGGATGTAAAACGGATGTCAAAACGTCCGATTTTGGCGAAACGAATTTCTCCGTTGGATTACTGACAACGGATAGAATATTTTTCATGTTTGTCCGAAATGGTTTCGAAGAGATTTAAAAATCGTTAAAATTTGGACTGTTATGCGCAGCTTTACATTGAAAATTGCGCGATCGGCAAACATTCAAATTTTTCAACGAAATTTTCACAGCTACTACATCTCACTGTACGTATTTCAAATTCCAAATTCCCGTTACCAAAAACCATAAAATATTTTCAAAATAAAATTCAATTTAAATCAGAATTTAAATCCTTAAAATAGCGGGTTGTTACAATCTCCCCTACTCAAAACTTTTCGTCCCTGAAAAGGAACGAGGAAGAGAAATAGTTATTAAATAATTTAATATATTTAAATCAATGGTTCATATTTATTATCATATGTATATATATAATTCGAAAATACATGTATATGTCAAAAGTTAAATATTTCAAACATTTCAAAATAGTTTCAAGTATCCATTCAACGCCTCGATTGGCAATATATATCCATCCCACTTTCGAAACCCGAAAATAGATATCGATGATGCTGCAGTCATCACCAGAATCATTTTCAAGCGACTAGGGTGTGACTCTATATCTATCTAATACGTATAGGATTTAACATATACGTTGATCAGACGTATACACCAAATCACTAAATATTCGATAGACCAATTTTAGCATCAAATAATTACTCAAAGCATCTTTCTATATTTAAACATAGTATATACTAAATTTTTTGAATTATATATTTCAAATCATTAAAAATAAGTAAGGAAAAATTATATCTCTCCTCACTCGTTTATTTAATAAAATTCAACAATAATTCATAATAAACATACAAACAATATTATTATTTAATCAAATACATAACTATATTATTTTATACAGTATTTAAATATTTCAAACCCTTGTTATCAATATTCAAACTTATAAAACTTGTCAAAATTCCATAAGTTTAACATATATATACAACACAAATTAAAACCTTGATAACCCATTTAAATTTATAAATTTCTATATATATATATATATACACATATATACATTTATAAACAATATCATCATAAATTTCAAACAAGATAAAATCATTTTCTTACAAAATCTTCATCTTTAAATCTTATATAAAATATATGAAATATAAACATCAAATCATTTCAAAATACTGGTATTACCAAACTTAATATTATTTACAAATATACATCTTCCACAAATATATATCAAAAATTTAAATATTACAACAAGAAAATCTTATATTATAATAGCTTTCAATTTACAATTTTGAACCAATATATAATAATAATGGACTTGTTAGAAGACTTATACTCTCCTTCTACTTCTTACCTTGTTATGGACAGGGATAAGTTATAAAATTCAAGTTAAAAGTTGAACGAACGAAAGAACCTAATAAAAAGGGATCTACGAAGGAAGATGGATTCAAATGGAAGGGGAATCTCAAAAAAAAATTAAATATTAAACAAAATTTTATATTCGAAAATATTTATTAAAAAAAACATTTCGATACCATTTTAAAACTATTTATAATTTCAAAATACGCTCTCTCTCAAGAAGGATTCCGCGACTGATCCCACACATTCTAGGGTATCGCTACCCCGTCTCTAATGAGTTTTTACCCCATAGGCTAAAGCTCTGATAAACCAAAGCTCTGATACCAACTGTAACAACCCGCCATTTTGACTGTGCCGAATCGACAAAACATGTCAACTCGAAACGTCCAAAACAACAGATTGTTATTAGCTTCTGAGGTAAATATAATAAATCACAGAATCACAGATCACAGACACAGATACAGAGTAATATAATATCTCGCAGCGGAAAATACAAAATACAATAGTAGTTCATGAAGCTACTAAATAAGTTTTTACATCAGAGTTTACATAAATAATACAGCGGAAATCTAATAAAATAAATAATTGATAACTGTCTAAAACAGAATGACAGAAATAACTGAACGACTGACACAACTGATCATCACAGGTAGATATAGGTTAGCCAAAATCCAATATAAGCTCCAAACTCCAAAGATGAATCTCGAAACTGGAATACTTGATCTGACCCGAGCAATAATGCAAACAAAACAACTCGGATCAGGACTGACATTCTCATGGAAGTAAATCAACTCAAATGAAAATGTTCGATGAAATGCAATCAGTAACTTAAAGGATGTTTGGGATCACCATCCTCTAAGGATCCGTCAAACTAATACTATATAATATAATACGCTATATACAATAGTGTCTATCGGTAAAGTAAAATATCAAAATAGCGTAAGCAGGATTACAATGATTACCCTTACACCGTTTATATATTCCCATAGTATATACAGTACCGTAATTCCTCCATAAACTGGAGGTTGATCAGAGGGCACTCCATATAAAACAGTACAAAACAAAGTCGTAGTGGGATCGTATAAGGCATGTGACAAGGCACGCAAGGAATGCCAGGGTGGATTCACCGTTTGCAGAGCAGGACTGGTGGTAACGCATAGTAGCTACTACCGCCCACCTCGATACACACTCCCATAATCAAAAGGGCCCAAATCGAATCTCAACAGTAATAGAATAATATCGAAGAAGTGTGCTCGATAAGAGGTATGACCTCACTTGGTCCGTGCATAGCTCTTGTTTTAGCCACATTAAGCTGACTCAAGGTAGTCAGGGTCTCGTAATTAATATGAAATAAAATAAAATGGAGTCGTTCGCCAAATCATCCCCTTCATTCTGAAACTCCACCGCGTACACAGTTGTTAAAGTGGTTTTCGGTATTGGCAAAGAGTATGACAATAGCCGATCCCGGTCTCTCTAACAACCAATCGTTTACATTTTTCACACCGTGGTCATTATTTTATAAATCACTTTATAAAATAGTTTATACGAGTTCTCATATTCGAATCTGAAATCAAATTTAAATATCTAACTTCGATTATATTCAATTTTGGAAAATACTCACGAGAATCGCTCAAATCAAATCGATTTAAAACCATATCGAAAAGATTTCTGAATATAGTATAAGCAAATATTATACTATTTAACTTCGATTTATATAAGTTTCCGACAAAAATCGCATAACAACTTTCAAATCCCAAATCGACTTATATTTAAGTTATACCTTAAATATCTCAATTTTCGATTAAATCGATATCAAAACCTTTAACTTCGATTATAATTTTTGGTTCGGCTTATATTCGCAAAAATTCAAGTTCGAAACCATTCAAATGATTCAAAATTTTCCTTTATAAGAAATCGTTTCAAGTCGATTCATTTGAATCCAACACTTTGGTTCGAAATTCGAAATATGAGATTCAATTCAAAACTTACACTTCAAATTAAAAAAAAACATATCGAGTTATGTAATTCAAGTCATATAATTCGAAATCGTTATTCATAATTCATATAATTTGGTTTTACCCCCTTAAAGCATTCATTTTAGTCGATTAATGAAATTCAACACATAGGTTCAAATTTCCTTTTATATAATTCAAAATGAAATCTTAAACTTCAATTTAAACCAAATTGTATCTTATTTTAAAAATTCAAGTCGTACTGTTCAAAGTTATTACTTAAATTCAAATCGTAAGATTTAAACTATTCATATAAATTCGATTCTAACAAATTTCTTAATTCAAAATCAAACAATTTATAACACCAATTCTATATATAAAATTTTATATATTCCAATTCATATTTAATCAATTAAAATTTGAATTCAATTCATATCGATTATAAATTAAAATAAATCAATTTACTCAATTCACATTCATCTCTACTAAAATTTCGTATTAATTCACATTCATAACTTAATATGAGTTCATTCGTTATTCAGTTATCGTTATATAAATTTACATCTTTAAACTTCGAAAATCACGAAATCTAACTTACCATCTCGAGTTTATTATTAAAGTTATAAAATATATATAAGAAAATTTATTTTGAAAATAGATATGTATATATATATATAAGTTTATAAAATTCAAAAAAATAATATAAAAATAGATTTAAAGAAATATTTATAATAATATAAAAAGGTTAAATACTTATACGAATAATTTATATGGTTTAAGATAAATACATTTATAAGTAAAATCTTAAATAAACATTTAAATCCCTATTTACAAATAAAATCATTTTAAAACACATAATTTAAAATATACAAAATAATATAAATATAAACAAAATATAAATACAAAAATATAAAGTCTTAAGTAAATATTTTAAAATAAAACTCATTTTACTTCGAAAACATGACCGACGGTGTCCGTATATAGTTTTCTACCCTATGGTCAAATGATACGGATATTTATCATTTCAACCCACAATTTATAAAATTTCTACAGGTCTATCATTTCAACCCGCGATCCCAAATTTAGTAAAAATCATTCAGGTTTATCATTTCAACCCATAACGATTTTTCCTTATTCTAATGTCCGTTCGGGTATGTATCATTTCAACCCTTAGTGATTTTCCTAAACTAGGGGTACAACAATCACAAACAAAAATCACATAGCAACAATCACAGAAGAAAAATCAGTGCACCTACGTGTCATATAAATATCGTGTCACATATGAAAGTGTACATATTAAACAAACAATTTCTACTAGCAGCACTATACATTTCATAACAGTTCAAATAGTTGATCTAACATCCATGAAATAAATGTGAGTCAGGTGTGAGATAAACTCACCTTTCGTGGCAAAGAAATAGAGACGACAATCAATTTGACACCGAAAGAGACTACGACTTCCAAGCACGATGCAGAATAGATTCAATTCGGTAACCACTCGATATTTATTTTATTTTATAAGAGGTGGTTAGGGTTTCTCATCGGATTGGTACGGCTATTGGGGTTTGGTGAATGGTTTCCGAACTCAACACCACACTCGACACAAAAATAAACACCAACCCAACTTAACCAAAATAAAACACAAAAGTTCTTTACACAAAATTATTATATAACTGTATATATTTTAAAACACACACCCAAAACCGGTTGTATATATATATATATATATATATATATATATATAATCCATATACAATTGTTTAAACTATATATATTCAAAACAACCCCTACACACATACACATACAACAATCGCCTAGACTCATAGCGTACTGCACGCCATGCAGACACAATCCATACATGCCATCACAATTTTATGCATACACACATTATATATATGAGGTATAAAGATACACATCAGCTCATGTATGGGAAAAAAAAAACCCAACACAAAGCAAAATGAACTCACGCACAAACACAACACTCACACGAGCACACGGACACGCACGCAAGTATCCCACCACACATGCATACAAAACATTGCACAACACTCACATACACTGTATTAACTCACACAACATCACAAAAATGCACACACACATGCACAAACATATAATCACACACTGACTCACGCAATGAGAAGGGAAGAGCTCGGGCGAGGTCCGGAGGCTGTAGGTGGGTTGGTCATAGTGGGAGGGGGTTGCTTCAGGGTGGAGCTCGACAAGAGGGTCGTTGGTCAGTACATGGTCGAAGGGAAGGGCAAGCTTGGTTGGTGGCCTCTACGAGACGGAGCGCATGGCACTAAGAAGGGCAAATGGGATCGAAAAGAGTCGGAGACGGGGAAAGCAACGAGACGCGGAGGAAGGAATAAATTTGCTGTGTCCATTTGAGCATTACGATGAAGAATGGGATGGGAATGGAAAAAAAATGGAAAGAGCAGCACCCTTTTGTTTTTTTGTTTTTACAGACATAAACGTGCGAGTGATAATAGCAACGAACTGCTTTGGAAATGAAGCAACCGTTTGAAAATTTGAACGGTTTTTTTTTTATTGCAAGGCCACACGTTTTATCTATTCACACGAAGCGGCATGCTTTGGAAACAATCAACCCTTGGAAAACGCAGCCATGACCGTTTCAGCAAAACTAAATGTTTGAACTTTTTTTTTATAAGCTAAAAAGGGTGGTTTCAAATTCAAAATAAACTGACGTTCTAGAAATGGAGTGGCACAAATCCATGCATGGCACGAAATAGAATGGCACACGCTGTCAATTTTTTTTTAAGGCTAAAGGCATGTAAGGATGTTCACTTGGAAAGTAAGAAATGTGAATGGATAGCAATGAACGGCAAAAGGTATTTGGTATTTGAATTGAAATGAAACACATGGCTAAGGGTATTAATTTAAGGTGAACGCATGCATGGATTACCAATACATATTTGTCCCTTACAAGCCTACACAATAAAAAAAAATTAAACGGGTGCTTTAGTAAAATAAAAGAACGGGTTTTGCAGACCCAAAATGTATAGAAAAGTATGTAAGATCGGAAAAGGGACACATCGAACTCAGATGGCTCTGTTTCAAAAATGAACTGTACAAACATTTTCACAATTTCAGCGCGAACCGAATACCGAAACTGGCAAATGAATACATTGCGGAAATCAGCGCGTCGAGGTGGACACAACGGTATATAATTTGCAGTGTCAGGATGCTCCGTTCAAAAATGCATTACGGACCCCTTTAACGTAAACATGCGGATGTAAAACGGATGTCAAAACGTCCGATTTTGGCGAAACGAATTTCTCCGTTGGATTACTGACAACGGATATAATATTTTTCATGTTTGTACGAAATGGTTTCGGAGAGATTTAAAAATCGTTAAAATTTGGACTGTTATGCGCAGCTTTACGCTGAAAATTGCGCGATCGGCAAACATTCAAATTTTTCGATGAAATTTTCACAGCTACTAGATCTCACTGTACGTATTTCAAATTCCAAATTCCCGTTACCAAAAACCATAAAATATTTTCAAAATAAAATTCAATTTAAATCAGAATTTAAATCCTTAAAATAGCGGGTTGTTACATCTCACACACTCTAGAATTGATCTATTTTTATGTTCAACTACTCCGTTTTGTTGAGGGGTTCTTGGAAAAGAAAAATTATGGGTTATCCCCTTTTTATTGCAAATTTTTTCAAAATTTCCATTTTCGAACTCTCCATCGTGGTCACTACGTATTGTTTTGATTATTAAAGATAGTAAATTTTGAATTCTTTGGGCAAAATTGACCAAAAGCATCACTTTTATTTTCAAGAAATAAAGTCTAGATAAATCTAAAAAAATCGTCGATTATTACGTAAACATATCTATTGTGATTTATTAATTATGTTAGGGGTGGACTGAAGATATCCATGTGAATTAACTCTAATGGTTTCGATGCTGTAATTTCCTCTTTTTATTTAAACAAACTTCTTTTTAATTTTCTGAACTGACAAGCATCGCATAAATTATTTTCTTTAAATTTCATTTTAGGTAATCCCCTAATTGAATCTAACTTTGAAATCCGAGAGATGTGTTTGAAATTTATATGATCGAATCTCTTATGCCAGATCCAAGAGTCAATTGTATCGGCCATAAGACATAGATTATCGTTGGAGATTTTCATACTTAATATATAAATATTTTTCTTTCTATCTCCTTCGAATATTATTTTTGAATTCCTATCTTCTATTAAGCATTTATCTTTCTCAAAATTGATTTTATAGCCTTTATCGCAAAGTTTACTTATACTTACTAGGTTGTGTTTTAAAATATCTAACTAATAAAACATCAGAAATAGTAGGAGTTTCAGAATTATCGACATTGTCGATGCCAACTATATATCCTTTAGAGTTATCACTGAAGTTGATCATTCCTCCATCTTCATGTACTAGATTATTCAGTAATTCTGGATTTCCCGTCATATGTCTTGAACAACCACTATCCTCCATTTTATCTTTTTGATTTCCACCATTTGTCCATCATAATTTGATTTCTCAACAGCCATGTAACACACCATTTCAGAATTTGAATTTTCAACCGCCATATAACCCATCTTTTTAGAATTTGAATCTCCAATAGTCATGTAACACATCTTTTCCTGTATTGAAAAATAATTCAGTAGATCACTTGACTTTTCAACATAATTGAATGCAGACTCTTTTAACATTGATGCAATACATGAATTGAAACTAGTGTTATAAATCATTTCAAAATTTATCATTTAATATTTCCAAAAATCAGATTATGAACTTTTTGAAAACCTAGGCTCTGATATCAATTGTTAGGGATTGCGGAATCCGGATCTTAAGGCAAAACAAACACTAGAGTGGTGTGAATAGTATTTATGAGGAATTTATGAAAATCTTAAACTTAAATAATCTACTATATGAGTCACACACACCAGAGACGATCACAAACACAGAATTAGACACAAACACATAAATAAACAAATATAAAATGCAGAAAAGAAAAAAAAACATACCGGATTTTATATTGGTTCGGATTACTCCTACATCCAGTCTCATGCAACACTGAATTGCGCAGAATTTTATTATTATCAATATCCAAGTACAACCCCTTGATTTCACGCTACAAGGTTAACACTGCTCCAAACACCCTTGATTTCATGACTACAAGGTTAGTGCCGCTCTCTTTCCTTGATTTCAGGGCTACAAGGAACACACCTTTTCCCAAACAACTCTCAGATGATTATAACAACCCTAGAACTCTTCAATTCATTTGATAGGGTTGAGAAGAGAAGAAGTTTTATATAATTTAAGTAGAAATCGACAAAGTACAAGGGTATAAATCAAGAAAATGATGTATTTTAATGGTGGTATGTAAAGGGGTGAAGATGGAGAAGAAGAATTATGATTTTTTTTTGAAATCATCCCCTATTTATAGCACTTCAAAGGTTGCAACGTTTAAGAAACGTTACAAATAGTGAAAAGACACTTCCTTTGAAAATTGAAAAAAATGACAGTTGTATGTCGACATAAGCATTTATGTATGTCGATCTATGACTTATATTTTGAGTTTTTTAAACTATTTTTCAAGTGTTTAAACATATGCACTATTCTGGAAATTCTTGAATCAAAATTTAGTAATATAAATAAATATTCTAAAGTGTAAAATCATAATAATATAATATATAAACATATTTATAAAGCTATAAGGTTTAAAACTACAAAACAATAAAATTATATAACTATACAACCATATATAAACTTATATGTTTGAAATCATAAGTAAGATAAAATAATTTGAAATCAGAATTTGAAATTTGAAAACAGAATTTGAAAAACATAATTTGAATCTGGAGTGCTATTCAGAATCTTACATATAAACTAGACTCTATTACTATATTTTTCTTAAACTCTTGATAACTCATGAGTTTTGAATCTCTTCTGAATCCTGAATCTCTTGAAACTCTAAAAACTCTAAAACTGTACGGTCTTTAGTACTTGAGTCCTGTGTACAAACCATGCACACACACACACACACACACATCCTAGATAGAGATGTTAGAATATATTTTATAATCAATTAATAATGATAATTGAAATAAGGTTGTTGTCATCAAAGCTCCATTATTCAACCGCAATAAATAAAATTGTTGCACTACTACTACGCTGAATGATTGTATCAATTTATATGTATTTACTAGTGTTGTAACATAATTTGTATGTATTTCATTTTATTGATTGATTATACTGTTATTTCATTTTGCTGATCGACTACATTTGTAACACCCCGTGTATTCTATAACAGTGAGATTCACAAATTAAAGTATAATTAATTTCAAATCAAAGAATTAAGGGAAACGGGTTACGCCATTGCATTCGCCTCGAAATTCTGCTTGAGATAGAGTCCGAGTTTACGCAAAACGGATAACGTGTGAAGAAGATATCTTTAATTTAAATATCGCAGCAAAACATGAAAAAAAAAAAGAATGGGAAACGAATAATGTTTAGCATTGTTCTAGGGTTTGTAAGCAAAAGACTTAGTAGCTCATTTGGTTGGAACACATGACTTGCATACAAGAGGTACAGAGTTCGATCCCCGCCAGCGCCCTATTTTTGTTTTAGGGGAATGGCTTAAAATAGCCTAGTGTGAACGCAGTTCAAAAAGTGGTTTAGTGTGAAAATGGGTAATTGGGAAGATAGAGAAAAAAATGAATATATATAATATATATATACATATACGCACACACACACACACATATATATATATATATATATATATATATATATATATATATATATATATATATGACGTGTACGCATCATGTAGCGTACGTTGCGCATTTTTGGTTGTCAAGGATGGTTTTTTTTTTTTGGCCTTCTCCAATTTTTAATTATGACAAATTAAAGGTAAGAAAATATTTATTCATATATAAATAAATATTTATATATGGGTAATTAATACGGTAAAGGGGAAAATGTATCTATTAAATACGTATTTACGTTTGAATTGGTGAACATTTAATACGCTGAGTCATTTCTGACTCATCGCTGAGTCATTTCTGACTCATGGCTGAGTCAATAGGATAACTCTATCCTGACTGAACGGTTGTGGTCATTTGTAGGATTAATCAAACGGCCTAAATTAATCCAAAAATTCTATATATACAACTCAAACCTAATCTAAACTCACACAAATAATAGAATACAATAGCCGTCATGCTGCTGGAGAGAAACTAAGAATGGCCGTCAAGTAGAAAGCCTAGAGACAAGCCAACAAGCCTAAGAGACGAATCAAATTAAAAGAAGATCAAAGCTTAAAGCAACAACAACTAAATCAAATCAACGCCTACAACAAAGGATAGCATCTCAGATTTCTGAATTAAAGATTCGCCATACGTTGTAAGTAGAGTGCTATTCCGATATGAATTAAATAATTGTGTTGATTTGTGTAATGTAAGAAATGGAATTGTGGCGATAATAATCTATATTTGTATGTTGCTTTGATTCAAAACGATTTGGGAATATTATGGTATATGATTGGATATTTGCAAATACGCGATTTGCATTGGAAACGAAATGGAATTGTGGCGATAATGACTTATATTTGTATGTTATTTTGATTCTGACGATTTGGCAATGCTATGGTTTGATTCATACAAGTATATGGTTTATGTTGAAAACCACATGTGTGGAATTTTGATTGGGACTCATGCAAACATATGATTCATATTGAAAACTACATGTTTGTGGTAGTTATTTACAACACCCATTTGATAATTGCAAGCATATGATTCATGTTGAAAGTAACAACTATATGTTGTAATAATTTATTTAAGATTCATGCAAGTATATGATTCATGTTAACAACTATATGTTGTAATAATTTATTTAAGATTCATGCAAGTATATGATTCATGTTAACAACTATATGTTATGATATTTTAATTGGAATTCATGCAAGTCTATGATCTATTGTTATGACAACATGATGTAAAATTCTATGGTCATCTTTAGTGTAATTTGATTCACCTAAGTATTATGATTCATATGAAGTTATGTTGGAATTGGCATCATAGTTCAAGTATAAAAATCATATTTTTGTGATAGTGACAAAAGCACGCATCTTTGTAAATTTGTATTAATTTTATGAACATGACTAAACTATGTTCGTTATTATGCCCAATTGAAAAACATGTTTTTAGGCTCATGTTGTTATCATAAGTTACATTAGAATTACATTAGAATTACATTCCTCTTGCAAGTTTACAGAGATAAAATAAAAACCATGATGTAAGTTTAGATATGTTTATGCTATAATTCTATGAATAGAATGAAAACCATGATTCATATAAGAATTAAGTTGGGATAATTTTAGTTGAACCATACTTTTGTATTAGTGACAAAAGTAAGCACCTTTTTGTTAACATGTAGTGATTTTATGAACACGATTAGTTTATGCCTAAATAAAATATAGGCTTATATTTTTAGTCAAGACCTGTGCCAATAATAATGATATCTAATTTAGTTAGATTCTTAATTTCAAGTTTACATGGTTAGTTGAACCTATGATTCATGTATTATTTATGCCATGATTATATGAATAGAACGATGCATGTTTAAGTACTGCTTATGCCATAATCATATGAATAAAATAATTCATGTTTAAGTATTGTCTATGCATTAACCATATGAATAGAATGATTTATGTTTAAGTATTGTTTATGCTATGATTATATGGATAAAATGATTCATGTTATGCCATGATTGTATGATGTTACAATTGCAAGTTCACATGTGCCTATTTTATGTTAATTGAATCGTTCGTTGCAAGTTCATGCGTTCACACTCCCTTTTTTCATGTTACCTTATAAACACCATGTTATAAGCCTCCCCTTTTCATTTGGCTAAATTGGGTTTAAGTATTAAACCCAATACACCTTACGTTGGAGCGAACGTATAATACGGGGGTAATGACGTTTGGGCTAAAATATAGAACATATGTGTTGGCATGTTTAACGCATGCCAACAACCTTGAAAGAACAATTAAGTGGCATAAATGAAATTTAACCAATAAAGACGAATTTGAATAATGGGCCGCAAATATTTACATATAAAAAGAAAAGAGACAAAATATGTGAATGTAGAAAAATACGATGTGTTTAACCCGAGGTTGGATTGAGTTGTGATGTAAAACTGCCCGGAACCGCCCGGCTGTCCAGTAGTCACAACAATACCTATCCAATGTGGGTGGTTAAACACGGAGCCCAATAAGGACCCGAGGTTAGACTGAGTTGTGGCGTAAGACTTCCCGGACCCAACCGACAACAGGCAGCCACAACAATACCTGTCTAATGTGAGAGGTCAAGGCTTTAATAAGACAATTAAGGCTGAGTCAGGATTGATAGGATTAAGTAAATTATATTACTACTTAATCAAAATGGAACATGCTAAACTAAACAGACTGATTGGGGGGTTAGGTTTATAAAACACTTAACCAACTTAGCATGTTGGCTAGAAATAGAAAACCTAGTAGCGGAGGACCCTTTTCGCAGTAACCCTACAAGGTATCATGATACCCTGAAACTAGGCAGGGTGGGGCACGATTACTGGGCTGATTGTAAGAGGTCAAATCGACGGCGGTGGTGCAGCAGTGTAGGTTCTAACGGGGTGCGGGCATGCACACACTCCGACGCAGAAAAATAAGGCACTGGGCACCAGTAGCATACCTGTGCATTCTAGGGTTGTGTCGGGCCGCCACCATGGGACTTGATACACCCCATGGTGGGACCAGCATAGGTAACTACAACATCGGGGGCCGTAAGACACATGTAACTATGCGAGTAGGAGCCGATCATTATAAAATGGATCACTTCACCCTGATTATGGGGTGCCAGTTGGGAACTAGTTTATATGGGTTCAGAGATTAAAATGGGGTACGATAGTATATTCGACCCTAGACAACTTAACTAAGTTTATGGTGCTTTCCCATTTCTAGTTTATACTTATCATACCCGGTTCTTTATTCATAGACTGAATAGTCCTAGACTTACTCAGGCTTTATGTCTGACTCTACTTTTCTTTCGTCTTCTTTCCTTCCGTTTCCCCCCCAGGTCCACAGGGAGGGAATACCGCAGCTTGACCATCCTTCATATCCAGCTTGAAGAGAAAGAATGTATTGCTTGGATCTTTTCGTTTTGGACTATGGCTTTGGACAGCAACTATGGGATTTTTGCAGTTTATTTATGTTTTCTTTATGCTTCTTTAAATAATGTAATCAAGACAGTTATGATTTTGGAAATATTGTAAGACAATTATGGCATGGTTTGTGTAACACATATTTTAATGAAATAAAAGTTGTTGCTTTCCGCTGTTCAAAAATATGTGTTCTTATATCTGTCTTGTATATCTGTGACTTATACTTATAAACCTCCACCAAAATTAGGGCATTCCCTTTGAGAGTGACCCTAACGGAGGTGGGGTGTTTCACTTGGTATCAGAGCATAGGTTTACCAGATAAGATAAAAAGTTTTGAAAATTTATTTTCAAAAAAGAAATTTAAAGAAGCATTTTTAAAAGAAAAATATTATTTTATTTTAAAAAAAAGGCAAAGTCCCCCCAAAGCCATAGGTACTACCTCTTATCCTTCGTTTTGAATCTATCCTTTTTGTTTCAGCATGTCCGAAGAACTTAACTTGCCAGAGGGTGTACCAATACCTGGTTGGTTTAGACGGTTCTTAGAAGCAAGGGCCACTCAGCCAGGTCCTACCGTTCCTCCCCCCCAGCTGCAGGAAATCATCCAGCTGCAGCAGCACCTCTTCCTCCACCTCCTCCACGGGGAAACACGTTTGCTAAGATATGTAAAGATTTTATAGCTATGGGAGGAAAGGATTTTCATGGAACTGAGTCCTTCGTGTCAGCTAGAAATTGGCTGAAAGAAACCGAGGACTTATTCATCATCTTTGAGGTAGAAGATAGACAGAAAGTACAACTGGCAGTATGGCTACTAAAGGGTGAGGCTTCCTACTGTTGGGAAGTCACTAATGCAGAAAGACCGGTGGAAACATGGGAGGACTTTAGGGCAAGGTTTGAGGCTAAATTTCTCTCGGAAGCTGAAAGGAGTCTTCAGTTGGAAAAATTCTTATTTCTTAAGCAAGGGAATATGACAGTCAAAGAGTATGTTAATCAATTCGATGAGCTGGCTAGGTTTGGGCTGGACCTAGTCAACACCCCGCACAAGAAGGCTCTCCGCTTTGTTAAAGGGTTGAATGAGCCATTACACAATTTGGCCATGACCCATATACCCATGGGAGCTACGTACGAAAGGTTGGTGCAGATGGCATTGCTGAACGAGGAAGATAAGGACAAGAAGGAAACAGAGGCAGAAAACTCTCAAGGGAAGAAAGAGGTCAAGCCCAACGATTCTAAGAATAAGAAGGTAGACCCCGAGAAAGGAGGCAAGAACAACAACTCACGTGATAAAAGGAAATGCAATTACTGTGGTACGGAAGGGCACATAGCCAAGGATTGTAGAAAGAGGAAGAGAAAGCAAGGTGAATGTTTTCATTGTGGGAAGACTGGACACATCAGCAAAGACTGCCCTGAGAAGCAGACCGGACCTTCTGGCGGTACATCGTTAACTTATTCTAGATGCTTTGTTTTATCCTATTTCTCTCCTCGATCCTATCTTGAGAACCATAGGTAGAATCTTTTTGGATGTAAACATGTAGTTGAAACATGTTATGGATGATGGTTGCAAGTGGTTGCAAGTGATTGCTAGTGGTTGCTCGTGGTTGCATATACACACACAATCTAGGTTTTAGATCGGCTCAGTCACTTCATATTGCATATGCATATATGTTTGCATTCGTATATGGTTGAACTTTAATGTGTTGCCATATGGATGCTGCATTTGTATGAATGATTGTGCACTCATGTAGAATCATGAATAGGAAAAATTTGCATACATAATGGATTCATGGCACTCACATAATTCGCATTAAGGAGGTCAACTGAATCAGTAGACCGCCTGATTTTGCATTAGATAAGTACATGTACACACACACTTCGCATATGATCATGAAGCATTAGAAGTCTTTTAAGGACAATGGATACTCGTGTTTGATGGATGAGTAGATGGATGTTTGGATGTTAGGATATACATTCCTCCTAACTTGAAGATTTCGGGGACGAAATCCTTTTAAGTGGGGGAGAATGTAACACCCAGTGTATTCTATAACAGTGAGATTCACAAATTAAAGTATAATTAATTTCAAATCAAAGAATTAAGGGAAACGAATTACGCCATTGCATTCGCCTCGAAATTCTGCTTGAGATAGAGTCCGAGTTTACGCAAAACGGATAACGTGTAAAGAAATCTTTAATTTAAATATCGCAGCAAAACATGAAAAAAAAGAAGAAGAATGGGAAACGAATAATGTTTAGCATTGTTCTAAGGTTTATAAGCAAAAGACTTAGTAGCTCATTTGGTTGGAACACATGACTTGCATACAAGAGGTACAGAGTTCGATCCTCGCCGGCGCCCTATTTTTGTTTTAGGGGAATGGCTTAAAATAGCCTAGTGTGAACGCAGTTCAAAAAGTGGTTTAGTGTGAAAATGGGTAATTGGGAAGATAGAGAAAAATATGAATATATATATAATACATATATACATATACACACACACATATATATATATATATATATGTATGTATATATATATATATATATATATACATGACGTGTACGCATCATGTAGCGTACGTTGCGCATTTTTGGTTGTCAAGGATGGTTTTTTTTTTTGGCCTTCTCCAATTTTTAATTATGACAAATTAAAGGTAAGAAAATATTTATTCATATATAAATAAATATTTATATATGGGTAATTAATACGGTAAAGGGGAAAATGTATCTATTAAATACGTATTTACGTTTGAATTGGTGAACATTTAATACGCTGAGTCATTTCTGACTCATCGCTGAGTCAATGCTGAGTCATTTCTGACTCATGGCTGAGTCAATAGGATAACTCTATCCTGACTGAACGGTTGTGGTCATTTCTAGGATTAATCAAACGGCCTAAATTAATCCTAAAATTCTATATATACAACTCAAACCTAACCTAAACTCACACAAATAATAGAATACAATAGCCGTCATGCTGCTGGAGAGAAACTAAGAATGGCCGTCAATTAGAAAGCCTAGAGACAAGCCAACAAGCCTAAGAGACGAATCAAATTAAAAGAAGATCAAAGCTTAAAGCAACAACAACTAAATCAAATCAACGCCTACAACAAAGGATAGCATCTCAGATTTCTGAATTAAAGATTCGCCATACGTTGTAAGTAGAGTGCTATTCCGATATGAATTAAATAATTGTGTTGATTTGTGTAATGTAAGAAATGGAATTGTGGCGATAATAATCTATATTTGTATGTTGCTTTGATGCAAAACGATTTGGGAATATTATGGTATACGATTGGATATTTGCAAATACGCGATTTGCGTTGGAAACGAAATGGAATTGTGGCGATAATGACTTATATTTGTATGTTATTTTGATTCTAACGATTTGGCAATGCTATGGTTTGATTCATACAAGTATATGGTTTATGTTGACAACCACATGTGTGGAATTTTGATTGGGACTCATGCAAACATATGATTCATATTGAAAACTACATGTTTGTGGTAGTTATTTACAACACCCATTTGATAATTGCAAGCATATGATTCATGTTGAAAGTAACAACTATATGTTGTAATAATTTATTTAAGATTCATGCAAGTATATGATTCATGTTAACAACTATATGTTGTAATAATTTATTTAAGATTCATGCAAGTATATGATTCATGTTAACAACTATATGTTATGATATTTTAATTGGAATTCATGCAAGTCTATGATCTATTGTTATGACAACATGATGTAAAATTCTATGGTCATCTTTAGTGTAATTTGATTCACCTAAGTATTATGATTCATATGAAGTTATGTTGGAATTGGCATCATAGTTCAAGTATAAAAATCATATTTTTGTGATAGTGACAAAAGCACGCATCTTTGTAAATTTGTATTAATTTTATGAACATGACTAAACTATGTTCGTTATTATGCCCAATTGAAAAACATGTTTTTAGGCTCATGTTGTTATCATAAGTTACATTAGAATTACATTAGAATTACATTCCTCTTGCAAGTTTACATAGATAAAATAAAAACCATGATGTAAGTTTAGATATGTTTATGCTATAATTCTATGAATAGAATGAAAACCATGATTCATATAAGAATTAAGTTGGGATAATTTTAGTTGAACCATACTTTTGTATTAGTGACAAAGTAAGCACCTTTTTGTTAACATGTAGTGATTTTATGAACACGATTAGTTTATGCCTAAATAAAATATAGGCTTATATTTTTAGTCAAGACCTGTGCCAATAATAATGATATCTAATTTAGTTAGATTCTTAATTTCAAGTTTACATGGTTAGTTGAACCTATGATTCATGTATTATTTATGCCATGATTATATGAATAGAACGATGCATGTTTAAGTACTGCTTATGCCATAATCATATGAATAAAATAATTCATGTTTAAGTATTGTCTATGCATTAACCATATGAATAGAATGATTTATGTTTAAGTATTGTTTATGCTATGATTATATGGATAAAATGATTCATGTTATGCCATGATTGTATGATGTTACAATTGCAAGTTCACATGTGCCTATTTTATGTTAATTGAATCGTTCGTTGCAAGTTCATGCGTTCACACTCCCTTTTTTCATGTTACCTATAAACACCATGTTATAAGCCTCCCCTTTTCATTTGGCTAAATTGGGTTTAAGTATTAAACCCAATACACCTTACGTTGGAGCGAACGTATAATACGGGGGTAATGACGTTTGGGCTAAAATATAGAACATATGTGTTGGCATGTTTAACGCATGCCAACAACCTTGAAAGAACAATTAAGTGACATAAATGAAATTTAACCAATAAAGACGAATTTGAATAATGGGCCGCAAATATTTACATATAAAAAGAAAAGAGACAAAATATGTGAATGTAGAAAAATACGATGTGTTTAACCCGAGGTTGGATTGAGTTGTGATGTAAAACTGCCCGAAACCGCCCGACTGTCCAGTAGTCACAACAATACCTATCCAATGTGGGTGGTTAAACACGGAGCCCAATAAGGACCCGAGGTTAGACTGAGTTGTGGCGTAAGACTGCCCGGACCCAACCGGCAACAGGCAGCCACAACAATACCTGTCTAATGTGAGAGGTCAAGGCTTTAATAAGACAATTAAGGCTGAGTCAGGATTGATAGGATTAAGTAAATTATATTACTACTTAATCAAAATGGAACATGCTAAACTAAACAGACTGATTGGGGGGTTAGGTTTATAAAACACTTAACCAACTTAGCATGTTGGCTAGAAATAGAAAACCTAGTAGCGGAGGACCCTTTTCGCAGTAACCCTACAAGGTATCATGATACCCTGAAACTAGGCAGGGTGGGGCACGATTACTGGGCTGATTGTAAGAGGTCAAATCGACGGCGGTGGTGCAGCAGTGTAGGTTCTAACGGGGTGCGGGCATGCACACACTCCGACGCAGAAAAATAAGGCACTGGGCACCAGTAGCATACCTGTGCATTCTAGGGTTGTGTCGGGCAGCCACCATGAGACTTGATACACCCCATGGTGGGACCAGCATAGGTAACTACAACATCGGGGGCCGTAAGACACATGTAACTATGCGAGTAGGAGCCGATCATTATAAAATGGATCACTTCACCCTGATTATGGGGTGCCAGTTGGGAACTAGTTTATATGGGTTCAGAGATTAAAATGGGGTACGATAGTATATTCGACCCTAGACAACTTAACTAAGTTTATGGTGCTTTCCCATTTCTAGTTTATACTTATCATACCCAGTTCTTTATTCACAGACTGAATAGTCCTAGACTTACTCAGGCTTTATGTCTGACTCTACTTTTCTTTCGTCTTCTTTCCTTCCGTTTCCCCCTCAGGTCCACAGGGAGGGAATACCGCAGCTTGACCAGCCTTCATATCCAGCTTGAAGAGAAAGAATGTATTGCTTGGATCTTTTCGTTTTGGACTATGGCTTTGGACAGCAACTATGGGACTTTTGCAGTTTATTTATGTTTTCTTTATGCTTCTTTAAATAATGTAATCAAGACAGTTATGATTTTGGAAATATTGTAAGACAATTATGGCATGGTTTGTGTAACACATATTTTAATGAAATAAAAGTTGTTGTTTTCCGCTGTTCAAAAATATGTGTTCTTATATCTGTCTTGTATATCTGTGACTTATACTTATAAACCTCCACCAAAATTAGGGCATTCTCTTTGAGAGTGACCCTAACGGAGGTGGGGTGTTTCAACATTTTTATTTTAATTGGATTAAACGCACATCAAACAACAACAGCAACAACAATAATTGATTAATCATAAATCAATTAAATTGAAAAGTGCAAATTAAAATATTTCTTTAACTACTTGTTTGTTTGTAGTTACACCTAGGGATGACAATGAGGCTGGTCTAGGGTCTAAACCCGCTTGACCCGCTCCTGTTTTGACCTATTTAGACCCGCCCCATAGGGTCTTCGGGGAGGGTAGACCCGCGACCCGCTTTTGGAGGTCCGGATCTAGGGTCGGGTCTGGGGCACGGCTAACCCGCTCCAACCCGACCCGTATGAATGAAACATCATTAAAACACTTTATAACTATAATGATTACTTGTTAACTTCTTAGGTATACATGGTTATAACTTGAATATTATATTCTTTCAATCAACAACTATAAATTTTCATTGTATTAAGTTGCAAGAATGATAATCATACATTAACAAATGCATATATTTTGAATTATTATCTTACAACTCATTTTATTATATTCTTTTATCATTGTGAACACATTGTAATATGTATATAATTTATCATTTAATGATAAAAAAATATAAATATACATTTTTTTGTATATTAGAACACAATATCACCGGGTTTACTCTGACCCGTATGCATTTCAGGTATGGAGTGAAATTCAGATGTACCGGGTTTACGGGGCAGAATTTAGAAAGTTCGGGTCGGGTCTGGGGAATGAGAGACCCGCCCAAATTCGTCTCATTGTTATTCCTAGTTGCACCGGCTGTTTGCCACAGATGCACTCTCATCGTTGAACAGTGAAAAAACAAGGAGACAGAAAATATAAGGCAGTTGCGACTCGCGACGAACCCCGTGTGCATCGAGCACAGAAAACCCCTGAAAAACACAGATTATACCAAACAAAGAGAAAAAAATAATGCAAAAAAGATTTGCCTTCTTATTGCTTCTGAAAAAATCATTCTTCGATCCTAGGTTCAGCAACAGTCGACTAAATATTTATCATCCGATCTCAAATAATTCTAGGGCTTCTTCGAGGCCTAAATGGTTATCCACCACCTCAGAATCAACGGCCGCTATTCTGTCGGAACCGATGACTTCAGATGGATTGACGGTGGATTCGATAATGATGAAGAATTGGTCAATTCTCGACGAAGGAGAAGGCGATTGGAAGAGCCACGCTACTGCCATTGCTCAATCCATTCAGCTCATTAAGAAAAGATTGCAGGTTTTCTTTCTGTTATTCTGGAAAGTTATAGTTTTAAGCGTGAACTATTTGATCTGTATGAAAGCAAACGATCTTATAATATAATTTATTAATGATGGAAAAATTACATCATGAAATATTGTCTTGTCGACTTTTTGAAAGTTTTAGGACCTTTCTGGATCGAAGATGGCATGGATGGAAGCAAATGCACCAAAGGGCATTTAACAACACAAACACAGTTGATTTTTCTTCTTCTGGACGATAAAAGCAGCAACTTAAAATATAAAAATTAAAGTGCCCTAAACTTAACTAGAAATGGAGCATGAAAACATTTTTTTTTTTTCAAGCGTTCCATTCTTGTTCAAATGCTATTGGAAACTATATTTTAGCTATTGAAGTTGTAATTATTATGGAGAAAATGTATTGCAGAATCCCACTTTTAAATGTATTGCAAAACCTCACTTCTTAAACCATTGATAAGCCCGAAAGTATGCTATGAACTAATTTAAAACAACTTTAAATAGTAGTGTGTGTTTTAACATGGTATCTGCTGGTACTGGAATACACATATAAGTTTCTATAATGTTATGGGGGACTTAAAGCAACTTCTAGTTGTTACATGGGAAGTTCAATTGGGAACATTTTTTTTTTTTTTTTTTTTTTTTTTTTTTTTTTTTAAGTAAGGTAACTGGAAAAAGAAAGAGTTTGAATACATGGATTTATACTAAACAATTCAAGATAGTGGAAGTGAAGGGATTAAAAAGGAACATATCATAAATCCTCTGAAACATATCGTAAATCCTCTGAAACAGATCTTTGCGACAAGAGAAAGCATGACAACCGTCAACAAGTCTTCTGTTATCCTTAAGGTCATAATGGTCGCCAATGAGCATATATGAGGGACTGGCTTGGCATCTGGATTGGCAGTTGA
Organism: Allium sativum; assembly: GCA_030737875.1. Lineage (NCBI taxonomy): Eukaryota > Viridiplantae > Streptophyta > Magnoliopsida > Asparagales > Amaryllidaceae > Allium > Allium sativum. The sequence continues at coordinate 279,988,885 of CM060926.1, read as the reverse complement.
AGTGACGTACCCTAATAGATCTAGGGTTCACCTTTTTCTAGTTGTTAAGAAGCCGGAGATTATAATGTTTAGTTAATGTAGCAGTGTCTAGTGTCTTTTTTTAGTTTTAAGTCAAGAAGCATATCGTCTGCCCTCTCCTTCCCCCCTCCAAAAAAGAACCCGTTAAATTTTGTTGTGTAGGTATTTGTGATTTTAAACACTTGTTTTCTTCATTTATGACAATGCACTCCTAAAGAAGCTAAACATGAATTTGACTTTCATTTTCATAGCTACAAAGTTCGTTAGTGCTATGTCAAAGAAAAATAAATACACATACGGTTTATACGACGTATTTCATTACTTAATTTTAGATACATGATGTGACCCATTCGCATGAAAGCAAGAACACGACAGGCAACTAACGAAACAAACAATACAATATATGATCGTGTTTATTTTAGAAATTTGGTGGCTTGCACTCATTTCGTTACTTAATTTATGATACATTATACCAATAAAGGAAAGAAAGTGATTATACTTAGTTTTTATAAGAGAACTTCCGATGTATAATGAACTCCTTTCAGCATTTATCAATTTACTAAAAAATTATCTCCCTTGACCAAAATTGAATTTATTTGATAATCCCCTATTTTTTTACCATAAGATTTTGTCTATGCAGACGATAACAACATAAATTATTAAGTTTGTTTAGTGGATTTCGATGGAAGAACGGAATTGGGTTCAAAATTACAACAGTGATTTAATTTGTTTAGGAAACTCTTAGTTTAAAAAGGATAACAAAAATAAATTGATGTGGCTTAATAAATCATGTTTTTAGTTTTTCATAGCTGATATCCGACTCATACCAAAGCATTTGTAAGAGATATAACTATTACATTTATATGATTAAATAATTGAGTTAAAATGTCATGACAAAAAAACGATGTAAATGCATTTAAATTTCATAGTAAATTTTATTTCTTCCCTTTTAAAACACAATTTTTTTATAAAATATTTGAACTTATGAGTAATATTTTTTACAATAATTTCTTGACTTTTCAGTAATTTCAATGCAAAACCAATTTTATGTTTTTAGTTAAATATTTGGATTTTGAAGAATTCTATTTTATTCTTGATTTCTTTCATATTTGTAAATGATCATTAATCATATTAAATTTCCAATACTAAATTGAAACTAAAAGTTGTTTTGAGTTTAATGTTGATATTATCTTGGCTAATACTACTAGCACACCGTTTTCTTCCTTTCCCACCCACTGATTTTTTATATTAATAGTTAACTGTTTACCCCTATGATTATTTAGGCTGATTTGACTTTTTTCTTTCATTCCCAATATTTCTTCTTATGATTAACATGGATGATTTTATCTCAGGTATGTCAAAAGTTCATATACTTCCTTGAAGTTGAAAGCTTGTTTTTCTAGGTTTTTCTTCAATGAATTAGGATTTTATAAAACCAACTATAGACCTAACTTGGATTGTAAGTAAACATAGTGCCTAACACACTTGGATTGTTATTGAACCTGATATATCGTAATCCATTGCCAATCATAAGTTTTTCAGGCGAAATTAAGCATGTTGTTTGTGTTCTTATTGGAAGAAGATGGAACAAAAATAGACAGATAAAAAATGGGATATTTTCGGAAGAAAGCGGGAGTGAGAAAAGAAAGAAACAAGCTGCCTACTTTTAGAATGCTAGGGTGGAAAATGAGTAAAATGATGTGATAATTAGGCCTGTCAACTGATAGTGGAAAAATTAGAAAAATCCGTCCACACCCATATTCAAAAAGCAAATAAATATTTGATATGTGAGAAAACAAACATGGATGCAGATAAAAATTATATGTTCATTTTTTGTCAAGATTATAGTTAACGTTTTGTGCTTTAGTATAACGAAAGATACGTGCTTATTTATTTAGTTAAGCCAACAATTTGCATTATACGAATCTAATGCATATTAATTACTTAAAACTATTTACTATCATTATATTTGTTTATTTTTACACTTCATTATCGATGGGGTTGAAAAAAATTATGCTAAAAATAATATTTTTTTATTTTATATTTCTTGATTTATCGGTTGTTGACGGATAAAATAATTATTTGATATCCGTCCGTATTCGCGAATGTAGGTATCCAATATTCTAAATTGACTTCAGATGCGGATGCGGAGGCGGATGCGGATGCGTATATGATACTATCCATGTTCATAAGTAGCTGTTTAAAGACTTAGTGTTAACGAAATTAGCCTATTATCTTTCTTTGATTATAATATTTGATATAGCCTAATAATTTTTTAATGATCTTTAGGCTATCATCGTGGAGATATTTCATGTAGTTTTTCATTTCTTCGATATGATGACTTAAAAATAGATTACCAACACACATTGAGGTAATATGTTTGTGTTATATCATTCAATTTTCTAATTAGATACCATTTTTTTACGATTGTAAGAATATCTAGGTCGATGGTTGGTTATTTAATATGGTAATTTTTTAGTCAAAGAAAGAGTTTAGAGATACCCTTTTTATCGGTAAATAAATGAATAATAAACTGGAGTTATGACATGATAAACGACAAGGTAAATGAATAATAAATTGAACATGGTGTGCATCAAATGGTAGTGTGAACGTGGAATACATATTCATCAAATTAGGACCATAGAGTATCCTTATTTATATTACCCATAAGCTTATACAAGGATATCTTATACCTATCTCTAGAAGCTGATGAAATTCAAGAGTTGAATAAATCAATAATTCAAAAACATAAACTAAAAGTCCTTGTACAAAGTTAGGTAGGAGTATAATCCACATGGAGGGTGGTTCTTTATGAGGAGAGAGTATAGAAGTACAAGGTGTGAATAACTCGATGTGATACAATATTGTACATGTAATCTTCTTTTCGGAATGTATACAAATCCATTGTCTTCTTTACCTATTTTTTTTTTTTTCATTTATCAACTTTGCACTACTTGCGGGACAAAAGATATAGGCTTACCCAACACCATTACGTTTGAATTTATTTCTTTTCATACCTCATGCATTTGAAAATTTTGATTATGATTCCAAATTCAATATTCTAATTTATAGTAATATATAACTAAACACATATGATTAAACAAAAATAATATTGTTTTCCTTTTGAAAAATTGGTTCAATTGACTTCTACATATTTTCATTTTTAGTTAAACTGAGTCGAAATCGATAGAAGTATCATGTTATCAAACATCATTCTGTCTTTTGTGTATTTTCAACCAGTTAATGTTTTTTCCATGTTTATTGCTTTTTTTTCATCTTTGGTATAAAAGAAGTAGCATTAAATTTAAATAAAATCGTATTTCGAAATCAAGATTTGGATCGGATCGAAATAGTCAAAATTTGAACATTATGCATCCAGGTTTGAAATTATATTTTCGAAAAAACTATGTTACTGTATTTGTTTTAATGTGTGTGCAAAAAAAAATGAGTATGCGTTAGAGCAAATTCAACTGCAACAAGTTTAGCGATATGCTTTAGTTTCTATTTCCCAATAGAGCAATTAGCAATTAACATTTAGTTGAATATTCAATTTTCAGTTAAATAACTGAATTAATGCTAATCGCCCATTTGATTGACATCTAGCATTGACACCCATTTTGTGGGCGTCAAAGTTCATCAAATATAATGTAATAGCATATTAATGGACGCCCATTAAATGAATATGCTATGAGCCTAATAAGTGAGCATCTGACGTTAGACGTTTAATGTGCGTCTGACTTTGAACGTCCATCAAATGAACATCAGCTGCTGGAGTAGACGTCCATTAAATGAACGTCCAACATTAGACATCCATTGAATGGGTGCATAATTGTTAGTTTTTTTTAAGCCTTGAATAGTCAACACCTTGAATATTCAGGGACGAAACCATTGGAAGTGCCCTCAGTTACTTGTATATTTTTCAGTTGAAAAATCTAATAGTTCATGCTTTCATTCAAGAAGAAATTACATCTAATATATTCTTAGAAGTATAGTGATTTTTTATTCAAGCAGAACACTCATTTGATATATCGAATGTTCGAATTCAAGACCTTTACATACTCGTTTAGAGCATTTTACCCCTTGCCATTACAACTAGTGGTCCTAAATTCTAATCCAATATTGTATTGCATATTTTATCTCTTTAAAACTTACTTTTTATAGATGCCAAATTTTCAAATCTCTATTCTTTGCTCCATTTCAAATGATGGATAATATGCATGTATACTTCGAATTGATATCGGATTTCAAGTTTTTTCATGGATTATTGTATATCAATTGCTAAATTAGCCAGATAATTTAAAACGTCGATGACTTGCTTTTATGATTGTTTTTTGTGGGTGGATGTTTGTAAATATATTCGACATTAGTTATTAACATTCAAATCAAACATGCGGAACTCAAGAAGTAGTTTCAAAAACATTTTATTTTTTAAACTAACGAAAGACAATTTTCTAAATTATCTTGTTATAGTTATGGAAAAACCCTAATTGTATTTACAAATAATATTATTTTACATCCAAACATGAAGTGTATAGCTATCAATGCTGTAGAAAACCATGACATCGGCCTAGACATCAAACTCTCTCAAGATTCATGTTAAATGAGTATTGCTTAGAATTTTATCTTTAATGTTTGAAAATTATTTGAAAATGCAATCTTAAATTATATTTTATTAAGGTCATCAAAAAGCAAACTATATTTATTGCTCAAATCATCGGCGATGCCAGATCCATTCAAGATTTATCAGCATATCACTATATTTTTTCTTTATCTTGAAATAGATAAAATTTAACATGTGAAATAAAATGAATAAAGAACTCAATTGTTCGTGCAAGGGTTCAATTTAGTCTCATGTTCAAATTTATAAACAGTCAATAATTTAATATGTTATAATTGTATATTTCGTTAAAACGACTAATTATGGTATTTACGTATTCATATTTGTTGGATATTCAATCGATTTGAAGATCAACGAACTATATACGATGTTTCTTATTTTCTAAAGATGTATTTGAAACTTTAAATGTTTACCCGTTAACTTACTGATGCCTACATTTTTTTAAATGCACTGTTCTATGAACTTAAAAACTATATACGTACACACATAAATACATACACACTCATACATAAACTAGTTCATAGAAGTTTGTATTTAAAAGATGCTCCATTCGTGACCCTTTTTTTTATCAACCATTAAATCCAATAGATGAGTGAATTCGTTAATGATGTAAGAGAAAACAAAAAGGATGAGGGAATGTCATCAAGTCCCTCCAACCATCCGTCAGATCTGATAGTTGATATGAAGTGGCTATCAAGGAAATACTGGTCTCTTCTCACGCACGAACGAGCAAGTTTCTTTCACCAACCAAAATATTTTTAGCTAGTTTTTACTCAAGAGCATGCATTCAACAAGAATTTCGTTTAATAACAGGTAAAGATATCTTTAGTTATTTTTTTAAGAACTAACCATTGCATGAGTATTCTTGCAACAATGCTGAGATTCGAGGTGCAAATATGGAAGATACATGTTTACTTTTTCAGTTAATGAAAATTAAATTTTCATTTCGAAGCATCAATTTTTAACTTAGTTGACAAATCTTTTATAGATCAACAAATTTGTTAATAAAAGAATAATGTAGTAGGTAAAATCTTGATGCGTAAGCAACTTTGAAAGATGGAACATACGATATTTTTTTTAATCAAGTTCCTTGCCATAAATTAATATGAACTAATACGATTTAATGAATTTCTTAATCACGATACACACACACATATACATACATACATACATACATACATGAGGAAAATAGTTTGAAAAAGCAAACCATTTAAGAGTTAATACATTGAGAAGTCCTTTGAATTGGTTTATTTTACTTTTGAAAGAATCTTCTTAATATTAAAGAATCAAGTTATCAGATTGTCCTACCATGAGGTGTACGGTAACGAGGATATCATGCTATATATCAAAACTCGATCAAGATTAATGCTAAATGAGATATATATGAAAATTTGACTTTTGGTATTGCGAATCTATCAGAAAGCTATTGACGGTGCCAAACCTGTTTAATAATTTTATAAATTTTGCTATAATTTTTCTTCAGCATATCGAACTCTGAATTTAAATAAAAGATAAAACCGAAAGAACAATGACAACTAAGCCATAATTCCAAAACAAGTTAGGATCGGCTTGAGATGAAACCCAAAACCAAGCGACAAAGTCGGTTTAAAAGTAGTAATAAAATAATGAATTTAAAGGTAAAAATAGGAATAAAGATAAAAATGAAATGAAGTAATCAGTTAAACAAATTATAATAATAATAAATAAAAATCAAGATAATATTAGTGATAATAAGGGTGCTAGTAGTAATAAGGACCGAAGACTAGACATTATGTCTTTGACTCCTAATCACTAATCCTATAATCTAAAACTAAAAACACCATCCTTGCACTAACCATATGCTCATGGTTTTGGTACATGGATCGCTAACTTTCATGTGCTTCTGTCCAACGCCAGCTCTTCGAATTTATTCCGATCCATCAGTTAAACAAATTATAGTAATAATAAAAAAAACAAGATAATAGTAATAATAATAGTAATATTAATGATTATAAAGGTGCTAGAAGTAATAAAGACGGAAGACTAGACATTATGTCTTAGGCTCCTATTCACTAATCCTATAATCTAAAACTAAAAACACCATCCCTGCACTAACCATATGCTCATGGTTTTGGTACATGGATCACTAACTTCCACGTGCTTCTGTCCAACGCCAGGTCTTTGAATTTATTCCGATCCATTGTCTTTTTTGTACTGCTGCCTCTCATGTCACTCTTGGTCGACCTTTACATTTTTTTGAGCCTTTGGTGCGGCCTATAATTCCAATGCGTATAAGTGCCTTGTGAGGCCTATAGTAGAAGCGAAAGAACAACACGCGGAAAGTAGACAAAATAGAATATGGTTCATGCGAGGAATATTATAACCTCATGTCCGCAATTATAAATTGTCACTTATGGATGGTATTAATTATATATTTTATAGAATTAATTTGGTATAGTATATATGAATTCATATTTATTGAGGTATTTTAGTAGTTTAGAAGGTTGGTAGACAACGTACCCACGTATATTTATTTTTAAAATTTTATGTATTGCACATCTACCCATTCAACTGCGTAAAATTTCCTAACATGTATCGTTTTTTTTTTAAATGAATAAATTAAATTAAATTAACGAACAAAACATAATTTCAGCTATTTTTACTTAAATGAACATACAATTTTCAATTAACAGCAGGTAAAACTAGATTTCTTTAACTGATTAATTAAGAAATAGCCAGTGACCACTGATAATAGCAGTAAGATGCTTGGTTGTATTGCCAAAGGTCTTTGGTTCGACCCCCCATTCCCATGCACACACATAGACAATTTCGTTTTTGCCAAATTAAGTATCTAAACCAAGAAAGATCAATATATGATATCGGTTTAACAATTCTAAGATATCAGGCAAGATAAATTCGATATATTTGTTGATATATACAAAATTGGCAGGTCTAGATGGATGTACTACTTTTCAAGATAATGGTGGTCTAATTGTCATTTGAAACCATATTTGGTTTACTTTAATTGTCAACATCTTGTCAGTCAGCAATCTGTTAATAGAAGTGTAGTGATTCAAAACATAAAAAACTTTGATACGTAACCAACACCTTGGTTATTGCACCAACACCTTGGTTAGTGCATGCAATATATCTTGTTTCATGGTAAATCAATTTAAACTGATGCAGTTTAAATGTGATTTTTTACATCAAATTAATTGCTTCTACCTATAATTGAAACAGATTTGTTTTATTACTGGCAGTGGAAAAAAATGGTAGGCAGATTAGAGCAATTGTCATGTGTATTGAACAGACCAGACATTTGGGATGATCCTGTTTTCGCTGGAAGGATTAGCCGTGAGCATGGTGGATTAATTAATAAACTGAAAGAGGTGAATGGGTTTGAACAAAAGCTTCTTGAACACATTGATATGCTGAAGCTTGCACATGAAGAAAATGATCAAGATATGGAAATGGTGTGCATTTGTTTTGTAGGCATGTATTTTTCCCAGTGTAGTCTAGTGTGCTATTTTATCTCTGTACGTGCATACATTTCTTGATAGGCATTGATACTTTAGTTTTAATTTTCTTTTTCCAAGTTAAAGAACAGAAAGTAGTCCTCTTTGCAATTTCGTTTGATGACAGGCTTGATATTTAAGATTTAAAATGCCTGTTAAAAAGTGCTTGTGACCTAACTAAATTTTATCACGATGCTCCCAGCATCGGTAGATTTCAAACGGCTGAGAATTTTTCTTTTTAACTAATATATGAATTTTTTTATTTTTTTATATTATTAATGTTGGTTCCCACTGCCCAGTATTACTGTGGTCCGTTTTACTGTTTTTAGGTTTGAATTGTTGGTGTTAATTGTTCCGTGTTAACTAGCTAACTCGCTTGCAGACGTATCCAATTTCTTTTTTCCTCCTGAACATCTCCTTAATTTTGTGTTATATTCAGTATAAATACCCTGAAACCATCCACACAATCAAAGATTTCATGTACAGCTTTATAAGATATTCAACCCAGTTCCTTTAAGCTGGGTTTGTTTGCATATGACTGATTGACAGCTATCATGTTTATCTATCCCCAGTTCAATGTTTCTATGAGCATTTGTGTGCTCGTAGTATTATTTCTCGAGATAACGTATTGATTTCAATTTTCTGTCAAACAAAAACCAGATTATTATCATTCAGCATGTGGGAGATATCAAACTTTATTCTCCGTTGCGTTTTCTTTGTTTATTATATGACACATTTTGTTGTCATCTGAAGGATTCGGTGGAAGCATTGCTCGAAATGAGAAAAATTGCGAAGGAAAAAGAACTTGAAGCGTTATTATCCAGGGAAAATGATTCATGCTCTTGCTTTATAGAGGTTAATTCCATTTTTCTTACTATTTGTTGCATTTCATCTGATATCAGGTACTAAATGTTCTTTAATATATCATGACATGCAATTATTTTGCTTCTCGCCTGACACGCTTTTTTCATTTTTTTTCATTTTTTTGGTATTAAAACCAAAGTAGCGAGTTAGTCTTGTAAAGTCAGTATAACTTATTACATCAATTTATCCTTACTTTTTAAATCTGGTTAAAAATCCGTTCTCTTGGATATTGGAAGTAGACTGACATGGGGGTCCTCCATTTCGTGGGAAAATCATTTCTCAAATTGATTTTTTATAACAGGAAAATAGTGTCAAGGACAACATTACGGGCTTTTTCAGCCGTAAGGACGGCCTGCTGAGATTCCTTTTTTATAATTTGGGTTCAAACTTCAAAGTAAAGCGGATACTTTGCAACTATGGATCAACTTTATGATTGTGTCGACTTGTGTCAACTATACTATTTGAACATTTAGATGTTCACATAATAATATTATATCCATTCCAATTCATAATAATGCTATATGATTATATGCTAAAGAGGAATTTTCTATGATTAATAATTTTTTTTATATTAATTTTCAGGTTCAAGCAGGAGCTGGTGGAACTGAGAGCATGGATTGGGCTTCCATGGTAATGAACATGTACTTGATGTGGGCACAACGGCATGGATATGATGTTACAGTAGTTGATCAAATGGCTGGTGAGGTAGCTGGTATCAAGGTGTGTTTTCCTGCTTTATTATATTTAGGGCTGAATAAGTGTAGATAACGTCATTCTTTAGCACATACTCTTTGGAAGTTGCAGCTTTGTGCTGAGGACAGAGATTTTAGTTCGAGGTTAGCTGTAGAGAGTTTAACTCTACCCAACTCTGATAATATTTAATAGTTGGTAGTTATTTCTGGTAATCTGTCTAGAGCACCAAGTTAAAAGTAACTAATCAGCTACCTTATGATTACCACGACGGTAAGTCGAGTGGAGTCGACAGAGGTCCAATTAGTCGACTAGTGGACTAGTCGATAAAGGGTGCGTCTATTAACACCCTAGTGTTTTCTCTTCACCCCCCGCTAATTTGAAAATAAAATATGCACCCCTTAATTTTCTCTTCGCACCCCGTTTAATCCAAAAATGCCCTTATTGCATTTTCATTCTCAAAACTTTTTTTTTTCTTTTTTTCTAGTTTCCAACTTGCAATTTTTTTCTACTACTCTCCCCTTAAAAATTTTGATTGAATTAATTAAATTTTGTTGACGACGTCGTTGATTGAAATAGACCGACATGCTTCCCTAATGTTGGTTAGGGTAATGTTGGTTAGGATGATCAACGCTCCATCTGAACAACGATTTATTTGAACAACATCATTTATAGTGATGATTTATCTACTTATTGATTAGGTCTGTGCAATTCCAGTATACTGTTAACGTCTCGATCTCAAAACACGTAATGATAAGCATTGCTAATTGTACTGATTTTAAATTTTTAATCATTGTTTTAATTTTTAATCATTATCTATAACTTCTATCTTTAATTTTTCATTTTTTAATGATCATATATAATGCTGATTTTAAAATTTTATATTATTGTTTGCATTTAGCCTCGAACATCCGTATATGTATATGACCAATATTTTTTAAATCGTTGTACAATATGTCAACATTAGGCATATTATATAATCAGTTGTTAAAGGGTAAATCTGGAAATAAAATTCTGAAATTTTAATCGGGGGGTGAAGAGTAAATCATGGGGTGCGAATAGCTGGACCCAGTCGATAAATATATACATATGCATAAATAAATAAATACATATGTATAAATTAATAAATATATACATATGCCTTTTGCTTTGGATCCTTGGAGGGATCATACGATTCAATACTTGCTGTTGGTATTTCTGCAGCCATCTGCAAAAAAAAAAAAAAAAAAAAAAGAACCGGCAGCAGTAGCGAATTAAATTATAGTGTTTACTGTTTAGGCAGTAACTTGAAATAAAAAAAAAAGCGGTGAAAAAAAAAAACAGTGTACAGGGAAAAAAAACAAGAAGAACATTTAACCGGAGGTACCTGAGTCGACTGTAAAAAATAACGGTGTACAAGGAAAAAAGAAGAAGAAGAAATACCTATGGTTACTCGTACTGGAGAGGAGCCGACACTTAGGGTTGCACACAACCCATATCCAACCCGACCCAATCCACCAACACGACCCAATCCACATAAACCCAACCCAACCCATCCTAATTCAGATCGGATATGAGTTACAATTTGTAATCCATACTATATTTGGGTCGGGTTTGATATTTTGTTCAACCTAACCTTAATTTAACCCAGCCAACCCTATATTAAAAAACTAATTTAATATCAACCCACTTAAAATTAGAATAGTATAATCCAAGAATAATATTTATGTATTCTATAGTAAATATAAAAAAGCATACTTTATGTCAATCCATACTAGATACAATTTGACAAACATATTTTAAAGAGCATTTTAATGTATTTTAAAATGAAACACTTGTTCTACTATGTAGTAAATTAATTTCATATGATGTGTTTACAATGAAATTTTAATAAAATATGTGTTATAATAAATTAGTTATTTTAAATGCATTATGCTAGCTAAAATCTGATATATTATTCTAAATATTTTAATATTTTTTTTAAAAATCCCACATATACTCATTTTTATTATATTTAAGCAACGCAACGCAACCCTACTAAATCCGACCCAACCCATACTTTAACCCAACCCATATCCAACCTCATATAAGGTCGGATACGGGTAGAACTACGTTAAACCCATACCTATGCGGGTCGGATGAAGTATTTGGTCCAGCCCGATCCAACCCATACTTTGTGCAATCCTACCGGCACTGGAGCAACGGCGACACCTAGGGTTACTCGAGCTATCGGTTTTCTTCACTCTCGCTGTCTTTCTTATTTGTTCGATACGTCGAATACTTATTTTGAACTGGGCTCTCCTTTCTGATCTTTTTTTCCCCCAAATTTGAAACCAGTCTGTTAAGTCGACCGCCTAGTTGCTCTATGTCGATCCAGTCGACCGACATATTGACAAAAATCATGTCGACAGTCCAAGTCGACAACTTCAGACCGACTGACCGACTAGTCGAGAGTCGACGACTAGTCGCAACTAGTCAGTCACCGTGGTAACAGTGCCTTCCAGTGATAATAGACATGAAAACTACACAAATGATCTGCTTTTTAAGCCAAGCATGTAAATCTCACCTATGGTCGTCACTTTATAGAAGACCAGACATTTGCATCAATATTATTCTCACACTTCTTAATTCTCAATTCATTCATTTCTAAAGTTTTACACTTATCTTCCATTCAAAGTAAGTTTCGACTCTTATTATCATTAAGCATATGCAATTAAGTTTATTGACATACTAGTTAAGTTTATATTCAGTTTATTGACAACAGAGAAAACCACGTATACATCTGAGTTCGTATGAAAAAGTTATTCAGGATAACGTGATTGAAAACTAAAAATAAAATAAAATGCCCACAAAAATTTAAGTTCACATGCTATGTCACCATCCACACTATCTTCCTGCTCGTCGTTTTACGGAGAACCCATAGCCTAAAAGACGCATACACACACATAACTTCAACCCTCCGCCACCAACGCTTCTGGCCACTTGATTGAGATCCGACTCCACCGTTGCAACCACCACCGTCTTCTTTTCCTTTGCCCAAAATCTCGTGCCAACCGGTGACCTCAGGTGTCCATGCCGCCATGATAAAAACACACGGAAAAAGCCCTTTTTCGACCAACTCCGTCCATGTTTGGTCACCATGCTACATTGGCGAACTCTGCTCAACCTCTTCTACAAGCCTATGCCCTCCGGTCGTCGAATCGTCAACGATCCAACGTTGGATCGTCAAAAACCTAAAATGAACGATTGAGAAAGTTCATCAGATTCTGGCCAAGCGGTGGGTCGAAATGGAAAATGAATTTCAGATCTGAGATGCGTTCGTTGAGGTCTTTCCAACGATATATAATTCGATAGTGTTTGAAACTTTTGAATTTTTGATGTGGTTTTCAGATCTGTAATTGCCACTTTTTCTATTAGGAATTTCGTGATTTGAGGAGAATTCAAATGTTTTGAAAAAAGAAGATGACGCGGCTCGGATTTTAGAAAACCCAAATATATAAGGAATAAAGTTTCTATTGGGCTATAGTGTGTTTACAACAGCCCAAAAGCCCGTTTCCATTGCTAAATCGAATTTTGTCGCTCTCTCTCTCTTTATATATATATATATATATATATATATATATCAAAAATATATGTTTTCGATATTTTTAAACTCATTGGAATTATTGAAATTTACTAAAACTCAATTCTATTCGGGTTTTTTTTTTTTTATCATCGACTTAATGTTTAAATTATCTTTCACAACTGTAAATTAACGACCGTAACTTATTTTTCCAAAATTCATTTTTATCTTTTTATTTGAATCGCAATTGTGCTAAAAATAAATGTTCAAAATTTTATTTTTTTCCAAAAATATTATTTTAGTTACCTTAAAACACTTATTTTATTTATCGCAAAACACGTGAATTTTCAGCCAAATTTAATATTTCAAAAAATAAATGTCCGAATTTTGCGAAACGAATAATACTTTCTTACTCAGAAAATGGTCTAGTATTTTTACAACGAAAATGCCTAAGTTTCGACAAACTTTTATTTTTCAAAACGATTTATTCAAATTTAACTAAATTCGAGCATAAAGCAAACTTGCGTATTTTACTGCAAAATTTATTCTTACGCTATGTCTTGTTTTACGCATCTCAAATCTTAAATTTCGGATTTTAATTCAAAATTTATGTTATAATGTCAATTACGATATTTCAGTTGTCGCTACCTTAAATCAATTGTATAAATCGATTTAAATGGAGCGAACGAAAGTTGACGTTTTTACTATAAAATTTGCAGGATCATTCTTATATAAAAATATTACATTTTTAAGGATTAATATTTCAATGTTTATATTATTAACCGATTTTACATTACTTTCAAAGCAACTAAGTTATGAAATTAATGATCATTCCGATTTTTGTTATTCAAATTAGACGTGTTATTTTAATTTATATTCAGAAATCAATTTCATTCATTTTTATATTTCAAAATAAATGAAAATTTTAAATACCTAAGTAAAAGTCCAGTTAAACACACTATTTAAAATCGTTAAAATTTCAGGTTGTTACAAATAACTTTGCAAAATGCTTGTTCATGTGTATTCTTTGTTAGAAAATTATATCTGTGTATCATTGTTTGGATTCTAAGGTAAACGTATGTACAGATTACCAATTGAATGAGCAAAGGTATAACAGTGCATTTGTTATATGCTAAATACTATATCCATTTAGTTTTCCAAACGGGTTGGTTTTATATTTTTATGCTGGCATTAATTAGTTAAAATGCTTTTGAAATTTATCTATCTTGCTCTCTCTCTCTCTCTCTCTCTCTCTCTCTCTCTCTCTCTTTCTCTCTCTCTCTCTTTCTCTCACGCAACAACAAGAACTAAGCCGTTAATCCCAAACAAATTGGGGTTGGTTAGAGATGAAATCCAAAATAAAAAAGCAAAGTCAATATAAATGTTATAATAAAAGTAGAAGATTTAAAGGTGAGAGCATAAATAAAGATAAAGTAAGATGTAAAATAATTAAACAAATAATAATAACAGCAATGAGTAAACAAACCATTATGCAGATGATGATAATAATAATAAAACTAGTAGTACTAATAGTAATGGATACTGAAGACCTACCTACGCCATATATGTGTTGTCAAAGCACGCGCTATAGCGACAAATAGCGCATAGCACAGTGCTTGCGCTATTGTACTTATAATAGCGCAAGAGTTCCCTATAGTGCAAAAATAGCGCGCTATTTTATCTTAGCTCTAAATAGCGCGCTATTTTGTTTTTGTCTCTTTTATAAATGTTTGAACAATGAATTAAGCCCAAAATAGCACGCTATTGTATTTATAATGACTAAGAGAAAAATGCCATAGAGTATGACTCGAAAGAAGAAGGGATTGATGATCGTTTAAATAATGATCAATGGTTATGGTTTAG
Source organism: Allium sativum (assembly GCA_030737875.1). Classification (NCBI taxonomy): domain Eukaryota; kingdom Viridiplantae; phylum Streptophyta; class Magnoliopsida; order Asparagales; family Amaryllidaceae; genus Allium; species Allium sativum. Next base: position 279,973,797 of record CM060926.1, on the reverse strand, counting down.
ATGAAACTAGTGAATATGTTTTAAAAATTTAGGAGGATAATATAATTTCTATGTTTTATTATTGTACACTTGAATCACGTTTAACTTTTGTTTATTTGAATCTTGTTATTGTAGACTTCATATATTATATTCACTTGATCTTATTTTCACCTTACAACTTTTCTTATTTATATATTTTTTCTCAGTACTTGTTAGTAGATTTATTTTTTTTAAAAAAAAAACATTTTTTTACAAAAGTGTATTTTCATGCATTTTTTTTTAGAGTTTTATATCACCTTAATTGATAAATAGAAATAAATCTCATTATAACTCACAATTATAAGAATAAATTTTAAATTTGTAAGATACAAGTATATTATATCCATTAATTATTTTGAACGTACAATATGAACTTATCAAATTTTCTGTAATATAATTGCATTTTGCATAAAAGATATTTAATACATGCATAAAGTATGGTAGTGCTTGTATTTGGAGTCTTGAACGGTTTGGATACGACACAAAATATGCACAAAAAACAAAAATCAGTTAGGCAAAATATACTTGATCACTTCTTTTTTCTAAATGAACGCAATAGCGTGCGCTATAGCGCAAGCTTTGCGCTATTTTGCGCTATGCGTTATAGACTACGCAACGCCATATGCTCCTATACACTACTCATATCATCTAAAACTAATAGCAAAAGCTCATGGTTTTGGAATATGTATTGTTAACTTCCGTGTGCTACTGTCCGACAACAACTCTTCAGAAATACTTTAATTTCTCAAGTTTCGTTTTTCTATTTTCCATGTCATCCTTGATCGACCTACCTTTATTTGAGCACTCAGTGCAATCTATAATTCCAACGCGTACCAGCACATCGTGAGGTCTCTGTTGGAAATGTCCAAACCATATTAAGTGATGTTGGACCAACTTTTTTTTAACTGGTAAACTCCAAGTTTATCCGGAATATCATCATTTTTAATTTGGTCTCATCTGGTATGTCCACAACTTCATCTCAGCATATGCATTTTTACTACATTTATCTTCTGGACGTGTTGCATTTTAGTATGTCAACATTCTGCATCATATAACATCGGAGGCCTGATAGTCGTTTTTTAGAACTTTACTTTAAGTTTTTGTTGGATTTTCTATCACAGAAAATGTCAGATGTCTGCCGCAATTTCACATCCTGACCGAATTCTAAAATTAACATCTTCATCAATCTTACCATCGCATTGCAACATAGATTCTAAATAACGAGAAGTTTCCTTTCTGAGTGCTACTTGACCGGCCAGAGTGACCACTCCATCATCTGACCGAACACCGCTGAACTCGCATTTCATGTACTCTGTTTTAGTTCTATTAAGCTTGAAACCCTTCGATTTTAAATTCTTCCTCCACAACTCATGCTGTCTGTTAACTTCTATCCTACTTTCATCTATCAGTTCAACATCATCAACAAAGAGCATATACCAAGGAATCTCATCTTGTATACCCTTCGTGACTTCATTGATCACTAAAGCAAAAATACAGGGATTCAAAGTCGATCCTTGATGTAATCGTATGTTAATGGGAAAATCAGTGGTTTCACCGTCGCATGCTCTGACACTAGTCATAACCTCACATGTCCTTGATAAAGATAATGTACTTTGTTGGAACCTTTTTTTTCAACGTTCACCATATAACCTTCTTCGGTACTTTGTCATAAGTTTTCTCCAGACCGATAAGTACTATGTATATCTTTCTTTTACTCCGTAAATCTCTACATAAGTTGCCTTATCAAGGAAATTGTCTCTGATCGACATTTTAGGCTTGAAACCAAATTGATTTTTTGAAATATTTGTTTACTTCTCAAATGATGTTCGAAGATTATTTCCCAAATGTTCATTGTATGACTCATAAAATTAATTCCTTTATAGTTTGTGTAACTTTAAATATCTCTTTTATTCTTAAAGGTAGAAGCTAAAATGCTTCTCCTCCATGCATCCGGCGTCTTGTTTGATTTGAAAATATAAATGAACAACTTAGTTAACTAGGTTATTCCTGCATCTCCACACTTTAATGGGAATGTCATTAGGCCCTACCGACTTGTCTGTTTTCATCCGTTTCAACGTCTACTTTATCTCAACCTCTTGAATTCTTCGAACAAGATGTCTACTGGTGTCGTCGACAAAGTCTTCCAACTCGATCGAAAAATTGTCATTTTTTTTGTTGAAAAGCTTATTGAAGTATTCTCTCCATTTATTTTTTATCTCGTCGTTCTTCACTAAAGGTCTACCATTCTCATTCTTGATGCATTTAACTTGGTTGAAGTCTCTTGTCTTTTTCTCACGTAGCTTGGCCATCCTGTAGATGTATCTTTCACCCTCCTTCGTGTTTAATCTCTGGGAAAGTCTTCATACCCCTGATCATTGCTTCACTCACTGCCCTCTTTGCGGTCTTTTTTACCACTTTGTATTTTTACATGTTGTCCTTGCTTCTGTGATGATGCAGATATTTGTAGCATTCCTTCTCTTTGATGGCCTATTTCACATCATTGTTCCACCAACACGAATTTTTAGATTCTCGCTTATTTACTCTTGTTATTCCAAACACCTCAGCAACCACCTTTCAAATGCATGTTGCTATCTCATTTCACATGTCATTTGCTTCTCCTTTCATGTTCCATGCCCCTTCTCCTATCAGCCTATCATTAAACACCCGTGATGCATCTTCTTTGAGTTTTCACCATCTCTTCTTACTAATCTTAGCTCCCTTACCCTTCGACACTCGAGACGAAACACATATATCAAAAGCCGATGTTGTGAGATGGTGCATTCTCCTGGTTGAACTTTGCAGTCTACACAATCTCGTTTATTGTCTCTCCTAGTAAGGACAAAGCCAATATGGCTAGAATATTGGCCACTACTAAAAGTAATCAGATGTGGTTGTCTCTTACCAAAGAAGGTATTAGCAATCTTGAGGTTATAAGTAATAGCGAAAATCAATATTTCTTCTTCATGGTTTCTACTGGCATATTCAAAACCACCATGTACCCTCTCAACCCCCCCACTAGTTGAGTCAACATGGCCATTGAAATTTCCTCCTATAAAAGTATATCACTATCAGACACATCTCTAACCATGCTAAGTCTTTTCATAAATTTCTTTTGGCTTCTTTACTTAGGCCAACTTGTGGGGCATAGACACTAATGATGTTCAGAACCGCATCGCCAACTACCAGCTTGACTAGAGTGATCATGTCCCCTCATCTCGTGATGTCGACCACTCTGTACTTAATGTTCTTGTCAATCAATATGCCTACCCCATTATTGTTACGTTCTTTTCTTATGTACCAGAACTTGAAGCCTGTGCTCTAAGCCTGCGCTCTCTCTCGCAGCTGTCATTTTTTTTGAATTAATTTTTGTGAAAATGAATAATTAAATGAATATTGGGTTTATATAACTTGATGAGGAATTCGATTATCAAAGCTCGTTGTTCTTGATTTTAATTTTGTTCTAAGATGTATTCGTAAAACAAAATGCACATTTAGAGCATGCATGCACACACACATGATCGAGCAATTTTATTTACTTAATAAGTTAATATGTTACAATAGATCAAATAGCGATAGGATGCGACTATATGAAAATTATAAACAAAGAGAAACACGACCAATTTAACTGAGAGGGGAGTAGCTGAAAGCATCACTTGTAGAACAATAAGTTGAAGTTTATGCATGTTGATATATTCAAAATGAGTTTCAGAGTTTGTATACATATATGCACTAAATTAAATAATTTTATGTGCATTGAAATTTTAGCATGTTGACGTAAAATTATTATTTTATCTTTGTTCAGCGTGCTACGATCAAGGTGGACGGCGAGTATGCATATGGATATGCCAAAGCAGAAGTAGGGGTTCATAGATTGGTGAGAATATCACCGTTTGATAGTGCGAAGCGTAGGCATACTTCTTTCGCTGCAGTAGCGGTCATACCTATACTTGGGGATGTCTCTTCTCGTTTTCAAATTAAAGAATCGGATCTCCGTATTGAACGGTTCAGATCTGGTGGAGCTGGTGGCCAGTCTGTTAACACTACTGACAGTGCAGTTAGAATAGTGCACATTCCAACTGGAGTTACCGCTACATGTCAAAATGAAAGGTAATGTTACCTGTATGGCTGCAGTTAATGATACCGATAGAGTCTTACAGTTTATTGCCACATGTCGTTGACAACATATGATACTGAATGGAAGAATGACCAGTTATCCTGATATTTGCTAAAAGTGCACCTTCATGGTGTAACTGTTTACATCCACCAAAACACACTAATGCCATTTAAACATTTAATAAAATCAAATCATAAGTCGACTTCAAAAACCCAACTTAATCTTTAAAAAGAAAAAAAAAAATCTGGTAGTAAATGTGATTGATTATGCTTAACGGAGCAACATAAAGATATAATAAAATCAGATTCTCATGAACAATTATTTTCAATTCTACTAACCATTATTGACGAAAGAATGTGAGATGAATAACATGAGTAAAAATATTTTATTAATGTTAAATTAGGAGTGTTGATGGGATAAGATATCTAGTGATGTTTAGAATATGCATGATCAATATTTTTGTGTTCCCGTTGATTTTCTATGGAAATGCTAATGATAGTGAATTAAATTTGACTTTATCATATTCTTTTTCTATTACGGTCGGTTCTATCTTTCTTTTATTTGTTTTCTTATTGAAGAAACAAAAGCAAAGGGAGACCAATTTCAAAGATGCTTCACCCAGAAGAAAATTAGTATGTGAGGGACATGTTAAATGAAACCAAATAAAACGATTTACTATTATATCCTCATGCTATGCAAAACTTGGCAAATCCATATCAGAAACTTAAAAAGAGAAGATCATTGAAAATAATTTTCGACAGGGTCTGGTCGAAATAAGTCAAAAAATGGTAGAGGATTACCAGGAAGAGGGTAATTATGTTTTTGTTTTGAATTTTTTATTGGAGGGAAACTATTTTTGGGTATACTCCATCGAAATTTTAATTTATTTAGATAAAATGCCTCTTCCATCGAAATTGGAGTTCTTTAACAATGCCTAGTAGCAATATCAATTGAATGTTATTGATCAAAGCAGTAATGTATGTTATTTACTATGTTCTACTAAAGCGTCTAATTCAAGCTACAAATGAATCTTTTGATGGAGTAATTTCAATTCAACCCTAACCCTAATCAATTCAAGAGAAATGAAATCATAAACAAAGGAGATAGCGGAAACGTACCGGAATCCATTGTTCCAATTTGAATGATGTTGTGATCTTCCAAGAATACCGTTTCTTCTGATTTTACGGTGTTTCTTTCTGACGGGGACGAAAGAAATTAAAGAAGCGTACGTATTCTCGGGGACCAACACCTTTTTAATAACCGACAAAATCAGTTATTCCATTTTTTACAATTTAGCCCCTCAATAAATTGTAAATTTCACTTATTGTTTAAACCTTAACTATAACAGCAATGTACATTTAACATATTTGCCCAAACAAAAGAAAAATTATTCCAACAATCTCCCACTTGGGCAACATATGTTTACTTATAAACGTACAACCTTATGAGCTCAAAATTTGCTATTAAATAAAGGTAATCTTTAACAATCTCGTCCATTAACCATATTTATATAGGATCACAGTGGTTTCTGCCAAATTAATCATGACTAAACCCATCAATGGTCACACACATATATACAGTTAAATGACATAGATTAATCATATAAACGTATCACAAAAAAAATCACATGTAATGTGAATCAAACACGTATATATATTTCAATTGGTCCTCCTTAAACTTAAGTGAGGTCAGAATCAAAATAGTAAACAGAGTGAATGAACTGAATACTTTACTTCTGATCAGAAAACCGAATACATAAATGTCTCAAGGTAAACATAAAGCATATATATTACAAACTCCCACTAAATCATGATATCCTCTAACAGTACAACACCCATACAAGCAGTGTGCTCATGAAAGACCTTGGGTGGTAAACCTTTTGTGAGCAGATCCGCTATCATGAAGTTTGTTCCAATATGCTCTATACAAATATGTCCACTCTGCACTCTTTCTTTCACAACTAAGAATTTTATATCAATATGTTTTGACTTAGTTGAGCTTCTATTATTATTAGAATATAGCACTGCGGACTTATTATCACAATATAACTTCAATGGTCTTTCTACATTTTCCAAAATGCGCAGCCCAGTGACAAAGTTACGTAGCCATATTCCATGGTTTGATGCCTCATAACATGCTACAAATTCTGCTTCCATGGTAGAAGAAGTTACAAGTGTCTGTTTAACACTTTTCCAGGATATAGCTCCTCCAGCCAATAGATAAATATAGCCTGATGTAGACTTTCTGCTATCTTGGCATCCCGCAAAATCAGAATCAGAATATCCTACGACCTCCAAATGATCTGATCTTTTATAAGTGAGCATGTAATCTTTTGTTCTCTGAAGATACCTCATAACCCTCTTGGCTGCCTTCCAATGGTCTATACCAGGGTTGCTTAAGTATCTGCCTAACATCCCAACAATGTATGCAATATCTGGGCGTGTACATACTTGAGCATACATTAGACTCCCACCAGCTGAAGCATAGGGAATCTTTTGCATTTCTTGAATTTCAAGATTACTTTTAGGGCACTGGCTAAGACTGAATTTATCTCCTTTAGCGACAGGGGTATCTCCTGGTCTACAATCTTGCATGCCAAACCTTTTGAGTACTTTATCAATATAGCTCTTTTGTGACAATCCAAGAATACCTCGAGAACGGTCTCGAAGTATCTGAATACCTAATACAAAAGAGGCGTCCCCAAGATCTTTCATCTCAAAATGTTTGGATAGAAATTTCTTGGTTTCGTGCAATAGGCCTATATCATTAGTGGCAAGCAAAATGTCGTCGACATATAAAACCAGGAATATATGTTTACTCCCACTGAACTTGTGATACACACAGTCATCAACAATATTCGTCTCAAAACCAAACGAGATGATCACTTGATGAAATTTGTGGTACCATTGACGAGAAGCTTGCTTAAGTCCATAGATGGATTTTCTTAATTTGCAGACCATATTCTTTGGATCTCCTGATACAAAGTTTTCTGGTTGAACCATATAAATTGTCTCATCAATGTCTCCATTGAGAAACGCTGTTTTAACATCCATCTGATGTAACTCAAGATCAAGATGAGCAACAAGTGCCATAATTGTCCTAAAAGAGTCTTTCGATGAAACTGGAGAAAAAGTCTCTATAAAATCGATGCCTTCTTTCTGAGTATAGCCTTTTGCTACAAGACGTGCCTTATACCTTTCCACATTACCTTTTGCATCCCTCTTGGTTTTAAATATCCATTTACAACCAATTGGTTTCGCACCTTCTGGTAATGGGACAAGTTCCCAAACTTTATTGTCTTGCATTGATTTATACTCCTCATTCATGGCATCTATCCATTTTTGAGAATTAGAACTTTTCATGGCATGATGAATGCTGATTGGATCATCTTCCATCATCCCATTGTCATTCTCTTGCTCTTGGAGAAATACAATATAATCATCAGAAATAGTACTTCTCCTTTCTCTCATGGACCTTCTTAATGGCACTGGTTCTTGAGGTTGTTGAGTTTGTTCTTCAGGAACAATGGTTTCATTTTGATTAAGGGGTTGTATAACATTATCTTGTTGATGTTCTTGATACACTTCTTGATCAATGACAGGTGTAGGCAACTGAACATTGTCAAAAGTGATAATAGGAACTGGATTTGAATCCAAGTCCTCCTCAAAAGTAATGTCTTTAACTTTATTTCTCCCCCCAAACTCAATTTCCTCAAAGAATATTGCAGTTCCCGTCTCAAAAATATTCCTTGCTATGGGATCATAAAACTTATAGCCCCTAGAACGCTCAGAATAACCAATAAAGTAGCTGCTCACTGTTTTGGAATCCAGTTTCTTTTCATGTGGCCTATAAGGCCTTGCCTCAGCTGGACATCCCCAAATATGAAAGTGCTTTAGACTAGGCTTTCGACCTGTCCAAAGCTCATAAGGTGTTTTTGCAGCTGCTTTAGTTGGTACTCTGTTGAGAATATAAGCTGCTGTTTTTAATGCTTCTCCCCAGAGAGACTCAGGTAAGGTGGAATGAGCAATCATACTCCTTACCATATCCTTAAGAGTTCGGTTTCGTCTTTCAGCAACACCATTCATATTAGGTGATCCTGGCATGGTGTACTGTGGGACAATACCGCATTCCTCTAGGAATCTAGCAAATGGTCCTGGACGTTGTTCACCGGAGCCATCATATCTACCATAGTACTCGCCACCACGGTCAGATCTGACACTTTTAATGCTTTTGTTGAGTTGATTCTCAACTTCAGCTTTATAAGCTTTGAACACATCCAGTGACTCCGACTTTTCATGAATGAGATATAGGTACCCATAACGTGAGTAATCGTCTATGAATGTTATGAAATACTGTTGGCCATTCCAAGATTCCGTAGGGAAAGGCCCACAAATATCTGTATGAATTAATTCTAAGACGTCTGAAGATCTATAAGCACCCAATCTTTTAGTTTTGGTCTGTTTTCCCTTGATACAATCTACACAAACATCAAAGTTTGTGAAGTCAAGGGATTCTAAAATGCCATTAGACACTAAGCGCTCAACTCTATCTTTTGAGATATGACCTAAGCGCTTATGCCACAAAGATGCTGAATTTTCTTTAGTTAATTTACGCTTAGTACCACGTGATTCTACATGCAAGGTTTCGTTATAGGATGCAACTATTTCTAACAAATAAAGATTGTCATAAGCATTCAAATAACCAGTTCCAACAACATTTGAATTCAAAGACAAACTAAACTGATTGTTTCCAAATGAACAACAATATCCAAATTTGTCCAACATAGAAACAGAAACCAAATTCCGTCTAAATGACGGTACAACAAATGTGTCTTTTAAATCCAAATAAAAACCAGTTTCTAATAACAATTTAAAATGTCCAATTGCTTCTACTTCTACCGATTGTCCGTCGCCTACAAAGATGTGTCTTTCACCATCAGTTGGCTTTCGGTAGCTCAGGCAACCCTGCATAGAAACACTTATATGAGTAGTAGCGCCAGAATCTATCCACCAAGTGTTTCTAGGTACTGAAGATAAATTTACCTCAGAACAGACCAAAGTAAGAAACGTACCTTTCTTTGCACGCCATGCATGATATTTGGTACATTCTTTCTTCATGTGTCCAGGTTTATGGCAAAAGAAACAACCTCCCTTTTCCTTTTGTGGTTTCTTTTGATCTGGATCATTAGCAGCTTCATTTTTAGCTTTTCTTTTCTTTTCCTTACCTTTAGAGGTGGTTGCCAAATGAGCACTTTCAGTCTTATCTTGCTTCAATCTTTCTTCCTCTTGAACACAATATGAAATGAGCTCATTAAGAGTCCACTTCTCCTTTTGGCAGTTATAACTGACCTTGAATTGACTGAATTGTGGTGGAAGAGAGATAAGCACTAAATGCACAAGCAAGTCATCCGAAAGCTCAAGTTTTAGTGCCTTCAATTTTGAAGCAAGGTGAGACATTTCCATAATGTACTCCCTTATGTTTTCCTTGCCTTTAAACTTCATAGAAATAAGTTTCTTTAAAAGAATACTTGTTTCTGCCTTATCGCTTTTCGCAAAGCGTTTCTCAATTTCAGCAAGAAAATCTGTGGCATCGGTGATTTCTTCGGATACCGCACCCCTAAAAGCCTCAGGTATGCCGCGTTTGATAATCATAAGACTCATGCGATTTGAACGGTCCCACTTCTCAAAAATTCTCCTTTCTTCTAAGGAGCTAATATCCGTAAGAGAAGCAGGCCGATCCATCCTTAATGCAAGGTCTAGATCCTTGCAGCCCAGAACAATTAAAATGTTCTCCTTCCAGTCCTTAAAGTTATTACCATTAAGGACCGGTACTGAATTTAGATTAGCAGATACAGTAGCAACAGCTGAAAAGAGAGCATGGCAATTATATGAATAACATGCTCATATAATTAATAATCCATATGAAACAATAAATTCAAATATAGGTAATTAATCCCATCTCAAGATACCAGACACATCATTAATATCAAGTCTTTGGACAGTAATATTAATTGTAAACGGTACTCTTGTTGTAGCGATCAAATATTGATAATAAGTATTGTCAAACAATATGCAATCTTTGGATAAACATATTGCTCACATAAAATACCTTATAACTATCACATATTTATCGCCACAAGCATGCATGAAATTCTGCCAAATACTAATTCACCTTTGGGTTGGTTAGTAAATGCATGAATTACATACACACAATTAATTTGATATTTTGATTAGATTAATCTACACAAAAGTGATCGCTTTGGCGATGTTTTATTTCAATTAATCTATATGAATATCAAATTTCCACATAAACCATATTTGAATACATACAAATTTAAATACAAAATATTTGATCCTTAAAACGTTACATATTGTATTTAATCAACAGTTACCTTATAGGATCATAACTTTATGTATTTAAATTTATGGCTTTATACTGCATATCATCAGTGACAACAATATTCTATTGGCCAATGCATGTCCATCATTTTATTTATTTATTTTATAAACGAACCTCCCCTTATTCAAGCATGTGCATACACAATATCAAGCCGATAATAATGTATTGAGGATATGATACTTGAACCTGATTATCAACTCTAGACTACCCAGATGATAGCATTGCCCAAATAGATTGCAAGTGAAAGATGAAAAGTTCTTTCAGACAAAAATAATATTTCAATTTGGACATGCCGAGTGGATAATGGGATACTATGAAATGGAAATTGTTTATTGTGCCATGATCATCACTGCACTTTGATTTCTTTTGTCCACATCATCATGTATATTGTTCCCAACTTCTACATTATTCTATGAACCTGACAATTCATCTTTCTTTTATTTTATAATCAAAGAGTACCGTAAGATGGAATCCCAAATTCCATTACAAAAGGATAAAATCTTAATAATATGACATAATAAATAACATCAAAAAAGGTTTCAACTTGAACACTTAGCAGTGCACAGTACTTAGATTTTACACAGAATCCATGACATAAAAAGTTTCACTCGATTTTTAACTGACGTTGCAGTGCAATAAAAAAAAAAAAAAACAAATAAATGGATTCCATGATACTGAACATGGGTTCTCTGCATAATAGAGTGTCAAAATATATATTGCAAAAGGACAAATCCTTAAAGTGTCCAGGCCACATAAAGCCATTAAATGACAGTGCAGCCGCAATATATTTAATGACAATGATGCCATGATTTAAAATGATGCCATATACGGTATTCATCTCTGGACCGAAATGAAACTCGTTGATCTCAGAATCAAAAACGGAAGATGACAGTATTACCAGAGAAAATGCTCAAGAATCAATCTAGGGTTGCTCTGATACCAATTGATGGAGTAATTTCAATTCAACCCTAACCCTAATCAATTCAAGAGAAATGAAATCATAAACAAAGGAGATAGCGGAAACGTACCGGAATCCATTGTTCCAATTTGAATGATGTTGTGATCTTCCAAGAATACCGTTTCTTCTGATTTTACGGTGTTTCTTTCTGACGGGGACGAAAGAAATTAAAGAAGCGTACGTATTCTCGGGGACCAACACCTTTTTAATAACCGACAAAATCAGTTATTCCATTTTTTACAATTTAGCCCCTCAATAAATTGTAAATTTCACTTATTGTTTAAACCTTAACTATAACAGCAATGTACATTTAACATATTTGCCCAAACAAAAGAAAAATTATTCCAACATCTTTATTATGTTAATCATAATTGAAATTATACAATCTACTTTTAATCAATGTCGATAATAGCTCAGTCACAACCAAGTTAGTTCAACTCATATGGCATATGTATTAATGGAGCAATGGATGGGGAAAAATCGAGTGGATAAATTTTGAAAATAAATCTGTAGACAGTACTTGAGTTGGATGTAGTAGATGAAGTGGATACCATTATAATACAAGTGCTCTTAAGTTGGATGATTACGTGGATATCTGTTCTAGTGTGGGGCTTCAGGTTGATAATCGTTTGAAATATTTTGAAGATCACAGCATAAGAATAAAGCATCGGCAATGGCAGTCCTCCAGTCTAGGTTAGATCAGCTTGAAATGGCACGTCAAGCCCAACTCAATTCAGAACACACTCAGTCGCTGACAGAGATTAGCTGGGGCAATCAAATCCGGAGTTATGTCCTCCATGTAAGATTACTTTCTCATTATGGTCAAATTTTGCTGTATGTTTCCATATTGAAATATGATATGCTTTATAAGTATTTATGCAGTTGAAACTTTTATTTAGCATTTGTTATAAATATTGTTCTGAATGTTTCAAATTTGACAGTGGTAACCAAACAATTCACAAATTTTCAACCTGACATTTTTCAATACAGTTTATGCACATCTCTTCTTTCTTATTGTATAATGTATATTTGTGAAGACAACTCATCCTTGTAGTATATTAGCTTTCTGAACATCTAATATTACCAAAGTTTTTATTTTTGTCCTGTAGCCTTACCGTATGGTTAAAGATCTTCGAACAAATTATGAAGTGTCAGACCCTGACTCTGTTCTAGAGGGAGACCTTGATAGCTTCATTCTCAGCTATTTATCTTCCTCTCTCGACATAGATGAAGCCATGACTTGAGCTAGAAGTTCAAAATGGTATTCTGCTGCATCCTTCAACAAAATATATTATTAATAGTTCGGCTACAGATAAGATTTTGTACTTACTCCGTAGGCTTATGGAATCGCGTTGCAGTTCAGTTTTGTAATTCCGATTTACTTCCCAATTCACTTGTGAAATGATTGTAATTTGTGATAAAATAGTTATATGTCCATTACAGGTTTGAGATGATTTCCAACTCACTTGAGAAAAAGAAACTATTTTTATCCTCATTCTCTAGCAAATCACTGTGGTTTACTTGAATCTCCTAATCACATAGCATAAATAGCTTCCTCTGTAGCTTAAAAAAAAAGGCATAAACGGAGTAGTTCCAAATAGGTTTTTTTTTTTTTTTTCCACTGCTCTTTATGAGAAAGAAACAAAAGTCCGGTATACAAAGAATCAATGTGAGTCTGTAAGTGTTAAAGTTTGTGATACTATGTGTTGGATTGAAGAGGATGAAAGTAGCTTTCCATCGGAGAAGACCGTTTACAAATCGGAGCTCGTACGAGAAAGTTAGAGATGGATATGTGCAAAGCTTTGGTTGAGAACCGGGACAGACGTCTGCCGTACCCTGCGACAGGCGCCTGAATTGTCAGGGTGGTGTTTCTCGAGGCTTCTGACAGACATCTGAGCTAATAATTCTCTAACCGGGTCAGATGTCTGTCATAAGCGGAGACAGATGTCTGAGGTTTGTTTTGAGCTATTTCGTGCTGAAAATTGGCAGGTTGACTTGTGAAGACTTGGGGGCAATTTTGAGAATTGCCTAATACGTTTTTTCTCTCCCTATATAAGGTATTTTCAGGTTTTAAAATATAGAGCTTGGAGACTTGATCAAATCAAGAGTTTAATTCTCAAGGGTTTAATTAGGGTTTATAACCTAATTGCAATTCTTCAATTCTATTCTCCTCAAACTCTTTTCTACATTGAAATATAGTGATCATTGTATCAATCTCTTGTATTCTTTTTATCGTATTAATAAAATACTCTCTCCAAAGTGAATGTACACTAACAAGTTGTTAGTGGAACCATTATAAATCTATGTGATTTATTTTGCTGCTATTGACATTATTTTATTGCTTGTGTTTGAGATTTGGGTTGTTCGAGATTGGTTGATCATTGTGTGGTGACTGAAGTTATTGATTTGGTTGTTTTTGCAAATCTAACGGTGATCCCGTCTTTTGCAAGGCGCATGTGGTTTAGATATTCAATCTGAATGGTCTTGAATTGAATTAATCACAACGGCTATAGCAGTTGGTATCAGAGCAATTGGTGCTTCCTAGGTGTTTGTGAAAATGCCGAATACAGATAATAACTCGTTAAGTCCTTCAACCGGAAGTTCGAATAGTATGGCGCCTTATGTACGTGGTTCGTACGCGGCGTCGGGTTCTCAATTGGTAATTGACAAGTGGAATGGTGATAATGACTTTGACTAGTTGCAATGTAAAATGAAAGCGGTTCTTAGGCGAAATTGGGTGCATTGAGTGGTATTAGATACTCATTTATTGCCAAGTGATATATTGGACATTGAGAGAGAGGAGATGGAGGAATGAGCTTACACTACTCTTCAACTTGTTATGAGGGAGAATGTGATCTCCGAAATTAGTGGTGTGACAACCGCTAAAGGTATTTGGGACAAGTTGAAGAAATTGTATATGAAGAAGTCGCTCACAAACCGTTTGATCTTGTTGCGGACGTTTTTCACCTTCAAGATGAAGTAGGATAATTCGCTTAAGGCACACTTAATGCCTTTGAATACTTGCTTATGAAGATGAAGGCTGTTGATTTGAAGATTGAGGAAGAGCAGAAGACGATGATATTATTGTGTTCGTTGTCGGACCGTTTACATGATTTTCTCAAATAGTTTGATCTATAGCCGAGATACATTGACTCTTGATGATGACAAGACGGGTCTTCTTCATGAAGAGTTGAGAGATCAAATGAAGGAGATGAGTGAGGGTAGTAGTGGTGCTAGTAGTGACCACGGGTTGTTTGTGGAGAAAGAAAAGAATGTGAAGAAAGGAAACCAAAGGCGTTCTAAATCTAGAAAGCCCAATGGGAGAGGTAAATCGAAAGAAAGAAATGGCAAGTGCTTTATTTGGAAGAAACTGGGACATTGGAAGAATGAATGTCCGGACAAAGATAAGAAGGAAATAGCATCTTCATCCGTAGCGGCGGAGAGTGAGGATTGTAACACCCCGAATTTTCTGAGAATATTAAAATTAACAAATTCAAGAGCACTTAATTTTTAGAAGAAGAATTAAGTGAAATGGGTTGCGCTATTAATTTCGTCTCAAAATTTTAGTCAAGATAGACATTTGGTTTGCATAAAACGGATACCTTATGAAGAAGTTATTAAGCCTTGAAATTTGTATGCATATTAGAAAAAAAATATATAGATATATATATATATAAATTAAATAAATAAATATGCAAAAAAGTTCAAAACAGCGAATCGGGAGGGGGGATAACCGAACCGGCCCATTTTTGAGGTCGACCCGAGCCCCGCTGGGTCGACTAGGGGTTAATTCAGGGTGTATGGCTGTCAACCTGTGGACCGATTCGCTCTAAGGCAGATGTGGCATCTGATTGGTTCTCATGGTTCAGGGTTAATCTAATGGTCCTAAAACACTCTCTACAACTATATAAGGACCCTAAATCTAAAACCTAATTCTATTATTCACTCTCATCTAAACCTAGCCGCCACTAAAACCAAAATCAAATTAAATCTAATCTAATTCAACTAAGAGAACTCAACGATCTACATCAAAGGCGAGCAATTCAATTTCAGAATACAGATCCTAGAAATCAAGTTTTTCCTTTTGATTGTAAGTGTAGTTATCTTTCAGATGTGAATAAATTAAAGACATGATTTGTAATGAATTGTAAAATAGAATTGTATCAAGTTGTATGTGATGCTGATTCATGTTTATTCATGTCCATTCTATCATATATGCCTATGAACTATTGTGGTCTGTCGAACCTATCATGTTATGTGGAAATTGGTGAGTAAACCTATGATGTTGTATAGGAATTTGGGAATGAAATTATCATATGTAAGTTTGGTGATATTATGATACATACAAGTTTTAGGCTAAGTCATGTCGTTTATGCCTAATTGTTTAGAGCCATTATGCATACATGTTTAGATCTACGACCTTATATGTTTAGATCTACAACTTTATATGTTAAATACATATTCCTTTATGATAGATCTAATTTGCAAGTTCACAACTACATGCCAAGTTTAACTTGTATAGTTTTATGTAAATTCATATGCTTGTGGTTCATGTTGCATAGATCAAATTTGCAAGTGCATAATTAAAAGTATATTGTTCTATGCCAAATCCATGTGACATATGTATAGTTATATCCATATTTTTGTATGATGTTGGAATGTTGCAAAGTTCCTCTTTTCCCCTTTTTGTTTTATAAGTTAGGCTAAAATATCGAGCCTAACATTCTATGTAATTTTGCGAACGTACAACGGGGGGAACGTTGGGGAAAACATGAAATTACATGTAATTGGCATGTTTGACACATAAGCATGATAAGTGGCATGAAAATGGTATAAGCTATATACCTAAAATTTTGAACGTGATTTAGAAGGAAAGTGGGCCATGACAATAATTGATTTATAATTTACATGTAAATATGTAGGATAAACATGAAAAATTACATGACATACATTGGTTCATGAAATGGTATATTCAGTATACCATTAGTTGTGAGCATAATTAAAAGGATAATTATGACATAATTATATTGGGAATAATTTACATATGGAATTTGTCATAAATAAGAAATATGTAAATTTAGAAAAGACGAATATGCCTAACCCGAGGTTAGACTGAGTTGTGGTGTAAAACTGCCCGGAATTGACCGACACATCCAGTGACCACAACAATACTTGTTTAATGTGGGTGGTTAGTGCATTGAGCCCAAAAAGGACCCGAGGTTAGACAGAGTTGTGATGTAAAACTGCTCGGAACCGACCGGCACATCCAGTGACCACAACAATACCTGTCTAATGTGAGTGGTTGGTGCTTTAATAAAGCTAAGTCAAGATTGGTAGGCTTAAGTCAATTAAGGAAACACTTAACCAATTCAACATGTTAACTAAACTGATGGGTGAGGTTAAGTAAATTTAGAACAGTTAACCGTTATAACATGTTAATTAGAAAAGTGGGTGAGGTTAAGTAAATTTAGAACACTTAACCTTTATAACATGTTAATTAGACAAGTGGGTGAGGTTAAGTAAATTTAGAAACACTTAACCAATATAACTTGATTTATGGAAAGGTTAAGTTAAAATAAGAGGGCAACACTTAACCAATATAACTTGATTTGTAGTAGGGTTAACACAAGAAGGCAACACTTAACCAAAGTAACATGTCACGTAGGTGGGTTAAGTTAACTTGAATTGATTGACGACACTTGTAACACCCCAACCTCCGCCAGGGTGGCTCTTGCAAGCACTCTGACTTTGGAGGGGCGTTTGAATCAGGTAAACATGCATAATGATATATCAAGGCAGAACAAGAACATATGTAAACAGAGTAAATAACATAGATAAAATAGCGGAAGATTTCAAACCATTTCAAAACCAGTCTGGTACAACATAATGTCAACTTTCCAAATAAACAAGTCTAGATAAAACAACATCAACTGAAAAACTGAAATACATAAATACTAATCCCCAAAAGAAGTGATAGCCATAGCTAGCTTCATGTCAAGACCGTACATGAGCTAAAATCCCACAAGCAAGCGATCAGAAATCCAGCTAAACTCCAATATTCCCTCCCTGAGAACCTGTGGGGGGGGGGGGGGAACGGAAGAAAAGAGGCGAAAGAAAACAGGTCAATCAAAAAAACTGAGTAAGCCCTACTACAATCAATGTAAACTGATAAAGTTAACTGGCATGAGCAGCAGGGATGAACATAAGGATAATTACATACTAGCATGGTGAATATCTAACAGATAATTCAAAGGAGTCATCACATAATCAAGGTGAAGTTTTTCACCACAGGTGTACCAGCATTCTAACATGTCATGTATAAACAAGAATTTATCCCTTGGCCTAAACTTGGCCCAATATCAGGTGTTGACCTAAGTCAAGATCCATCTTCTTAGTGCCAATACTAGTATAACAGGATTAGGTGTTACCCTAATGTCTACATCGAAACAGGACGGAACAGAATGGCCCATAGATAGAGTTCGGGAAAAATGGGCTTTTACCACCCTAACAGACAAAGTACAGAAATGGAATGCTAACAATAATGGGCCTTTACAACCCTAACAGATAAAGTACAGAAACGGAATGCTAACAATACTGGGCCTTTACTACCCTAACAGAACAGAGTACAGAAACGGAATACTACAATTAGGTGTACACTAGTAGTGGGCCTTTACCACCCTAACAGACGGTACCACGCAGAAACAGACGGGTGTTACCACCCAACAAAACAGACGGTACCTACAGAATCAGACAGAGCTAAGTGTACCCTAAATCCTACCCAAGCGATCGGCTCCCTAATACATAAATATCCTATGTCGGCCCCACGATAGGGTGTATCACTCCCTAAAGTGACAACCAATTGGCACAGGCATATTTACAGATGTCACGGCGTCTTACATCCTCAGAGGCAGACCGGGATCCATGCACGCACATGACCCGGTTGGAACGCACCATCAACACCCATCGCCATTATCAGAATGAACCACTTATAATTAGTTCAGTAAGCGTGCCCGGACCCCACCTACAGTTGGGTCAAAGTTTTGATACCAGAAAGGGTTACTGACTAATAAGGGTCCCAAACAACAAATGACACAAGTATTTCCCCTTGTGTCCCCAGACTATCAGATTCAGATTAACTTATTAACAGAGTTCAGACATACAAAGTTCAGACGATCAGTTTTCAGACTAACGGATCAGATAACAGATTTACGAACTTGCCTAACTTGGTGTGGGTCCTACAGATCCGCAAAACAGGTTCGTTTAATTTATCAATCAAGTTAGTTTATCCAGACCAGGTATCCAATCGGTTCTCAGCCATATCAAATTACTGAGTTGGATTGGTTAAGTATAGTTCAACTTAACCCCGTTAAATTACCGAGTTCAGATTGGTTAAGTGTAGGTTAACTTAACCCTAACCACTAGTCGTATTTTACGGTTAAGTGCCATTAAGAAATCAAACCCGGTTTCACTTAACCTACCCATTCATGTCAAATTGGTTAAGTATTATAAATCAAATTTACTTAACCTTATCATGTAGCATTAATTAATTTAATGCACCTTAACCTCTCACATTAGACCTCGTTGTGGTTACTAGTTAAGCCGGGCGGGTCCGGGTAGCTTTACACCACAACTTGGTCTAACCTCGGGTTCAAGGTACAACATGACCAACTTCTCACATTGGGTCCTATTGTTTGTAGCAACTAGTTAAGCCGGTCGGTTCCGGGTAGCTTTACGCTACAAACTCAACCCAACCTCGAGTTGGTCACACTTATCTTTTCTAAGTATCATGTCCATCATGTTTCCAAAACACATTACAAGTTTTCAAGCAATTGGGTAGACCTAACTTAATAGGTAAATTCCCAATCTTATGTTTTTATGTCTTTTAAGTTTACCCAACCCCAAACGCAATCCCATCGCTTACATATCGCAAGAGCGCATAAAGGATAGAAAGAGGGAACTTGGCATAATCATGACATAAAGGTGTTGAAGCCACAAGTTTAACATGGTGGCATATGAAATGTACATATGTTCATATACTTGCATATTACATTTTTTGGCCTCAAAACATGCATAAAACCAAACTTAGCATATTGATGATACATGGTGATAAATGACATGTAAAAATGGCCATAAGTTCGCATCTAGCCTCACATGCAAGTTATCATAAGAGATATGATAACTTACACGTTGCCAAAATGCAACCTTTAGCATAAAGCTTGAAGCTTTATGTTCATAAACCCAAGATAAGCTTGCATAACATGATAGCATGAACAAAATGTTCAACCCAAACTTGCATAACATAACTTGCATATCAAACTTGCATAACATAACTTGCATATCATATGACAAACTTGCATATCAAACTTGCATAACATAACTTGCATATCATATGACAAACTTGCATATCAAACTTGCATATCATATGACAAACTTGCATATCATACATTTAACTTTAGAGTTTAAGTATGAAAGTAGAATAGGGCTTACAATGCTTAGGAAGTCACAAAAAAATATGACAAAGCCCTTATGCAACCAATTAAACCCAAAAATGCAAGCTCTAACATAAAAACCCTTGAGCCAAAATGATCAAAACTCTTTCTTTGTGATGCAAATGTAGAAACTTGACTTGAATGCAAGCTAATGATGCTCATACAAGTTTGAAAACACTTGTATGCATGGAAAATCACTTAGAAATTTATTTAGGAATTTTATGAAGAGAGTGGAGGCCATGAGAGGATTGATTTTGCCATAGTTTAGTTATATGAATGAATAATGATGATTTAGGGTTAGGTTAGGGCCTTATTTATAGAGATTAGGATTAGTTCTAGCCTTAGGATTAAACCCTAGTTCTAATCTCAGCCCTCAAAATCGAATCTGGCCCCCAAACTCAACACAATCTCAAAACGGTGCACCAGGCTAAACAGCCCGGCTAGACCAAGTCGACAGCCAAGTCGACAGGGCTGTCGACTTGGGTCCAACCAAGTCGACTCCTAAGTCGACAGGGCTGTCGACTTGGGTGCTCTGGCGGGAATTTTCCCGCCTGGCCCAATGGCCCCCAATTTCGAAATTTAAACCTGAATTTTAAATCTGTTTTGAACTTTGAATTTTCAGAAAACTTCTTCGGGCCTTAACCGGGCCATACGGACTCCGATTTTCGAAAACTCGGACTCTATTTCGCGTATTTTTCCGAGACGAACGCAATGGCATAGCCCATTTCCCTTGATTCAGATTTATAAATTAAATTCTGCCTCGATTTATGATATAACAGGTTATCAGAAATACGGGTTGTTACATTCTCCCCTCCTTAAAGGATTTCGTCCTCGAAATCTTCAAGTTAGGAAGAACGCATCCTACCATCCATCATCCATCTACTCAAATCATCATTCACGAGCAATCATTGTCCTTAAAGATTCTAATGCGGTATGAACATATGCAAAAGGTGTGTGTATATGTTCTTATCTAATGCAAAGATCCTCAATGCAAAGTATGTTAGTGAAATGAATCCATTATGTATGCAAATAGTCCTGATCATATAATACTATATGTGTGCACAAACATTCGTCCATATGCAACATCCATGTGCTGAATTAACCATCTTGCAACCATAAGAATTGAAAATGTACACACGTCCATATGCAATATGAGAGTGTATTTCAAGCCGATCTAGTGCCTAGTGTGTGTTTATGCATCCACGAGCAACCACTAGCAACCACTTGCATCCACTTGCAACCATCAAACATAACATGTCTCAAACACATGTTTACATCCATAGGATTCCTATCTCAACAAGATACAGTCGAGTGATGGAAGCGAGCACAGATAAAACAAAAACTTGGTACATATACTTACAGACTACTAGTACAGATCAGATTTTCCCCAAATGATTCTTAGGAAACTAAGCATGGTAGAAACCCAGAATGTATTCGTCATAGTCACCCTCATGCCCAACACAGATACTCTCAAACCCCAATTTATCACAAACAGATGAGTTATAACTCTCAGGGAGTTTGAGACTATTACTAGATCAGAAGCAAGACTAGCATTAAAGTACCGAGTTTCCATTACAGAATCAAAATACCAGAAAAAGAGTTTCAAACTGAAAATCAGACAAGGAAAATTAAACATCCTACAGACAAATTATTCTAGCCCTAATCTATTCACTCGCCATGCGAGTATTCACCGTTCCTTCCGATGTAGTCCCTTTCTTCTTCGGGCAGTCCCTAGTGAAGTGTCCCATCTCTCCACAGTTAAAGCAAGTGCCCTTCCTCTTTCTGCAATCCTTGTTTAGATGAGTTGAGCTTTCACAAGTAAAGCACTTCTTTTCCTTCTTATCCTCAGACTTCTCCTCCTTCTTTTGCATTTCCTTTTTGGGCCCCGTTTTCTTGTTTTGAGACTCATTCACCTTGACCTCCTTCTTTGCACTCTTGTTCTCTTCATTGAGTAGGGCCATATCTACCAAACTCTCAAACGTGGCCCCCATGGGCACATGAGACATAGCTAACTCCTGTAACGGCTCATTCAATCCTCTAGCAAAATGAAGAGCCTTCTTCTGAGTAGTACTCACCATCTCCAAGCCAAAACGAGCTAACTGATTGAACTTGTTCACATATTCTTTGACAGACATGTCTCCTTGCTTCAAAGCAATAAACCTCTCCATTTGCAAATTCTTTTCAGCAGAAGACAGAAACTTAAGCTCGAATCTTGTCCTGAAATCGGCCCAAATCTCAACGGGTCTAGTACCATTGGTGACTTCCCACCAATAAGCGGCTTCATCTCTCATAAGCCAAACCGCCAACAAGATCTTTCTCTGATCATCTAATCCAAAGATAGCGAATAAATCCTCGGTCTCTTTCAACCAATTCCGGGCCTCTACAAAAGTCTCGGTACCTAGAAAGTTCTTGCCACCCATTGCTTTGAAGTCCTTGCAAATCTTCGTGAACTCTACTGGAGGATGCTGAGGGGGAGGAGGAGGAACCTCAGCGACAGGAGGAGGAGGAACATTAACCACCGGAGGAGGAGTAACATTTGCGGGGCCGACTTCGGTCGCCCTAGCCTCCATAAGTCTCCTATACCAAACAGGAACTTGCACTCCCTCTGGGATAACAAAGTTATCTGTCATACTGAAACGAAGGAAAAGATAGATTCAGAACGAGGAAACTAAGAATAGATAACTAAGGATTGTGCTAATGGCTTTTTGGGGAATAGCCTTTAAAATAAACTAGACTTTTCTTTGGAAAATACTTTATACTTGGTTTTGAAAATAGTTTTCCAAAAGTTTTAAAAACCTTTTTGTTCCTTCTCGTAAACCATATGCTCTGATACCAAATGTAACACCCCAACCTCCGCCAGGGTGGCTCTTGCAAGCACTCTGACTTTGGAGGGGCGTTTGAATCAGGTAAACATGCATAATGATATATCAAGGCAGAACAAGAACATATGTAAACAGAGTAAATAACATAGATAAAATAGCGGAAGATTTCAAACCATTTCAAAACCAGTCTGGTACAACATAATGTCAACTTTCCAAATAAACAAGTCTAGATAAAACAACATCAACTGAAAAACTGAAATACATAAATACTAATCCCCAAAAGAAGTGATAGCCATAGCTAGCTTCATGTCAAGACCGTACATGAGCTAAAATCCCACAAGCAAGCGATCAGAAATCCAGCTAAGCTCCAATATTCCCTCCCTGAGAACCTGGGGGGGGGGGGGGGAAACGGAAGAAAAGAGGCGAAAGAAAACAGGTCAGTCAAAAAGACTGAGTAAGCCCTACTACAATCAATGTAAACTGATAAAGTTAACTGGCATGAGCAGCAGGGATGAACATAAGGATAATTACATACTAGCATGGTGAATATCTAACAGATAATTCAAAGGAGTCATCACATAATCAAGGTGAAGTTTTTCACCACAGGTGTACCAGCATTCTAACATGTCATGTATAAACAAGAATTTATCCCTTGGCCTAAACTTGGCCCAATATCAAGTGTTGACCTAAGTCAATATCCATCTTCTTAGTGCCAATACTAGTATAACAGGATTAGGTGTTACCCTAATGTCTACATCGAAACAGGACGGAACAGAATGGCCCATAGATAGAGTTCGGGAAAAATGGGCTTTTACCACCCTAACAGACAAAGTACAGAAACGGAATGCTAACAATAATGGGCCTTTACCACCCTAACAGATAAAGTACAGAAACGGAATGCTAACAATACTGGGCCTTTACTACCCTAACAGAACAGAGTACAGAAACGGAATACTACAATTAGGTGTACACTAGTAGTGGGCTTTTACCACCCTAACAGACGGTACCACGCAGAA
The DNA here is from genome assembly GCA_030737875.1 of Allium sativum. Classification (NCBI taxonomy): domain Eukaryota; kingdom Viridiplantae; phylum Streptophyta; class Magnoliopsida; order Asparagales; family Amaryllidaceae; genus Allium; species Allium sativum. Next base: position 279,949,981 of record CM060926.1, on the reverse strand, counting down.
ACAGACGGGTGTTACCACCCAACAAAACAGACGGTACCTACAGAATCAGACAGAGCTAAGTGTACCCTAAATCCTACCCAAGCGATCGGCACCCTAATACATAAATATCCTATGTCGGCCCCACGATAGGGTGTATCACTCCCTAAAGTGACAACCAATTGGCACAGGCATATTCACAGATGTCACGGCGTCTTACATCCTCAGAGGCAGACCGGGATCCATGCACGCACATGACCCGGTTGGAACGCACCATCAACAACCATCGCCATTATCAGAATGAACCACTTATAATTAGTTCAGTAAGCGTGCCCGGACCCCACCTACAGTTGGGTCAAAGTTTTGATACCAGAAAGGGTTACTGACTAATAAGGGTCCCAAACAACAAATGACACAAGTATTCCCCCTTGTGTCCCCAGACTATCAGATTCAGATTAACTTATTAACAGAGTTCAGACATACAAAGTTCAGACGATCAGTTTCAGACTAACGGATCAGATAACAGATTTACGAACTTGCCTAACTTGGTGTGGGTCCTACAGATCCGCAAAACAGGTTCGTTTAATTTATCAATCAAGTTAGTTTATCCAGACCAGGTATCCAATCGGTTCTCAGCCTTATCAAATTACTGAGTTGGATTGGTTAAGTATAGTTCAACTTAACCCCATTAAATTACCGAGTTCAGATTGGTTAAGTGTAGGTTAACTTAACCCTAACCACTAGTCGTATTTTACGGTTAAGTGCCATTAAGAAATCAAACCCGGTTTCACTTAACCTACCCATTCATGTCAAATTGGTTAAGTATCATAAATCAAATTTACTTAACCTTATCATGTAGCATTAATTAATTTAATGCACCTTAACCTCTCACATTAAACCTCGTTGTGGTTACTAGTTAAGCCGGGCGGGTCCGGGTAGCTTTACACCACAACTTGGTCTAACCTCGGGTTCAAGGTACAACATGACCAACTTCTCACATTGGGTCCTATTTTTTGTAGCAACTAGTTAAGCCGGTCGGTTCCGGGTAGCTTTACGCTACAAACTCAACCCAACCTCGAGTTGGTCACACTTATCTTTTCTAAGTATCATGTCCATCATGTTTCCAAAACACATTACAAGTTTTTAAGCAATTGGGTAGACCTAACTTAATAGGTAAATTCCCAATGGGTAGACCTAACTTAATAGGTAAATTCCCAATCTTATGTTTTTATGTCTTTTAAGTTTACCCAACCACAAACGCAATCTCATCGCTTACATATCGCAAGAGCGCATAAAGGATAGAAAGAGGGAACTTGGCATAATCATGACATAAAGGTGTTGAAGCCACAAGTTTAACATGGTGACATATGAAATGTACATATGTTCATATACTTGCATATTACATTTTTAGGCCTCAAAAGCATGCATAAAACCAAACTTAGCATATTGATGATACATGGTGATAAATGACATGTAAAAATGGCCATAAGTTCGCATCTAGCCTCACATGCAAGTTATCATAAGAGATATGATAACTTACACGTTGCCAAAATGCAACCTTTAGCATAAAGCTTGAAGCTTTATGTTCATAAACCCAAGATAAGCTTGCATAACATGATAGCATGAACAAAATGTTCAACCCAAACTTGCATAACATAACTTGCATATCAAACTTGCATAACATAACTTGCATATCATATGACAAACTTGCATATCAAACTTGCATAACATAACTTGCATATCATATGACAAACTTGCATATCAAACTTGCATATCATATGACAAACTTGCATATCATACATTTAACTTTAGAGTTTAAGTATGAAAGTAGAATAGGGCTTACAATGCTTAGGAAGTCACAAAAAAATATGACAAAGCCCTTATGCAACCAATTAAACCCAAAAATGCAAGCTCTAACATAAAAACCCTTGAGCCAAAATGATCAAAACTCTTTCTTTGTGATGCAAATATAGAAACTTGACTTGAATGCAAGCTAATGATGCTCATACAAGTTTGAAAACACTTGTATGCATGGAAAATCACTTAGAAATTTATTTAGGAATTTTATGAAGAGAGTGGAGGCCATGAGAGGATTGATTTTGCCATAGTTTAGTTATATGAATGAATAATGATGATTTAGGGTTAGGTTAGGGCCTTATTTATAGAGATTAGGATTAGTTCTAGCCTTAGGATTAAACCCTAGTTCTAATCTCAGCCCTCAAAATCGAATCTGGCCCCCAAACTCAACACAATCTCAAAACGGTGCACCAGGCTAAACAGCCCGGCTAGACCAAGTTGACAGCCAAGTCGACAGGGCTGTCGACTTGGGTCCAACCAAGTCGACTCCTAAGTCGACAGGGCTGTCGACTTGGGTGCTCTGGCGGGAATGTTCCCGCCTGGCCCAATGGCCCCCAATTTCGAAATTTAAACCTGAATTTTACATCTGTTTTGAACTTTGAATTTTCAGAAAACTTCTTCGGGCCTTAACCGGGCCATACGGACTCCGATTTTCGAAAACTCGGACTCTATTTCGCGTATTTTTCTGAGACGAACGCAATGGCATAGCCCATTTCCCTTGATTCAGATTTATAAATTAAATTCTGCCTCGATTTACGATATAACAGGTTATCAGAAATACGGGTTGTTACATTCTCCCCTCCTTAAAGGATTTCGTCCTCGAAATCTTCAAGTTAGGAAGAACGCATCCTACCATCCATCATCCATCTACTCAAATCATCATTCACGAGCAATCATTGTCCTTAAAGATTCTAATGCGGTATGAACATATGCAAAAGGTGTGTGTATATGTTCTTATCTAATGCAAAGATCCTCAATGCAAAGTATGTTAGTGAAATGAATCCATTATGTATGCAAATAGTCCTGATCATATAATACTATATGTGTGCACAAACATTCGTCCATATGCAACATCCATGTGCTGAATTAACCATCTTGCAACCATAAGAATTGAAAATGTACACACGTCCATATGCAATATGAGAGTGTATTTCAAGCCGATCTAGTGCCTAGTGTGTGTTTATGCATCCACGAGCAACCACTAGCAACCACTTGCATCCACTTGCAACCATCAAACATAACATGTCTCAAACACATGTTTACATCCATAGGATTCCTATCTCAACAAGATACAGTCGAGTGATGGAAGCGAGCACAGATAAAACAAAAACTTGGTACATATACTTACAGACTACTAGTACAGATCAGATTTTCCCCAAATGATTCTTAGGAAACTAAGCATGGTAGAAACCCAGAATGTATTCGTCATAGTCACCCTCATGCCCAACACAGATACTCTCAAACCCCAATTTATCACAAACAGATGAGTTATAACTCTCAGGGAGTTTGAGACTATTACCAGATCAGAAGCAAGACTAGCATTAAAGTACCGAGTTTCCATTACAGAATCAAAATACCAGAAAAGAGTTTCAAACTGAAAATCAGACAAGGAAAATTAAACATCCTACAGACAAATTATTCTAGCCCTAATCTATTCACTCGCCATGCGAGTATTCACCGTTCCTTCCGATGTAGTCCCTTTCTTCTTCGGGCAGTCCCTAGTGAAGTGTCCCATCTCTCCACAGTTAAAGCAAGTGCCCTTCCTCTTTCTGCAATCCTTGTTTAGATGAGTTGAGCTTTCACAAGTAAAGCACTTCTTTTCCTTCTTATCCTCAGACTTCTCCTCCTTCTTTTGCATTTCCTTTTTGGGCCCCGTTTTCTTGTTTTGAGACTCATTCACCTTGACCTCCTTCTTTGCACTCTTGTTCTCTTCATTGAGTAGGGCCATATCTACCAAACTCTCAAACGTGGCCCCCATGGGCACATGAGACATAGCTAACTCCTGTAACGGCTCATTCAATCCTCTAGCAAAATGAAGAGCCTTCTTCTGAGTAGTACTCACCATCTCCAAGCCAAAACGAGCTAACTGATTGAACTTGTTCACATATTCTTTGACAGACATGTCTCCTTGCTTCAAAGCAATAAACCTCTCCATTTGCAAATTCTCTTCAGCAGAAGACAGAAACTTAAGCCCGAATCTTGTCCTGAAATCGGCCCAAGTCTCAACGGGTCTAGTACCATTGGTGACTTCCCACCAATAAGCGGCTTCATCTCTCATAAGCCAAACCGCCAACAAGATCTTTCTCTGATCATCTAATCCAAAGATAGCGAATAAATCCTCGGTCTCTTTCAACCAATTCCGGGCCTCTACAAAAGTCTCGGTACCTAGAAAGTTCTTGCCACCCATTGCTTTGAAGTCCTTGCAAATCTTCGTGAACTCTACTGGAGGATGCTGAGGGGGAGGAGGAGGAACCTCAGCGACAGGAGGAGGAGGAACATTAACCACCGGAGGAGGAGTAACATTTGCGGGGCCGGCTTCGGTCGCCCTAGCCTCCATAAGTCTCCTATACCAAACAGGAACTTGCACTCCCTCTGTTATCTGTCATACTGAAACGAAGGAAAAGATAGATTCAGAACGAGGAAACTAAGAATAGATAACTAAGGATTGTGCTAATGGCTTTTTGGGGAATAGCCTTTAAAATAAACTAGACTTTTCTTTGGAAAATACTTTATACTTGGTTTTGAAAATAGTTTTCCAAAAGTTTTAAAAACCTTTTTGTTCCTTCTCGTAAACCATATGCTCTGATACCAAATGTAACACCCCAACCTCCGCCAGGGTGGCTCTTGCAAGCACTCTGACTTTGGAGGGGCGTTTGAATCAGGTAAACATGCATAATGATATATCAAGGCAGAACAAGAACATATGTAAACAGAGTAAATAACATAGATAAAATAGCGGAAGATTTCAAACCATTTCAAAACCAGTCTGGTACAACATAATGTCAACTTTCCAAATAAACAAGTCTAGATAAAACAACATCAACTGAAAAACTGAAATACATAAATACTAATCCCCAAAAGAAGTGATAGCCATAGCTAGCTTCATGTCAAGACCGTACATGAGCTAAAATCCCACAAGCAAGCGATCAGAAATCCAGCTAAACTCCAATATTCCCTCCCTGAGAACCTAGGGGGGGGGGGGGGAAACGGAAGAAAAGAGGCGAAAGAAAACAGGTCAGTCAAAAAGACTGAGTAAGCCCTACTACAATCAATGTAAACTGATAAAGTTAACTGGCATGAGCAGCAGGGATGAACATAAGGATAATTACATACTAGCATGGTGAATATCTAACAGATAATTCAAAGGAGTCATCACATAATCAAGGTGAAGTTTTTCACCACAGGTGTACCAGCATTCTAACATGTCATGTATAAACAAGAATTTATCCCTTGGCCTAAACTTGGCCCAATATCAGGTGTTGACCTAAGTCAAGATCCATCTTCTTAGTGCCAATACTAGTATAACAGGATTAGGTGTTACCCTAATGTCTACATCGAAACAGGACGGAACAGAATGGCCCATAGATAGAGTTCGGGGAAAATGGGCTTTTACCACCCTAACAGACAAAGTACAGAAACGGAATGCTAACAATAATGGGCCTTTACCACCCTAACAGATAAAGTACAGAAACGGAATGCTAACAATACTGGGCCTTTACTACCCTAACAGAACAGAGTACAGAAACGGAATACTACAATTAGGTGTACACTAGTAGTGGGCCTTTACCACCCTAACAGACGGTACCACGCAGAAACAGACGGGTGTTACCACCCAACAAAACAGACGGTACCTACAGAATCAGACAGAGCTAAGTGTACCCTAAATCCTACCCAAGCGATCGGCTCCCTAATACATAAATATCCTATGTCGGCCCCACGATAGGGTGTATCACTCCCTAAAGTGACAACCAATTGGCACAGGCATATTTACAGATGTCACGGCGTCTTACATCCTCAGAGGCAGACCGGGATCCATGCACGCACATGACCCGGTTGGAACGCACCATCAACACCCATCGCCATTATCAGAATGAACCACTTATAATTAGTTCAGTAAGCGTGCCCGGACCCCACCTACAGTTGGGTCAAAGTTTTGATACCAGAAAGGGTTACTGACTAATAAGGGTCCCAAACAACAAATGACACAAGTATTCCCCCTTGTGTCCCCAGACTATCAGATTCAGATTAACTTATTAACAGAGTTCAGACATACAAAGTTCAGACGATCAGTTTTCAGACTAACGGATCAGATAACAGATTTACGAACTTGCCTAACTTGGTGTGGGTCCTACAGATCCGCAAAACAGGTTCGTTTAATTTATCAATCAAGTTAGTTTATCCAGACCAGGTATCCAATCGGTTCTCAGCCTTATCAAATTACTGAGTTGGATTGGTTAAGTATAGTTCAACTTAACCCCGTTAAATTACCGAGTTCAGATTGGTTAAGTGTAGGTTAACTTAACCCTAACCACTAGTCGTATTTTACGGTTAAGTGCCATTAAGAAATCAAACCCGGTTTCACTTAACCTACCCATTCATGTCAAATTGGTTAAGTATCATAAATCAAATTTACTTAACCTTATCATGTAGCATTAATTAATTTAATGCACCTTAACCTCTCACATTAGACCTCGTTGTGGTTACTAGTTAAGCCGGGCGGGTCCGGGTAGCTTTACACCACAACTTGGTCTAACCTCGGGTTCAAGGTACAACATGACCAACTTCTCACATTGGGTCCTATTGTTTGTAGCAACTAGTTAAGCCGGTCGGTTCCGGGTAGCTTTACGCTACAAACTCAACCCAACCTCGAGTTGGTCACACTTATCTTTTCTAAGTATCATGTCCATCATGTTTCCAAAACACATTACAAGTTTTCAAGCAATTGGGTAGACCTAACTTAATAGGTAAATTCCCAATGGGTAGACCTAACTTAATAGGTAAATTCCCAATCTTATGTTTTTATGTCTTTTAAGTTTACCCAACCCCAAACGCAATCCCATCGCTTACATATCGCAAGAGCGCATAAAGGATAGAAAGAGGGAACTTGGCATAATCATGACATAAAGGTGTTGAAGCCACAAGTTTAACATGGTGGCATATGAAATGTACATATGTTCATATACTTGCATATTACATTTTTAGGCCTCAAAAGCATGCATAAAACCAAACTTAGCATATTGATGATACATGGTGATAAATGACATGTAAAAATGGCCATAAGTTCGCATCTAGCCTCACATGCAGGTTATCATAAGAGATATGATAACTTACACGTTGCCAAAATGCAACCTTTAGCATAAAGCTTGAAGCTTTATGTTCATAAACCCAAGATAAGCTTGCATAACATGATAGCATGAACAAAATGTTCAACCCAAACTTGCATAACATAACTTGCATATCAAACTTGCATAATATAACTTGCATATCATATGACAAACTTGCATATCAAACTTGCATAACATAACTTGCATATCATATGACAAACTTGCATATCAAACTTGCATATCATATGACAAACTTGCATATCATACATTTAACTTTAGAGTTTAAGTATGAAAGTAGAATAGGGCTTACAATGCTTAGGAAGTCACAAAAAATATGACAAAGCCCTTATGCAACCAATTAAACCCAAAAATGCAAGCTCTAACATAAAAACCCTTGAGCCAAAATGATCAAAACTCTTTCTTTGTGATGCAAATATAGAAACTTGACTTGAATGCAAGCTAATGATGCTCATACAAGTTTGAAAACACTTGTATGCATGGAAAATCACTTAGAAATTTATTTAGGAATTTTATGAAGAGAGTGGAGGCCATGAGAGGATTGATTTTGCCATAGTTTAGTTATATGAATGAATAATGATGATTTAGGGTTAGGTTAGGGCCTTATTTATAGAGATTAGGATTAGTTCTAGCCTCAGGATTAAACCCTAGTTCTAATCTCAGCCCTCAAAATCGAATCTGGCCCCCAAACTCAACACAATCTCAAAATGGTGCACCAGGCTAAACAGCTCGGTTGGACCAAGTCGACAGCCAAGTCGACAGGGCTGTCGACTTGGGTCCAACCAAGTCGACTCCCAAGTCGACAGGGCTGTCGACTTGGGTGCTCTGGCGGGAATTTTCCCGCCTGGCCCAATGGCCCCCAATTTCGAAATTTAAACCTGAATTTTAAATCTGTTTTGAACTTTGAATTTTCAGAAAACTTCTTCGGGCCTTAACCGGGCCATACGGACTCCGATTTTCGAAAACTCGGACTCTATTTCGCGTATTTTTCCGAGACGAACGCAATGGCATAGCCCATTTCCCTTGATTCTGATTTATAAATTAAATTCTGCCTCGATTTACGATATAACAGGTTATCAGAAATACGGGTTGTTACAACACTTAACCAATACAACAAGATGAATACGTGGGGTAAAGTTAACCAGAAACACTTGACCAATATAACTTGATGAACGAACGAGGTTAAGTTAATAGAAAACACTTAACCGATCCAACATGATAAGTAAGGAGGGTCAAGTTAATAAGAAATGCTTAACCAACATGACATGATGAATGAGTGGGTTAAGTTAACATGAGCGGACAACACTTAACTAATATGGCGTAATGTGCGGGAGCGTTAAATACATATCGGGTTGGTGGGTAATATTAGTAAATATAGGCCTACAAAACTTAACCATTAAATAAACATGCTTGAATCAGTGGAAGGGTTAAATACATATCGGGTTGGTGGGTAATATTAGTAAATATAGGCCCACAAAACTTAACCATTAAATAAACATGTTTGAATCAGTGGAAGGGTTAAGTACATATCGGGTTGGTGGATAATATTAGTAAATATATGCCCACAAAACTTAACCATTAAATAAACATGCTTGAATCAGTGGAAGGGTTAAGTACATATCGGGTTGGTGGGTAATATTAATAAATATAGGCCCCACAAAACTTAACTATTAAATAAACATGCTTGAACCGATGAGAGGGTTAAGTACATCTCGTGTAGGTGGGTAATATTAGTACATATAGGCCCACAAAACATAACCGTTTATTAAAAATGCTTGAATCGATGGAAGGGTTAAGAACATATCGGGTTGGTGGGTAATATTAGTAAATATAGGCCCACAAACTTAACCAATAGGAAAACCTAGTAACGGGGATCCATTTCAGCAGTAACCCACATGAATGTATCACGGTACCCTGAACTAGGCAGGGTGGGGCATGATTACTGGGCTGATTATAAGCCGTCAAAGCAGCGGCAGAGGGTACGTCAGTGTAGGTTTCGAAGGTTTACGGGCGTGCACGTACTCCGGAGTGGGAAAAAGCAGGCACTGGGTACCAGTAGTTATACACTGTGCATCTTGAATCGTGTCGGGTCGCTATCATAAGGTTGATACACCTTATGGTGGGACCAGCACAAGGTATCTACACGCAAGAGAGGGCCGATTGACACAGACACATGGAACATGAATACAAGTAGGGAGCCGATCGATAGGGTAGTAAGGGTACATCTAACATGTTCATGGCAATTAGGCTGATTGAGGTGGAATCCTCATGATAGATGTACACCTGAAGGCTACCACAATTACGGGGGTTGGGATCATGATTATCATTTTATACAGATTACTAGTTGGGACACTAGTTAGGTGGTGTAGAGATAAATATAGAAATCAGATTAACAGAGTAGTAGCGAAGCAGAGAAAAAGTTGAAGCGCATTCAGTTCACCTTGCACTTATCTTGTCTTTAATTACCTTGTTTTATGGTATTGTCCTATTTTCAGTTTATTCATGTCATGATCCTTTATCTTGTTTGCATGCTGAAAGATCACTGGACTTACCAGACTTATGTCTGACCTAGTTTGTTTTTCGCCTCTTTTCTTCCGTTTCCCCCCAGGTAGTCAGGGAGGGAATAACTCAGCCTAACTTGGACCTCTTCTCTTTCCAAGCTTGAAGATTAGTTGGTGTATCGCTTTGAACTCTCTCTCTTCCACTGCTATGGCTGGTTCATGCTTTATCGGGGAATATCATTGTTTTTATGCTTCTTTTATTTCTTGGAAGTTTTTAAATCAAGACAGAAGTTCTATGTATTACATTTAAGTATGATTGGGGAAATTGTTGTAAAAGCTTGACTGAATTAAGTTGTTTATAAAATGACTTTATTTTCCGCTGCTTTATTTTTCTGTCTTGTAATTTATCTACATCTTTTACCTATAATGCTCCACCGAAGTTAATGCATTCCCTCTGTGAGTGACCTTAACGGAGGTGAGGTGTTTCAAGGACGGTGAGGTAGATGAGAATGTGTTAACAATGGTAGCATTGGTTGTATCGGGTAGCGAATGGGTACTCGATTCGGGTGCGTCATATCATATGACGCCAAGTAGGAATTGTTTTTCATCTTATAAAGGCAAAGAGGAAAATACAATTGTTATGGGAAACAGTGCTATTTGCAAGTCGATGGGTATTGGCTCCGTGCAAATAAGGATATTTGATGGAATTGTTTGCACACTCACCAATGTTCGCTATGTTCCGGGACTTAGGAGGTCGTTTAAATATTTGGGGCAATTGGATTCTCTAGGATGCAAGATCACTATAGAGAAGGATTGCTTGAGAGTTTCGAAGGGGGCGCTTGTGGTTATGAAAGGTGCTAGGACTCATGGTATATATTTGCTTCAAGATGTGACCGTAGGAGGTGAAACTTGTGTGGATGTTGATAGTTCTCGTGACTTGGATGCAGCACGGTTGTGGCATTTGAGATTGGGTCATATCTCGTAGAGGAGTTTGGATATTCTTCGGAAGCGGGAGGTGATCAAGGGTTAGAGTTTCAACAAACTAGAGTCTTGCAAGGAATGTGTCATGGGGAAGCAAACAAAGGTATCATTCGATGAAGGGAAGCATGATTCAAAAGAGGTTCTTGAGCATGTTCATTCAAATGTTTGAGGACCGACATCGGTTGCTTCTTTAGGTGGAGCACGTTATTATTCTTTCATTGATGATTTATCTCGGAAGGTATGTGTAACAACCCGGAAATCCGAGCCAGTTTAAAATTTTTATTATGGCAATTTTAGCGAATTTTGAACATTTAAAATGAATTATTTTAAATAATATCGACGAGAAATTTATTTTGAATAGAATTAGAACGTATATATTTATATACGTCGTCGTTAGAATATAAATATTTATTTTAATTATAAAAGGAATTGGAAATGGCACGGTAGTTCGATAATTCGATTTCAAACTTCAAATGAATGTACCGGGTGCAAAATAAATCGGATTTTAGCGAAACCAAAAATAATAGAATCTAATTGAGAATATCTTTCCAACGAATCCGAAAAATCGAAATTTCATAGCGGGAATCAAAAGATACGTCCAGTTGAAAATTCAGAATAGTCGCTATGGAATTTCGACCTTTAAAAATAGCATTTTGCAAGCGACCTCGGATTTCGACGAAACCACTTTTTTTGGATCCGTGATGTCAAATTATGGTTAGATTTCAATTTTCATAATTTTCCGATTTAATATGTGAGCGTGGCAAAGGAAAACGCGTTTGACCAATTTCAGTCAATTTGGATCGACCTGAAATTGGCCATTTTTCAAACGGTCTCAGAATTCGACGAAACTAGTTTTGTTAGGACCGTATCGTCAAAACGAAGCCAGAAAATATTTTTCTGTAATTTTTCGAGTTAGTATGTGGCCCCGGTAAATTGAAATGCGCGTTCAAATTCAATATATAGAGTTATATGTTGATTTTGACGAAAACTGATCGAAACGATCAAATCAGCCTACGATATATATCACATTGTGTTCGAAATGGGGGTAATTAGCTATGGACGACAGTCGGTGGGCTTGATTTCGACTTCGAAATAAAAAGTTACTTTTTGAAGAGAAATTAAAATAAATTAATATATATATATATATATATATATTATATAAGCACTCATCTCCTTACTTCTCTCCATCCCGTTTGAATTAAATAGAAAAAAAAGCAAAAGGGGATCGACGGAGCTGCTCCACTCACGCGCCGCATCCACCCACCGTCTTGCCGATCGCCAGAGGTAGCCGCCGCTCTCCCCCTCGACTCTCCCTCCTCCGTCGTTCAACCCGAGCGAAAAACCTGAAGCCCCCCCTTTCCAGACCGCCTGCCCAAGCCCTGCTGCACCGCGCCAAACCCTGGCGCCACCCTCCGCCTCCGATTGACCCCCAGGCCCCCTCCTCCGACTGGAAGGCCGCTGTTCCTCCTCGTTCTCGCGATTCCAACCGTAAGCTTTATTTTGTTTAGTTAATTACCTTAAAAATCTGATTTTTAAGAGTATAATATGGTTTTAAAATTTTAGTTTATATATATATATATAATATAGTTTATTTTATTTGTTCAAATCAGTTTAGGCCTTTATTCAATCGAGTTTAGATTTTTAATATGGCAAAGACTGGATTTTTATTCGTGAAAAGAATAGATTTATAAAAATGTAAAAATACGATTTTTAATTTATAAAAGTTATGCTTGTCATGAATAGAGAAGAGTAGATTTTTTTTTATGCGAGGAAGATTTGATTTTCTTTAATGAAAAGAACGGATTTTTAAAAACTGAAAAGAACGGTTTTTAGAAATTGAAAAGATGTGATTTTTATAAAGTAGAGATATATTTTTATGTGATAGATAGAATAAAAATACGATCTTTATATATGTAGTGAATCAAAAATATGATTTTTACTTGTGTAGAGTATTAAAAATATGACCTTTATATAATAGAAGAGATAAAAATATAGTTTTTATATGATGTAGAGTATAAAAATATAATCTTTATAGATATAGCGAAATAAAAATATGATTTTTGTTATATATATGTTGAAATGAAAAGGTGATTTTTATAGTGATGATATAAAAATTCGATCTTTATGTATGAAGGAAAAATATTAAAATATGATTTTTATACTAGTGGCATAATAAAAATATAATTTTTATAAAGTAGAAGTATTGAAAAGATTTATATTTTTATATTTGAAAATGCGAAATCTTTATATTTGAAAAGGCGAAATCTTTATATTTGAAAAGGCGAAATCTTTATATTTGAAAAGGCGTGATAAAAATATAATCTTTATTATATGAACATCGATGTAAAAATAGAATTTTTATCTATATAGTAGCGATGTAAAAATAGAATTTTTATCTATATAGTAGCGATGTAAAAATAGAATTTTTATCCATATGGAGTGAATATAAAAATATGATTTTTATATACATAGCAACAATATAAAAATGTGATTTTTATATATGTAGTGGCTACGGGCAACGAAAGTGACAAAAGGTGAGAACAGCGATGACTTCTACATAAGAAGAGTCGAGGCGTTTGGATTAGCTAGTCGGTGAGAACTTCTCACCTTTTAATTTCGTTTTCTAGTTTATAATATATACTAGGATGCAGACGGTGTTTAGTAGCACCCGACACCCGTCGTCCACAGACCATGGACGGCTTGTTTGTTTGATTGATTTTGATGTGTAGTTGATTATGTGATGTGAAATGAAATAAAATATTTGTATAGAAAATAAATATGGCATAGTTAAAAATGGAATTTTTAACGTGTATATGAAATGAAATAAATAAATACAAACAAATCGGACGATTTGTTTATATACACACATTTGACTGATATCGATTGAGACGATAAATATTACATATCGCCCAACTTCACAAATAAAATCTGTGTTTGTTGATTTGAAACCCCACATGGGTATTGGGATAATATATGACATATACTAACCCCAATAATTAGTTGTATGTCGATCGACAGACTGTTATAAGCGTTAGATATCTATATTTGATGCTTATACAGTGTAGTGCACTTTGGATGATGGTTGATTATTTATCGTCGCTATTATATACATGTGTTGTATGGAATCCATATAATTAAAATTATATGTTAATTGATTGGGCCTCATTCCAATTGGGGAAATAAAGAATATTATAAAATAAAGGTTCATGTGTTGATAGTACTCATCCGTTGAGATTAGTCATGCGTTGAACAAAATATTTTAACAATAAGATTTACATCGTTATCATATATAAAATTAGAAACTAACTGGAAAACAGATAAGATGAGTGGTCTCCTGGATATTGATCTGATGTTGGTTTCGGCCTTCGGGGTTAATATTCAGGGAATCGTTCTCTTACTAATTTACGGTTGGAGTCTGATTTGAAATCAAACGATAGATACCGTAATTGTTATAAAATATATTAAATAACAAAAATAGTCACACGTGGATAGTACTCATTCGTTGAGATTAGTCATGTGTTGACAAAAATATAGAGTCATGTATTGAAATAAATATAGATTCATTTGTTGAATAGAATAACGAAGTTATTGAAAAATATAAAGCCACGTTGATTAGAGATGCGCTATTTTGACGCGAACGATATTTATATCGATTATATTCGTTTTTATAATGAATATTGAAAAGAGATAAAAATCGAATACTTTATAACAGGAATTCGAATTGAATTGAAAAGAAAATGAATTCGAATTGAATTGAATAGAAAATGAATTCGAATTGAATTGAAAAGAAATTGAATTGAATTGGATTGAAAAGAAAACGAATTCGAATTGAATTAATAGAAAATGAATTCAAATTGAATTGAAAACGAATTGAAATAGAATAAAAATCAATTTGAAATGAATTCAAATTGAATTGAAATTTGAATTGAATTGAAATGAATTTAAAACGAATTTATAAGGAAAAATTCAATTTTGATTTGAATTTGAAATGGAAGTTGAAATTGTTTCGAAACCAAATTAAAACGAATTATAAAATTCGTTTTAAATAGAAATCGACGGAATATATATTATATATATTATATATATAATATAATGGCCTGAATAGAACGCGCTGCGTCGTGGCAGTTCGTAAATTTCGACCATTGACTTCGAACGGACATTACGGGAGATCCGACTGTTGGATTCTCCTAAAACTGGAACCGTTGGGTTCGTATCGAAAAGCGCTTTCTAAAGAATATTAGAAATTTGAAACCTAACGGTTGGATTTGGAGATACGTCCAAATCAAATTTGGAAAAGGTCGCTGTAAGTGCAGTTCGATGGCCGTTGTTGGAAATCGACTGTACGGGCCTCGATAAAATTATTAAAAATAGTAATAATTTGTGTAAAATCATTAGAAATGATTTGTGAAGAACTGGGATGAAAAATCCCACATTTGTAAAGATAAAAATGGATTTTTTATCGAAATGAACTAGCTTTGAACTAAATTTAAAACCCAATTATTTTCAAGTAAATAAATTGGATTTGAAAGGGGTTTTAAATAATCGGAATTTCTAATATATTTGATTGGGATTGAATTAAAATTGATTTGTGGGTTTATCGTGAACGGTGTTTTAAATAACACTTGTTCTTTAACCCGATAATATATAGAATGTGATTTGGGTTTATCGTGAACTGTGTTTTAAATGACATTAGTTCTTTAACCCAGTAAAAGGAGTTTTAATGAATCTATAATTAGATTGAAATGTGAATTGATAATGAAAATTATCAAATTTGGAAAGTGAGCGAGAATGGAGTATCACCAGTTTTGCTCCAAAGCGATAGTTAAATCTTTAATTAGATTTGAACGTGAAATAGTAATTAATTTTACCGATAACACCGTGGTGTTAGATATGGAGTATTACCAGTTTTGCTTCATGGGATGAATAGGTTGGGATGGGGAAATAAAATAATTACTTCGGTGTGGTTCGCTAATCCCGACTAGTTTGGCAAACCATAATTTGGTCTGAAATGATATCCAAAGGAAGATTAAAGAATAAATTTTAAAGAATTTATCTTTGATAAAATTAATGGGAACCTTTCACTAAGAACGTGAGATTTAGAGACTAACCGTAGGTTAGCTAAGAATGATGGTTTCCTGGGTATTGATCTGATGTTGGTTTCGGCCTTCGGGGTTAATATTTGGGGAATTGTTCTCTTGCTAATTTACGGTTAGCGACTGCTGAATTGGAATGAGGCATATGTTGTGTTCGTGTAACATTTGTTTATTATATACGCGGGTCATTCAGAAAGGTCGGGTTTATACCCATTCTGAATAACCGATTCGACGATAAGTCGAAGATGATGACGGTGGTCGAAGACCGGAAGTCTTCACATCGTTTGGATAATTACTGATGATCCTGATTGGGCTGTACACCCAAGAGGAGGGAAGTAGTTGGTGGTCGTCCAGACGTACTTGGAGATCGATGGATATGCGAGGAAAGTGCTTCCGGTTTCGTTCAGACCCAAAACGAACTTGTAAATGGATTGTGTCTGACATTGGATTTTATTCTATGTTGATTGATCTCTTTTAAATATACATCTGTTTGGCGGCGGAGAATTTATTCTCTTGCTTAACGCCCTTCTCTGAGACGTATGAGCTCAGAGGTTGTATATCGATGGCTATTAGTCGCATGGCATGAATTGCCTGTGTGGCACGCCTAAGTGGCAATTGATCAAGGCTTCTGTTGAAAAGCAAAGTCTTGTCGTTGATGATCAAAACACGGCCTTTGTGGCATAACTTTGTGTATAAAGGGAATTCGCGAGCCTCACACCTCGGTATGAGTTAAAAACGGGATAAAGACTGCATGGAGAGCACGGCGTTTCTTTCTAGCTTTGGTGATGTCAGTGACTTACCACCCCTGACATTAATATACTTTTCACCTATGTGGTTGTTGGATGAGGCGCCTCGATTTTAGGTCTGTTAGGACCGGGAAACGTGTGTTCAGGAATAATTAATCCTCAAACGTAACGGAGGACCAGCCCTGAAGATCCAAGGGTTATTCAGATTGTGTAGTCCGGGGACATTTGCTAGAGTGTCTCGAAGCGGAGAGGAGCTTGCCCCTTGCCTCAACTCATGACGGAAATCCAATTTCCAATACGTGGTATTGCGGTTTTAATTGTAGAACTAGTATGGCGACATGATATATGGTACCCATGCCGTCTATGATTGATATTTATGATTGAAATTGTTTTGACACTATACACCTATAATAGTATCAAATGATTTGTTTTTAAACGTATCAAGCATTATTTGGCTATTATAAGGGAAAACCCTATCCTCCGGCTTGCGTTGCATTATGTGATGGAACCTGGGTCTTATAATAGCTTCATTTTTCGAAAAAGCATTGCGTTGTTTTTTCTATGCACTGGTATGCTTGGGAGGAAACTCGTTCCGTGTTATACGGCGTGGTCCCTTGAATTACTCTCTTTTAAAGTAAAGTTTTAAATAACCGTTTTAGTTCTCACACCAGTCACATGACTGACCTGGAGTTTATTGTTTTAACCTAAACTTGGGGTGCCCCTATTTTCGATACGGGCAGCTAGTAGTTTTGGTTTTGCAGATTTATATTCATAGGATCCTGATTTACAGCTGGAACGATGCTCGGAAAGCTCTGTATCCGTGCATTACTTTCAGTTTTGTTTTATATTGTTTTTCTGCTGCTATGTAATTTATTGTAATCTCTGATATTTATCGAATGTAATTTATTCATTTATACTCTGTATATTCTTGTATCTGATGGAATTGTTGTAATAACAATGAAATATTCTTCTATTTGACTTCTAATTTGTCCTGTTCTCAAAACGATCAGGGGTTTCGAATGGTCTTGGTCGGTTTAACGATCGATTCGGATCGAGCGAAATTCCTTGCCGTCACAGTTGGTATCAGAGCTTTGGTTTACCGAGCTCGAGAACAAGACACATTAGAACCGAACGAAAGAATTCATCAGATATTGGATTAGTAATATCCAATTAGAATATCTCGTTAGAGATAGGATCAGTAGTATCCTAGAACGAGTGTGAAGAGTATATTTTTCAAATGAAAACAAATTTTGTTTTGAAAATTTAAATCGTTTTATACGTATTTGAATATTTATTTATTTTGAGTTTGGACAATGTAGTATATAAAGGTTTTGCATATACACGTCATGAACGTATATTCGAAGTTTTAATATACTAGATAGATATAGAATCATATTCTAGTCGCTCGGGGATGATTCTGATGATCGCTATAGTACGTACATCATCAGAATTTATATTCGAGTGTCGAAGGTGTGATATCTATATATTTCCATTAGACTGGTGTGAGAGCCAAAATTAGATAGGATTATTTGTTGTGAATCGGCATCAAAAACATGATTTTCTGTATATATATCAAAGTTATGAATTTGAAACGTTAATTCACTAATTGATTGATGGTTGTGTTTTTTGTTTATTTGTTTGATAATTTTTAACCGTTATGCCAAATTGAACCGAATATTGAATTGTTTGAAATCAGTCGCATTTGCTTGCATATACATGTGCTTACATTGAACAGGTCATAGCAAGGAGGCTAGAGCAGAAGAATAAAATTGTTTGCCCGACAAATAGGTACATGTTTACCATAATTTACTGTTTTGTTTGGGTGATGATGATTTTTTGAGCCGATTGGCTAGCCGCTTGGCTTTTTCTTTTTCTTTTTGAAATCAGAGGGCCTGTATGGCAATTTCGGGATTTTCCCGGTGTTCCCGGTGCAGGGGAGGTTATGGCAAAAAAATTCGAAAATTTAGGGTGTTAGCCAAATTTTTGAAAAATTTGAAAGGTTCTTAGAAACTGAAAAGTTGAAGAACTTAAGCCGTAACGAAAAGAATGGAAGTTGAGTTGATTAGTTAAACAACTTTCGGCTTCGTTCCTTTTCGGGGACGAAAAGTTTTAAGTGGGGGAGATTGTAACAACCCGGAAATCCGAGCCATTTTAAAAATTTTATTATGGTAATTTTAGCGAATTTTGAACATTTAAAATGAATTATTTTAAATAATATCGACGAGAAATTTATTTTGAATAGAATTAGAACGTATATATTTATATACGTCGTCGTTAGAATATAAATATTTATTTTAATTATAAAAGGAATTGGAAATGGCGCGGTAGTTCGATAATTCGATTTCAAACTTCAAATGAATGTACCGGGTGCAAAATAAACCGGATTTTAGCGAAACCAGAAATAATAGAATCTAATTGAGAATATCTTTCCAACGAATCCGAAAAATCGAAATTTCATAGCGGGAATCAAAAGATACGTCTAGTTGAAAATTCAGAATAGTCGCTATTGAATTTCGGCCTTTAAAAATAGCAATTTTGCAAATGACCTCGGATTTCGACGAAACCACTTTTGTTGGATCCGTGATGTCAAATTATAGTTAGATTTCAATTTTCATAATTTTCCGATTTAATATGTGAGTGTGGCAAAGGAAAATGCGTTTGACCAATTTCAGTCAATTTGGATCGACCAAAAATTGGCCATTTTTCAAACGGTCTCAGAATTCGACGAAACTAGTTTTGTTAGGACCGTATCATCAATACGAAGCCAGAAAATATTTTTCTGCAATTTTTCGAGTTAGTATGTGGCCCCGGTAAATTGAAATGCGCGTTCAAATTCAATATATAGAGTTATATGTTGATTTTGACGAAAACTAATCGAAACGATCAAATCAGCCTACGATACATATCCCATTGTGTTCGAAATGAGGGTAATTAGCTATGGACGACAGTCGGTGGGCTTGATTTCGACTTCAAAATAAAAAGTTACTTTTTGAAGAGAAATTAAATAAAATTTATATATATATATTATATAAGCCCTCATCTCCTTACTTCTCTCCATCCCGTTCGAATTAAATAGAAAAAAAAAAGAAAAAGGGGATCGACGGAGCTGCTCCTCTCAAGCGCCGCGTCCACCCACCGTCTTGCCGATCACCAGAGGTAGCCGCCGCTCTCCCCCTCGACTCTCCCTCCTCCGTCGTTCAACCCGAGCGAAAAACCCAAAGCCCCCCTTTCCAGACCGCCTGCCCAAGCCCTGCCGCACCGCGCCAAACCCTGGCGCCACCCTCCGCCTCCGATTGACCCCCAGGCCCCCTCCTCCGACTGGAAGGCCGCCGTTCCTTTTCGTTCTCCCGATTCCTACTGTAAGCTTTATTTTGTTTAGTTAATTACCTTAAAAATCTTATTTTTAAGAGTATAATATGGTTTTAAAAATTTAGTTTATATATATAATATAGTTTATTTTATTTGTTCAAATCAGTTTAGGCCTTTATTCAATCGAGTTTAGATTTTTAATATGGCAAAGACTGGATTTTTATTCGTGAAAAGAATAGATTTATAAACATGTAAAAATACGATTTTTAATTTATAAAAGTTATGCTTGTCATGATTAGAGAAGAGTAGATTTTTTTTTTTATGCGAGGAAGATTTGATTTTCTTTAATGAAAAGAACGGATTTTTAAAAACTGAAAAGAACGGTTTTTAGAAATTGAAAAGATGTGATTTTTATATAGTAGAGATATATTTTTATGTGATAGATAGAATAAAAATACGATCTTTATATATGTAGTGAATCAAAAATATGATTTTTACTTGTGTAGAGTATTAAAAATATGACCTTTATATAATAGAAGAGATAAAAATATAGTTTTTATATGATGTAGAGTATAAAAATATAATCTTTATAGATATAGCGAAATAAAAATATGATTTTTGTTATATATATGTTGAAATGAAAAGGTGATTTTTATAGCGATGATATAAAAATTCGATCTTTATGTATGAAGGAAAAATATTAAAATATGATTTTTATACTAGTTGCATAATAAAAATATAATTTTTATAAAGTAGAAGTATTGAAAAGATTATATTTTTATATTTGAAAAGGCGAAATCTTTATATTTGAAAAGGCGAAATCTTTATATTTGAAAAGGCGTGATAAAAATATAATCTTTATTATATGAACATCGATGTAAAAACAGAATTTTTATCTATATAGTAGCGATGTAAAAATAGAATTTTTATCTATATAGTAGCGATGTAAAAATAGAATTTTTATCTATATGGAGTGAATATAAAAATATGATTTTTATAAAAATGTGACTTTTATATATGTAGTGGCTATGGGCAACGAAAGTGACAAAAGGTGAGAACAGCGATGACTTCTACATAAGAAGAGTCGAGGCGTTTGGATTAGCTAGTCGGTGAGAACTTCTCACCTTTTAATTTTGTTTTCTAGTTTATAATATATACTAGGATGCAGACGGTGTTTAGTAGCACCCGACACCCGTCGTCCACAGACCATGGACGGCTTGTTTGTTTGATTGATTTTGACGTGTAGTTGATTGTGTGATGTGAAATGAAATAAAATATTTGTATAGAAAATAAATATGGTATAGTTAAAAATGGAATTTTTAACGTGTATATGAAATGAAATAAATAAATACAAACAAATCGGATGATCACACATTTGACTGATATCGATTGGGACGATAAATTTTACACATCGCTCAACTTCACAAATAAAATCTGTGTTTGTTGATTTGAAACCCCACACGGGTATTGGGATAATATATGACATATACTAATCCCAATAATTAGTTGTATGTCGATCGACTAACTGATATAAGCGTTAGATATCTATATTTGATGCTTATACAGTGTAGTGCACTTTGGATGATGGTTGATTATTTATCGTCGCTATTATATACATGTGTTGTATGTAATCCATATAATTAACATTATATGGTAATTGATTGGGCCTCATTCCAATTGGGAAAATAAAGAATATTATAAAATAAAGGTTCATGTGTTGACAGTACTCATCCGTTGAGATTAGTCATGTGTTGAACGAAATATTTTAACAATAAGATTTACATCTTTATCATATAAAAAATTAGAAACTAACTGGAAAATAGATAAGATGAGTGGTCTCCTGGATATTGATCTGATGTTGGTTTCGGCCTTCGGGGTTAATATTCAGGGAATCGTTCTCTTACTAATTTATGGTTGGAGTCTGATTTGAAATCAAACGATAGATACCGTAATTGTTATAAAATATATTAAATAACAAAAATAGTCACACGTGGATAATACTCATTCGTTGAGATTAGTCATGTGTTGACAAAAATATAGAGTCATGTATTGAAAGAAATATAGATTCACTTGTTGAATAGAATAACGAAGTTATTGAAAAATATAAAGCCATGTTGATTAGAGATGCGCTATTTTGACGCGAACGATATTTATATCGATTATATTCGTTTTTATAATGAATATTGAAAAGAGATAAAAATCGAATACTTATAACAGGAATTCGAATTGAATTGAAAAGAAAATGAATTCGAATTGAATTGAAAAGAAATTGAATTGAATTGGATTGAAAAGAAAATGAATTCGAATTGAATTAATAGAAAATGAATTCAAATTGAATTGAAAACGAATTGAAATAGAATAAAAATCAATTTGAAATGAATTCAAATTGAATTGAAATTTGAATTGAATTGAAATGAATTTAAACCGAATTTATAAGGAAAAAATCAATTTTGATTTGAATTTGAAATGGAAGTTGAAATTGTTTTGAAACCAAATTAAAACGAATTATAAAATTCGTTTTAAATAGAAATCGACGAAATTTATATTATATATATTATATATATAATATAAGCCTGAATAGAATGCGTCGCGTCGTGGCAGTTCGTAAATTTTGACCATTGACTTCGAGCGGACATTACGGGAGATCCGACCGTCGGATTCTCCTGAAACCGGAACCGTTGGGTTCGTATCAAAAAGAGCTTTCTAAAGAATATTAGAAATTTAAAACCTAACGGTTGGATTTGGAGATACGTCCAAATCAAATTTGGAAAAGGTCGATGTAAGTGCAGTTCGATGGCCGTTGTTGGAAATCGACTGTACGGGCCTCGATAAAATTATTAAAAATAGTAATAATTTGTGTAAAATCATAAGAAATGATTTGTGAAGAACAAGGATGAAAAATCCCACATTTGTAAAGATAAAAATGGATTTTTTTATCGAAATGAACTAGTTTTGAACTAAATTTAAAACCCAATTATTTTCAAATAAATAAATTGGATTTGAAAGGGGTTTTAAATAATCGGAATTTCTAATATATTTGATTGGGATTGAATTAAAATTGATTTGTGGGTTTATCGTGAATGGTGTTTTAAATAACACTTGTTCTTTAACCCGATAATAAATAGAATGTGATTTGGGTTTATCGTGAACTGTGTTTTAAATGACATTAGTTCTTTAACCCAGTAAAAGGAGTTTTAATGAATCTATAATTAGATTGAAATGTGAATTTATAATGAAAATTATCAAATTTGGAAAGTGAGCGAGAATGGAGTATCACCAGTTTTGCTCCAAAGCGATAGTTAAATCTTTAATTAGATTTGAATGTGAAATGGTAATTAATTTTACCGATAACACCGTGGTGTTAGATATAGAGTATTACCAGTTTTGCTTCATGGGATGAATAGGTTGGGATGGGGAAATAAAATAAAATAATTACTTCGGTGTGGTTCGCTAATCCCGACTAGTTTGGAAAACCATAATTTGGTTTGAAATGATATCCAAAGGAAGATTAAAGAATAAATTTTAAAGATGGGAACCTTTCCCTAAGAACATGAAATTTAGAGACTAAATGTAGGTTAGCTAAGAAGGATGTTTTCCTGGGTATTGATCTGATGTTGGTTTTGGCCTTCGGGGTTAATATTTGGGGAATTGTTCTCTTGCTAATTTACGGTTAGCGACTGCCGAATTGGAATGAGGCGTATGTTGTGTTTGTGCAACATTTGTTTATTATATACGCGGGTCATTCAGAAAGGCCGGGTTTATACCCATTCTGAATAACCGATTTGACGATAAGTCGAAGATGATGACGGTGGTCGAAGACCGGAAGTCTTCACATCGTTTGGATAATTACTGATGATCCTGATTGGGCTGTACACCCAAGAGGAGGGAAGTAGTTGGTGGTCGTCCAGACGTACTTGGAGATCGATGGATATGCGAGGAAAGTGCCTCCGGTTTCGTTCAGACCGAGAACGAACTTGTAAATGGATTGTGTGTCTGACATTGGATTTTATTCTATGTTGATTGATCTCTATTAAATATACATCTATTTGGCGGCGGAGAATTTATTCTCTTGCTTAACGCCCTTCTCTGAGACATACGAGCTCAGAGGTTGTATGTCGATGGATATCAGTCGCATGGCATGAATTGCCTGTGTGGCACGCCTAAGTGGCAATTGATCAAGGCTTCTGTTGAAAAGCAAAGTCTTGTGGTTGATGATCAAAGCACGGCCTTTGTGGCGTAGCTTTGTGTATAACGGGAATTTGCGAGCCTCACACCTCGGTATGAGTTAAAAACGGGATAAGGACTGCAGGGAGAGCACGACGTTTCTTTCTAGCTTTGGTGGTGTCAGTGACTTACCAGCCCTGACATTTATATACTTTTCACCTATGTGGTTGTTGGATGAGGCGCCTCGATTTTAGGTCTGTTAGGACCGGGAAACGTGTGTTCAGGAATAATTAATCCTCAAACGTAACGGAGGACCGGCCCTGAAGATCCAAGGGTTACCCAGAGTGTGTAGTCCTGGGACATTTCCTAGAGTGTCTCGAAGCGGAGAGGAGCTTGCCCCTTGCCTCGACTCATGACGGAAATACAATTTCCAATACGTGATATTGCGGTTTTAATTGTAGAACTAGTATGGCGACATGATATATGGTACCCATGCCGTCTATGATTGATATTTATGATTGAAATTGTTTTGACACTATACACCTATAATAGTATCAAATGATTTGTTTTTAAACGTATCAAGCATTATTTGGCTATTATAAGGGAAAACCCTATCTTCCGGCTTGCATTGCATTGTGTGATGGGACCTGGGTCTTATAATAGCTTCATTTTTCGAAAAAGCATTACGTTGTTTTTTCTATGCACTGGTATTCTTGGGAGGAAACCCGTTCTTTGTTATACGACGTGGTCCCTTGAATTACTCTCTTTTAAAGTAAAGTTTTAAATAACCGTTTTAGTTCTCACACCAGTCACATGACTGACCTGGAGTTTATTGTTTTAACCTAAACTCGGGGTGCCCCTATTTTCGACACGGGCAACTAGTAGTTTTGGTTTTGCAGATTTATATTCACAGGATCCTGATTTACAGCTGGAACGATGCTCGGAAAGCTCAGTATCCGTGCATTACTTTCAGTTTTGTTTTATATTGTTTTTCCGCTGCTATGTAATTTATTGTAATCTCTGATATTTATCAAATGTAATTTATTCATTTATACTCTGTATATTCTTGTATCTGATGGAATTGTTGTAATAACAATGAAATATTCTTCTGTTTGACTTCTAATTTGTCCTGTTCTCAAAACGATCAGGGGTTTCGAACAGTCTTGGTCGGTTTAATGATCGATTCGGATCGAGCGAAATTCCTTGTCGTCACAGTATGAGTGTATGAAATGAATGCCAAGTCAGGGGCATTTGCTAAGTTCGAAGTATGGAAGGCTCCTGTTGAGAATGACAGTGGCAAGACTTCGAAGACTTTAAGGACTGACGATGACAAAGAGTATGTTTCCCGGGAATTCTTGGATTATTGTTAGCATCATGGAATCCGGAGACATTTTACTACCCCGGGAGATTCGCAATCTAATGGAGTAGCAGAGAGAATGAACCGAACTCTACTTGAGAAAGCTTGATGCTTGAGATTGACATCGGGTATGTCTTAGTGATTTTGGGCCGAAACTTTGTCAACCGCGGTGACATTGCGAATCGAATTCCGTGCTCGGCTATCGATAACAAAATTCTGGAGGAAGTGTGGAAAGGGAAGAGTGTTGACTTGAGACATCTTCGTGTGTTTGGAAGTCCGGTGTGTGTGCATGATCCGGGGAATGCTAAGCTTGAGGCTAGAGTTTTCAAGGGATCTTGCTTGGTTCCATGGACGGCGTAAAAGGCTAGTCGATTTAGAATCCGAAACCGAAGAAGGTTGTTAATTTACATCATGTCACTTTTGATGAGTCAGCTTTATTCAAGGAGAATGAGAGCTCCTCGGATGTTCCGGATTTGGTTCATGGTGAATCAAAGGAGTAGGAAGTCACTCCCACATTCTGTCCAAATGGTGGTAGAGTTGAAGAAGAAGCTCGTGGGGTAGAAGCTGTTGATGAAACATTACATAGTCCACATGGTTCCTCTAGTGATGTTGGTGATGTACATGATACTGAAAAGGTTTCGACTCAAGGTGGAGCCGAAAGGGGTTTGGGTGATAGTATTGCTACTTCGGTTGGTCGATGTGCAATAAGGCCACCCGAAAGATATGGTAATTGGAACTACCTTAGCTTTTGTGATAATTTGGACTATGCTCTCAATGTAGTCCAAGATGAGCCGATGGACTTTGATGACGTCATGGGTTCGAGTGTTTGCTCGAAGTTGATTTGCGCCATGAAGGAAGAGATGCAATCGCTGATGAAGAACCAAACTTGGGAGTTGGTTCCATTTCCTAATGGAAACCATGCTATAGGGTGCAAGTGGATTTACAAGGTGAAGGATGATGGAAGATACAAAGCAAGATTAGTGGCAAAGGGGTTTGCACAAAGAAAAGAAAAGGAGTACGATGAAATTTTTGCACCGGTTGTATGCCATACTTCTATCCAAGTTTTACTAGCTATAGTTGCTATCCATGACTTAGAGTTGGAGCAACTTGATGTGAAAACTGCCTTTTTGCATGGTGACTTGGATGAAGACATCTACATAGAGCAACCGTAAGGGTTTGTTGTAGATGGTAAGTTAAAAATGGTTTGCAAGTTGAAGAAATCACTATATGGTTTGAAGTAATCACCTAGACAATGTTACAAGAGATTAGATCATTTCACGCTTGAATGTGGATTCTATCGAAGCATCAAAGATGATTGTGTATATTTCAAGAGGTTGGGAAATGATTGCTGGGTGTATTTACTCTTGTATGTGGATGATATGCTCATTGCTTCCAAAGACAAAAATGAAATCAACTAGTTGAAGACGCTTTTGAAATCGGAATTCGAAATGAAAGATCTTGGAGAAACAAGGAAAATCTCGGGCAAGAAAACTGAAAGGGAACGAAAGCGTTTTGAGTTCAGATTGACTCAAAAGGAGTACATTAAGAAAGTGCTTTGCCGGTTTAGCATGGAAAATGAAAAGGCGTTGAATACACCTTTACCTTTGCATATGAAACTTTCAGATAAGGGACCACCTATCGGGGAGAAAGACAAGACTTATATGGAAAAGGTGCCATATACAAGTGTGGATGGTAGTTTGGTGTATGCCATGGTGTGTACAAGGCCCGATATTGCAAATTTCGTCGGGGTGGTTAGTCGGTATATGGCTAATCTGGGAAAATCGCATTGAGAAGCCGTGAAGGCTATATTGAGATACTTGAAAGACACAACATCTTATGGTCTTTTTTTGGTGGTAATGATGAGATGAGTTGCAAGTTTGTTGGTTATTGTGACTCGGACTACGCCGGTGATAGGGATAAGAGGAAATCAACTTTCAGGTATGTCTTCACACTTGGCAGTACAACCATTAGTTGGAGATCGAGATTGCAAACCGTAATTGCTTCATGCACTACGGAGGCAGAGTTGATTGCCGCGGTGGAGGCGACAAAAGAGACACTCTACTTAAAGCGATTATTGTGTGAGTTGGGTCTCGAACATGAGAGTATCAATGTGATAGCTAAAGTGTTATACATTTAGCGGAGAATTTGGCGTTTAGCTCACAGACTAAGCACATTGAGGTGAGAGAGTCAATTCTAGTAGCCATGGCTGAGGGTAGGCTAATATACATTCGAAAGGTGCACACAAAGGATAATGCGACAGATATGTTTACTAAAGCATTATAGATTGAGAAGTTCGAACATTGCTCGAACTTAATTCCTTGTTGAGTTGCTAGGTGCCACTTGGTGGCACAGTTGGAGAGAGTGGTTTGTTTGTTTTGATGGAAAGGAATATCGGTGCGAGATTGGATATCTATCTTCATGATAAGTACTCGTTTTCACTGTCGAGTACATTGTCTTTTGGTGAGACAGTTTTGGTGTGAAATTCAACACTTCGTTGGCGGGCGGTGGCTTTGTCGAAGCTCGTTAACGGAGTGCAATGGGCGGTGGCTTTGCCAGAGCTCATTGGGAAAGTATTCATGTTATTGATTGAAGGTAGAAGGAAATGCTTGGGTGCATTGGAGTTTGGTGATGGAAATGGATATAGTATCGAGGTGGAGTGTTGAAGTTTGCGATACGATGTGTTGGATTGAAGAGGGTGAAAGTAGCTTCGCATCGAAGAAGACCGTTCGCAAATCGGAGCTCATACGAGAAAGTTAGAGATGGATATGTGCAATGCTTCAACTGAGAACCGGGACAGACATCTGTCGTACCCTACGACAGATGTCTGAGTTGTCAGGGTGGCGTTTCCTGATGCTTCTGACACATGTCTGAGCTGAAACTAATAATTCTCTAACCGGGTCAGACGTCTATCATTAGCCGCGACAGACGTCTGAGGCCTGTTTTGGGCTGAAAATTGGCAGGTTGATTTGTGAAGATTTGGGGGCAATTTTGGGAATTGCCTAATACGTTTTTTCCCTCCCTGTATAAGCTATTATTAGGTTTTAAAATAGAGAGCATGGAGACTTGATCAAATCAAGGGTTTAATTAGGGTTTATAACCTAATTGCAATTCTTCAATTCTGTTCTCCTCAAACTCTTTTCTACATTGAAATATAGTGATCATTGTATCAATCTCTTGTATTCCTTTCATCATGGTAATAAAATTCTCTCTCCAAAGTGGATGTACACTAACAAGTTGTTAGTGGAACCACTATAAATCCGTGTGTGATTTATTTTGTTGCTATTGTCATTATTTTATCGCTTGTGATTGAGATTTAGGTTGTTCGAGATTGGTTGATCATTGTTTGGTGACTAGAGTTATTGGTTTGTTTTTTTTTGCGAATCTAACAGCAATCCTGTCTTCCGCACGACGCTTGTGGTTTTGATGTTCAATTTGAGTGGTCTTGAATTGAATTAATCACATCAGTTACAACAATAAGAAACAAAATACATGATATATATTTTTATGTTTATAATCCTAAAAGTTGTTTCTACAAAATTTTCTCCTTCAATAAACAACCTTTGAAGGGCGACTTGTGTTATGAAGATGAAAAGGAGAATGTTTCTTCCGCCCAATTGATAATCTACAATTTGGTCAATGGTCAATCTTTTTCCAATTCAAAACCAGGTCAAATCGCATGATATATGTTACGTAGACTAAAATGCATTGATCAAGTTTTCTAATTTTTTTGGTTTTTACCGCATAGTTGTTCATGGAAATTAACTCATCATTTAACATCATTGAAAAGTATGGTTTAGAATATTAAACGAATGAATGTAGATACAAGAAGTGGTTGTATCATAAAAATAACAAATATATGTTTTTTTACAATGTAAAAGTAGAAAAGGATTCGTTTTAGTGAATACTTTGAGAAACATGCTTGAATTTATCGTGCAGTTGCATATGAAAATTGGTTTCCTCCAGATTGGTTAATTTCCCCTTCCACTCCTTTTTTCTTTTCTATTCCTTTTCTATTCCAACCGGTGAAAAACAAATGAGCAAATTGGTTTCATATGTTGGGGAATGCGGATTAAGGATCTTAAGGAAAACTAAATACGAGAGAGAGGGGTGAATAATGTTTAATGGATTCTATGAATTTCTTTAAAAAAATTTGTGTTATACATAATGCAATTTGAATCACAGATATAATAATGACTGCAGAATCAAACACAGATGAAGATGATAATAAATAATAAGCAATAAAAGAAAAGAATGCACCGGGTTTTTATACTGGTTCGAAGTTACCTTACATCTAGTCTCACACAACTTTGGGTTGATGCAAATTTCTTTTCAATAATAATCTTCAATTACGATCCTCGATTTCAATGGTTACGAGGCCCCCCACTACCTGCTTTCGACCACATGGAGCTCTCTTGATTTAACTAGGCTACAAGATCACCTAATTGACTTATGGTCTACAATCACACCCAGTTGATTTGAATTGGCTACAACCACACCTTTTTAGTGTCCGTTTTGGTAGATAGACTCAATATGACTTGATCTTGAGATCCTTCATTACAAAAAGCTTATAACTCTTGAGTAGCACTTGAATCTTTAAGACAGTGTGGTAGAGAATCAGAATATAAGAAGTTTAATGTGATTCTCTTTGAAATTTAGTAGAGTATAAATATATAAATTAAGAAATCAAGAACGTTAATGGAGAGAGGATAAAGGAGGAAGAAGATAACGAAAAGTTAGTTAAAATTTCGTTTTTGGAAGCCTATTATTGTCTTCCAACAGCCAAATCATTTTGGAATGGTTCCGAAATAAAAAAACACAACTTTTCAAAATTTGAATTTGAAAACCAACGGTCACCATATCGACATGGGGGTTACCCTATGTCGACATTCCTTTGAAAAAATTGAAAGAAAAATGATTTTTCAAATTAAGGCATACTTTATTAAAATAAATTCTGGTGAATCTTGAGTAAAATCAAACTATTTTCATATATATTAAAATAAAGTATTTGAAGTAAAAATATATATTAAAAACATATATAAAAATGATTTAAAAACATATATAAGAATGATTTAATAGCTATATAAAATGATATAAAACTGTAAATTTGAATATAATATTTTCTTGAAACTTAAGATATAAATATAAGTAAAGGACTTTAAATGGTTAAATAAAAATTAATATAAAAAATATTTCAATTAGGAGTTATACTATATTTTAAAAGATATATTTGAAATCTGGAGTTAAAATAAGTTTAAAATATATATTTGAAATCAGGAGTTAAAATAATTTTAAAAGCTAAAAAATATAGATTTGAAATCAGGAAGTAATTTTGAAATCAGTTTGAAAATAAGAAAAATAGTGAGAAAGGTTGAAATAAGGATTTAGTGCTATTTCAGGGTTTTAACAAGAATACTAGACTCTATTACTTCTTATTTCTTGAACTCTTGAATTATTGAACTCTTGTTACTCATGAGTTTCTATCTTGAATTCTTCTTCTTTGAAATATTGATTCTCTGTATTGTTCAATAATCAATAGCTGCATATATTTCCTACACATATATATATCTTAGAGAATGGTGTTAGTGTATATTTTATAATAAGAATAGCTAAATAATGCTATTGTCATCAAAACCATCATCATCAACATCTTAATCCCTAACAATCTCCCCATTTTTGATGATGACAACCTTGGTTTATAAAATATTCATACCTGATGTCTTGATTCTCCAGTTACTCTCCTTTACTCTAATGCCCTATTTTATAATTCTCTACCTTTGTCATAAAAAAAAACCTATACATTTCTGATTACCTTATAATACTCCCTCTAAAAGTATTATCTAATACAATTCTAATTCCTAATACATAAAAACTGATCTAGACTAAATATTTCTAATATACATCAAGTAACTAAGGCATTATTAGGAAAATTTAAGACTAAAAACGATGTAACTATGGCATTATTAGGAAAATTTAAGACTAAAAAATAATAATCTAGTACAAATTTTATACAAACCCTAAATTCAAATTATATTATATAAGTAAACATCAAATAATCCAAACCAATACAAATCTAATTATTACAAAACATAAAGTCATATTCAATTTTTAAATCAATTAGTCCACACCAAATTCAAAATAAATTCATATGTTTCTTGGAACTTCTACCCATTCATCACCACCAAAAATTGAATCAGCCTTTATAACATCCTATTTTTCGTTGTCTTTGGTGAGAGTCGCTCCAATGATGTTATTATCTTGATCTTTGGTAAGAGAGGAAGTCATCCAACAAATTCTTTTATCATCTGTATTTGAGTTAATTCTAAGTGACATTGATTACTCAAGACAATAGAAATAATATTTTTGAATGAATTGAGTGTTTCTTTAAGATTTTCACTCAAGTTATGAATTGAAGAAGCTGTGGATTTGATAAAATAAGAATCTAGTGAAAGATTATAAAGGAGAAATAGATAAATGAGTTTTTCTGAAAGAAATAAGTATTTATTGGTTTTGGAATTCGTTCAAATTGAATGGACACAAGTTAGTTAAGACATATTTTAAATTTAAACTAATTTGAAATTTTTGACAGCTGTATGTCGACATGGTAGGTCAGGCATGTCAAGATGCCTTTTGGATTTTTGATTTTTGAAGATTTTTGTGATTTGTGCTATGTTTTGGTTTACGTATACTTTTTTTTATTATACTATTGTTCATTTCAGAGATATTTATGAAGGAATAAATTGAAATATAAGAGCCTCATTAATAATACGGTAAGGATACGTGGATTAATACATAATTCAAAATGGAAATACGAAAAAAAACTAATACAACAGGATAATAAAACTACAACTCGACGGAGGAGGATGAGAAGGACAAACCAAGTTTCCTACTAACTTTTCCAAAGAACTTGGTCATTTTATTGGATATCTTTTTCATATATATTTTTAAAGATTTGTTTAAAGCCTTTTGATTGTCTGCTAAAATCTTTTGGTTGTTGAGGAGGATTTTGTTGGAAGGATTGGTGACACTTACCAGATAATCAATACTTTCTAAGGAAGTTTTATCATCATCATCATCTTCTTCTTCGTCTTCTTAAATTTCCATTTCTTCTTCTTGAGCCATTCGTTCTTCGTTTTCCAAAAGAGTTTCGTATGGTTGAAACACTGGCGGTATCTTTATTAAAGATATGCTTCCTGAATCGAAAAATTTCCTAGAAGCAAATTCTTCGCCTTTGAAATCCACTCCAAAATATTTAAAAATCCATGTGAGCTAAATTCCATGGTATAACATATTTTCTCCCATTGAAAAATCTTTGGCTCGATTTCCATCCGAAAGTACTTGAGCCCAATTAATATAATAATTTCCCAAAATAGCAAAAAGAGATTTGTACACTTTCATAGTTGGATTATTGAAATTTCCCAAACGGGGTGTGATAGTATGTTGGAGAAGTAGATTGACAGTTGTTGCTTTTGGTCGAAAATAACAATTTTTAAATTCCAAATGTTCATCGCTTTCAAAGAGATTGTGAAAGGCTTCTCGGTCATTTTCATTAATATTGAAATTCAAGAGATCCATTCCCGTATTCTTATAACCCAATATAGTGCCAAAAAAATAATCCAAGACTATTTGTGTTCCTTTAACACTACTCTAAGTTTCACTTTCATTTCCTTCACAAAAACCACGATTCAAATTGGCATAAAACATTTTGATAAGTTTGGATAACAAGCTTTATCATTTTCTCAACAATCAATTAAACTAAGAACACTATTTTGATGAAAAGAGTTGGATGATCTTAAGAAGGAAAATCATTAAAAATAGTAAAATTTCTCATATCAACTTTTCCAAAGTTTACGTAGTTTATATAAGCTTTGATAGCCTCTGGGTTGTTGAAAAAGAAGGCTTTGATAGCCTTGGACGACCTCATAGTGTTTGGATTGCTTGAGGAAGCCATTAGAGAGTTTTTGTGAAGTGTAAAAGATAGCGAAGATAAGTTTGAATTTTGAATTAAAGGCAGAAAGAGGTGATGTGAATAAATAAGGATTCTAAGGACATGTTCTCTAGTCAATGGACACCTTTTCAGAACATTGAGTTTAGTGAAAAGGTAAAGGGAAATTCAAAAGTTTGAAATTCAAATTCTGAATTAAAATTTTCAGGCAGGGAGTTACCCATGTCGACATGCCTCTTGAATTTTTCAAAAGACATGTGGTATTTGATTTTTGATTTGTTTATGTTTATTTATATCTTATATTCTTATTTATGTATTTCCGGAGATGGTATTTATTATAATAATACTTTTTTAATATTGTTTTAGTATTATTTTGTTAAAATAATATTATTTTAAAATTTATATTTTAGTTTAAAAAATCCTCCTTTTCTAATCAAAGCAATCAAACAAGCAATAATTCTAGCATCTTATTCAAACAAAAAATTATTGTAAAGGCATATCTGTTTTAGGTCCTATCTTCAACATTTTCTGATTCACAAATTGCTATGAAGCACATATTCAAAATCGTCTAGAGTAGCAGTATAAGCCCTTTTTCTTTTCTTTGAAGCATTATTGTTTGAAGGATGATTCTGTTTTTCTGTATATGGACAGTCTCTCTTCGGATCTCCTAATTCATCAAAGTTATAGCACATGATGCTATTCAGAATATCATTATTATTATTCACTTCTGGGCCCATTTCTTTTGAAAATTTTCCTCTTTCTATATCTCGGAAACTTTCTGAAATTCCTTGTCATTAATGCTACTTCTTCATCAACATCGTTGTTTGGGTCTGAATCTTCTGTTATTGCATTGATTGTTAGTGCTTTCTTTTCTGATGATTTATCTTCTCTTCTTTCTTTCATATGAACTTCAAATGACATTAGATTCCGATTATTCTTAGATTTTCAGTGCACTAATGTCATTGGCCTATTCTATTGCTAATGTCTTCTGATCCCAATCTAGAGTTAATGAATTTAGAATTTTCTTGACTTGGTCTTCCTTAGAATATGTCTTTCCCAAGGCTATTAGTGAGTGCACAATCTTCTAAACCTAAAATACATATTAGTGATAGTCTCATTCAGTTTCATTTTAGATAATTGAAATTGATTGTTAATATGGATATCTTGGTATGTTTAACTTTGTTTGTTCCTTCATGAGTTGCTTGCAAAGTTTTTCAGATTTCATATTCATATTTGCAAACAGATACTCTATTGAATTCATTTTTATCTAGTGAACAGGATAAAATATTCATGTCTTTTGAACTGTTTTGTGCAGTAGCCTTTTTTCATTAGTCCATTTTACAAAATTAATGGTGAGTTCAGCATATTCAGTTTGTGTGACATTCCAAGTGTCTAATCATACAAACTGTAAATAAATTTTCATTCTACAAGCCTAATATGCAAAATTACTACCATTAAACAATGGAGGCCTAATAGTGGACGAACCCTTTATAAATGAACTAGAAGTATTATTGTTGACAATACCGGTGTTGGTTGTTATTAAAACTTTTCCAAAGATTAAGATAATGGAAACTTTAAAAACCAATGCTCTAATAACCATTGTTGGGGAATGCAGATCTCTTGATTTAACAAGGCTACAAGATCACCTAATTGATTTATGGGCTACAATCACACCCGGTTGTTTTGAACTGGCTACAACCACACCTTTTTAGCATTAGTTTTGGTAGATAGACTCGATAGGGCTTGACCTTGAGATCTTTGATTACAAAAGCCTATAATTCTTGAGTAGCACTTCAATCTTTGGGAGAGTGTGGTAGAGAATCAGAATAAAAGAAGTTTGATGTGATTCTCTTTGAAATTTGGCAGAGTATAAGTATAATAATTAAGAACTTTATGTTAGAACTTTTTGTCAATACACGATTGTATTACAAAATTAGATCTTTTTGTCAATACGCGATTGTATTACAAATAGATAGTAACAACTGTCAATGTTACTCAATAATGCCACAATTTTCAAGTCAAACTGTGGTTATAGCAATGACAGTAAGCGAGACCGATTGTGCACTAGATTGAAGCGGTAAAGAACCGTTACCAACATACTAGAAGAAGAATATTTCAGTAATGTCCGAGTCCAGAAATGATTTTGTTTGCTTAAAACATATTGCCGTCATATGCACTGACCGACGTGATAGCAATTTGTTTCCCAGGATAAAACGGACCATCCCTGCAGTGCAGCGCCAGCAAACGGAGCTTCTACGAACTGAAGTAGATTATAGAAACTTGAACAAGGGATTACTTTGAAGAAGTAGCAAATTGAGAAGAATAACTAATGTGTATTCTGTCTCGTTTTGAGCCAAGTATTTATAGGCTGGAGGAGGTGTCTATCTGAACATTAATGACCCTTGAAAAGGTTGCGACCCTTTGACTGATCAGTGCATAAATGTGCATGCGCATTTATGATGAAACGGTTGTATCCCTTCAATAGAACGGACATGCCAGAAAAAAATGATCAAA
This sequence comes from Allium sativum, assembly GCA_030737875.1. NCBI lineage: Eukaryota > Viridiplantae > Streptophyta > Magnoliopsida > Asparagales > Amaryllidaceae > Allium > Allium sativum. Next base: position 279,914,199 of record CM060926.1, on the reverse strand, counting down.
ATAACTCGTTTCAGCGCAACAGGCCCAAATTGTAATCAGCGGCCTATTTAACCATGAGAACCAAAGAGTCCCAAGGCATAACGCCCAACTTTTGACACTAATATCATGTCATGAACCCCAAGAGTCCCAAGGAACTAGACCCTATTTGACATCAATATAATATTGTGTCATGCACCCCAAAAGTCCCAAAGCACCAAGCCCAATTTGACACCAATATCATATTGTGTCATCGACTCCAAGAGTCCCAAGGCACTAAGCCCAATTTGACCTCAATTTAATATTGTGTCATGGACTCCAAGAGTCCCAAGGAATTAGGCCCAATTTGACATTAATATAATATTGTGTCTTGGCTTAGCCACACGCTTTACACACCCTCTTCTCCTTTATTTATAAGCCTATAGAGAAGTAGGTACTCATATTTCATAATGTGGAACTTTGACTGCTTTCCTCTCTTCTTCCAAACTTCCTCTTTCTCTTTCTCATTCCTTTCCAACAATCCCCCACATGAATGAGCAGTCGATCTTAGTTTCACGAATTATTTATGGCATCGTTTAAAGTAGCACATGGGCGTTGACACTACACCAAAACAGGGGATTCCCAACAAGTATAGGTGTTACAAATAATTTCAGTAACACTTTTAAGTGTCACCAACGACCTATGAGGAATTTTCTGTAACACTTATAAGTGTTACAAAGAGAATAACCGCTAATACTTATAAGTGTTACAAACATATTCATTGCTAAAACTTATAAGTGTTACAAACATATTCATTGATAACACGTATAAATGTTGGAACTATAAGATATGGTAACACTTATAAATGTTACAAACGTATTCATTGCTAACTCTTATAAATGTTGGAACCATAAGATACGATAACACTTGTAAGAGTTACAAACATATTCATTACTAACACTTATAAATGAGTATAACATGTCTTTACGATTTCCAATCACATATATGATTCAACATCTCAATTCAATATAAGATTTAGTACACTTTCATATTCCAAATTCAACAATGTCACATTCCCATAATGCTCAAATATTTGTTACATGCTTCCAATTTCAAAACATCATAATATCATGTTCAAATTATAAAAAGCAATACAAAGTTTTACTAAAGATACATAGAATTTTACACACTGCGAAGGCGAAACATGGACCATATCACAAAGCCTCCATCCGAAAGGTCACACATATTTGCTTTCTCGTTGCCATTACATTCCAAATTCTGTTTTTTTCTCCTCCTCCACAAGTGCCTACAAAAATATAAATGCACTCAATTTTACAGAAATACAAATTGCAAAACTGATAAATAACAATTGTATTTATATAAAAAAAACTGAGTCGCTGACCCAAGTTGCAAAAACTGAGCTTGACTCAGTTTGTAAACCGAGTCGCCTTAGTTTGCAAAAACAAAACTGAGTTGCGAATCTGCGATTCAGTTCGCGAACTGAGTTTGCATTAGCAAACTAAGCCACTGACTCAGTTCGCAAACTAAGTCGCGGCTCAGTTCGCAAATTGAGTCGTCGCGACTTAGTTTGCGGCTCAGTTAGCAAACTGGGCTGATTTGCGGCTCAGCTCGCAAATTGAGCTGCTGTGGCTCGGCTCGCAAACTGAGTTACCGGCTGAGCTCGCAAACTGAACCGCCATCGCAAACTAAGAAGTGAAAGGAGGCATTTCAAGATAATAAAGTGCAAGTTTGTTGATAACTGCTGCATATAGTAAGTTTTAGGAAGTACAATAATTCTTATACAATTGTATTAACTACCTCGAATTCTACAGATCAACAAATATAAGCAAATACTCATTGATTGATTAAGTTTTCTAATATCTTAGGCTTTCCCTAAATGGCAGGTTATCAAATGAAAAGTAGATAGAAATTTATATTAAAGTGGAAGGATACATATAGTCCAACAAAAACGTTGTAGAAGTAAGTTCCCCATTGTGCTCCTGTAAGAGTGTCAGTCATATAACCATTCAAAGCGGAAACCCATGGGTAAACAAATACCATAGCCCAAGCTTCTTCACAGACTAATATTACAAAACAATGATTATTACTAAATTATGCTAAAAGACACCGCAAGGCAAAATCAACTTAAATTTCAATTCAGACGAATATCAATATTACAACCTATGACAGATGCACTCACATTACCAACAGTAGCTCCCTTGCATTGTTGAGGAAGAAACAAGGTTATCAACAGGGCGAGAGGTGGCAAGACAAAAAACTCCAGCAACATCACTACCAGGAAAGCTAACTCCAAGCCGAAGACCTTTACTACATTGATCCTTTGGTGTTGGGGTTGCATATTTGTACAACATCTCAACTATTGTCTCAAATGATGCAAATTTCATCATTCATAAATGGAGGAAATACTGCAAAATGTTATTGAGCTGAATATACATACAGAAGTCAGTAAATACAGAAGTTCAGTGATCTACCTTCATTTCCAGCTTATAAATCTACATTAGACCCTCATTCAAAAGTCAGTAAATACAAACAGCGAATGTAACACCCCATATTTTCTGTAACGTTAATGTAACAAATCAAAGTATACTTAATTTTCAAGAGAAGAATTAAGGGAAACGGGTTATGATATTGCGTTCGTCTCGGGATTCTGTTTGAGACAGAGTCCGAGTTTGCATGAATCGGACTTCGTATGAAAAAGTTATGGCCTTCGGAAGTTTCAGCTCAAATTTAAAAAACAGCTCGAAACTGAATTCAAAATTCAAAACAGAACCCAGAAGCGGGCTGGGCGGGAAATTTCCCTCCCAGGACCTAGGTCGACCAGGGGGTCGACCTCCTCCCTATAGGTCGACCTGCCCTGTTTTTCCAGATCCGAGGCAGAATTCATTTTTATGTATCTGGACAGATTTCTGGACCAAATTCATGATTTCTACGCTATATAAATGCCTCCAAACTTCACTTTCTCCACACAACTTCACTACGCCTATACTCTGCCTCAATCCTAATTAAAATAAATCTTATTCTCCATTAAAACAAGTTATAGATCTTCTTCAAATTGGAGATTCAAATCAAGATAAAGCTTCAAGTTGGACCATAGGCATTCCGCTTCAAGCAACGTCGCTCGAATCATAGCAAATTGCCTTTTCTAAACCGAGCACTGTAAGTTCGGTTATTCCAGATTTGAACGTGTAATTGGAATTGTGAATGTAATGAATCAAAATATAGAACTATACCAATTTGCAAGTTAATTATCTTTGATTCGTGCTTATGTCAAATCTAACGTTATCTATGCCTTTGGATCTGTTTCTCGATTGTGGCCTAGAACTTATTGTGGCTAATTGCCAATGACTATGATTATGGGACTTTTGCCTAAGACTATGACTATGAAACTATTGTCTATGAAGATATTGCCTATGACTATGACTATGAGACCTTTGTCTAAGACTATGGCCATGAACTGTCGCCTATGAAATTATTGCCTACGACTATGAATCATAACTATGAGACTATTGCCTATGACATTGGTTAAGAAATTATTGTGATTAGTCGCCCATGACTATTGTGGTTAATTGTCTTTGACAATTGTAGTTAGTTGCTTATGGCTATTCCCATTGTTACAAATAACCGATCATGTTGTACCTTGAACTGGCATTATGTTGGACCAAATCACCTATGCCTATTCCCTTGATCATGTGGATCTCATATTTAGTGTGTAACTTGGTTAGTTTATTCCTATTCACTATTATGTACATCAAAGCCATTGGAACCATTATTTTTGTATTTGGTTTATTCTTGCATGGCTATTCTTTTATGACAATTCTTGTGCTTATCCCCTATTCCTTGCTTTGATACTATTAGTATCATTTCATGAGTACTTAGAAACTTGTGAAATCATGTTATACGTACGGTTACAGCGCAGGAATTCAGGCGTAGCTTAATTAAGTTAGTTTGGCATAATAAATATGTTGGCATAGTCTAAATTGGCTATAATAGTGAATGATTTACATGCATATTAGACTTGGGCATAAACTGATAAATTTAATGGGCCGCAAAGTGTGTAATTGGCGTGTAAACCAAGTTTTGGACATAAATGGTAAACTAGAATATTAAATCAAGTTTTGACATGAACCGTAAATTGGAATATTAATCTAGATTGGGCTTGAATTGTAAAAAGGGAATATTAAATCTAAAATTGGTATAAACTGCAAGTTGGGTTGATTGATAGGTAAATCAAGTTTTGGGCATATAATATAAATATGCAAATTTGCATGACAAATGAATATGATCTAGGCTAAATTGATTTACGAAAAATTTACATAAATAGTAAATATGTAAAATTTAGTATGCCTAACCCGAGGTTAGACTGAGTTGTGGTGTAAAACTGCCCGGAACCGACCGACACATCCAGTGACCACAACAATACTTGTCTAATGTGGGTGGTTAGTGCATCAAGCCCAGAAAGACCCGAGGTTAGACTGAGTTGTGTTGTAAACCTGCCCGGAACCGACCGACACATCCAATAACCGCAACAATATCTATCTAATGTGAGTGGTTGGTGCTTTAATTAATTAATTAATTAATTAATTAATTAATTAATTAATTAATTAAGGCTCATGAATGAATCAAGCTAGAAATGGTGAGGTTAAGTAATTAGGGAAACACTTAACCGTAATAACATGTTAACTAGGCAAGTGGGAGAGGTTAAGTAAAATTAGAACACTTAACCGTTACAACATGTTAATTAGGTAAGTGGGTGAGATTAAGTAAATATAGAACACTTAACCGTTGTAACATGTTAATTAAGCAGATGATAAAGTTAAGTTAACTAAGGTAACACTTAACCAAAATATATAATGACATGTAGATGGGGTTAAGTAATACAAGAGGAAAACACTTAACCAATTATATAACATGATGTATGGGAAGGGTTAAGTTAACACGAGAACAACACTTAACCAATATAACATGATTTGAGGTAGGGTCAAGTCAACACCAGAAGGACACTTAACCAACATGAAATGACGGGTGGATGGGTTAAGTCAAATTGAATTTATTAATGACACTTGACCAATATAACTTGATGAGCGAATGGGGTTAAGTTAAATGGGAAATACTTAACCAATATAACCTGATCAATGAACATGGTTAAGTTAATAAATCACACTTAACCAATCCAACATGATAAGCAAGAAAGGTTAAGTTAATAAGAACCACTTAACCAACACGACTTGACGAGTAGGAGGTTAAATGCACGTCGGGTTGGTGGGTAATATTAGTAAATATAGGCCCACAAAACTTGACCGTTAAGAAAACATGCTAGAATCGGTGGGAGGGTTAAGTACATCTCGTATAGGTGGTTAATATTTGTATATATATAGGCCCACAAACTTAACCAGCAGGAAACCCTAGTAATGGGGACCCATTTCAGCAGTAACCCACATAGATGTATCATGGTACCCTGAAACTAGCCAGGGTCGGGCACGATTACTGGGCTGATTATGAGCGGTCAAAAATAGCGGCAGGGAGTACGTCAGTGTAGGTTCCGACGGTTTACGGGCGTGCACGTACTTCGGAGTGGGAAAACGCAGACACTGGGTACTAGTAGTTATACACTGTGCATCTTGAATCGTGTCAGGTCGCTATCATAAGGCTTGATACACATTATGGTAGAGCCAGCACAGAGTATCTACATGCAAGAGAGGGACGACTGACACAGACACATGAAAAATTAATACACGTAGGTGGCATAATCCCTAGTTGGACCTAGGTCGCATAAACCCTGAATCCGAGAAGCATTCAATAGGTAGCATAAGCCCCAGTGGCCCTGGGTAGCGTAAACCCTGGTTGAATCTAGTAAGCACTCGATAGTGAACCCTAGACTAGATCTAGGTAATAAACGGAATCCCCATAATAGATGTACACCCGAAGGCAACAGCAAATACGGGGATTGGGATCACGTTATCATATGATCATAGATTACTAGTTTGGACACCAGTTAGGTAGTGCAGAGATATAGAAATCAATATAAATAGGGTAGTTGCGAAGCAGAGAAGGAGTAGAAGCGCATTCAGTTTATCAGTACATTCAGTTTATCGGTACATTCAGTTTATCTTGCCATATCCCATGCTTATCCCATATTATCTTGTTACTACGGTTTAGCCTTATATTTAGTTTATTCATTTCATGACTCTTTTCCTCGTTTAAATACTAAGAATCACTGGACTTACCAAACTTTATGTCTGACCTAGTTGCTTTCGCCTCTTTTCTTCCGTTTCCCCCCAGGTAGTCAGGGAGGGAATAGCTCAGGTTTGTTTGGACCGTTACTCTTTCCAATCTTGAAGACTCTTTGACGTGTTGGCTTGGACTCTCTCTTCTACTGCTATGGCTGGCTCATGCTTTATTTGGGGAAATCATTTTATGCTTCTTTATTTTTGTAAACAAGACAGGATACTTTGGTATTGTAAAACAATCTTTGTACAAGCTGTTTATCAATGAAATAAAGTTTTATTTATTTTCCGCTGCTTTAATTGTCTGTCTTGTAATTTATCTGCATCTTTTACCTATAATGCTCCACTGAAATTAAGGCATTCCCTTTGTGAGTGATCTTAATGGAGGTGGGATGCTACACTTGGTATCAGAGCTGAAGGTTACCAGATCAGATAAAAGATTTGAAAAATTATTTTAAAATGGTTTTAAAAGAAGCATTCCATATGCACTATCTTTTGATCCTCTATTTGAATCCTTGTTTCCTTCTTTTCTAAGTCTCCGAGGCTCCTGGCTTTCTGGGAAGTAACCTCATCGCAGCATGGTTTCGTAGGCTCGACAAGACTACGACACTTGTCAAAGGGCAAACAAGTGCCCAACTTCCATCTGTAGCCGTAGCAGTTTCACCTGCGGCTAATTTTCTTTCGAGCTTTGTAGGATTCTCTGTGTGATGGCAGCTTTCCAGAGACATGTCAACAAGTTACACAAGGATGGCAAGGTTAAGAATGAGGGGGTCTGGCTACGGTGCACAACACAAGGATGAAGAACCCATGGATATGGACTTGGCTCACCAAGGAGGGGAGGAAAAGAAATAGTAAAACCTAAGACAAGAGGAAGTATCCTTAATAAGTTATAACGGGTCATATAATTGAGGACAAGGGCAAGAACAAGGGATATGATTTTGCGGAAGGCGAGTGCATGCTCTTACCGCCAGCATACCTGAGAGAGAGGCAGTAAGATTTCGATTGAAAGAGTTTTTCCTTTTTGATTATCCTGTTAGTTCTCCTTCCGATTTTAGCGCTTCACATCCGTATATATCTGCTTCCATAGTTGAGTCTTTGCACCCTAGATATTGTGTAGTAGAGGATCCCATTATAGTCTCGAATCCAATTGCTGGTTCGGCCCATCTATCTTTGACTTGTGAGGATTTGAGAATAGCTATATTTATGCTTATGTTTTTTTGGGCTATGGGTTGATTCTAGGCATTGATTGGTTAGCTAGTAATTATGAAACAATGGTAGTTAGACTTTCGACTTGCCTCGAGAATACCCTTGAGATTTCGTATGATCCTAAGGGACCAGTTTGTCTTAGCTACCTAGAATCACTTTACTTATCTATTGACGATTTTCGATCCGTTGGGGTAGTCTAGGAGTACGCAAGATGTTTTGACTAGGGTAGGGGTTTTCCCCCTAAGAACTCGACACAGACTTCTGCATGTATCTAGATAACACGGCAAAGCCAGTTATGCGATTAACGATAATTCTGGAGCAAGATTGGCGAGGATAGCAGAGTTGGTAAAGTTCTCAATTGTTTGGTTGTTTTGTTAGTATCATCTAACATAGATCATCCAAATTCGGAGGAGGTATCCCTTGGGTGCTTGTCTGATATTGGTTTAGGCCTTTGGGGCTTGTACTTGAGGGATGTTGAGTTCGACTAGGATGGTTTGAGTGAGAAATAAATGGTTGGGGGCTGGCACCCTAAGTTAGACTGACCTTAAGAGAGGTAATAAGCACATAGTAACCATTAGCTTTGACCCTCAAACTTGCAGCATGATGGATAAGCTAAGTAGAGGAGAGACCTCTAATCATCTTAGGATATACACTCGATAACATGGTTAATATATGTTTATCTTGGAAAGATAGTTCGACTACATTGGATACGCTTTAACATAGTAAGTGATCGAGGGCTTATCTTTACTAGTGGGTTTTGGAAATGGAGGTCAAGAAGCTTCGCAACCGTGAAGTTAAATTAGATAAGGTACAGTGGAGTGAAGCTCAAGAAGATGCGACTTAGAAGACTGAAGACTAGATACACGCATCTTACCCTTTTTAAGGGTATATCCTTGATTCCTTTTTTTCTGTAAAAATCTATTTGCATGCTAGTCTTTAGCATTTAAGTATATCCTCTCGGTCCTATCCTAGATCCTTAGGTAGAAGCCAATGGATGTAAACATGTGTTTGAGACATGTTATGTTTGGTGGATGCAAGTGGTTGTAAGTGTTTCCTAGTGGATGCATATACACATACATTAGGTATTAGATCGGCTCAGTCACTTCCATATTGCATATGCATATATGTATGGGTTTATGGATTAAAACTTGATGTGTTATCATATGGACGTTGCATTTGAGTGAATAGTTGTGCACTCATATAGAAATGATATGTATCGTTAGGATTGCATACATGATGGACTCATGGCACTGACATAATTCGCATTAAGGAGGTCAACCGAATCAGTAGACCGCCTGATTTTACATTATATAAGGACATGTACACACACTATGCATAGAATCATGAAAGCATTAGAAATCCTTTTAGGGACAATGGATGCCTGTGATTGAATGGTTGAGTAGACGGATGCTGGATGTTACGATACATTCTTCTTAACTTGAAGATTTCAGGGACGAAATCCTTTAAGGAGGGGAGAATGTAACACCCCGTATTTTCTGTAAACGTTAATGTAACAAATCAACGTATACTTAATTTTTAGAGAAGAATTAAGGGAAACGGGTTATGCCATTGTGTTCGTCTCGGAATTCTGCTTGAGATAGAGTCCGAGTTTGCGTGAATCGGACTTCGTATGAAGAAGTTATGGCCTTCGGAAGTTTCAACTCAAATTTAAAAAACAGCTCGAAACTGAATTCAAAATTCAAAACAAAACCCAGAAGCGGGTTGGGCGGGAATTTTCCGCCCAGGACCCAGGTCGACCAGGGGGTCGACCTCCCCCCTATAGGTCGACCTGGGGGCTGACCTGGGGTTCGACCTGCCCTGTTTTTCGAGATCCGAGGCAGAATTCATTTTTATGTATCTGGACTAATTTCTGGACCAAATTCATGAGTTCTACGCTATATAAACGCCCCCAAACTTCACTTTCTTCACACAACTTCACTACGCCTATACTCTGCCTCAATCCTAATTAAAATAAATCTTATTCTCCATTAAAAAAAGTTATAGTTCTTCTTCAAATTGGAGATTCAAATCAAGATAAAGCTTCAAGTTGGACCATAGGCATTCCGCTTCAAGCAACGTCACTCGAATCATAGCAAATCGCCTTTTCTAAACCGATCACTGTAAGTTCGGTTATTCCTTAAATTTGAACATGTAATTGGAATTGTGAATGTAATGAATCAAAATATAGAACTATACCAATTTGCAAGTTAATTATCTTTGATTCATGCTTATGTCAAATCTAACGTTATCTATGCCTTTGGATCTAATTCTCGATTATGGCCCAGAACTTATTGTGGCTAATTGCCAATGACTATGATTATGGGACTTTTTCCTAAGACTATGACTATGAAACTATTGCCTGTGAAGCTATTGCCTATGACTATGACTATGACTATGAGACCTTTGTCTAAGACTATGGCCATGAACTGTCGCCTATGAAATTATTGCCTATGACTATGAATCATAACTATGAGACTATTGCCTATGACATTGGTTTAGAAATTATTGTGATTAGTCGCCCATGACTATTGTGGTTAATTGCCTATGACTATTGTAGTTAGTTGCTTATGACTATTCCCATTGTTACAAATAACCGATCATGTTGTACGTTGAACTGGCATTATGTTGGACCAAATCACGTATGACTATTCCCTTGGTCATGTGGATCTCATATTTAGTGTGTAACTTGGTTAGTTTATTCCTATTCACTATTATGTACATCAAAGCCATTGGAACCATTATTTTTTGTATTTGGTTCATTCTTGCATGGCTATTCTTTTATGACAATTCTCGTGCTTATCCCCTATTCCTTGCTTTGATAATATTAGTATCATTTCATGAGTACTTAGAAACTTGTGAAATCATGTTATATATACGGTTACGGCCCGGGAATTTGGGCGTAGCTTAATTAAGTTGGTTTGGCATAATAAATATGTTGGCATAGTCTAAATTGGCTATAATAGTGAATGATTTACATGCATATTATACTAGGGCATAAATTGATAAATTTAATGGGCCGCAAAGTGTGTAATTGGCGTGTAAACCAAGTTTTGGACATAAATGGTATACTAGAATATTAAATCTAGTTATGACATGAACCGTAAATTGGAATATTAATCTATATTGGGCATGAATTGTAAAAAGGGAATATTAAATCTAAAATTGGTATAAACTGCAAGTTGGGTTGATTGATAGGTAAATCAAGTTTTGGGCATAGAATATAAATATGCAAATTTGCATGACAAATGAATATAATTTAGGCTAAATTGATTTACGGAAAACTTACATAAATAGTAAATATGTAAAATTTAGTATGCCTAACCCGAGGTTAGACTGAGTTGTGGTGTAAAACTGCCCGGAACCGACCGGCACATCCAGTGACCACAACAATACCTGTCTAATGTGGGTGGTTAGTGCATCAAGCCCAGAAAGACCCGAGGTTAGACTGAGTTGTGGTGTAAACCTGCCCGGAACCGACCGGCACATCCAGTAACCGCAACAATATCTGTCTAATGTTAGTGGTTGGTGCTTTAATTGATTAATTAATTAAGGCTGATGAATGAATCAAGCTGAAATGGGTGAGGTTAAGTAATTAGGGAAACACTTAACCGTAATAACATGTTAACTAGGCAAGTGGGTAAGGTTAAGTAAAATTAGAACACTTAACCGTTACAACATGTTAATTAGACAAGTGGGTGAGGTTAAGTAAATTTAGAACACTTAACCGTTGTAACATGTTAATTAAGCAGGTGATAGGGTTAAGTTAACTAAGGTAACACTTAACCAAAATATATAATGACATGTGGATGGGGTTAAGTAATACAAGAGGAAAACACTTAACCAATTATATAACATGATGTATGGGAAGGGTTAAGTTAACACGAGAACAACACTTAACCAATATAACATGATTTGAGGTAGGGTCAAGTCAACACCAGAAGGAAACACTTAACCAACATGACGTGACGGGTGGATGGGTTAAGTCAACTTGAATTTATTAATGACACTTGACCGATATAACTTGATGAGCGAATGGGGTTAAGTTAAATGGGAAATACTTAACCAATATAACCTGATCAATGAACAGGGTTAAGTTAATAAATCACACTTAACCAATCCAACATGATAAGCAAGAAAGGTTAAGTTATTAAGAACTAGTTAACCAACACGACTTGACGAGTAGGAGGTTAAGTGCACGTCGGGTTGGTGGGTAATATTAGTAAATATAAGCCTAGAAAACTTAACCGTTAAGAAAACATGCTAGAATCGGTGGGAAGGTTAAGTACATCTCGTATAGGTGGGTAATATTTGTATATATATAGGCCCACAAACTTAACCAGCAGGAAACCCTAGTAACGGGGACCCATTTCAGCAGTAACCCACATAGATGTATCGTGGTACCCTGAAACTAGGCAGGGTGGGGCACGATTACTGGGCTGATTATAAGCGATCAAAAATAGCGGCAGGGGGTACGTCAGTGTAGGTTCCGACGGTTTACGGGCGTGCACGTACTCCGGAGTGGGAAAAATCAGGCACTGGGTACCAGTAGTTATATACTGTGCATCTTGAATCGTGTCGGGTCGCTATCATAAGGCTTGATACACCTTGTGGTGGGGCCAGCACAGAGTATCTACACACAAGAGAGGGCCGACTGACACAGACACATGAAAAATTAATAAACGTAGGTAGCATAATCCCTAGTTGGATCTAGGTCGCGTAAACCCTGAATCCGAGAAGCATTCAATAGTTAGCATAAACCCCAATGGCCCTGGGTAGCGTAAACCCTGGTTGAATCTAGTAAGCACTCGATAGTGAACCCTAGACTAGATCTAGGTAATAAACGGAATCCCCATAATAGATGTACACCTGAAGGCAACCACAAATACGGGGATTGGGATCACGTTATCATATGATCATAGATTACTTGTTTGGACACCAGTTAGGTAGTGCAGAGATATAGAAATCAGTATAAACAGGGTAGTTGCAAAGCAGAGAAGGAGTAGAAGCGCATTCAGTTTATCAGTACATTCAGTTTATCGGTACATTCAGTTTATCTTGCCATATCCCATGCTTATCCCATATTATCTTGTTACTATGGTTTAGTCTTATATTTAGTTTATTCATGTCATGTCCCTTTTCCTTGTTTAAATATAAGAATCACTGGACTTACCGGACTTTATGTCTGACCTAGTTGCTTTCGCCTCTTTTCTTCGTTCCCCCCCAGGTAGTCAGGGAGGGAATAACTCAGGTTTGTTTGGACCGTTACTTTTTCCAAGCTTGAAGACTCTTTGACGTGTTGGCTTGGACTCTCTCTTCTACTGCTATGGATGGCTCATGCTTTATTTGGGGAAATCATTTTATGCTTCTTTATTTTTGTGAACAAGACAGGATACTTTGGTATTGTAAAACAATCTTTGTACAAGCTGTTTATCAATGAAATAAAGTTTTATTTATTTGCCGCTGCTTTAATTGTCTGTCTTGTAATTTATCTGCATCTTTTACTTATAATGCTCCACCAAAATTAAGGCATTCCCTTTGTGAGTGACCTTAATGGAGGTGGGGTGTTACAGCGAACCATACTATTATTAAAATGCATATAAGTACTACAATCAGTGAGTCAGACAAACTCATAAAATATATAAATCAATTCGTGTGCATGAAGTAATAAATTCAACATTATTTGTTCTATAATAATAAATCTAAAATTCAATATTATGTTGTGTTCTGTGTATAGTTGTACATTTACTCATACATTATGTAAATTATGAAGGACGTGAAGTCCAACATCATTACAGTATATGATGTAACCAAAACTACAGAAAGCTAAACTTTATTTATAATATATTGATAGTACAGTAACCAAATATGTTGATAGCTAAAGCGTAAAATGTAGAAAACAATTTCACACTTGCTAAATGATGATAGCAATATATGCTAGTTCTGACTGATTAATTCAAGATAGTTCGAAATTAGTTTAGTCACTCTCAATTCTGCCAAATTTAATTGATCTACTTTCTGTTTAATCTGTAAATATATCTAATTCCCTATTTGATTTACTCGGACCTGTAAGTGATAATAACTACAATCATAGAATTAAAGCTTAGAACTGTGTGTTTTTTATACATAAGAAATAACAGAATCTCTAATATAAGTGCCTGACATGGAAGTGAGAATTGCTAAAGGAAAAACCAAACAGGTAATTCTATTCTATCCTTTTCTCTTATAATAAAGATTTTACACCCATCTGCATCGAGTAATACACGATGGCCAGGTACACATATGAGATGACACCGAGACTGTTTCAAATTATCTAATGTCACAGAATTTTCATATAAAATCATGCGTTAACGATACCCAACCTAAGGTCACAGTTCAGAGGTTTTCAGTTTGCTACTTTTAGTTGCATCATACTTGTACATATATTAAATGCAATGCTAGAAGATGATTGTTTAACATAGAAAAAAAATTGCCTGTTGCAAAAATAAGATCCCCAAGTTGGCAGGATAGAACTATGCATATCCAAGTAGAACTGGAATAAAGTTTGAGCAAATAAAAAGTTTGAGTAATTCACATTACAGATCATAAGTAAATAATAAAGAAAACATAACAGCAGAACTGGAAATATGCACATATCAAAATTTACGTAAATTTGAAGGTTAATCAAAACATATGAAGGTTAACAACTATTTACTAAGGTCGACCTACTTTACAAAGACATGAGTCAGACATTAAAAAAAATGCAAACAAAACCAGATGTTCAACTAAATGTAGCAACACAAAAGGTAATACACAAAAGATAGAACATAAAGTCTGTTTACGAAAGTGATTGTGCCAAGTGGAAAAAAAATAGCAGAGTGCACCAGCATATAAATGCACATTTGCATATATATCTCGCACGCTACTCGCGCAATACACACACGATGTGCGTACAGCAGTATGCACATAATCAAAACAAAGCTACAAGCCAATATGCATATGTCAGGTGAACACATGAATAGCAGTACATGAAAACTTCATACTTTCACAAAAGCTACAAGCCAATATCCTTTTCTATCGCTATCCAATGAGAGAGTAATAAAAGTCTGATATTGTACGTCGAGAACAGTATAAAGTCTCCAGATCGTAAAACATATTGACATTCAGACCCATTAAATGAATTAACCATCTGATATTGTGAGTTTGCAACAAAAATTAATTCGTAATCATCAAACTTTTTGAAAGAAAAAAAAAGATTATAATAATTAATATACAAGTTAACCAAACCTAATTTCTACAAATTGAAAATTGCAGTATGGCTTTTCAATGTTTACCAATTATTCAAGACCTGAGAGTGAAATAATATTTCAACCTTAGCAGAATTGATATTTTCAATCAATCTTTTGTGGTAGAAAATAATGTGAATACAGATGGGTGAAATTTACAACGAACTATAGTAAATGCTGTAAGATGCTCGCTCAGCCGCCCTTACACAGTAGTGTAGTGGCACGAGATCCAGACCAAATTGCAGTAATTAATGAAAGAAAAGATAATCAGTTTAGTCATGTATTTTTTGGTTAAAATTAATCATGAGAATTCAACAAATTAATTATCTCCGCCCCACAAAATTAAGCGTACAACTTAAGTTAGCCGAGAATTTAGGAAACAATATCTGAAAATAACACTTGCCTGATTGGAAAAATGCCGCTGTCAAATAGTAATTATCACAAAAGTAAAAGAAAAAAGGAAAAATTAAATCTAAGGTAAATCACGGCTGGTAGCAAAATAATTCCTTATGAAGCAGTGTATTATGTAACCATTCATTGATTATGAAGTGTAATTATCAATGATATATATTAAGAAAAAACTAAATAAGAACCTCGAAGTTGCAAAGGGTCTTCCATATAGCATTGGAAAGTGACTTTGATTGATAATATACTTCTCTTTTCCTTGGATCTCATTTGCTTGTTCATCGATAACTGAATTTAGCATATCAGACATCAATATATATCTAATTTTAGTACAATATTACTTGATATAAAAAACCATACGGTAATACAAGTACCTTGACTAGAATCATCGTTCTTTTTTACTTCCGTACATCTATCCAATAAACAAAAAAGGACAAGAAAGAAAGTCAGTTAACAAATTAGGAAACTTAGTTAACCATATAATTAGGAGACATATGCCGATTAGTAACTATATAATATGGAGACATTTGCATAAACTGAAATGGATTTAGACGCATTAAGATCAACTATCCCATTAAAATTATAGGAGTTTGGAAGCCAAAACAAACTACATCGAGTACTGAAAATATAGAAACAATCAAAGTTATAATGCTACACACAAACTCTAACTTCACTCAACCTTAATAAAACAGGTTGCGTTTCAGGATGCTTCACTCAAAGGATACTTCACTCAAATGTATGTATTTCTGCAATACAGTGTATAGTGAAGAACATACATATAGAAGATGAAATAATAAGAACTAAATTTGTAATACATTATTTTTTCAATACCTTCAATTTGTCAACCATAAAATAGGTAGAAGAAAACGATTCAAAGTACACATCTTTATCCAAAAATAAACTAGATAGCTTTATAGTGAAACAACATTATCATATCATTGTAAAATCCATAACGGTACCAATGTTGTAACACCCCACCTCCGTTAAGGTCACTCACAAAGGGAATGCATTAACTTCAGTGGAGCGTCATACGTGTAGAAAACAGATAAATTACAAAACTGACAAAATTTAAACGGCAGAAAATAAATAAAACTTTACTTTATTGATAAAACAGCAACTTGGTAAAACAGCTTGTACAAAGATTGTTTTCTAGCACCAAAACACCAATACCCATTACAACAAAGCATCTATCTTGTTTAACAAAATAAAGAAGCATGAAATGACAATGATATTCCCCAATAAAGCATGAGCCAGCCATAGCTGTGGAAAGGAGAGTCCAAAGGAATACATCATCTATCTTCGAGCTTGAAAAGAAAACTGAGCTAAGTGGCAATATTCCCTCCCTGTGAACCTAGGGGGGAACGGAAGAAAAGAGAGCGAAATAAAACAGAGTCATACATAAAGCCTGGTAAGTCCAGTGACTTTCAGCATGCAAATAGGTAAAAGCATCATGACATGAATAAACTGGATACCAGTCATAAACATGATAATAAGCATAGTAAGACAACAAATGATGATCGTTAGATATGACAAGGTAAGATACACTTAATGTGCTTCGGTTCTTTCTCTGATTTCCTATTTTCTCTGCACCACCTAACTAGCATCCTAACTAGTGTCTTTTATAGAACGATTTGTATTCCCTACTAGTGTCCCAACTAGTATCCTGTGAAAAAGGATCCGTATCCCCTACTAGTGTCCCAACTAGTATCCTATGTTATATAATAAGGTGATCCCAACCCCGTAATTATGGTAGCCTTCAGGTGTACATCTAGTATGAGGATCTTACCTCAATCAGCCTAATTGCCATGAAGATGTTAGATGTACCCTTACTACCATATCGATCGGCTCCCTACTTGTATTAATTTTCCTTGTGTCTATGTCAGTCGGCCCTCTCTTGCGTGCAGATACCCTGTGCTGGTCCCACCATAAGGTGTATCAATCCCTATGATATCAACCCGACACGATTCAAGATGCAAAGTGTATAACAACTGGTACCCAGTGCCTGCTTTTTCCACTCCGGAGTACGTGCACGTCCGTAACCCGTTGGAACCTACACTGACGTACCCGCTGCCGCTATTTTGACCGCTTATAATCAGCCCAGTAATCGTGTCCCACCCTGCCTAGTTCAGGTTACCGTGATACATCTATATGGGTTACTGCTGAAATGGATCCCTGTTATTAGGGTTTCCTATGGTCTATTCGTATACCCCCCAAATTGGCTAAGTGTTATCCATCCATTCAAGTTAACTTAACCCATCCACACGTCATGTCATGTTGGTTAAGTGTTTCTTATTAACTTAACCCTTCTAATTCATTATGTTGTAATTGGTTAAGTGTTTTCTATTAACTTAACCCTGTTCATTCATTATATTATATTGGTTAAGTGTTTCCCCTTAGCTTAACTCCATTCGTTCATCATGTTATATTGGTTAAGTATTTCCGATTAACTTAACCCCACTCGTTCATCATGTTATATTGGTTAAGTGTTGCCCTCTTGTGTTAACTTAACCCTACCACTTGTCATGTTACATTGGTTAAGTGTTGCCCTTTTGTGTTCCTTAACCCTACCACTTGTCATGTTACATTGGTTAAGCGTTGCCCTATCACACATCATGTTATATTAGTTAAGTGTTGCCCTCTTTTGTTAACTTAACCCTACCATTCTTAGCATGTCCATTCATTAGCATTAATTCATTCATTGATGCCTCAACCTCTCACATTAGAACTATTGTTTGCGGTTGCTGGAAGTGTCGGGCGGTTCCGGGCAGACATCTACCGCAAACTCATTCTAACCTCGGGTTTTGGGCTTAATGCGCTAACCTCTCACATTATATCTATATTGTTGCGGTCGCTGGATGTGCCGGGAGGTTCCGGGCAGTCTTACACTGTAACTCAATCTAACCTCGGGTTAAGCACGTTCATCTTTAGTCAATTTACATACATACTATACATGTCCAAGTCTAGATTTTATATGCTAATTATCCCAAATTCACCAAACTAGTCATGTTCCAATTCCCAAGTTATGCCCAACAAATTCAATTACAAGTTATTACTCAAAATAAGTTACACCCAATCTTCCCAAATTTGCAATAATAGTCATGCCCCAAAATCGCAATATACATTATGCTAGGTGTCCCAACCAATAGTTATGCCCAATCTAGATTTAATATTCCAATTTACAGTTTCTGCCCAATCTAGATTTAATATTTCAATTTACCCCAAGTTCGCAACAATAACATTTATACCCCAAATCACTAGTTACAAATTATGTCTAACAATTTCACCGAATATGTTATGCCCAATTATTTCACTGAATACATTGTGCCCAATATTTACTCAAAATATTCCGTGTATTTCAATCGTTCGTATTTTGCGATTTCAACCCAGGTTCGAAGGTAACCCAGGTTCATAATAGAAAAAGAAAATAGGGGAAGAGAGAGAGAGAGATGGAGCATAAAATAAGAATAGGCATAAAAATAGGCATGTAACAACAAACCTAATACAAGAGATTTAGATCCAACAAAGATAGATTCTTGAATAAACTGATACAATCATTATTGCAGGTATAAGGATAACATCACGAACCAATGTGAGTTATAAACCTGATGTACAACAAAGATAGGCCTGATTTAATCAATAAAAATAACCACTAAGGCATGTAAAGACATTGATTCAATAGAAGGATAGGGATAAATCTGAAAAGATTATCTTACAATTAGGCATAAACTTCGATTCATTTTATTACATGTCAAGATTACAATCAGGTATTCAAATCTAAAAGTAACGTGAACTTACATTGCTAGGATTAAGAAAAGATAATTGAATCGTTGTTGTTGTAGCAAAACTAATCTTCTAATTTGATTTGAGGCTCTCTAATTTTCTTCTTGAATTTAGGTTGAAGAATGACGGCTAGGCTAGTTTGGGGATGAACAGCATGACGACGCCATAGCCTTTGAGCGATAGAATTAGGGTTGGGTTATGGGTGTATATGTAGATGTCTAGGATTATTAAGAGCCTTTAGATCAACATAAGGTCCATCCAAACCATCCAGTCCAAGAGAATGCGTCATCAGGCCAATCAGAAGTCGCCACGTAGCCCTACGACTCAGAAATTAGTCACTGCCTCGTCAGCCAAATACAAAACGAAGTATTTTACCCAGATCGGAGGGGGGTCGACACCGGGGTCGAACACCCCTATGGGGGGTCGACACCTATGTCGACACCCCTATGGGGGGGTCGACACCAATGCAGACACCCCTTTAGGGGGGTCGACACCCTCTGGCAGGAATTTTCCCACCCAACCTGTTTTTGGCTGATTTTGAATTTCAAACCCATTTTTGACTTTCTAGACCTATTTCTGAAGTACTGAACCCAATATATATATATATATATATTCTCCCCTACACGTATACAAACTTCTAAGGCTTATAACTTCTTCATACAATGTCCGATTTATACAAACTCGGACTCTATTTCAAGCAGAATTCCTAGACGAACGCAATGGCGTAACCCGTTTCGCTTAATCCTTACGTTTAAAATTAAATATTCTTTAATTTGTTACTTTAATATTCATAGAAAATACTGTGTGTTACATTCTCCCCTCCTTTAAAGGATTTCGTCCCCGAAATCTCTAAGTTAAGAAGAATGTATCCTAACATCCAACATCCATCTACTCAACCATCAATCACAGGCAGGCATCTAATGTCCTTAAAAAGATTTCTAATGCTTTCATGATCATATGCATAGTGTGTGTATATGTCCTTATCTAATGCAAAATCAGGCGGTCTACTAATTCAGTTGACCTCCTTAATGCGAATCATGTTGGTGCTATGAGTCCATCATGTATGTAGTTTCTCCTAATCGTATTTTATAACTTCTACATGAGTGCCCAATCATTCATACAAATGCAACATCCATATGATAACACATCAAGTTTCAATCCATATACAAATACATATATGCATATGCAATATGAAAGTGACTATGTAACACCCCGAAATTAGATATACTATACCGTAAAGATAATTAATTAATGAAGAAAAATAAAAGAAAAAAAATGAATATATATGTATATACATATATGCAATTAATACAAAAAGTGGAAGGAAATGTGTGGATGCATGCAGTAAAAAGAAAGATTTATGCATGTATAAATAGATATATATGTATGTATGTAACTTCATTATGCGTTGACTTTGTATGTTACGAGGAAAGTAGAAAAAAAAGGGAATTAAATTATATACTCGATTTCCACTTTTTAAAATAGGTAAGCAATCAATTTGCATTAGTTGTCAATATTAGAATTTATGAATAGGTGCGTATATATATAAATGGAAATTTATGTATATGGGCAATTAATGTATACAGTAAAGGAGGAATATGTAAACATGAATAGATTGAAATTAATTTGTAGATGTGTATTAATATGGCATTGATTGAAAAACATGTAATTGACCTTAGTGTGTGTATATGTTTGTGCTAATTTGTCATCCATACTAATTGATATTAATTAAAGAAAATATGTTAATTAGGCATTTATGTTCATTTGTAAAAGCATGTTATTTGACATCAAATTATAAACATGTTAATAGGGTATTGTTAAGAAACCATGTAATTAATCTTAATTTGTATAAATGCTTATGCTAATTTGTCACTTATATCAATTAACATTAAACATAATATGTTAATTTGAGGAATATAGTAAATTGGTCACTTAAGTTAATTAACAAATAAAATAAAATAAGGACATGTTAATTGACATCAATTAAGAAGAACACGCTAATCAGAGAAAACATGCAATTAGATGTTTAAGTTCAATTCATATTAATTTAAGGGAAGAGAAATAGAAGGTTATTAATATATAAAATACATTTGCTTACTCAGCACTTGGTGTATGATACGGATTAAAAACCTAATATCCAAAGGCTAGAATTAATCCTAGACTTCTATATAAGCAACCCTAATCCTCAAACCCTAAATCACACAAATTCATTCCAAGGAGCCACCATGCTGTCCATGACCGTTCTAGCCTAGCCACCATTTCTTCTTCAGTTAGAAAGCAAGTTAAAAGCTATGAATCAAAACTAACTTGGAGAATTGATAGTCTTCTTCAAGGGATTGCTTTTCAAATTCAGAGACAGATCCCAGAAAACATGACTTTCTTTTGTTTGTAAGTCCTGTTATTATTTAGATGTGAATGATTAAAAAGTTATGGTTTGTAATAAAGTGAAAACTAGCGTTATTCCTAGTTGTAAGATAATGATGATGCTGATTCATGCCTATTCTTGTAATGATTCTATCGTATGTGCTTATGAGACTATTGTGGTTATTATGTTGGGGTTAAACCAATCATGTATTATGTAAAGTTTGGTGACTTATTCATGTTATGATACATGTAAGTTGTTAGGCTATTGTGGTTATTATGTTGATGTAAACCAACCATGTAAAATTGGTGACTTATTCATGTTATGTTACATGCAAGTTGTTAGGCCAAGACATGTATTATGTTTAGATCAACATTTAGATCTATGAAAATTGGATCCAAGATAAAAGTTCACACTCACATGCCTAGTTGAACTTGTGTAATTCCATTTGTTTAAGATTCATGTTTATTTGATCCAAATTAAAAGTTCACATTCATATGTCTAGTTGAACTTGTGTAATTCTATATGCTTAAGGTTTATGTTTATTGGACCCAAAATAAAAGTTTACATTTACATGCCTAGTTGGATTTGGGTAATTTCATATGCTTAAAGACTCATACTAGTTAGATCCAAAAATGCAAGTTCATTATTTTATGCCCTATTTACATGACACATGTTTAGTTAGATCCTTATTATTTTATGTTGTGTGAATGGTACATGCTCCCTACTTTCCCCTTTTGTATATAAGTTAGGCTAAGTTACGAGCCTGACATTCTATGTGAATTTTGCGAAGGTATGACGGGGGTAACGTTGGGAAATCTTTAGAAATTATTATTATTGGCATAATTTGGCCCATAAATAGATGAATGGTTAGTGGCATAAAAATAGTATAATTTATATACCAAAAATTATGAACATGATTTAGTGGGTAAATGGGGCATGACTTGAATGGAAATAATTATGGATAATTTACATATAAATATGTAAGGTAAATGTGTAAATTAAAGATGAACATGCCTAACTCGAGGTTAGATTGAGTTGTGGTGTAAAACTGCCCGGAACTGCCCGGCACATCCAGTAACCACAACAACACCTATCTAATGTGAGAGGTTAGTGCATCATGCCCAAGAAAAACCCGAAGTTAGATTGAGTTGTGGTGTAAAACTGCCCGGAACCGCCCGACACATCCAGTAACCGCAACAACACATATCTAATGTGAGAGGTTGGTGCATTAATAAATCGATTAATGCTAATGAACAAGACATGCTAAGAAATGACTAGGGTTAAGTTAATGAGAAACACTTAACCAATATAACAATATGAATGACTAGGGTTAAGATAATTAGAAACACTTAACCAATATAACAAGATGAATGAATAGGGTTAAGTTAATAGGAAACACTTAACCAGTATAGCATGATGAATGGGTAGGGTTAAGTAATAAGAAACACTTAACCAATATAACTTGATTTGTGGTAAGGTTAAGTTAAAACATGAGGGCAACACTTAACCAATATAACTTGATTTGTGGTAAGGTTAAGTTAAAACAAGAAGGAACACTTAACCAATATGACTTGATTTGTGGTAGGGTTAAGTTTACACAAGAAGGAAATACTTAACCAAAGTAACATGACAAGTAGGTGGGTTAAGTAACTTGAATTGATTGATGGCACTTAACCAATATAACATGAATGACTAGGGTTAAGTTAATGAGAAACACTTGACCAATATAACTTGATGAACGAATGGGGTTAAGTTAATAAGAAACACTTAACCAACATGACACGATGAATGGGTAGGTTAAGTTAACATGAATGGACAACACTTAACCCATATGACATAATGTGTGGGAGGGTTAAGTACATATCGGGTTGGTGGGTAATATTAGTAAATATAGGCCCACAAAACTTAACCATTAAATAAACATGCTTGAATTAGTGGGAGGGTTAAGTACACATCGTGTTGGTGGGTAATGTTAGGCCCACAAACTTAACCAGTAGGAAACCCTAGTAACGGGGGCTCATTTGAGCAGTAACCCACATAGATGTATCATAGTACCCTGAACTATGCAGGGTGGGGCACGATTACTGGGCTGATTATAAGCGGTCAAAACAATGGCAAAGGGTACGTCAGTGTAGGTTCTGACGGTTTACGGGCGTGCACGTACTCCGGAGTGGGAAAAAGCAGGCACTAGGTACCAGTAGTTATACACTGTGCATCTTGAATCGTGTCGGGTTGCTATCATAAGGATTGATACACATTATGGTGGGACCAGCACAGGGTATCTACACGTAAGAGAGGGCCGATTGACACAGACACAAGAGAAATTAATACAAGTAGGGAGCCGATCGATAGGGTAGTAAGGGTACATCTAATACATTCATGGCAATTTGGAAGATTGAGGTGGAATCCTCATAATAGATGTACACCTGAAGGCTACCACAATTGCGGGGATTGGGATCACGTTATCATATTATCATTTTATACAGACTACTAGTTGGGACACTAGTTAGGTGGTGCAGAAATATAGAAATCAGAATAACAAGGTAGTAGCGAAGAAGAGAAAGGGTAGAAGCGCATTCAGTTTATCTTGCCTTGTCATATCTTGTGCTAATCTTATGTTATCTTGTTATCCTTGTTAGCACGGTATTGTCTTATACTTAGTCTTATTATCTTATTTCTTGGGTGCTGTCCTAGATTCAGTTTATTCATGTCATAATCCTTTTTCTTTTTTACATGCTAAATAGTCAATGGATTTACCAAACTTATGTCTGACCTAGTTTTGTTTCGCCTCTTTTTTTCCGTTCCCCCCCGGTTCATAGGGAGGAAATGTTACCACTTAGCTCAGTTTCCTTTCCAAGCTCGAAGATAGTTGATGTATTGCTTTGGACTCTCTCTTCCACTGCTATGGCTGGTTCATGCTTTATTGGGGAATATCATTGTTAATTTTATGCTTCTTTTATATTTGGAAGTTTTTAAATCAAGACAGAAGTTCTATGTATTACTTTTAAGTATGATTAAGATAACTATTGTAAAAGCTTGACTGAACCACATTGTTTATAAAATGACTTTATTTTCCGCTGCTTTATTTGTCTGTCCTGTAATTTATCTGCATCTTTTGCCTAAAATGCTCCACCGAAGTTAAGGCATTCCCTTTGTGAGTGATCTTAACGGAGGTGGGGTGTTTCAGACTGAGCCGATCTAGTGCCTAATGTGTGTGTATATGCATCCACGAGCAACCACTAGCAAACACTTACATCCACTTGCATCCACCAAACATAACATGTCTCAAACACATGTTTACATCCATTGGCTTCTACCTAAGGATCGAGGATGGGACCGAGAGGATATACTTAAAAGATAAAGACTAGCATGCAAATAAACTTTATAGAAAAAGAGAGATCAAGGATATACCCTCAAAAAGGGTCTGATGCACGTATCTAGTCTTCAGCCTTCTAAGTCGCATCTTCTTGAGCTTCACCCCATTGTGCTCTGACTTTCTTAACTTCACGATTGCGTAGCTTCTTAATTTATGTTTCCAAAATATGAGTTGGAACTCATTTCACTGTCGCCTCTCATTCCATCCCTTCTCCTTCTAGTATACTCAGCACTACAACTTCTGTTGTGTCATACTAAAAAGGTCTTCCAAAATTCACTAGAGGGTATTCCATGTGGAAGAACTATCTTTTGAATGCTAACCAGGTTACTAGTTGTAGTTATTAAGGGGATTAGTGGTCTCTTCTCTACTTAACTTATCCATTGCGTCAACTATCTGAGAGTCTTTTCTTTGTGAAGTCCCTATTTGATCCAAAAGCGTAGGTCTTACTCCAAGCGACGCCAACTACTAACTTAACCAAAAGTTTTAAAACCGAAGGTTAATATATATTATGAACTTTTCCTTTTCACATAAAGAGGACTTGAAGTCAACCTTTTTCTTCTTAAGGCATCCACTACGACCTTACCCTTCCTTCTTACATCAAAATGGCACCTAGTCCCGTGTCGCATGCATCCGTGTATACCGTAAACCTTTTACTACAGTAAGGTAAAAGTCAAAACTGGAGCAGTTGTAAGAGCCCACTTCGATCGTTGGAAAGCGACATCATAATCAATACCCCGAGAAAAGGTTAGATTCTTCTTCGTTAATCAAGTAAGTGGGACTAATACCTTCGCAAAGTTCTTAATGAACTTCCTATATTAGCCCGCTAGTCCAAGAAAGCTTCTTACTTCTGTTGCATTCCTTGGGACCTTCCAGTCTTGCACCGCAACTATTTTTGCGGGATCTACTGCTATCCCTTCTTTGGACACCACATGTCCTAGAAACCTTACTTCTTCTCTCCAAAAATGACATTTTGGAGAACTTCGCCTTAAGTTGATGTGCCCGAAGTGTATCCATGACTTCTCTTAAATGCAAAGCATGATCTTCCTCGTTCTTTGAGAAAATCAAGATATCGTCCACGAGGACTACTACAAACTTATTAAGGAACTCCCTAAACACCCTACTCATCAAGTCAACAAAATAAGTGGGAGCATTCATCAAACCGAATGGCATGACGAGCCACTCAAAGAAACCGTCAGGGGTCCTAAAAGCAGTATTGTCTATACTGTCCTTAGCTACTCTTAGTTGATGAAACCCTATAGCCAAATCTAGTTGGGAGAAAACAGCTGCACCTACAAGCTGGTTAAACAAATCATCTATTCTTGGAAGTGGGTGCCTATTTTTCTTTAGTCATCTTGTTTAATTCTCTACAATCCACGCATAGGCAAAGTGAACCATCCGCCTTAGTAGCGAACACTACTGGAGCACCCCATTCAAAAATACTTTGCCTAATAAACCCCTTCTCAAGAAACTCTTTAACTTGCTCACTGAGCCCTTCCTTTCCCTTAGATTCATGTGTCGTACAGGTAATGCAACTGGCTTTTCATTGTCAGCTAGATATATGCGGAAGTCTATCTCACGTTTTAGGGGACAAACCCCTAACCTAATCAAAAACATCTACGTACTCATGGACTACCCCAACGAATCGCAAATCATTGATAGATGCATCAAGTAATTCTAGGTAGCTAAGCCGAACTGATCCCTTCGGATCGCACGAAATCTCGAGGGTATTCCTGAGGCTAGTCAAAAGTCTAACTACTCTCCTTTCACAATTATTAGCTAACCAATCCATGCCTAGAATCAACCCATAGCCCA
This sequence comes from Allium sativum, assembly GCA_030737875.1. NCBI lineage: Eukaryota > Viridiplantae > Streptophyta > Magnoliopsida > Asparagales > Amaryllidaceae > Allium > Allium sativum. Next base: position 279,887,793 of record CM060926.1, on the reverse strand, counting down.
TGAAACCAAAAACATAAGCATTACACTTAAACTCAATACTTAATACAACTATTCTCAAATCCTTGCAAACCAAAGATAAATGAGCCGAACAACCAATTGGATTTGAGAGAATAATGGCATCTTCTACTATACAAGTACTAAGGTGCAGAGACTCAATTATGGAAGCAGATAGAAAAGAATGTGAAGCGCCAGAACCAAACAAAGTTCTAACAGGATGATTGAAGAGAAAAACTAAAATTTCAATAGAAACGTTCCTACCTCTCTTAGGTACACTAGCAGTGAGAGCATGCAATTGCCCTCTAGAAGATTATGTCCTTTGACCCTTGTCCTTGTCCTTTGGGCAATCCTTGATAAGATGTCCTGCTTCACCATACTGAAAACAACCACCTGTCTTCTTCTTTCTACAATTAAATGACCCGCTATACCATAGAAAAGGCACTTCCTCTTGTCGCGGGATCTATTATTTCTTCCACCCTTCTTATATTCCAATCCCTTGTTTGTGATTCTTCCACTTTGGCCTCTTTCTTTTCACCTTTCTCCTTCTGTGTGGATTAAGCCATATCAACAAGCTTCTTATCCTTGGGCTTGTGCTCCTTAGCCCAAACTCCCTTATTATCATCCTTACTATCCTTGTGTAGCTTGTTGGCTAGTTTCTCGAAACTACCTCCATCACACGGCAACCTACAAGGCTTGAAAGAAAATTAGCCGCAGGTGAAACTACTGTAGCTACAGATGGAGGTTGGGCACTACTTTTCCCTCTACGTGTGCCGTATGCCTACGAAACTATGGCAAAAAGAAAGGAAGAAGAGATTCAAATAGAGAATCGAAAGATAATGCATATGGCTTTGGGGAATATGCCTTTTAAAAACACTTGAAAAATGCTTCCTTAAAACATATTTTAGAAAACGCTCCTTTTAAAATATGCTTTTGAAAAATCTTTTATCTGTTCGGGTAACCTTTAGCTCTGATACCACATGTAACACCCCGCCTCCGTTAAGGTCACTCGCAAAGGGAATGCATTAACTTCGATGGAGCGTCATAAGTTTATAGAACAGATAAATTACAAAACAGACAAAATTTAAACAGCGGAAAATTAAAAAACTTTACTTTATTGATTAAAAAACAACTTGGTAAAACAGCTTGTACAAAAATTGTTTTCCAAAACCAATACCCATTACAACAAAGCATCTGTCTTGTTTAAAAAAATAAACAAGCATGAAATGGCAATGATATTCCCCAATAAAGCATGATCCAGCCATAGCTGTGGAAAGGAGAGTCCAAAGCAATACATCGTCTATCTTCGAGCTTGGAAAGAAAATTGGGCTAAGTGGTAATATTGCTTCCCTGTGAACCTGAGGGGAGAGGGGGAACGGAAGAAAAGAGAGCAAAACAAAATAGAGTCAGACATAAAGCCTGGTAAGTCCAATGACCTTCATCATGTAAATAGGTAAAAGCATCATGACATGAATAAACTGGATACCAGTCATAACCATGATAATAAGCATAGCAAGACAATAAATGATGATCGTTAGATGTGACAAGGTAAGATACACTGAATGCACTTCGGTTCTTTCTCTGATTTCCTATTTTCTCTGCACCACCCAACTAGCATCCTAACTAGTGTCTTTTATAGAACGATTCGTATTCCCTATTAGTGTCCCAACTAGTATCCTATGTTATATAATAAGGTGATCCCAACCCCGCAATTGTGGTAGCCTTCAGGTGTACATCTAGTATGAGGATCTTACCTCAATCAGCCTAATTGCCATGAAGATGTTAGATGTACCCTTACTACCCTATCGATCGGCTCCCTACTTGTATTAATTTTCCTTGTGTCTGTGTCAATCGGCCCTCTCTTGCATGTAGATACCCTGTGCTGGCCCCACCATAAGGTGTATCAATCCCTATGATAGCAACCCGACACGATTCAAGATGCACAGTGTATAACTACTGGTAACCAGTGCCTGATTTTTCCACTCCGGAGTACGTGCACGCCCGTAACCCATCAGAACTTACACCGACGTACCCCCTGCCACTATTTTGACCGCTTATAATCAGCCCAATAATCATTCCCCACCCTACCTAGTTCAAGGTATTGTGATACATCTATGTGGGTTACTGCTGAAATGGGTCCCCATTACTAGGGTTTCCTAGGGTCTATTCGTATACCCCCCAAATTGGCTAAGTGTTATCTGTCCATTCAAGTTAACTTAATCCATCCACACGTCATGTCATGTTGGTTAAGTGTTTCTTATTAACTTAACCCTTCTCATTCATCATGTTGTAAATGGTTAAGTGTTTTCTATTAACTTAACCCTGTTCGTTCATCATATTATATTGGTTAAGTGTTTTCCCTTAGCTTAACCCCATTTGTTCATCATGGTATATTGGTTAAGTGTTTCCCATTAACTTAACCCCACTCGTTCATCATGTTATATTGGTTAAGTATTACCCTCTTGTGTTAACTTAACCCTACCACTTGTCATGTTACATTGGTTAAGTGTTGCCCTCTTGTGTTACTTAACCCTACCACTTGTCATGTTACATTGGTTAAGCGTTGCCCTGTCACACATCATGTTATATGAGTTAAGTGTTTCCCTCTTGTGTTGACTTAACCCTACCATTCTTAACATGTCCGTTCATTAGCATTAATTCATTCATTGATGCCTCAACCTCTCACATTAGAACTGTTTTTTGCGGTTGCTGGATGTGTCGGGCGGTTCTGGGCAGACTTCTGCTGCAAACTCATTCTAACCTCGGGTTTTATGCTTAATGCGCTAACCTCTCACATTAGATCTATATTGTTGCGGTCGCTGGATGTGTCGGGCGGTTCCGAGCAGTCTTACACTGCAACTCAATCTAACCTCGGGTTAGGCACATTCATGATTAGTCAATTTACATACATATTATACGTGTCCAAGTCTAGATTTTATATGCTAATTATCCCAAATTCACCAAACTAGTCATGTTCCAATTCCCAAGTTATGCCCAACAAATTCAATTATAAGTTATTACTCAAAATAGGCTACACCCAATTTTCCCAAATTTGCAATTATAGTCATGCCCCAAAATCACAATATACATTATGCTTGGCGTCCCAACCAATAGCTATGCCCAATCTAGATTTAATATTCCAATTTACAGTTTCTGCCCAGTCTAGATTTAATATTTCAATTTACCCCAAGTTCGCAACAATAACATTTATACCCCAAATCACAAGTTACAAATTATGTCCAACAATTTCACCGAATATGTTATGCCCAATTATTTCACCGAATACATTATGCCCAATATTTACCCAAAATATTCCCCGTATTCCAATTGTTCGTATTTCGCGATTTCAGCCTAGGTTCGAAGGTAACCCAGGTTCATAAAAGAAAAAGGAAATAGGGGAAGAGAGAGAAGGAGCATAAAATAAGAATAGGCATAAAAATAGGCATGTAACAACAGACCTAATACAAGAGATTTAGATCCAACAATGATAGATTCTTGAATAAACTGATACAATCATTATCGCAGGCATAAGAATAACATCACGAACCAAAGAGGGTTATAAACCTGATGTACAACAAAGATAGGCCTGATTTAATCAATGAAAATAACCTCTAAGACATGTAAAGACATAGATTCAATAGAATGCTAGGAATAAATCTGAAAAGATTATCTTACAATCAGGCATAGACTTCGATTTATTTTATTACATGTCAAGATTACAATCAGGTATTTAAATCTGAAAATAACGTGAACTTACATTGCTAAGATTAAGAAAAGATAATTGAATCGTCGTTGTTGTAGCAAAATTAATCTTCTAATTCGATTTGAGGCTCTCTAATTTTCTTCTTGAGTTTAGGTTGAAGAATGATGGCTAGGCTAGTTTGGGGATGAACAGCATGACGGTGCCATAGCCTTTGAGCAATAGAATTAGGGTTGGGTTATGAATGTATATATAGATGTTTAGGATTGTTAAGAGCCTTTAGATCAACATAAGGTCCATCCAAACCATCCAGTCCAAGAGAATGCATCATCAGGCCAATCAGAAGTCGCCACGTAGCCCTACGACTCAGAATTTCGTCCATGCCTCGTCATCCAGATACAAAAAGAAGTATTTTACCCAGACCTGGGGGGGGGGTTGACATCGCTATTGAGGGGTCGACACCTATGTCGACACCCCTATGGGGCCGTCGACACCTATGTCGACACTCCTTAAGGGGGGTGGGTTGACACCCTCTGGCGAGAATTTTCCTTCCCAGCTTGTTTTTGGCTTATTTTGAATTTCGAACCCATTTTTGACTTTCTGTACCTATTTCTGAAGTACTGAACCCAATATATATGTATATTCACCCCTACACGTATACAAACTTCTAAGGCTTATAACTTCTTCATACAGTGTTCGATTTACGCAAACTCGATCTCTATTTCAAACAGAATTCCAGGACGAATGCAATGGCGTAACCTGTTTTGCTTAATTCCCACTTTTAAAATTTAGTATTCTTTAATTCGTTACTTTAATATTCGCAGAAAATACGGTGTGTTACAAATGTTCAGCCATTTTATAGTCTCCATGCCTCTGTCTAGGAAGATGAAAGTCACATGCCTATGTCTTGGTTGTCCATCTAAATATTTCTTAACTTCTAATTGATGTAAAACCCACTATGGTGGACCGATGGTGCAAGTATGTATAACTCATTGCGATGTTCTATAAGTATACTGAATGTATTTTTGGAAGATATCTAATTTATAGCTCTCTTATAGAGCTAAAAAAACATTTTAAATTTCTAACATGTGTACTAATCAGACCAACATGTATAAATGAACCAATAAATGAACCAAAAAGTTTATACATATGCTAGAAAAATCAACAACATGAGTTCAATCTTTCAAAAAAATGTAAGTTAAACCCCTAGAAACCAAATAATTAATATAAGTTGAAGATCTTACATTCGAGAAATATCGCAAGCTCCAGAATCTTGAATCGAATGTTATTAAGCATCAAATCTGAAACCGAATCTTAATCGACCATCGATCAATCCTGACAACGATGTTGAAGCTGACAATCTAACAACGATGTTGAAGCTGACGCTAGATCTGGAATAACGCTGATTCAATCCTGATTTACGCGGTGCTTTCAGTAGAATAAAGTACTATCATGGATCTACCATCAACATAATAAAATTGAAAATCGGGTGCTTTCAGTAAAGCGCAAATAAAATCACAGATCTATAATACCATCGCATCTGAAACCGAATCTTAATTGACCATCGATCAATCCTAACAACGATGTTGAAGCTGACAATCTAACAACGAAGTTGAAGCTGACGCTAGATCTGGAATAACGCCGATTCAATCCTGGTTTAAGTGGTGCTTTCAGTAGAATAAAGTACTATCATGGATCTACCATCAACATAATAAAATTGAAAATCGGGTGCTTTCAGTAAAGCGCAAATAAAATCACAGATCTATAATACCATCGCTTTGAGAAACCCTTGTTCAAATCTCTAAACCCTATATGCTAATTTGCGGTAAGAAGGAATTGACGGAAGTGAAGACATATTAAACCTTGGATCTGTCATGAATTCAGCTATTTGCGACCAGAATAGAAAAAAGCGTTTGAAGTAGGGTAAAGCATAAGATGGATAACTATTTACCGTCATGCCCCCACCGCTTCCTAAAATATCGGATGTTATAACATGGACAAGTGTTGGAAGTGAAATCCTAAAATAAAAAGTTAGTTTTCTTTATTTTTAGCAACACTTTTATTTATAATAACACATAAAAGGGTTGCCATCTGCCAACATAAATAAGTGTTGGCAGTTAAAAAATAAGTGTTGGCAAATCACTGTTTTGGTGTAGTGTGAACTTTCCTAGTGATTATCTATTTGAATCACAAGTGAATCAGTAGACATAGAATGTCCTTGAACTTTAAGCCTTTTGTGTAAATACAAAGTAGATAACAGACAATAAATGTTTCTTGTAACCCTTCGTTCTCTATATGTGTTCGTTTTTTCCTTGAACACCTTCCTGGTCTCATAAGTGCTTAGAGAATTTGGCCTCATAATTCTCTAAAGCGGAGCCTTTGCACTTACGTAGGTGATTCTATAAATGGTATTCACTGATTCCTCAAATATACAGCATTAAAAGTACAAATACTTATCCTTGTTCAACATATGATGCACTGTCTTACCATAGGAATGGTTTGTGTATAACAGTGCCATCAAGTTTATCTTAAACTTCGTTGTCCCTTTGGACCTAGATCTTGGGATGTCCAATCAACTAGGTGGGGTTTCCATTTTAGAAAAACCTTTATTCTATAGACCTTAGGCCCATTCCCATCGATAAGGTTTGAACTTTCTCCCTTGGCAAGCCTTTTGCAAGTGGATTCGCTAAGTTATCTTTAGATCGAATGTAATCTATTGTGATAACCCCGTTAGAGAGAAGTTGTCTTATCGTTTTATGTCTACGACGAAAATGCTTAGATTTACCATTGTATAGTGTACTATTAGCTCTTTCAATAGCTGATTGACTATCATAATGTATATATTAGAGGCATAGGTTTGCTCCAATTAGGAATGTCTTCCAAGAAGCTTAGAATTCATTCTGCTTCTTCTGCAGTCTTATCTAGTGTAATAAATTCTAATTCCATCGTAGATCTAGCGATATAAGTATGTTTGGATGATTTCCATGAAATTGCTCCATTTCCTAATGTGAACACATATCCACTTGTAGACTTTGTATCATTTGATCCAGTGATCCAATTTGTATCACTACATCCTTCCACTATTGAAGGATAGTTTATATAGTATAGGCCATAACCCTGTTATACTTTAAATATCCTAGAACTCTGATTATCACTTTCCAATGATGCTTACCAGGATTGCTGGTAAATCTACTTAGTTTGCTTACAACATAAGCGATATCAGGCCTAGTACAATTCATAACATACATGATACTTCTTAGTATACGAGAGTATACCAATTGGTAGATACCATCACCACTATTCTTTACCCAATTTTGGTTCATATCTACTATGATTTTACAATAGTTACATTATATTGCTTGAATTTTTCAAGTATTTTGGTGATGCAATGCGATTGGTATAATGCATATCTCTGTGGTGTTCTCAGAATTTTTACACCCAATATCACATCAGCCAGTCCTAGGTCTTTCATATGGAATCTAGAGGATAACATATCCTTTGTAGATGTTATTATGGCCTTGTTATTTCCTAGGATCAACAGGTCATCAACATAGAGATAAACAATGACATATCCAATATGTGTGTGTTTTATGTACACACATTTATTTGATTCATTTATCGTGAATCCATTTGATAACATAGTATTATCAAACTTCTCATACCACTGTTTTGGAGCTTGATTAAGGCGATAAAGTTATTTTACTAGTTTATAAACTTTATTCTCATTTTCTGAGTTTAGAAATCCTTCAAGTTGTTTCATATAGATTTCTTCCTTGAATTCACCATTCAAATATGTAGTTTTTAACATGTATGGATGCAATTGCAATAAACATTGTTATCCATTTTACTGGTGAATATGTATCAAAATAGTCCAGGTCTTCTTTTTTGGCTGAATACTTGGACTACCAGACGAGCTTTGCACTTGTCTATCGAACCATTAGGTTTCAATTTCCTTTTAAATATCCATTTATTACCTAAGGTCTTACATCCTTGAGGTAAATCAACCAATTCCCATGTATGATTGAACATAATGGATTCAATCTTATTGTTAATCGCCTCTTTAAGTGAGTGGCATCGCTGAAAGACACAGTTTGTTTCAATAGATCATCGTCTAACATAAAATTATAGAATTCTGGTCCTTGAGCTTTTACTTTTTCTTGGTTCCTCCACTTGCTTCTCAGCACTACTTTGTTGAGTTTCAATTTGTTCAATATTCTCAAGAGAATAAGGAACTTCATCATCCCTTGGTCTCTTTGTTTCAAGGGGAATATGTGTTCGAAAAATCCAGCATTTCTATAGTAATTCTATGAATATCATCAATTTCAGATTTGTGTACCAAAATTCAATATACGACACTGTTTGGTGCATACCTAATGAATACACAATCAGTTGTTTTTGGTTCAATTTTGACCTTCTTTGGTTTTGGTACCTCAAATTTGGAAGACACCCCCACATTTTTAAGTATTTGTAGGATGGTGGTCTGTTTTTTCAAAATTCATGAGGAGACATAGAAGTTTTCTTCTGGGATATTTTATTTAAAATATGATTTCCCAAAAGAAAAGTTATCCGGCAAGCCAGAACTTAACCATAAAGCTTTCATCATTTCTTCTAAGATTTATATTTTTCCGTTCGGCTATACTGTTGGATTGAGGTGAATATGATGCTGTAGTTTGGTGTATAATACCATGTTCAGCACAAAATTTTTCAAAAGGGAATTCATATTCTCCTCCTCAATCACTTCTTAAAGCTTTGATTTCCTTGTTGAGTTGGTTCTTAGCTTCTGGTTTGTATTGTTTAAACACATCAAATGCTTCATCCTTACTTCTAAGGAGACACATATAACTGTACCTACTACAGTCATCATTAAAGATAATAAAATACCTTTTTCCACCTCTAGTTCAACATATTTTCAAATCACATACATCTGTATGTATTATATCTAGGGTTCAGTTTGTCGTTCAACATGATGAAACGAGGTTCTTGTCAATTTTGTTTCTGCACAAATTTGACATTTATAATTGGTGTCTAAGTTACACTTAGGAATAAATTCTAGATTAATCAATTTCCGCAATGTATCAAAGGTTACATGCCCGAATTTAGAATGCCTCATGTTGGAAGAGTCAACAATATAAACAGAAGATTCATTTTTATTCGTATCAGTGTGTGGTACCATAGTGGTTACATTTTCTTTAGACAAACCATCACACACATATCCCCTTCCTACGTACACTCCATTCTCAGCTTCAAGGATTAATTTAAATCCATGTTTGCTGAGCAACGATCTTGAAATCAGGTTCTACCGAATTTATGGAATATAGAGAACGTTATTTAATGTTAGTTCCTTTCTAGGGTGCATTCTGATATTACTGCACATAATTTCATATCAGCAATGCCCTTTTTGTGATTTCAGCCAAATTTTCATTTGATCTTTTAGGAACATATTTAGTCAGAAATTTGGCAAGTCCCAGTGTTGTTAGATAAAGCAACATTTTTCTATTGTAAAATAAATGGCGTTGAACTTCTCTGGCCTTTCTTCATGAGACAGAACCATTGTTGGAACCACTGGTGCAATCAGAGCATTGGTCACCGTTTGTGTCGGTGTAAAATTATGACATAGTTTGTTGTCGTCTGTAACAATCAATATTGTTTTAAGATTGTTGGAACTTTTTGTCAATACACGATTGTATTACAAAATTAGATCTTTTTGTTAATACACGAATGTATTGCAAATAGATAGTAACAACTATCAATGTTACTCAATAATGCCACAATTGTCAAGTCAAACTATGGTTATAGCAATGACAGTAAGAGAGACCGATTATGCACTAGATTAGAGCGGTAAAGAACCATCACCAATATACTAGAAGAAGAATATTTCAGTAATGTCCGAGTCCAGAAATGATTTTGTTTCCTTAAAACAGTATTGTCGTCATATGCACTGACTGACGTGATAGCAATTTGATTCCCAAGATAAAACGGACCAGCTCCGTAGTGCAGTGCCAGCAAACAGAGCTTCGACGAACCAAAGTAGATTATAGAAACTTGAACAGAGGATTACTTAGAAGAAGTAGCAAATTGAGAAGAATAACTAATGTATTCTGTCTCGTTTTGAGCCAAGTATTTATAGGTTGAAGGAGGTGCCTATCTGAACTTAATGACCCTTGAAAAGGTTGTGACCCTTTAACCAAGCGGTGCATAAATGTGTGTGCACATTTATGATGAAACGGTTGTATCCCTACAATAGAACGGACATGCCAGATCAAAAATGGTCAAAATAACTCGTTTCAATGCAATAGGCCCAAATTGTAATCAACGGCCTATTTAACCATGAGACCCTAAGAGTCCTAAGGCACAACGCCCAATTTTTGACACTAATATCGTGTCATGGACCCCAAAAGTCCCAAGGAACTAGACCCTATTTGACATCATTGTAATATTGTGTCATGGATCCCAAAAGTCCTAAAGCACTAAGCCCAATTTGACATCAATATCATATTGTGTCATCGACTCCAAGAGCCCCAAGGCATTAAGCCCAATTTGACCTCAATATAATATTGTGTCATGGACTCCAAGAGTCCCAAGGCATTAGGCCCAATTTGACATCAATATAATTTTGTGTCTTGGCTTAGCCACCCCCTTTACAAACACTCTTCTCCTTTATTTATATAAGCCTATAGAGAAGTAGGTACTCATATTTCATAATGTGGGAATTTGACTGCTTTCCTCTCTTCTTCCAAACTTCCTCTTTCTCTTGCTCGTTCATTTCCAACACTTTATTGGAGAGAAGAGATAATAAATGAGGTAGACGATAATGAAATGTTTGTTAAAAATTCGTTTCTGGAAGCCTATTTGTAGTCTCCCAACAGTCAAATCATTTCAGAATAGTTTTGAAATCGAAGGACACAACTTTCAAAATTTGAATTTGAAAATCAACGGTCACCATGTCGATATGTGAGGTTACCCTATGTTGACATACCTTTGAAACACTTGAAAAAAATGTTTTTTCGAATAAAGTCATATCTTATTAAAATAAATTCTAGTGAATCTTAAGTAAAATCAAACTATATTCATATATATATATATATATATATATATATATATATATATATTAAAATAGAGTATTTAAAGTAAAAATATATATTAAAAACATATATAAAAATGATTTAAAATATATAAGAATGATTTAAAAACTATATAAAATGATATAAAACTATGAATTTAAATATAAGAAATATTTTGAAACTTAAGATATAAATATAAGTAAAGGAATTTAAATGGTTAAATAAAACTTAATATAAAAATATCTCAATTAGTAATTAAACTATATTTTAGAAGTTATATTTGAAATAAGGAGTTAAAATAAGTTTAAAATCTAAGAAATATATATTTGAAATAAGGAAGTAATTTTGAAATAAATTTGAAAACAAGAAAAATAGCGAGGAAGATGAAAATAAGAATTCAGTGTTATTTTAGAGATTTAACAAGAAATCTAGACTCTATTATTTTTTATTTCTTGAATTCTTGAACTCTTGTAACTTTTGAGTCTTCTATCTTGAATTCATCTTCTTTGAAATCTGGATTCTTTATACTGTACAGTCTTCCATAATCAATATCTGCATGTATTTCCCATATATGTATTTTCTAGAGAATAGTGTTAGTACATATTTTATAATAATAGTTAAACAGGGTTGTTGTCATCAAAACCATCATCATCAACATCTCAATCTCTAACATACTAGATTTTGATTTTTCACCAAGGTGCATATAAATCATTAACATAACTTGTTTCATATCTGTATTGTTACTTTTTAACGTCGTAGTCTATATATCAATGTTTTTTTTCGTGTGCAATACATGCCATTATGCTAAATTTCTCACTCGAACGTGAGAAAATTCAATGTTACTTACGATTTATAATGTTGAATTCGGCTGGGATATACCATTAAAGAACTTTTATTTTATAATGTACAAGACTATAAGTTAATGCTCATCTTTATATATTTTTTATTGTTGCTACATTCAACTTTGACCGATGCATATGGGGTATTATGCATGGTGGGTTGTTGATCCCTTCTCACGGTCCAAGTAGTTAAGGAAAAATATCACATAAATGTGATGCTCATTTTAAGTTGGTATATTTATCGGTGTATGCAGCCTTGATCATTTAAAGTTGTCATTGTATGTATTTTGTTTATCCTGCATTTTAAATACAATCGTATGTCAGATTCAATCGACTCACCATATTCTCAATATTAAATTGCAAAAGTCTAATATCATTTTTTAGGAAATAATCTCAACATTTCCTGTTGTACTCCTTTTATTTGAATTTATTTTGAGTAACCATATGTTGAACTATAATTCTTCACCATTAATCTATTAACCCGTAATTTACTCCATTATAATACAATGGTATTTGAAGTACATAAAAATTAGCAACACGATAGTAATGATAAATAGAGAATAAATTTGTCATCGTATTACTTTTGTTTTTGATGACCGAATAAAATAAAGGTTCAAGTTCTACAAAATTTGAAATTGGTAAGTAACTACAAATTTGAAATATTCAAAACATTTGAAAAAACTATGAAAATAAAAAATGAAAAACAATCTAAAAATGAATCAAAATATAATAAAAAAATGAAATATAACTTAAAAAACAAACTTTAAGAAATAACTATAAATAAAACATAAAATTGAGATTGAAAAGGAAAAAAAACAAAGAAGTTCAAAATCAAATTTAGCAACCCTATCTAATGAAGATGGATTTATTTGGATTGATATTTCAGATTATAAATGACTTGTTTTATTTTCAGGAAAAAAATAAAATTTATAACATTGAAGAAAATAATAATTAAACAAAAATATAAGCTAAAATTCAAAACTTCTACAATAATGAAAATGTAAATAAATGTAATATTTGTGCTATTATTTATTCAAGGAGAACATAGTTCCTAAGGATAATAATTTTGAAATTCGAATTTTAAAACTTACTTTTATATTAAAACAATTATTTGATAACATAATATTTTTTAAATCAAAAAAAGATTGATGGGTTTTCTATTTCATGAAATTGCATGTTTAGTATTTGGATAACCATTGCGGTAATTTTGTGTTATGCATTTGATATTCTTTTGATTAATTCAATATCAAAAGCTAAATAGTTGGTAATGGATAAAAGTAGTGTAACACCCCACATCCGTTAGTGTCACTCACAAAGGGAATGCAGAAAGTTCTGTGGAGCATTTAAGGTAAAAGATGCAGATAAATTACAAGACAGACAGAAATTAAACAGCGGAAAATAAAACTTTGCTTTATTGATAAAATAGTTTGTACAATGATTTCTTTACAATATCAGAGTATCATCTGTCTTACAAAATAAAGAAGCATAAAACAACATTTATATTCCCCAATTTTAGCAAGAGCCAGCCATAGCATTTGAAAAGAGAATCCAAGCAAACTTCGACAAATCTTCAAGCTGGGAAAGAGTGACAGTCCAACTTAACCTGAGCTATACTATTCCCTCCTTCACTACCTGGGGGGAGGGGGGGATGGAAGAAAAGAAGACGAAGGGAAAACAGAGTCAGACATAAAGCCTGAGTAAGTTCAGTAACTTCTAGCATGTGAACATGGAAAAACAAAATGACATGAATTAACTGAATACAAGATAACGCCATGATGATAGGGTCAGCAAGATTAGACAAGATAATCACAAGATATGCTAAGATAAGATAAACTGGATATGCTCTAGTACTTTCGCCGCTTCGCTATTTCCTTGTTATACTGGTTTCTATATCTCTGCACCACCTAACTAGTGTCCCAACTACTAACGATAACGTGATCCCAATCCCTGTATTTTCCATTGCCTTCAGGCATACATTTATTATTTATTACCTAGATCTAATCTAGGGTTTTCTATCAAGTGCTTTCTAAATTCAACTAGAGTTTCCGCTATCTGCTGAACGCTTCTCGGATTCAGGGTTTATGCCACCTAGTCCAACTAGGGATTATGCTACCTGTCGAACGATGCCCCCAAGTCTAGGACACACTACCTAGAGTGGTATATGTTCCTATACTTCCCCACGCATGTATCGCGAATCGTTATCGCTTGTCTAGATGCACATGTCCTGTAATGTGCGGCCCGAGTCCTGTGGCAGGGCACATCATGAAATACAGAACTCGGTAGGGAGCTTTCAGATATCTGCCGATGCAGATGCTAAGGTCTGTTTTTGTTCTAGTGGCTATGGTCCCACTTGACCCCTCCCTCAACTAATGAAAGGCACACCTTAAAAAATGAGAACTATACGCAGGCCCCCGGTGCCCCACTATCCTATGGCCATCCTCACCCATAACTAGATAGCAAGTATATGGTCTTTTGGAGTTCTCCACCTTTCCGCTTTACGTATCTCGATTGACTCAAGATGGATGGTAGACGACGAGTTGCTATCACAGGCCTACCGATTTCTCGCCGAATCACGCCGGTCCATCTTAGTCTTTAGGGTGCCATATATTGCAACCAAGGCATACCCCTGGTTCTTCTAATGCAGACCTTAACCTCTGTGAGCCCAGGAGGATCATTTGCAGCCTCACAGAGGGATACCAAGAGTACCCTCACGTCCCCTCGAAGCCTCGGGCTTCGTAACCCAATTCATTGGAGCCTGCGTTTTAATCAGACGGACGTTCGCTCCTTCCCATGTTATACTAAGAATTACTACTTAGTTCTGTTAACTAAGGTTTAACACTTAGTTTCCAGAATCGTTGTTTTCTTAACTAAGGTTTACTACTTAGCTCCTTTTAACTAAGGTTTACTACTTAGTTCTCTTTCTCGCCAATTTGGATTGGTTAAGTGTCCTTAGTCAATTCAAGCTAACTTAACCCTCTCCATTTATCCTGATAAACTGGTTAAGTGTATTCAATAACTCATGTTGACTTAACCCTACCACAAACCAAGTTATATTGGTTAAGTATTTCTTATTACTTGACTCTATTCATCCTGTACTAGTTAAGTGTTCCTTTTTAACTTAACCTTGCCCGTCTATTTTAACTAACCTGTTACTAATGGTTAAGTATTATCCCTTCATGTTTTAGACTTAACCCCATTCCTTTATCACAATCTGATGGTTAAGTGTTCAAGTTTACTTAACCCTACGGTCTAGCCCAGCTAACATATCAAATTGGCTAAGTGTATTAGATTTTACTTAACCCCAACCTCTAGTCTAGTTAACATGTTAATTTGGCTAAGTGTATTAACTTTACTTAAACCCACCTTCTAGTCTAGTTAACATGTTAATTTGGCTAAGTGTTTTCTTAGTTACTTAACCTCTACAAATCTTGTCTTGTTACCATGAGTTTGGTTAAGTGTCCCTATGGACTTAGCCCTCCATTCTAGCTTAACTGTGCTAAATTGGTTAAATGTTCCTATAGACTTAACCCTCCCATTCTAGCTTAACTGTAAGAACCTAACCCCACCCACCAGTCTGGTTATCATGTTGAATTGGTTAAGTGTGTTAGTTAACTTAACCCTACCATTCTTGTTCTAGCCTTAACTAAATAAATTAAAGCCGCGACCACTCACATTAGACAGATATTGTTGCGACTACTGGATGTGCCGGTTGGTTCCGGGCAGGTTTACATCGCAACTCAGTCTAACCTCGGGTTAGGCATATTCGTGTTTTCTAAGTTCAAAGGGTTTTGACTAATTTTCAAATCAGGTTTTGAAAGTAACCATCTCGTCCGTCGGATCAGTTAGGGATAGCCAGGGAGAGCAGGAAACTTGTATTTTCCAAACCCAAGCCTAGACACTATCCTCTCTATCACCCTAGAACTTTCTGGTATATGTATTATTGTAACACCCCGTAATTCTGTAACACTAGGATTCACAAATCAGGTCAGAATTAAAAGTTAAAATCAAAATCAAGGGAAACGGGCTGTGCCTTGCGTTCGTCTCGGAATTCTGCATGAAAACGAGTCCGAGTTTGCGTAAATCGGAGTTCGTATGAGGAAGATATGGCCTCCGGAAGATTCAGCGAAGTTCAAATTTCAAAACAGGTCAGGTTCAAAATTCAAATCGGACCCAGAATGGGCTGGGCGGGAATTTTCCCACCCAAGGCACTCAGGTCGACTGGGTAGTCGTCCTGGGTCACCCAGGTCGACTGGGTAGTCGACTGGGTAGTCGACCTGGGGGTCGACCCCCCTCCCCCCCGTTTTTCCAGCTTTCTGCACCTGGTTCGTTTTGATGTATTTGGTCACGTTTTCTGACCAGGTTCGTCCGCCTAACACTATATAAACAGCCCTAGTCTTCTCCTCTATTCACAATTCTTTTCTACCCTTATGCAGCAAAGACTCTTGTTAGACATGGCTTCTCCTCCTCCTCTAAAATATATATAAATAAATAATATATATATAAAATAAATCAAGATGAGGAAATGCTGCTAAAAGATTTTCAAGAAGAGGTTCAAGTCAAGCTAGGATTCAAGAGGAGGTTCAAACGACTTCAACGACTGTTTTTCTATGAATCATAGCAACGCCGTCTTTCTGTTCTAATCTAATCTCTGTAAGTCAGTTATTTCTAGATTTGAACGTTTTTCTCTGTTCGTGACATGAAATTAAAGGAATAAAAGAATATGCCAAATCTCTCTCTCTCTCTCTCTATTTGAATAAGTGCCTATACTCTTGAACCTAATTAAGAACTGTTATGATTCGAGGACAAATAAGACCGTGACTATGAAACTATGGACCTTAAAACCATATGCCTATGACTATGGACATTGCCTATGACTATGAATATTTGCCTATGATTATGAAAATTGTCTATGACTATGGACATCGCCTATGATTACGAACATTGCCTATGACTGTGACTATGAGGATTATTTTCTTGACTAAGCCTATGCCTTTTATTAGAAAATATAAACTATTGCCTATGACATAACAAGGACATCTGAGATTAAACACCTGTGATTCATGACTAGAAAAGTGTTGCTTAAGTTTTGTGACTATGAAATTGGGTCTGAACCCGATCATTTATTCTGTCTATTCTTGGTTATCTTTGGTTTTAGACCTTGGGAATTTACCTATTAAGTTAGGTCTACCCATGTTCTTGAACCTATGCCTCTATTCTGTCTATTCTTGGTTTTAGACCTTGGGAATTTACCTATTTAGTTAGGTCTACCCATGTTCTTGAACCGACGTCCTTATTTAACCCTTTTTATGCCAGTTAGTATGTCTATCTTTTGTATAGCATCTATGGTTCATTCCCTATTTTCTACGAACCTATCTTGTTTATAATCTAGACTGAATCACGATTATACGAACGGTGGGAATGCGGTTTGGGCAAAATATGAAATTTACTAAAAACGTAGTTTAACTTGGAAATTGGCATAAATTGAGAACATGTATTATGGCATGTTCATAGAAATGCAAATTGGATAAATTTGACATGAATTATAAGGTGTGTAATTTGAATCTAGTATTGACGTGTAAATCTAGCATTTACATGAATAGTGAACTAGAGTAATAAGTCTAGAATTAGAATGTTGAATCGGAATTGGATTAGCTAATTTGGCACGGTAAGTATATTGGCATAAATGTGAAATTGGCCATAATTGGGAGTAATTGTCAGGATTAGCAAAATCATGGTTAGTGACACTTCATTTGGTATGGATTACATACCAAAAAGCATAAACATGATATAGAGGGGAAAATGGGCCGTAAGAATAAATGTTGACAATTTACATTAAAAAAGTAATTAGGAAATAAGTAAATTAGGAATAATTTACTTATAGAATTTGGCCTGAATGAGGAAATATAAATATAGACAAATTAAAGGTTTCTTAACGACATCTCTTTTAATGACACACCAGAAAGTTCTAGGGTGACAGAGAGAATAGTGTCTAGGCTTGGGTTTGGAAAATACAAGTTTCCTGCTCTCCCTGGCTATCCCTAACTGATCCGACGGACGGGATGGTTACTTTCAAAACCTGATTTGAAAACTAATCAAAACCCCTTTTGAACTTAGAAAACACGAATATGCCTAACCCGAGGTTCGACTGAGTTGCGATGTAAACCTGCCCGGAACCAACCGGCACATCCAGTATTCGCAACAATATCTGTCTAATGTGAGTGGTAGCGGCTTTAATTTATTTAGTTAAAGCTAGAACAAGAATGGTAGGGTTAAGTAAACTAAGACACTTAACCAGTTCAACATGATAACTAGACTGATGGGTGGGGTTAGGTTCAGACTGACACTTAACACAGTTAAGCTAGAATGGGAGGGTTAAGTCCATAGGAACACTTAACCAACTTAACACAGTTAAGCTAGAATGGGAGGACTAAGTCCATAGAGACACTTAACCAAACTCATGGTAGCAAAACGAGACTTGTAGGGGTTAAGTAAAGTTAATACACTTAGCCAAATTAATATGTTAACTAGACTAGAGGTTGGGGTTAAGTAAAATCTAATACACTTAGCCAATTCTGATATGTTAGCTGGGCTAGACTGTAGGGTTAAGTAAACCAGAACACTTAACCATCAAGTTGTGATAAAGGAATGAGGTTAAGACTAAAACATGAAAGGATAATACTTAACCATTAATAACGTGTTAGTTAAGACAGACGGGCAAGGTTAAGTTAAAAAGGAACACTTAACCAATACAGGGTGAATGGGTAGGGTTAAGTAATAAGAAATACTTAACCAATATAACTTGGTTTGTGGTGGGGTTAAGTCAACATGAATTACTGATAACACTTAACCAGTATAACAGGTTGAATGAAGAGGGTTAAGAATTGACTAATGACACTTAACCAATCCAAATTGACGGGAAAGGGAACTAAGTAGTAAACCTTAGTTAAGAGAACAACGATTCTGGAAACTAAGTGGTAAATCTTAGTTAGTAAAACTAAGTAGTAATTCTTAGTATAACATGGGAAGGAGCGAATGTCCGTCTGAGTAGAAAGAAGGCTCCAACGAATTGGGTTACGAAGCCCGAGGCTTCGAGGGGACGTGAGGGTACTCTTGGTATCCCTCTGTGAGGCTGCAGATGATCCGCCTGGGCCCACAGAGGTTAAGGTCTGCGTAGAAGAACCAGGGGTATGCCTTGGTTGCAATACATGGCAACCTAAAGACTAGGATGGACCGGCGTGATTCGGCGAGCAAACGGTAGCCCTGTGATAGCGACTCGTCGTCTACCATCCATCTTGAGTCAATCGAGATACGTGAAGCGGTAAGGCGGAGAACTCTAAAAGACCATATACTTGCTATTTAGTTATGGGTGAGGATGGCCAGAGGATAGTGGGGCACCGGGGGCCGGCGTATAGTTCTCATTTTTCAAGGTGTGTCTTTCATTAGTTGAGGGAGGGGTCAAGTGGGACCATAGCCACTGGAACAAAAAAAGACCTTAGCATCTACATCGGCAGATATCTGAAAGCTCCCGACCGAGTTCTGTATTCCTTGATTTGCCCTAACACAGGACTCGGACCACACATTTTGGGACATGTGCATCTAGACAAGCGATAACGATTCGCGATACATGCATGGGGAAGTATAGGAACATATACCACTCTAGGTAGTGTGTCCTAGACTTGGGGGCATCGTTCGACAGGTAGCACTTGTTGGACTAGGTGGCATAAATCCTGAATCCGAGAAGCGTTCGGCAGATAACGTAAACTCTAGTTAAATCTAGAAGGCACTTGGTAGAAAACCCTAGGTTAAATCTAGGTAACAAATAAATAAAGGATGCTTGAAGGCGATGGAAAATACAGGGATTGGGATCACGTTAGCGTTACTAGTTGGGACATTGGTTAGCTGGTGCAGAGATAATAGAAATCCGTATAACAAGGAAATGGCGAAGCGGCGAAAGTATTAGAGAACATCCAGTTTATCTTATCTTAGCATATCTTGTGTTCACCTTGTCTAATCTTGCTGACCCTATCATCATGGTGTTATCTTGTATTCAGTTAATTCATGTCGTTTTGTTTTTCCATGTTCATTTGCTAGAAGTTACTGAACTTACTCAGGCTTTATGTCTGACTCTGTTTTTCTTTCGTCTTCTTTTCTTCCGTTCCCCCCCCCCCAGGTAGTAAAGGAGGGGATAGTATAGCTCATGCTAAGTTGGACTGTCACTCTTTCCCGGCTTGAAGATTTGTCGAAGTTTTGCTTGGATCCTCTCTTTCAGATGCTATGGCTGGCTCTTGCTAAAATTGGGGAATACAAATATTGTTTTATGCTTCTTTATTTTGTAAGACAGATGATACTCCGATATTGTAAAGAAATCGTTGTACAAATCATTTTATCAATAAAGCAAAGTTTTATTTTCCGCTCTTTATATTCTGTCTGTCTTGTAATTTATCTGCATCTTTTACCCAAAAATACTCCACAGAACTTAGTGCATTCCCTTTGTGAGTGACACTAACGGACGTGGGGTGTTACATCTGGTATTAGAGCTAAAGGTTACCAGATCAGATAAAGGATTTGAAAAATTATTTTCAAAATGGTTTTTAAAGAAGCATTTTCAAGAGAAAAGATTTGTTTTAAAGATATATTCCCCAAAGCCATACGCACTATCTTCTCTTCCTCTGTTTAAATTCTTGTCTCCTTCTTTCTTGAGTCTCTGGGGCCCCTGACTTTCTGGGAGGTAACCTCATCGAAGGGCAAAGTAGTGCCCGGCTTCCATCCATAGCCGTAGTTGTTTCATCTACGGGCAGTTTTCTTTCGAAGCTTATAGGATTTTCCGGACGATGGAGGCAGTTTTCGAGAGATTTGTCAACATGACAACACATGGAAGGGGATGAGGAGTTTGGCTAAGGAGCAAAACCCTAGGATGAGGAATTCATGGATGTAGATTTTGCTCACGAAGGAGGAAGAAATTATAAAACCTAAGACAAGAGGAAGTATCTTTACTAGGGTATGATAGGGCATATACTTAAGGACAAGGGCAAGAACGAGGATGAGATTTTCAGAAGGACAAGTACATGCTTTCGCCACCAAGCGTACCTAGGAGAAAGGTAGTCCGGTTGGAAGAGTCTAGTTTTCTGTTCGTACTATTTCCTTAGGTTCTAGCGCTTCTCATTTGTTCATATCCACTTCCATAGTTGAGTCTCTGCACCATAGTACTTGTATAGTAGAAAGATCCCACTAGAGTCTCAAGTCCAATTGGTGGTCCGACCAGTTTGTTTTTGGTTAGTAGGGATTTGAGAATAGCTATCGAATTTGCTTATATCATCTCACGTAGATCGTCTAAATTCGGGGGAGATGTTCCTTGGGTTCTTGTCTGATATTGGTTTAGGCGTTTGGGGCTTGTACTTGAGGAATGTCGAGTTCGGTTTGGATGGTTTACGTGAGAGATGAATAGTTGTGGCAGGCACTCCAAAGAGTACGTAGTGACTTTTCGACTTTTATAGTTATGGCATGGCGGATAAGAGGGAAACCTCTAATCATCTTAGTACATATACTTGGTACCGTGATTGACATCTGTTTATTTTGGAAATGGAGATCCGGAACTTCACAATCGTGAAGTTAAATTAGTTAAGATACAGTGGAGTAAAGCTCAAGAGGGATAGATACTAGCGTCATACCCTTTTTCTTAAGGGTGCATCCTTGATTTCTTTGTGTAGGAGCTTTACGCATAATTGTTTGTCTCTTTCCGAAGTATATCACCTAGGTCGTATCTTCGATCCTTAGGTAGAAGCCAATGGATGTAAACATGTATTTTAAAACATGTTATGGTTGATGGTTGCAAGTGGTTGCTAATGGTTGCTTGTGAATGCATATGCATACGTATTAGGCGCTAGATCAGTTCAGACGCTTTCATATTGCATTTACAGATATGTATTTGTTTGTAAGTTGAGCCTGATATGTTATCATATGGATGTTGCATATGGATGAATGGTTGTGCACGCATGTAGTGTTTACATAACTAGGGATGCTTGCATACATGATTGGACGCATGGCACTGACATGATTCGCATTAAGGAGGTCAACTGAATCAGTAGACCGCCTGATTTTGCATTAGATAAAGACATATACACACACTATGCATATGAACATGAAAGCATTAGAAATCTTTTAAGGACAATGGATGCCTGTGAGTGAATGGTTGAGTAGATGGGTGATTGGATGGTAGGACACATTCTTCCTAATTTGAAGATTTCGGGGACGAAATCCTTTTAAGTGGGGGAGAATGTAACACCCCGTAATTCTGTAACACTAGGTTTCACAAATCAGGACAGAATTAAAAGTTAAAGTCAAAATCAAGGGAAACGGGCTGCGCCATTGCGTTCATCTCGGAATTCTGCATGAAAACGAGTCCGAGTTTGCGTAAATCGGAGTCCGTATGAGGAAGATATGGCCTCCGGAAGATTCAGCGAAGTTCAAATTTCAAAACAGGTCAGGTTCAAAATTCAAATCGGACCCAGAATGGGCTGGCCGGGAATTTTCCCGCCTAAGGCACCCAGGTCGACTGGGTAGTCGACCTGGGGGTCGACCCCCCCCCCCCCCGTTTTTCCAGCTTTCTGCACCTGGTTCGTTTTGATGTATTTGGTCACGTTTTCTGACCAGGTTCGTCCGCCTAACACTATATAAACAGCCCTAGTCTTCTCCTCTATTCACAATTCTTTTCTACCCTTATGCTGCAAAGATTCTTGTTAGACATGGCTTCTCCTCCTCCTCTAAAATATATATATATAAATAATATATATATAAAATAAATCAAGACGAGGAAATGCTGCTAAAAGATTTTCAAGAAGAGGTTCAAGTCAAGCTAGGATTCAAGAGGAGGTTCAAACGACTGTTTTTCTATGAATCATAGCAACGCCATCTTTCTGTTCTAATCTAATCTCTGTAAGTCAGTTATTTCTAGATTTGAACGTTTTTCTTTGTTCGTGACATGAAATTAAAGGAATAAAAGAATATGCAAAATCTCTCTCTCTCTCTCTATTCGAATCAGTGCCTATACTCTTGAACCTAATTAAGAACTGTTATGATTCGAGGACAAATAAGACCGTGACTATGAAACTATGGACCTTAAAACCATATGCCTATGACTATGGACATTGCCTATGACTATGAATATTTGCCTATGATTATGAACATTGTCTATGACTATGGACATCAGCTTTGTTTATGAACATTGCCTATGACAGTGACTGTGACTATGAGGATTATTTTCTTGACTAAGCCTATGCCTTTGATTAGGAAATATAAACTATTGCCTATGACATAACAAGGACATCTGAGATTAAACACCTGTGATTCATAACTAGAAAAGTGTTGCTTAAGTTTTGTGACTATGAAATTGGGTCTGAACCCGATCATTTATTCTGTCTATTCTTGGTTATCTTTGGTTTTAGACCTTGGGAATTTACCTATTAAGTTAGGTCTACCCATGTTCTTGAACCTATGCCTCTATTCTGTCTATTCTTGGTTTTAGACCTTGGGAATTTACCTATTTAATTAGGTCTACCCATGTTCTTGAACCGACGTCGTTATTCAACCCTTTTTATGCCAGTTAGTATGTCTATCTTTTGCATAGTATCTTTGTTTCATTCCCTATTTTCTACGAACCTATCTTTGTTTATAATCTAGATTGAATCACGATTATACGAACGGTGGGAATGCGGTTTGGGCAAAATATGAAATTTACTAAAAACGTAGTTTAACTTGGAAATTGGCATAAATTGAGAACATGTATTATGGCATGTTCATAGAGATGCAAATTGGATAAATTTGACATGAATTATAAGATGTGTAATTTGAATCTAGTATTGACGTGTAAATCTAGCATTTACATGAATAGTGGACTAGAGTAATAAGTCTAGAATTAGAATGTTGAATCGGAATTGGATTAGCTAATTTGGCACGGTAAGTATACTGGCATAAATGTGAAATTGGCCATAATTGAGAGTAATTGTCAGGATTAGCAAAATCATGGTTAGTGACACTTCATTTGGAATGGATTACATACCAAAAAGCATAAACATGATATAGAGGGGAAAATGGGCCGTAAGAATAAATGTTGACAATTTACATTAAAAAAGTAATTAGGAAATAAGTAAATTAGGAATAATTTACTTATAGAATTTGGCCTGAATGAGGAAATATAAATTTAGACAAATTAAAGGTTTCTTAACGACATCTCTTTTAATGACACACCAGAAAGTTCTAGGGTGAGAGAGAGAATAGTGTCTAGGCTTGGGTTTGGAAAATACAAGTTTCCTGCTCTCCCTGGCTATCCTTAACTGAACCGACGGACGGGATGGTTACTTTCAAAACCTGATTTGAAAACTATTCAAAACCCCTTTGAACTTAGAAAACACGAATATGCCTAACCCGAGGTTAGACTGAATTGCGATGTAAACCTGCCCGGAACCAACTGGCACATCCAGTATTCACAACAATATCTGTCTAATGTGAGTGGTAGCGGCTTTAATTTATTTAGTTAAAGCTAGAACAAGAATGGTAGGGTTAAGTTAACTAAGACACTTAACCAGTTCAACATGATAACTAGACTGATAGGTGGGGTTAGGTTCAGACTGACACTTAACACAGTTAAGCTAGAATGTGAGGGTTAAGTCCATAGGAACACTTAACCAACTTAACACAGTTAAGCTAGAATGGGAGGGCTAAGTCCATAGAGACACTTAACCAAACTCAAGGTAGCAAAACGAGACTTGTAGGGGTTAAGTAAAGTTAATACACTTAGCCAAATTAATATGTTAACTAGACTAGAGGTTGGGGTTAAGTAAAATCTAATACACTTAGCCAATTCTGATATGTTAGCTGGGCTAGACTGTAGGGTTAAGTAAACCTGAACACTTAACCATCAGGTTGTGATAAAGAAATGAGGTTAAGTCTAAAACATGAAGGGATAATACTTAACCATTAATAACATGTTAGTTAAGGCAGACGGGCAAGGTTAAGTTAAAAAGGAACACTTAACCAGTACAGGGTGAATGGGTAGGGTTAAGTAATAAGAAATACTTAACCAATATAACTTGGTTTGTGGTGGGGTTAAGTCAACATGAATTACTGATAACACTTAACCAGTATAACATGATGAATGAAGAGGGTTAAGAATTGACTAATGACACTAAACCAATCCAAATTGATGGGAAAGGGAACTAAGTAGTAAACCTTAGTTAAGAGAACAACGATTCTGGAAACTAAGTGGTAAATCTTAGTTAGTAAAACTATGTAGTAAATCTTAGTATAACATGAGAAGGAGCGAATGTCCGTCTGAGTAGAAAGAAGGCTCCAACGAATTGGGTTACGAAGCCCGAGGCTTCGAGGGGACATGAGGGTACTCTTGGTATCCCTCTGTGAGGCTGCAGATGATCCGTCTGGGCCCACAGAGGTTAAGGTCTGCGTAGAAGAACCAGGGGTATGCCTTGGTTGCAATTCATGACAACCTAAAGACTAGGATGGACCGGCGTGATTCGGCGAGCAAACGGTAGCCCTGTGATAGCGACTCGTCGTCTACCATCCATCTTGAGTCAATCGAGATACGTGAAGCGGAAAGGCGGAGAACTCCAAAAGACCATATACTTGCTATCTAGTTATGGGTGAGGATGGCCATAGGATAGTGGGGCACCGGGGGCCGGCGTATAGTTCTCATTTTTCAAGGTGTGCCTTTCATTAGTTGAGGGAGGGGTCAAGTGGGAGCATAGCCATTGGAACAAAAACAGACCTTAGCATCTGCATCGGCAGATATCTGAAAGCTCCCGACCGAGTTCTGTATTCCTTGATTTGCCCTGACTCAGGACTCAGACCGCACATTTTGGGACATGTGCATCTAGACAAGCGATAACGATTCGCGATACATGCGTGGGGAAGTATAGGAACATATACCACTCTAGGTAGTGTGTCCTAGACTTGGGGGCATCGTTCGACAGGTAGCACTAGTTGGACTAGGTGGCATAAATACTGAATCCGAGAAGCGTTCGACAGATAACGTAAACTCTAATTAAATCTAGAAGGCACTTGGTAGAAAACCCTACGTTAAATCTAGGTAACAATTAAATAAATGGATGCCTGAAGGCGATGGAAAATACAGGGATTGAGATCACGTTAGCGTTACTAGTTGGGACATTGGTTAGCTGGTGCAGAGATAATAGAAATCCGTATAACAAGGAAATGGCGAAGCGGCGAAAGTATTAGAGAACATCCAGTTTATCTTATCTTAGCATATCTTGTGTTGACCTTGTCTAATCTTGCTGACCCTATCATCATGGTGTTATCTTGTATTCAGTTAATTCATGTCGTTTTGTTTTTCCATGTTCATATGCTAGAAGTTACTGAACTTACTCAGGCTTTATGTCTGACTCTGTTTTTCTTTCGTCTTCTTTTCTTTCGTCCCCCCCCCCCCCCAGGTAGTAAAGGAGGGGATATTATAGCTCAGGCTAAGTTGGACTGTCACTCTTTCCCAGCTTGAAGATTTGTCGAAGTTTTGCTTGGATCCTCTCTTTCAGATGCTATGGCTGGCTCTTGCTAAAATTGGGGAATACAAATATTGTTTTATGCTTCTTTATTTTGTAAGACAGATGATACTCTGATATTGTAAAGAAATCGTTGTACAAATCATTTTATCAATAAAGCAAAGTTTTATTTTCCGCTCTTTATATTCTGTCTGTCTTGTAATTTATCTGTATCTTTTACCCAAAAATACTCCATAGAACTTAGTGCATTCCCTTTGTGAGTGACACTAACGGACATGGGGTGTTACAATTATTAAAAGAGATGTCATTAATACACCTTTCTTTTGTATATAAATAAATTGTTAACAATTTATCCTCAAAGTTTAACCACTTATCCTCAAAGTCCATTTTCCCTTTTTAAAATAAATTTGGCCTATACCCTATACATTTGCCATGCCTACTAATGGACTTGTATTCTAGGCCCAAATCTTGATTTTGCCTATCTTACAGTTTATAGCAATTTAGATCCAACACCCCCATTTACAGTTCATGCCAAAACTAGATTTTATATTCTAGTTTACAGTTTATGCCAAACTAGATTTCATATTCTAGTTCACCGTTTATGCCCAAAACTTAATTTGCATACCAACTACCTATTTTGTGGCCCATTAAACCATTTACCATTTATGCCCGATGTATGTAAATTATGCTAACATACTTATCATGCTTAGTTTAGCCACCCAATTCTGATTTAATATTCTAATTTCAGTTCATGTCAAAACTAGACTTGTTATTCTAATTTTCATCAAATTATGCCAATTTCCAAGTTTAATCAATTTCATGTTTTTCCCCAAAACGTATTCCCATCGTTCGTATAATCGTGATTCAACCTAGATCATAAATAGAGCGAGATTTGTGGATAGAAGGGAATGAGCCAAAATGCCATGAAAGAACAGACATAACAATTGGCATAAGATGACAATTCACAGGCATATAGATATGGTAATATTACGACATAAAAAGGGTTGAATAGTATAGGTTCAAGAACATGGATAGACCTAACTTAATAGGTAAATTCCCAAGATCTAAAACCAAAGAAAACCAAGAATAGACAGAATAGATAAACATGGGTAGACCTAACTTAATAGGTAAATTCCCAAGATCTAAAACCAAAGAAAACCAAGAATAGACAGAATAGATAAACATGGGTTTAGACCCAATTTCATAGTCACAAAACTTAGGCAACACTTTCCTAGTCATGAATCATAGGTGTTTAATCACAGTTGTCCCTATTATGTCCTAGGCAATAGTTTATGTCTCCTAATCAAAGGCATAGGCTTGTGTTCATAGTCAAGGAAATAATCCTCATAGTCACAGTCACAGTCATAGGCAATGTTCATAGACATAGGCAATGTTCATAGTCATAGGCAATGTTCATAGTCATAGGCAATGTTCATAGTCATAGGCAATGCCTAATTGGTCATCGAATCATAACAGTTCTTAATTAGATCCAAAGATATAGGCACAGATTTGAATAGAAAGATTTGGCATATTCTTTTATTCCTTTAATTTCATGTCACGAATAGAGAAAACGTTCAAATCTAAAAGTAACCGACTTACAGAGATTAGATTAGAATAGTAAGATGACATTGCTATGATTCGTGCGACGTTGCTTGAAACCGTTTGAGCTAGCTTTTGATTTTTATCTTGAAGCTTTAATCTTGATTCGAATCTCTTCTGGACAACTTGAGCAGCATAACCTTGTCTTGGACTTTCGTATTATTTTCTTATTTTTATTTATTTATACATTTTCTCAGAAGCAGCATAAGGATAGAAAAGAATTGTGAATAGAGAAGGAGACTAAGGCTGTTTATATAGGATTAAGCGGACGAATCTGGTCAGAATGGCGTCCGGATACAGAAGAACGAACCAAACTCCAGATCTAGAAAAAGCAGGGGGGGTCGACCCCCAGGTCGACTACCCAGTCGACCTGGGTGCCCCAGGTCGACTACCCTGTCGATCTGGGTCTTTGGGCGGGAAAATTCCCGCCCAGCCCAATCTGGGTCTGATTTTCGAATTTGAACTCGTTTTCTGACCTGTTCGAATTTTAAATCGAATTCTGAAACTTCTAAAGACCATAACTCCTTCATACAGAGTCCGATTAACGCAAACTCGGACTCTATCTCATGCAGAATTCCGAGACGAACGCAATGGCGCAGCCCGTTTCCCTTGATTTTGATTTTAAAATTTAATTCTGCCTTGATTTGTGAATCTTAGTGTTACAGAATTACGTGTTGTTACATTCTCCCCCACTTAAAAGGATTTCGTCCCCGAAATCTTCAAGTTAGGAAGAATGTGTCCTACCATCCAATCACCCATCTACTCAACCATTCAATCACAGGCATTCATTGTCCTTAAAAAGATTTCTAATGCTTTCATGTTCATATGCATAGTGTGTGTATATGTCTTTATCTAATGCAAGATCAGGCGGTCTACTGATTCAGTCGACCTCCTTAATGCGAATAATGTCAGTGCCATGCGTCCAATCATGTATGCAAGCACCCCTAGTTATGTAAATACTACATGTGTGCATAGACATTCATCCATATGCAACATCCATGAATTTCTCATCCTAGGGTTGTGCTCCCTAGCCAAACTCCGCATCCCCTTCGGTGTGTAACCATGTTGACAAATATTTCGAAAGCTGCTTCAATCGTACAGAAAACCCTATAAGCTTGAAAGAAAACTAGCCGCAGGTGAAACTACTACGGTTATAGATGGAAGTCGGGCACTACTTCGCCCTTCAATGAGGTTACCTCCCAGAAAGCCAGGAGCCCCAGAGACTCAAGAAAGAAGGTGATAAGAATTCAAACAGAGGAAGAGAAGATAGTGCGTATGGCTTTGGGGAATATGCCTTTAAAACAAATCTTTTCTCTTGAAAATGCTTCTTTTAAAACCGTTTTGAAAATGATTTTTCAAATCATTTATCTGATCTGGTAACCTTCAGCTATGATACCACGTGTAACACCCCACATCCGTTAGTGTCACTCACAAAGGGAATGCACTAAGTTTTGTGGAGCATTTAGGGTAAAAGATGCAGATAAATTACAAGATAGACAAAAATTAAACAGCGGAAAATAAAACTTTGCTTTATTGATAAAACAGTTTGTACAATGATTTCTTTACAATATCAGAGTATCATCTGTCTTACAAAATAAAGAAGCATAAAACATCATTTATATTCCCCAATTTTAGCAAGAGCCAGCCATAGCATCTGAAAAGAGAATCCAAGCAAACTTCGACAAATCTTCAAGCTGGGAAAGAGTGACAGTCCAACTTAACCTGAGCTATACTATTCCCTCCTTTACTACCTGGGGGGGGGGGGGGGGACGGAAGAAAAGAAGACGAAGGGAAAACAGAGTTAGACATAAAGCCTGAGTAAGTTCAGTAACTTCTAGCATGTGAACATGGAAAAACAAAACGACATGAATTAACTGAATACAAGATAACGCCATGATGATAGGGTCAGCAAGATTAGACAAGATAATCACAAGATATGCTAAGATAAGATAAACTGGATATGCTCTAGTACTTTCGCCGCTTCGCAATTTCCTTGTTATACTGGTTTCTATATCTCTGCACCACCTAACTAGTGCCCCAACTAGTAACGATAACGTGATCCCAATCCCTGTATTTTCCATTGCC
Source organism: Allium sativum (assembly GCA_030737875.1). Classification (NCBI taxonomy): domain Eukaryota; kingdom Viridiplantae; phylum Streptophyta; class Magnoliopsida; order Asparagales; family Amaryllidaceae; genus Allium; species Allium sativum. The sequence goes on along the minus strand of CM060926.1, from coordinate 279,857,990 downwards.
TTCAGGCATACATTTATTATTTATTACCTAGATCTAATTTAGGGTTTTCTATCAAGTGCTTTCTAGATTCAACTAGAGTTTCCGCTATCTGCTGAACGCTTCTCGGATTCAGGGTTTATGCCACCTAGTCCAGCTAGGGATTATGCTACCTGTCGAACGATGCCCCCAAGTCTAGGACACACTACCTAGAGTGGTATATGTTCCTATACTTCCCCACACATGTATCACGAATCGTTATCGCTTGTCTTGATGCACATGTCCTGTAATGTGCGGCCCGAGTCCTGTGGCAGGGCAAATCAAGGAATACAGAACTCGGTCGGGAGCTTTCAGATATCTGCCGATGCAGATGCTAAGGTCTGTTTTTGTTCCAGTGGCTATGGTCCCACTTGACCCCTCCCTCAACTAATGAAAGGCACACCTTGAAAAATGAGAACTATACGCAGGCCCTCGGTGCCCCGCTATCCTATGGCCATCCTCACCCATAACTAGATAGCAAGTATATGGTCTTTTGGAGTTCTCCGCCTTTCCTCTTTACGTATCTCGATTGACTCAAGATGGATGGTAGACAACGAGTTGCTATCACAGGGCTACCGATTTCTCGCCGAATCACGCCGGTCCATTTTAGTCTTTAGGTTGCCATATATTGCAACCAAGGCATACCCCTGGTTCTTCTAACGCAGACCTTAACCTCTGTGAGCCCAGGAGGATCATCTGCAGCCTCACAGAGGGATACCAAGAGTACCCTCACGTCCCCTCGAAGCCTCGGGCTTCGTAACTCAATTCGTTGGAGCCTTCGTTTTAATCAGACGGACGTTCGCTCCTTCCCGTGTTATACTAAGAATTACTACTTAGTTCTGCTAACTAAGGTTTACCACTTAGTTTCCAGAATCGTTGTTTTCTTAACTAAGGTTTACTACTTAGCTCCTTTTAACTAAGGTTTACTACTTAGTTCTCTATCTCGCCAATTTGGATTGGTTAAGTGTCCTTAGTCAATTCAAGCTAACTTAACCCTCTCCATTTATCCTGATAAACTGGTTAAGTGTATTCAATAACTCATGTTGACTTAACCCTACCACAAACCAAGTTATATTGGTTAAGTATTTCTTATTACTTGACTCTATTCATCCTGTACTGGTTAAGTGTTCCTTTTTAACTTAACCTTGCTCGTCTGTTTTAACTAACCTGTTATTAATGGTTAAGTATTATCCCTTCATGTTTTAGACTTAACCCCATTCCTTTATCAAAATCTGATGGTTAAGTGTTCAGGTTTACTTAACCCTACGGTCCAGCCCAGCTAACATATCAAATTGGCTAAGTGTATTAGAATTTACTTAACCCCAACCTCTAGTCTAGTTAACATGTTAATTTGGCTAAGTGTATTAACTTTACTTAACCCCACCTTCTAGTCTAGTTAACATGTTAATTTGGCTAAGTGTTTTCTTAGTTACTTAACCTCTACAAATCTTGTCTTGTTACCATGAGTTTGGTTAAGTGTCCCTATGGACTTAGCCCTCCATTCTAGCTTAACTGTGCTAAGTTGGTTAAGTGTTCCTATGGACTTAACCCTCCCGTTCTAGCTTAACTGTATGAACCTAACCCCACCCACCAGTCTGGTTATCATGTTGAATTGGTTAAGTGTCTTAGTTAACTTAACCCTACCATTCTTGTTCTAGCCTTAACTAAATAAATTAAAGCCGCGACCACTCACATTAGACAGATATTGTTGTGACTACTGGATGTGCCGGTTGGTTCCGGGCAGGTTTACATCGCAACTCAGTCTAACCTCGGGTTAGGCATATTCGTGTTTTCTAAGTTCAAAGGGTTTTGACTAATTTTCAAATCAGGTTTTGAAAGTAACCATCCCGTCCCTCGGATCAGTTAGGGATAGCCAAGGAGAGCAGGAAACTTGTATTTTCCAAACCCAAGCCTAGACACTATCCTCTCTGTCACCCTAGAACTTTCTGGTATATGTATTATTAAAAGAGATGTCATTAATAAACCTTTCTTTTGTATATAAATAAATTGTTAACAATTTATCCTCAAAGTTTAATCACTTATCCTCAAAGTCCATTTTCCCTTTTTAAAATAAATTTGGCCTATACCCTATACATTTGCCATGCCTACTAATGGACTTGTATTCTAGGCCCAAATCTTTATTTGCCTATCTTACAGTTTATAGCAATTTAGATCCAACACCCCCATTTACAGTTCATGCCAAAACTATATTTTATATTCTAATTTACAGTTTATTCCAAACTAGATTTCATATTCTAGTTCACCGTTTATGCCCAAAACTTAATTTGCATACCAACTACCTATTTTGTGGCCCATTAAACCATTTACCATTTATGCCCGATGTATGTAAATTATGCTAACATACTTATCATGCTTAGTTTAGCCAACCAATTCTGATTTAATATTCTAATTTCAGTTCATGTCAAAACTAGACTTGTTATTCTAATTTTCATCAAATTATGCCAATTTCCAAGTTTAGTCAATTTCATGTTTTTCCCCAAAACGTATTCCCATCGTTCGTATAATCGTGATTCAACCTAGATCATAAATAGAGCTAGATTCATGGATAGAAGGGAATGAGCCAAAATGCCATGAAAGAACGGACATAACAATTGGCATAAGATGACAATTCACAGGCACATAGATATGGTAATATTACGACATAAAAAGGGTTGAATAGTATATGTTAAAGAACATGGATAGACCTAACTTAATAGGTAAATTCCCAAGATCTAAAACCAAAGAAAACCAAGAATAGACAGAATAGATAAACACGGGTAGACCTAACTTAATAGGTAAATTCCCAAGATCTAAAACCAAAGAAAATCAAGAATAGACAGAATAGATAAACATGGGTTTAGATCCAATTTCATAGTCACAAAACTTAGGCAACACTTTCCTAGTCATGAATCATAGGTATTTAATCACGGTTGTCCCTATTATGTCCTAGGCAATAGTTTATGTCTCCTAATCAAAGGCATAGGCTTGTGTTCATAGTCAAGGAAATAATCCTCATAGTCACAGTCACAGTCATAGGCAATGTTCATAGTCATAGGCAATGCCTAATTGGTCATCGAATCATAACAGTTCTTAATTAGATCCAAAGATATAGGCATAGATTCGAATAGAAAGATTTGGCATATTCTTTTATTCCTTTAATTTCATGTCACGAATAGAGAAAACGTTCAAATCTAAAAGTAACCGACTTACAGAGATTAGATTAGAATAGAAAGATGGCGTTGTTATGATTCGTGCGACGTTGCTTGAAACCGTTTGAGCTAGCCTTTGATTTTTATCTTGAAGCTTTAATCTTGATTCGAATCTCTTCTGGATAACTTGAGCAGCATAACCTTGTCTTGGACTTTCGTATTATTTTCTTATTTTTATTTATTTATACATTTTCTCAGAAGCAGCATAAGGATAGAAAAGAATTGTGAATAGAGAAGGAGACTAAGGCTGTTTATATAGGATTAGGCGAACGGATCTGGTCAGAATGGCGTCCGGATACAGAAGAACGAACCAGACTGCAGATCTGGAAAAAGCAGGGGGTCGACCCCCATGTCGACTACCCAGTCGACCTGGGTCTTTGGGCAGGAAAATTACCGCCCAGCCCAATCTGGGTCTGATTTTCGAATTTGAACTCGTTTTCTGATCTGTTCGAATTTTAAATCGAATTCTGAAACTTCTGAAGACCATAACTCCTTCATACGGAGTCCGATTAATGCAAACTCGGACTCTATCTCATGCAGAATTCCGAGATGAACGCAATGACGCAGCCCGTTTCCCTTGATTTTGATTTTAAAATTTAATTCTGCCTTGATTTGTGAATCTTAGTGTTACAGAATTACGGGGTGTTACAAGTAGTTAAGAGTTTTGTTACATTGTAAAGAATTACTAATTATACTAATGAATGATAATATGTCCATAATATTTATAGATTGTAATAAAATAATTGTTGAGTTTAGAAAGACATTTGTCTAGTTTATATGTCAAAACAATGACATCGACTATGGAGACACAAATAATAGTGTATGTTCTTTCTAATTTATGAATATACATAAGTGTCATCTTCAGAGGAGTACATGTATGTGATTGATGAGGATTCATCCTTAGTTTGATTCCTCCAAAATTCCTCCACCTACTTTTTAGTTTGGAGATCTTGGTAGTTATTTTGTGTAAATACTATTTTCTTATCATGTTACTAAGTTCATAAATGTGCATATTATTTTGAAACTTCTAAACCTTTCAAAACTATTTTTCAAATTCAACATACTAACTTGTTTTAAAATTAGAAGTCTTGAACAATTATAAAATGATTTATGTGATAATAAGATCTTACCTAGTAAATACAATAACAAGTTGGTAGGAAAATTTCAAGTGAATCAAATGGGAGATTTTGATAATTACTCACTTTATCTAACAAACGACCATAGATACATATCGACCTAATTGAGCTACTACATTGTTATGCTAGAACCGTTACTAAATAAGGGCAGTTTGGTTAAGGTGCCCATTAAGTTTCAAAATACACAAACTATTAAGAATAATTATGTAGATATCTGCGTTATAGGCAGGATAAGGATAATGCTGACTCATACACTCGCAGGATATGGATTATGCTGACTCATACACTTAATGATATCTGTGTCATAGGCAGGATAAGGATAATGCTGACTCATACATTCGCAGGATATGGATCATGCTTGCTCATACATTTAATGCTTTCCTTTTATATTATTTTTCCTTTATATCTTATTAAAGGGAAATTATTATTGCTTGTTTTAACCGCGTGTACTCCATCTATATAAAGGACTGTAATGTAAATCAAGGGGCAAGGAATAAGATTACAAAATTTCATCTTTTCTACAATCTCTCATACTATTAGAAATTCTATCATGGTATCAGAGCCAAGTTAAAAAGAGGGGAGAAAATAAAAAAAAAGTTTTTCTTTCGGTTTTTTTCGTATGCCCTTGTTGTTGTTCAAGTCTTTGTTGCATGCCTTGGTTTCGTTGCATTGGTCACTGCACTCTTGGTTGTAATTCTTGTTATGAGATTTTTCTCGACAACTGCTATGTATTGTTTTCTTTGGGTCCTTTTAAGAAACTAGTTTAGTAATATTACACCCTACGTGGTGTGTGTAGTGGTTGGTCCACTTTAGGAACCATTAATGTGGTCGGTTCACTATAAAAACCGTTTGTTAGGGTATGTGTAGTGGTTGGTCCACTTTAAAAACCATTAATGTGGTCAGTTCACTATAAAAACCATTTGTTAGGGTGTGTGTAGTGGTTGGTCCACTTTAAAAACCATTAATGTGGTCGGTTCACTGTAAAAACCATTTGTTAGGGTGTATGCAGTGGTTGGTCCACTTTAAAAACCATTAATGTGGTTGGTTCACCATAAAAACCGTAGTGGTTAGTCTACTTTAAAAACAATTAATGTGGTCGGTTCACCATAAAAACCGTAGTGGTTGATCCATTTTAAAAACCATTAATGTGGTTGGTTCACCATAAAAACCGTAGTGGCTGGTCCACTTTAAAAACAATTAATGTGGTTGGTTCACCATAAAAACCATTTGTAAAAATGAAATTGTTGAAGGCTTGAAGTGAATGTAGTGTGTCAAGTTTCAAGTTTCCAAGATTCAAGTTGCAAGTTTCAAGTCTCTCTGTCACATGTTTCAACATCTTCACAATTGGGGGATATTTCTATGGCATATGTTCCGACGGGTCATCAATTGGCAGATATATTGACAAAAAGCTCTTGGACGTCAACAATTTACATTGTTATTGTGCAAGTTGGGCATTTGTGATTTACATGCTCCAACTTGAAGAGGAGTGTTAAGAATATTTATATAAATATCTGCGTCATAGGCAGGATAAGGATAATGCTGACTCATACATTCGCAGGATATGGATCATGCTGACTCATACACTTAATGATATCTGCATCATAGGCAGGATAAGGATAATGCTGACTCATACATTCGCATGATATGGATCATGTGACTCATACACTTAATGCTTTCCTCTTATATTATTTTTCCTTTATATCTTATTAAAGGGAAATTGTTATTGCTTGTTTTAACCTCATGCACTCCATCTATATAAAGGACTGTAATGTAAATCAAGAGGCAAGGAATAAGATTACAAAATGTCATCTTTTCTACAATCTCTCATACTATTAGAAATTCTATCAACACCCTGTTTTAAATTTGTAAATTAGGTCCTTATTTTTCGAAAATCATAAAAAAAAATCAATGTAAAAAACTATCAAACATCAAAAATTAATTTAATATTTAATCTTCTTCATATACATGAAAAATACGAACAAATTCTTCAAAAGAAAAAAAATCACATTTTAGTCAAAATGTAGGAAATCATGCATTTTTTCATAAATTGCAGACATCAAAAATGTTGCATGATGGTTTTTCCAACAAAAGAAAACAAGAAGCCTAGGAGAGCCTATAGGCATTTATTAAATTTTTGCTAGTTGTTTGAAACCTTGAAATTCAGTGCCAATACTTATTCAATTATCACATCACTGCACAAAAATAGTCAAAAAATTGATGAACATTGCATACAAAGGAAAAAATTACCACTTCCAATAAAATTGAAGAAACATAAGAAACTATACATAAAAATTGCAGATAAAATTGTAAACATATCTACAATTTTTCTATGTTCCGAGACATGTCTATGTCTACAATACTCTGTAGAATAGTTGTAGATATGTCTGCAGACTCTGCACTTATTCACAATAGTGCAGACATTTCTGCACCTGTTTTTATCCTTTTTTATTACATACAATACATTATGTGAATAATTGCAGATGTGTCTTCACTTATTCAGTGTCAGCCCTGGGCAAATCGAAGCCCTAGGCCATAAAAAAATCCAAGCCCAATTTTTTTTGTAGAGTTGGAAGGCATATGCAAAATTAAAATAAAGTAAACAAAACTGAACCTAGCTAAACTCGAACTCTGGTTGAAGACCAAGAAGTTGTGTGCGCTACCATAAGACCACAACAATTTCACACTCAAAAAGACAAATATATAAAATATATATCCCTTTTAATTAGAAAACCCTATACTTTGAGGCCCCCACCTCCTCCCGGATCTGGGACCCTAAGCGATCGCCTAAGTCATCTATGCCCAGGGCTAGGCTTGAACTTATTCGAAATAAGTGCAGATATTTCTACAATGATGTTTGCAATTTTTTATGTAGCTGTACAAAAAAGCACAAACATAAATTGCTATAGAAAAATAGGGATGCGCTTTGCATATAAAATTAGGAAGGGAGCTGCTTTTCATTATGTTTCATTTTAGGGATGACTTTCTAATATTCACTACTAAATAACCAATAGTTATAGTTGGCTATAGAGTTTATATGTTCAGTTACAAGAAATATAAGAACCATAAAACTATATCAATATAAGATAGTTGCACAAAATAATGAGCTAATTTGAAAGGTCATTGACTGTAGAAATTAACTTACTAGCAAATGAAATCACTCATGATTCAAAAGGTCACCGTGGTAAAAAAAATTAGTTTACCAATGTATGAAACTGGGATTATTGTGGTAATACCGCTATCATTGTTGCAAATGCCATTATCGTACCATTTCTACTGGTAAGTTACTTGCATATCATTATCATTATGATTTATCACCATATACGTGAATTGGTAAATGTTACACTATTAATGGTTAGTTTGTTGTGAAATAAACAGTCATATGAAATATACATGAGAGGAATACATTTTCACTACATAGGCCTCTTTATGTATAGATTTTGGAGATCTAGGATTAATTTAACCCCACGATGTGAACCTAAACAGAAATATTAAAAAAAACTCGATATTGTTGCATACTCGCTCTTATGATTTACATGTAGTACAACACTTTCTCTTGAATATGCGTCTTTCAAATTCTAAAGGCTCTAGTAACTTGAAGTTACCATGTATATTTATTCAGTCGATATTATAAACACACACTGCATATCGTGTCATTGAAAATTATTGTTAGGAAAACCTTGAAAAAGGAAAAAATTATAACTTGTAAAATCATAAATTTAAAATGATATTCCTTATAAAGGGTTTGAAACTTCAGGATCAAAGTAAAAATTCACTAAAACCTTCTAAGAAAAACTCAGTGGGAAAATCTTAGTGAAGGAAAAATAGTATATTTTCATATTTTAATATCTTATTTCATTAATTTTTTTGGATACCTTCGGATCAGGACAATTCCTCGTTAAAACCTTGTTAGGAAAAACCCAGTGGGAAAAATATTAATTAAGAAAAAATAATACAACTTGGTATAAAATATTTTAAGGTTTTGTTCCAGAAGATGTCTCATATTTCTAAATTAGGATACTACCTCGTTATACTAAGAAAAAACCAGTGAAAAAAATTATTAATGTAGGAAAAGGAGTGCAATATAATATGTCATAATCTGGAAATTTACCCCATCAAATGGAGTATGATACTTATGGATCAATATAACGTTTAGCCTTACTAACAAAACTCAATGAGAATAAATCTTAATAAAGGAAAAAAAATACATTATGATTGTAAGGGTTGATCATTCCCTTTCAGCGGAAAAACCTCAATGGGATCCTGCAATGATGTGATAGAACAAATAGATTGAAATGATTATCAATCATAGATCACAAAAAAAATAAAGGAAACAGAGAACACACAAATTTATAGTGGTTCCCCTATCGCGGGATAGTTTATGTCCACTTCAATGGGGAAGAGATTTTATTAATATTCAAGAGATTACAGAGTTTTTAAAGTAGAGCAAAGAATGAAGAAATATAGATGATCTCATGTCATAGGAATAACATCCTCTATGTCTCTCTTTAAATAGAGAAAAAATTACTTGGGGATAAGGTTTATGTAAATAAATCAATTCATGGAAGGCGAATATTCCCATTAATTTTATTGTCATGTTATTGATTGATAACTTTCCCTTTTCTCCGTCAATCAATCATTTTCCCAATTTAATTTCTTTCCATTTCTTCTTTGATGAAACATGGCAACAAAATAAGTGGCAAATCTCCAATATCCCTTTCTCCTTAATATTCCTTTCCATTTCTTTCTTGCACAAAACGGGTAACCAAATTACCCTGAATATCTCCAAAAATCTAATTATTTTTTTGGAAATATTGTATTCACGAAAAATTCCAATAATCTCCACCTTGATACAATATCTCTTGCAACCAAGAGTCTCCAATGTAAATGCTTCCCAATAAATTCCTGAAAAAGCCACCCCTCATTGCACTTTGTCAGTGAACTTCGGCAAGGCCACCGCCAACCAACAAAGTAGACATTGTGCTACCATCTTCTCTTGACATTGTGCAACCAACTCCTATCTCTTCATACAAGAAGAATACCACATCTTCTCTTGACTTCAACCAAGTCACTCTCTTCCCATAGTGCCACCATGTGGCATTTAGCACTTCATCAAGTGAATCAAGTTCGAGCAATGCTTGAACTTAGTAGCAGGTAATGCCTTCGTAAACATGTCCGCTGCATTGTTACTTATGTGAATCTTCTGAAGACAAACTAACTTCTCCTCATTCATAGAGATAAGAAAAGACTCTCTTACCTCTATATGCTTTTTTCTAGAACTGAAAGCCAAATTTTTAGCTAAATGAATTGCACTTTGACTTTCACAATTCACCAAACAAGCATCTTGTATGAAGCCCAAATCACACAATAACTTCTTCAAATAAATGCCTCTTTATCTGCCTCAACTGCAGCTATCAACTCTGCTTCTACAGTAGACAAAGCAACTATAGTCTGCAACCTCGCTCTTCAACTAATAGTTGTTCCTCCAAGTGTGAACACATATCCTGAGGTTGACTTCCTTCTATCTCTATCTCCGGCATAGTATGAATCACAAAATCCGACAAAGTTGAAATCTTTATTTCTGCCGCAAAAAACAAGCCCATAATCTGATGTTCCTCTAAGATATCTAAAAATGTACTTCACAGCCTCTCAATGCAATTTCCCCGGATTTGCTGTATATCTATTAACTAATCTTACAACCTGAGCAATGTCAGGTCTAGTGCACACCATAGCATACATCAAGCTACCTACTAAACTTGCATAAGGCACCTTTTTCATATAGGCCTTGCCCTTTTCTGAGATCGGAGAACCCTTCTTAGAAAACTGTATATGCAAAGGCATGAGTGTACTAATATCCTTTTCTCCATCCATGCTGAACCGAGCAAGCACCTTTTGAATATATTCCTTTTGAGTAAGTGTAAAACCTCGTGTTTTCTGTAAATATTAAAGTAAAAAATTAAAGAATAAATAATTACAAATGTGAGAACTAAGGTAAATGGGTTACGCCATTACGTTCGTCTCGGAATTCTGCTTGAGACAGAGTCCAAGTTTGCATAAATCAGACTCCGTATGGAGGAGTTATGACTTTCAGAAGATTCAAGAATTTAAACAAACAACTCAAATTAAAGTTCAGAAAATTCAAAATTCAAAATTCAAAATTCAAAATCAGAAGCAGGCTGGGCGGGAATTTTCCCGCCCAAGGCCAGGTCGACCAGGAGGGCGACAAGGGGGTCAACCTGGGGGTTGACCTCCCCCTCAGGCCAGATCTAAAAACTGAAGTGTTTCTTCCTGTGATGATTTGCTGTTTCATTAGGGCTTGTGTGGCAAGTTCTGGTTGGTTCTCTTAGGTTTGAATAGCCTTGATTTGCCCTGGGTTGATCTGACGGCTCCTATTAAATCAAACTTCTATATAAGCAACCTAAATGTAAACCCTAAGCCACACAAAAATATTCCTAAGATCGTCATGCTGTCAGTACTCAACCTAGAGTAGCCGCCATTCTCCATCAACTAGAAAGCAAGTTAGGAATTGCAAATCAAATCTACTTCAGCTAAGAGAATTCAACGTTTACAACAAAGGAGAGCTATTCAATTTCAGAATACAGATCCCAGAACTCAAGACTAGTCTACTTTTTGTATGTCCAGTTATCATTTAGACCTAAACGATATTGGAATTGCGACTAAATAACTAGATGTAGAACAACGCCCTATGTAAATTTATGCCTATCCTTTTTGTTAAAACTGAATTGATTAAGACTATGACTCTTATCATGTTAAGTTTATGACCATGTTTTATGTAATTTGATGATAAATTGGCGATGACATATTGTAATTTGGCGATGGGATATCATATTGTGTAATTTGGCGATGACATGCCATATTGTATAATTTGGCGATGGATGTCATATTGTGTAATTTGGCGATGGCATGCCATATTTTATAATTTGGCGATGGATATCATGTTATGTAATCTGGCAATGACATACCATATTGTATAATTTGGCAATGACATTCCAAGTTGTATGATTTGGTAATGACACCTATATGTTGTATGACAATTTGGGAATTTTGCTATGTTTATGCAAGTTTAACCATGTTCACATACATGACCTAAACTACATGCTAATATGATTATGAATTCATGTTAAATTTGATCCAACTAATTTGCAAGTTCGCAACTACATGCCTAATTTTAAGTTTATGTAGTTATATGTAAAATCCCTATTTCATGATTCATGTTGAGTAGATCTAAATTTGCAAGCTCATAATTGAATGTATATTGTTCTATGCCAAATTCATATGATACATGTGTAGTTAGATCCATATTTTATGATGTTGGAATTATTACTTGTTCCTCTTTTTTCCCTTTTGTGTATAAGTTAGGCTATGTATCGAGCCTAACATTTTATGTGATTTATGCGAACGTTTAACGGGGGTAACGTTGTGGAAAAAACATGAAATTACCTATAATTGGCATATTTGGCTCATAAACATGTAAATGTTTTATGAAATAAAGTGGTATAAATTTTTATACCTAAAATTATGAACTTGATTTAAAGGGAAAGTGGGCTTGACTTGAATGACAATAATTTACATATAAATATAAAGAGGTAAATATGTAAATTTAGAAAAGATGAATATGCCTAACCCGAGGTTAGATTGAGTTACAGTGTAAGACTGCCCGGAACCGCCATGCACATCCAGCAACTGTAACAATATATATCTAATGTGAGAGGTTAGTGCATCGAGCCCAAAAGAACCCGAGGTTAGACTGAGTTGCAGTGTAAAACTGCCCGGACCCGACTGGCACATCCAGTAACCGCAATAATACCTGTCTACTGTGAGTGGTTGGTGCTTTAATGAATGAATTAAAGCTAAGTCAGGAATGGTAGGGTTAAGTTAATTAAGGCAACACTTAACCAATACAACATGTTTGCTAAACTGATGGGTGGGGTTAGGTTAACTTGGACACTTAACCAATTTAACATGTTGATTAGGAAACCCTAGTAACGGGGATCCATTTCAGCAGTAACCCACATAGATGTATCATGGTACCCTGAAATAGACAGGGTGGGGCATGATTACTGGGCTGATTATAAGCGGTCAAAACAATGGCGGTTGGTGCGGCAGTGTAGGTTCCAACGGAGTACGGGCGTGCATGTACTCCGGAGTGGAAATAGCAGGCACTGGGCATCAGTAGTTATACACTGTGCATCTGAATAATGTCGGGTTGCCACCATAGGATTTGATACACCCCATGGTGGGATCAACACATGTATCTACAATCGAGCGGGGCCGTATGACACAAGTAGTAAATGCGTGCGAGTAGGAGCCGATCGATAAAAAGGGATCACTCGGTTTAAACTCATAATGATGGTTGAAATATCTAGTAGGTGCAGAGAATATGGACATGAGTGCGACAACATGATTAGTTTATCTTGCCTTATCCTATGTTACCTTAGTTCCTTGTTATTGTCCTGTGTCCAGCTTATTCAAGTCATGGTTCTCTTATCAGTTTACATGCTGAAAAATCACTGGACTTACCAGACTTATGTCTAACCCATTTTTCTTTCGCTCTCTTTTCTTCCATTCCCCCCCACCTCAGGTACCCAGGGAGGGAGTAGCTCAGCTTAATTTTGGACCATTCATCTTTCCAAGCTTGAAGACTTTGTGATGTATAGCTTGGAACCTCCTATCTTTGGCTATGGCTTTGGACACACTCCTACTTGGGGATTTATGCAGTTTTATTTTGTTTTATGCTTCTTTATGTTATAATCAAGACAAAGATTTTGATGTAATGATATGTAAGTTGTTTTGAGACAGTTTGCTATAATGTTTTTGTTATAAACCACGAATGAAATAAATCTAGTTTTTCCGCTGCTTATATATGTCTGTCTTGTAAATTATCTGTGTCTTTTACCTATAATGTTCCACCAAAATTAAGGCATTCCCTTTGTGAGTGACCTTAACAGAGGTGGGTTGTTTCACTTGGTATCAGAGCAAAGGTTTACCAGATCAGATAAAAATTTTGAAAACTGTTTTTCAAAAAGAAGTTTAAAGAAGCAATTTTCAAGAAAAAGTGTTTTTGTTTTGAAAAGGCATAATCCCGCAAAGTCATATGCACTATCTTTCTATCCTTTGTTTTGAATCTTTCCTTTTTCGTTTCAGCATGTCTGGGTTTCATAATCTTCCAGAGGGCGTGCCAGTACCTGGCTGGTTCAGAAGGTACCTAGAGGCTAGGACTAATGTCGCAGGCCCAGCAGACGTTCCTCCTCCCCCAGCTGCTGCGGTTCCTCCTCCTTCGCCTCGTGCAAATGCTTTCTCAAAAATGTTTAGGGACTTTCGGGCCATGGGTGGAAATAATTTCAATGGAAATGAATCCTTCGTGGAAGCAAGAAACTAGCTCAAAGAAACTGAGGATTTGTTTGATATCTTCGAAGCGGATGATAGGCAGAAGATGCAGTTGGCCGTATGGTTGCTCAAAGATGAAGCTTCCTATTGGTGGGAATTTACTAACGCTGAAAGACCAATTGAAACTTGGATGGATTTCAGAATGAGGTTTGAAATGAAATTCCTCTCATAAGTTGAATGAAGCCTACAAATGGAGAAGTTCTTAGCTCTCAAACAGGGGAGTATGTCGGTCAAGGAATACGTCAACCAATTGGCTAGGTTCGGATTGGAGTTAGTGAACACTCCACATAAGAAGGCTCTCCGTTTTGTTAAAGGATTGAATGAGCCACTGCACAGCATAGCTATGTCCCATATACCTATGGGTGCAACTTATGAGAGACTGGTGGACATGGCACTATTACAAGAGGAAGATAAGAGTGGCAAGAAAGAGATAAAGGTGGAAGTACCTCAAGATAAGAAAGTGGAAGGATTACAGAGCAAGAAGACAGATTCCAAGAAGGGCGAGAAGAACAACAAACCCTGTGACAAGAGGAAGTGTAATTTTTGTGGCATTCCTGGACATCTGGTTAAGGACAGCAAAAAGAAGAAGAGGAAGATGGGTAGCTGTTTCCATTGCGGTAAGACAGGACACATGGCTAAGGAATGCCCAAGAAAGCAAGGGCAAGGGCAGAGAACTGGATCTACATATGGAGGGCAGGTTCACGCTCTCATGCCACCTCCGCAATAACGAGGTAGAAAAATTTCTGTTGAGAGTTTAGTTTATCTTTTTGATCATCTTGTTGTACACTCTTTGATTCTGGCGCATCGCACTCTTTTATATCTACTGCTTTAGTTGAATCTCTACACCTAAACACCAGTTTAGTAAAGGATCCCTTGGTTGTTTCAAATCCAATTAGGGGCTCAACCTATTTGTCAATGATTTGTTTGGATTTGTAAATTTCTATACTAAGTGTGGGATTTAGATGTAATGCCTATGTTTTGGGCTTCACGGGCTATGGGTTGATTCTAGGCATGGATTGACTATCCAGTATTGGTGCCATCCTCGATTGTGAAAAGAGAGTGGTTAGACTCATGACTTGCCTCGATAACACTGTCGAAATTTCTTGTAATCCCATGAACTCTGTTATGCTTATCTATCTAGAATCTCTTGATGCGTCTGTTGAGAATTTGCAGTCTGTTAGAGTAGTCCATGAATACTCGGATGTCTTTGAAGAGGTGAAGGGCTTACCTCCGAAGCGGGAGATAGATTTCCGCATATACCTCGTTGATAATGCAAAACTCATTGCTTTACCCGTTAGACATATGGCTCCAAGGGAGAGGAAAGAACTCAGCAAGCAGGTTAAAGAGTTGCTTGAGAAGGAGTTTATAAGGCGGAGTATTTCTGAGTGGGGTGCTCCAGTAGTGTTCGCAACTAAAGCAGACAGTTCGCTTTGCCTATGCGTTGACTATCGGGAGCTAAACAAGATGACCAAGAAGAATAGGCACCCACTCCCAAGAATAGACGACTTGTTCGATCAGCTTGTAGGTGTATCGATTTTCTCCTAACTAGATCTAGCTACCGGGTTTCATCAGCTAAGAGTGGCTAAAGACAACATTGATAAGACCGCGTTCAGAATTCCGGATGGTTTCTTCGAGTGGCTTGTCATGCCTTTCGGCCAGACAAACACACCTGCTTATTTCGTTGACTTAATGAGCAGGGTGTTCAAGGAGTTCCTCAATAAGTTTGTGGTGGTCTTCGTAGATGACATTTTGATTTTCTCAAAGAGTGAGGAAGGGCATGCTCATCATTTAAAAGAAGTCATGGATACTCTTCGAGCATATCAATTGAAAGCCAAATTCTCCAAATGCCATTTTTGGAGAGAAGAAGTGAGATTTCTTGGACATGTGGTATCCGAGGAAGGGTTAGCCGTGGACCCCACAAAAGTAGTTGCGGTGCAAGATTGGAAGGTTCCACGGAATACGACCGAGGTCCGGTGCTTCCTCGGACTAGAGGGCTTTTACCGAAAGTTCATCAAAGACTTTGCGAAAATCTCAGCTCCGCTTACAAGGTTGATGAAGAAGAACCTAACTTTCAATTGGGATTTGGATTGCGATATTTCTTACCAACGATTAAAGAGGACTCTAACAACAACCCCAGTTCTAACATTGCCAGATGGGAGCAAGATGTTTACCGTATACACGGATGCATGTGGTACGGGACTAGGTGTTGTCTTGATGCAAGAGGGGAAGGTAGTAGCTTATGGAAGCAGACAATTGAAAGTACATGAGAAAAACTACCCAACCCACGATCTAGAGTTGGCTGCCATCGTCTTTGCGCTTAAGTTTTGGTGCCATTATCTCCTAGGTGAGAAGTTTGAATTGTATACAGACCATAAATCTTTGAAGTACCTTTTCTCGCAGAAAGATCTTAACTTGAGGCAACAAAGGTGGATGGAATTCTTGGCATCCTACGATTTCGAGATTTCCTATACCCCTGGCAAGGGCTATGTAGTAGCAGACGCCTTGAGCAGAAAGAAGCTGACCTTAAGCCCTCTCTTTGTAGAAAGGCAGAGCTTGGAGTACAAAGCCAATTTTAACTTTAGACCCTCTGTCGATCATGTGACTGGTTTGTTAGCATCACTAGAGGTGCGGCCTACTCTTTTGGACTCAATAGGAACCGCGTAACATGAAGACTCTCAGCTAGTTGATGTGATAGATAAGCTAATTAGGGGTGAGACTTCTAGTCACCTCAATAGATACTCCATCGATGATAAGGGCTGGTTGAGGCGGGATGGAAGGCTATGCGTCCCACAAGCAAGGGATTTGGTGAAGAAGGTTCTCGAAGAGGAATACCATTCCAAGTTGATCATACACCCAGGTGGAGACAAGATGTATAAAGACATAAAAAGGGTTTTCTTTTAGAATGACATGAAGAGGGATGTAGCTGAATTCGTCTCGAAGTGCTTAGTATGCCAGCAAGTCAAGATGGAGCAAAAGAAGCCTGGTGGTTTGCTTCATCCTCTAGAGGTCCCACAGAGGAAATGGGATAGCATTTCAATGGACTTTATCGATGGGCTACCTAGGTCAAGAAGGGGCAATACCAGTATTTGGGTAATAGTGGACAGGCTCACAAAAAGCGCTCACTTTATACCCATTAAAAGTAGAAGGACTGCCTCATCATAAGCATCCATTTATCTTAAAGAGATAGTTTAACTCCATGGGATACCCTCCAGCATTGTGAGTGACCGAGATCCTATCTTTACGAGCGAGTTTTGGAAGAGCTTGCAAGAGGTTGTAGGCACACAGTTATGCTTAAGCACGGCCTATCACCCCCAAACCGATGGTCAGACGGAAAGGGTGACCAGAGTATCAGAAGAACTCTTGAGATTATGCATTCTTGACTTTGGAGGAACATGGGAGGATCATCTTCCTTTGGTGGAGTTTGCCTACAACAATAGCTACCAAGCCACCATAGGCATGGCACCCTTCGAAGCTTTATATGGAAGACCATGCCGATCACCAACTTGTTGGTGGGAGTCTATAGACAAGCTCATACTTGGACCAGATATGATTAGAGAAACTTCAGAGAAAGTGGACTTGATACGAAGAAGAATGAAGACTGCCCAAGATAGACAGAAGTCCTACGCAGATAAAAGAAGGACCGACCTTGAGTTTGAGGTTGGAGACAGGGTTTTCCTTAAAGTATCTCCTGGGAGGAACGTCGTTTGCTTCGGATCCGCAGGAAAGTTGGCACCACGATTTGTAGGGCCATTTCCTATCATTGAAAAGATTGGAAAGATGGCTTACAGAGTAGAGCTGCCCGAAAGATTGGCTGGAGTTCATAATGTCTTTCACGTTTCTCACCTACGGAAGTGCTTACATGAGTCTGCGGAAGTGGTGGAACCAAGCATGTTAGAGGAAGTAGAAGTAGAATGAGAGGCGACTGTGAGAAGAGTTTCAACTCGTATCTTGGGTACAGAAGTCAAAAAGCTATGAAACCGCGAAGTCAAACTTGTTAAAGTTCAATGGAGTGACGCCGAGGAAGTCGCGACTTGGGAGACTGAGGCCAAGATACGCGCAGCCTACTCTTTCCTTTTTGAGGGTACATTTTTGATCTCTTTTTCCTTAAATTTGTTCATGCTCGTATCTATCTTTTTCCTCAGTACTATTCATGATCCTTATGTAGAAACCAACAGATGTAAACATGTATTTGAAACATGTTATGATTGATGGTTGCAAGTGGTTGCAAGTGATTGCTAGTGGTTGCTCGTGAATGCATATACACACACATTAGGTGTTAAATCGGCTCAGTCACTTTCATATTTCATATGCATATATGTACTTGTATATGATTGAAACTTGATGTGTTATCATGTGGATGTTGCATTTGTATGAATGATTGTGCACTCATGTAGAAAGTATGATTAGGGATGATTGCATACATAATGGACTCATAGCACCGACATGACTTGCATTAAGGAGGTCAACTGAATCAGTAGACCGCCTGATTTTGCATTAGATAAGGACATGTACACACACTATGCATATGATCATGAAGCACTAGAAGTGTTTTAAGGACAATGGATGCCTGTGGTTGATGGATGAGTAGATGGATCCTTGACTCGAAGATTTCGAGGATGAAATCCTTTAAGGAGGGGAGAATGTAACACCCCGTGTTTTCTGTAAACATTAAAGTAACGACTTAAAGAATAAATAATTACAAATGTGAGAATTAAGGGAAATGGGTTACGCCATTACGTTCGTCTCGGAATTCTGCTTGAGATAGAGTCCGAGTTTGCGTAAATTGGACTCCGTATGAAGGAGTTATGACTTTCAGAAGATTCAAGAATTTAAACAAACAACTCAAATTAAAGTTCAGAAAATTCAAAATTCAAAATCAGAAGCAGAAGCGGGCTAGGCGGGAATTTTTCTGCCCAAGGCCAGGTATACCAGGAGGTCGACCAGGGGGTCGACCTCCCCTCATACAGGTCGATCAGGGGGTCGACCTCCCCCTCGGGCCAGATCTAAAAACTGACGTGTTTCTTCCTGTGACGATTTGTTGTGTCATTAGGGCTTGTGTGGCAAGTTCTGGTTGGTTCTCTTAGGTTTGAATGGCCTTGATTTGCCCTGGGTTGATCTGACGGCTCCTATTAAATCAAACTTCTATATAAGCAACCTAAATGTAAACCCTAAGTCACACAAAAATATTCCTAAGACCGTCATGCTGTCAGTACTCAACCTAGAGTAGCCTCCATTCTCCATCAACTAGAAAGCAAGTTAAGAATTGCAAATCAAATCTAATTCAACTAAGAGAATTCAACGTCTACAATAAAGGAGAGCTATTCAATTTCAGAATACAGATCCCAGAATTCAAGACTAGACTACTTTTTGTAAGTCCAGTTATCATTTAGACCTAAACGATATTGGAATTGTGACTAAATAACTGGATGTAGAACAACGCCCTATGTAAATTTATCCTATCCTTTTTGTTAAAACTGAATTGATTAAGACTATGACTCTTATCATGTTAAGTTTGTGACCATATTGTATGTAATTTGATGATAAATTGGCGATGACATATTATAATTTGGCGATGGCATACCATATTGTGTAATTTGGCGATGACATGCCATTTTGTATAATTTGGCGATGGATATCATATTGTGTAATTTGGCGATGGCATACCATATTTTATAATTTGGCGATAGATATCATACTGTGTAATTTGGCGATGACATACCATATTGTATAATTTGGCGATGACATTTCAAGTTGTATGATTTGGTAATGACACTTATATGTTGTATGACAATTTGGGAATTTTGCTATGTTTATGCAAGTTCAACCATGCTCACATATATGACCTAAACTTCATACTAATATGATTAGGTTCATGTTAAATTTGATCCAACTACATGCCTAATTTTAAGTTTGTGTAGTTCTATGTAAAACCCCTATTTCATGATTCATGTTGAGTAGATCTAAATTTGCAAGCTCATAATTGAATGTATATTGTTCTATGCCAAATTCATATGATACATGTGTAGTTAGATCCATATTTTTATGATGTTGGAATTATTACATGTTCCTCTCTTTCCCCTTTTGTGTATAAGTTAGGCTATGTATCGAGCCTAACATTTTATGTGATTTCTGTGAATGTTTAACGGGGGTAACGTTGGGGGAAAACATGAAATTACCTATAATTGGCATATTTGGCTCATAAACATGTAAATGTTTTATGGCATAAAGTGGTATAAATTTTTATACCTAAAATTATGAACTTGATTTAAAGGGAAAGTGGGGCTTGACTTGAATGACAATAATTTACATATAAATATAAAGAGGTAAATATGTAAATTTAGAAAAGGCGAATATGCCTAACCCGAGGCTAGATTGAGTTACGGTGTTAGACTGCCCGGAACCGCCCGGCACATCCAGCAACCATACCAATATATATCTAATGTGAGAGGTTAGTGCATCGAGCCCAAAAGAACCCGAGGTTAGACTGAGCTACGGTGTAAAACTGCCCGGACCCTACCGGCACATCCAGTAACCGCAACAATACCTGTCTAATGTGAGTGGTTGTGCTTTAATGAAGAATTAAAGCTAATTCAGGAATGGTAGGGTTAAGTTAATCAAGGCAACACTTAACCAATACAACATGTTAACTAAACTGAAGGGTGGGGTTAGATTAACTTGGGTACTTAACCAATTTAACATATTTATTAGGAAACCCTAGTAACGGTGACCCATTTCAGTAGTAACCCACATAGATGTATCATGGTACCCTGAACTAGGCAGGGTGGGGCATGATTACTGGGCTAATTATAAGCGGTCAAAACAACGGCGGTTGGTGCGTCAGTGTAGGTTCCGACGGAGTACGGGCGTGCACGTACTTCGGAGTGGAAAAAGCAGGCACTGGGCATCAGTAGTTATACACTGTGCATCTTGAATCGTGCCGGGTTGCCACCATATGATTTGATACACCCCATGGTGGGACTAGCACAAGTATCTACAATTGAACGGGCTGCATGACTCAAGTAGTAAATGCGTGCGAGTAGGAGCCGATCGATAAAAAGGGATCTCTGGGTTTGAACTCATGATGATTGTTGAAATATCTAGTAGATGCAGAGAATATGGACATGAGTGCGACAACATGATTAGTTTATCTTGCCTTGTTTATCTTGCCTTATCCTATGTTACCTTAGTTCCTTGTTATTGTCCTGTGTCCAGCTTATTCAAGTCATGGTTCTCTTATCAGTTTACATGCTGAATAATCACTAGACTTACCAGACTTATGTCTGACTCATTTTTCTTTCGCTCTCTTTTCTTCCGTCCCCCCCTCAGGTACCTAGGGAGGGAGTAGCTCAGCTTAATTTTGGACCGTTCATCTTTCCAAGCTTGAAGACTCTGTGATGTATAGCTTGGAACCTCCTATCTTTGGATATGGCTTTGGACACACTACTACTTGGGGATTTATGTAGTTTTATTTTGTTTTATGCTTCTTTATGTTATAATCAAGACAGATATTCTGATGTAATGATTTGGAAGTTGTTTTGAGACAGTTTGCTGTAATGTTTTTGTTATGAACCACGAATGAAATAAATCTAGTTTTTCCGCTGCTTATATATGTCTATCTTGTAAATTATCTGTGTCTTTTACCTATAATGCTCTACCAAAATTAAGGCATTCCCTTTGTGAGTGACCTTAACGGAGGTGGGGTCTTTCAGAAGTCTCAAAAGTCCAAGCTTTCTGTCTCTTTGGATTTCCATCCCCAAAATTTTCTTTGCTTCTCCAAGATCTTTAATATTGAATTCCGCTTTTAATTTCAACTTCAACGCATCAATTTCAGCTTTATCCTTGGAAGCAATCAATATATCATCCACATACAAAAGCAAATACGTTCAATTATTATTCTTTAAATGCTTAAAATAAACACATGCATCTTTAGTACTACGATTAAAATCATGTGAAAGCATAAAAAAATCAAACCTTTTGTACCATTGTCTAGGCGACTATTTTAGACCATAAAGAGATTTCTTCAACTTGCATACCCAATCCGATTTTCCATCTATAGTAATTCCTTCTGGCTGCTTCATGTAATTGGTTTCCTCCAAATCACCATGCAAGAAAGCGGCCTTCACACCAAGTTGTTCTAACTCCAAATCGTGGGCAGCAACTATTGCAAGTAGGATTCGAATTGAAGTTTGCCTAACAACTGGAGCAAATATTTCATCATACTCTAACACCTTTCTTTGTGAAAACCCTTTGGCTACTAATCTTGTCTTGTATCGACCATCATCTTTCACCTTGAATACCCAGTTACAACCTATGGCTCGGTTTCCTTAAGGCAGTAGTACCAAATCCCAAGTCTTGTTCTTTTGCAAAGACTGTATCTCCTCTTCCATAGCGCAATTCCACTTCGAGTTATCACTCGACTTCATGGCTTCTTTAAGGCTCAATGTTTAATCATGAGTTACACGTAAAGCATACTCAAACTATTCATCAAGGCTCAAATTTGCATACTGCCAATCTCCATATCTAATTGGAGCTCTCTTTGGTCTCTGTCTAGCCCGGATGGCTATATCGCCTGATTCTACTTCAGCTCCACCTCAAGCTGAATCCTCTCTAGCTTCATGACCATCACCATCACTACTAGAGGAAATATGTGGACTATCATGTGATGTATCATCAACTACTCTGTCACTATTATCAATAGTAATGGTTATACTTCGGGTTTGAAAACTGGGAATCTCGGTCTTTTCAGGCTTCTCATCAACTGAATCTGAACCTTTCGATAAACCTTCCAAAGGTTTAAACATTGCTGACTCATCAAAAGTCACATGTCTGGAATGTATAACTTTCTTCGTAACTGGATTCCAAATTCTATATTATTTTCTACCATCTGTATAACCAAGAAAAATACATTTGGAGGCCCTAGGCTCCAACTTATCTTGTCCTGTATTGTGAACTAAACTGGACATCCAAATATATGATAATAACTTAATAAAGTGTTTTTACCTCTCCATGACTCCTTTGGAATCTTCTCATCTGGCTGAGCACGAAATCCGATTAATAATAAGTGCTGCAGTCAAAATAGCTTCAGCCAAAAAACCCTTAGACATACCCGTAGTCAATATCAAGCAACGGGCCTTTTCAAGTAAAGTCCTATTCATTCTTTCAACAACCCCATTGGATTGTGGATCATGAGGTGTAGTAAAATGTCTTCTAATACCATGCTATCTGCAATAGTCGAGGAACTATTTGGAGACATATTTGCCACCAATGTCGGATCTAAGAATCTTCAATTTCTTTCCTGTTTGGTTTCCAACAAGAGCTAACCAAACCTTAAACTTCTCAAATACTTCCGACTTAGCTTTCATTACATACACCCAAACCTTGCGCAAGTAGTCATCAATGAATGAAACAAAATAATATGCTCCACCAATAGCAGCTGTAGAGTATGGCACCCAAACATCTGAATGCACATAATCAAGTACCCTCTTAGAAGTATGCATGCCATCACCAAAAGAAACTCTAGTTTGCTTTGCCAATACGCTCTTCTTCCAAAAGTCCAACTTGTTGAAGATTTATCCCTTGATCTTTTTCTTCTTACAAAGAAACTCAGTTCTTCTCCGAAGTATGACTTAATCTCATATGCCAAAGCTTGGTAGCATCCAAACTTTTAGAACTATCGACTCCAACACATAATTCTCCATGGAAAGTAGTACCCATTAGCAAATACAAATTTCGCATCATAACCCCTTCATCAATACAAGTGCCTCTCTAGAAACTCTCAAACATCTCTGACAATGGTTATCTTGCATCCCAATGATGCCAATTGTCCTAGTGATATCAATGACTTCCGAAGACCTGGGACATAGCGAACATTTGAAAGTGTGCGAATAATCCCATCATACATGTGAATGCGGACCTGACCAACTCCCATAGACTTACATGTAGCATCGTTCCCCATAAGGATAGAACTTCCTTCTTTGGCATCGAACGAAGAAAAATAATCCTTATTATGGGTCGTGTGAAATGATGCTCCAAAATCTAAAATCCAGTGGTCTGCAACATCTGATACAACCGCTGTCAATAAATCGCTACTATCTTTCTCCATCGCAATAGATGAAGAACCATCAGTCTTCTTCTCCAAATTTGGATAGTCTCTTCTCCAATGGCTTGGTTTCTTACAATTATAGCACTTTTCATCTTTAGACTTACTTCGCGAATTAGGCTTCCTAGAATTGGAACGCCCCCTATTATTCTTCACTTTCTTATCTGCCTTTCCTCTCTCAACAAATAAGCCTAAACTACTACTTCCTCCACTACTATCACCAATGCCAAACTCTTTCGTATGATATCCCAACTCTTCAATGAGCAAACCTGTCTTCACATCATCTAATTTCAATGTATTTCTACCATAGATAAGGCTGTTAGCGAAACCAGCGTATCGCTCTGGGAGCGAACACAACATAACCATTGCTTTATGTTCTTCATTAATTTTCAACTCAACAGACTTCATCTTCATCAACAGGTCATCAAACACAATTAGATGTGTCTTAATTGAAGAACCTTCCTTCATCTTATAAGTGAAGAAGGTCTTCAATAGGATCAGATGATTAGTTAGGGACTTCGTCATGTGGAGGTCCTCCAACTTCTTCCAAATGCCTTTAGCTGTTGTTTCCTGACTGATTTCAGAAATTACATTCTTTCTCATGGTAAGTGGAAGAGTAGTAAAGGCCCATTCTTCCATCTCTTCTAATTCCACCGATGAATTATCAGTAGGCAATGTCTCTGTATCAAATACTACTCGATGAACACGATTTCTCCTCAAAACTACTTTATTATCCACCGCCACTTTTCAAAATCTCCTTCACCATTTCACTTCTCTATCATCAACTGTGATCCTGACGCCACATAGGAGCCTTGACGTATAGAGCAACTACTGGCACAATCCCTTTCCAATCCACTTCTCTATCATCTAATTTCAATGTATCTCCTCTTGCCATTCTACCAAACACTTTCTTTGTGAATCTAGCTCTGATACCAGTTGTAAGGGGTGATCAATCCCGTTCAGCGGAAAGCCTCAATTGGATCTTGTAATGATGTGATAGAACAAACAGATTGAAATGATCATCAATCAGAGATCACAGAAAAAAATAAATGCAATAGAGAACACACAAATTTATAGTGGTTCCACTATCGCGAGATAGTATACGTCCGCTTCAATGGGGAAGAGATTTTATTAATATTCAAGAGATTATAGAGTTTTTAAAGTAGAGCAAAGAAATGAAGAAATACAGATGATATCATGTCATAGGAATAACATCCTCTATGCCTTAATAGAGAAAAATTTACTTAGGGATAAAGTAATTGATTTATGCAAATAAATCAATTCATGGAAGGCAAATATTCCTATTAATTTTATTGTCATATAATTGATTGATAACTTTCCCTTTTCTCCATCAATCAACCATTTTCCCAATTTAATTTCTTTGTGTTTCTTCTTTCATGAAACGTAGCAACAAAATAAATGGAAAATCTACAATATCCTTTTCTCTTTAATATTCCTTTCCATTTCTTTCTTGCACAAAACGGGTAACCAAATTACCCTGAATATCTCCAAAAATCTAATTAATTTTTTGGAAATATTGTATCACAAAAAATTCTAATAATGGTATACTTAAATTCACTACTTCTAATTTTGTATTTTCCCCTTTAAGTCTGAATACATGTCATGATTATTTAAATCAACTAGAAACACTTCTAATCCATATACGTGCAACATAGGCTTAGACAAACATTGAGAAAATTAAAATCTAAGGATAATAAATTCATTTTCCCTTTTTTATATATATGCTCAATGTTTATAAATAATTCTATCCTTTTGTTTGTAGTAACAATGGGGAAGCTAAACCGTACTTCAATAGCACATTAGATTTGGTCACATACTCCAGCATAGACATATCGCCATACTCAAATATATGAATTCCTTGCTCAATGCCAACTTGTAAGAAGTCAACACAAATTTCTTCTTCGAAGTGGACCATGAACTAATCGCTAGTGAATCAATATTTAGGGAATCAAATGCCATACAGGCTTCCAACTAATTCAGATTCATCCTTGGAGTTTTCCAGAGGTTAACTCCTACTTCGTTTTATCATTTGGCACTAAGTTCTTGTAGAACTTTGTGCAATAAACAATACAGCTCTTGCGCCACAACAGTTGACTTCGTTTCAATGAATGATTTGCCTTGTTGACACCTAAGTACTTATACAAATTGGCGTAGTCAACCATTTGCAAAAGTGTACCATTCTCAATTAAATATTTGCGCATCCAAGGTACAACATTGCAAACATATTATTTAAATCGACGCTAGTGGTCCTCGATCCTGCCAAATCCTTGTCTTAGATAAGTGGTTAGGATGACCAATCAATAATAGAGTAAACTACTCCAATGGCACACATGTGCTAAACAACCAATAATATATATACTATTAATATATATTTTTTTTTTAGAAAAATACATATACAAATATGTACTCTCTTATATATGCTAACTATCGATTTCGATACTGCTTAGGTTAAATGCAACCTGAGATCTGGTACCAAATGTGACGATCATCCTACACTACCAATAATAATGTAACATAATAGTGTGTTGTACATGCAACTTGATCGACGTAAGACAGTTGTAAATGTGAAGAAACAAAAGA
Organism: Allium sativum; assembly: GCA_030737875.1. Classification (NCBI taxonomy): domain Eukaryota; kingdom Viridiplantae; phylum Streptophyta; class Magnoliopsida; order Asparagales; family Amaryllidaceae; genus Allium; species Allium sativum. Next base: position 279,831,525 of record CM060926.1, on the reverse strand, counting down.
AAAGAAGAGAAAGGAATAGAAGAAAATAGAAGAGAAGAGGAAGGAAGAAGCACAAGACACAATCATAGGACCAATCGTATATTTCACAATGCATCAAATAATATATAATAATAATAATCACATATATAAAAACATGCGAGGCAGTAATAACTATATAAACCAACTAATTAGAATATATATTCTCATATAGTAAACAAAGCAGCAATAAAGTTAATACAAAAAATAAATAAACTCAACTGATAATCTGTATCTAATAATAAATAGTCAACACTGTCAAAGCTCCACAATATCATATAGCGAATAAAAAACAATAATACAAGTACAATATGTAAGGTGTCACCTCCTGTTAATCCACCTTCACAGCTCTCTATAATGGTTACACCTAATATCTTACCTACTCATCAACATCATCGATATGTACCTAAAGTGATAAAAGAAAACATAAAACCTTGGGTTAGACAACAATCTGGTGTGAGAAATAAACAATTCTCAAAATATTGTAAGGCATAAAGGATACGGAGAATCATACCTGACGTGTCCCTGCATTCAACGAGTTAGCATATATATAGGAATGTAAACTACTTTATGGTCATCATCATGGATGTATCCTACATCAGGATGCTAGATGTGTCCAGATATCTACGTCGTTGATATCCATATCACATGACATCCATAAGGCGAAAATGATTTATTAAACATAGTGTCCAACATCCTTCCTCACGTTCACTCACTAAGTGCACTGGATATATAATAACATCTGATTTCAATGATACTCAAATCCATGCCACTTCGCAGGCCAAGAACTAAGTTGTACCGGCATGCACAACCCGCGGTAAGGACCTTGTCTAGGTGAATGCCATATATCTTTCAACGTGAAGATAAGGACCCGACGTGGGCTTAAATGAACATCACACACTACCTCCCCTTCACAAGTAACCTCTAGAACCCTACGTATCCATGATCCATTCACACATGTCATCCCCAGGAAAGCCTATCCTCTGGAAATACTTTAATGGCTCATGACGTGAAGTCGTCAGTTCAGACCAGGCATAGACAAACTACATATTGTCAAGCTCAAGGATATGCCCCAAACCTCTCCAGTAGCTTCTTTGATTTAGCGTTGCCTGACCAGCATCTCGGGAAACAACCATTCATCATCGAAGCCTCGCTTCCCATCATGGAATCACCATCATTGAATGATGGAATCACCACGTCGAAGCACCACATCCTTGCCTCATGCCAAAATCATTTGTTGAAGAGTTATCTCGTTGAAACCATTTTCGATGAACCATCACATCCTACTCCTCGAAGCTCCACCATCGGCCACATCAAATTGGCCAAAGCATCTAACATCAATAGTAGTCGACATTGATCACCCTATAATAATGGATAACGACCATTTTGATCATATATTTAACTAGAAATGGTTAAATGCACATCAGGTGAAAGCGTTCGATATTTATTTTGAATTCAAGTTAGTCGTCGAATCGATCCTCCGCCTTCAAATCAGTTGCCAAGCCCTTGTGCTCCTCCATCGTCAAATCTGTAGATATGCTTCACTGCTCTTTGGTTTTCAAATTGGTCAGCATGGTCCGATACTTCTTTGTAAATCTAGATCATTTGTAACACCCCACGTCCATTAATGTCACTCACAAAGGGAATGCATTAACTTCCATGGAGGTTTTAAGTGAATATAGAACAGTAAAATTACAACAAGACAGATATAAAATAGTACTTGGAAATTCAAAAACTTTATTTCATTGTAGCAGAAGTCAAAACATGTTTGATTACATCATAACACCATATTCAATGTCAAGTACAATATCTATCTTGATAAAACAAGTACATAATCCCATTACATGAATAGCCATTAAAAAGAAAGATAACAAGCTGGACTTTACTTCAGCAGTCCAAGCTTTCCAGAAGATAAGCGATCCAACCAGACTCTACTAGAACTTGGCCCAACCTGCGGACCTGAAGGGAGAAAAGGATGGAAAAGAGGGGGTCAGACATAAAGTCTGGTGAATATGATAATTCTACAATACTATTACCAAAATAACTGGACTAAGGCATAAGCTGGAAAACAAGAAAATGTCTATGAAGAGCAGATTAAGGACATAGATAATCGCTAAAGGCAACGTTATAGGCGCACCTAAATACTAAAGGATAAACATTATACTGCACCACACCAGTCACCCTAAAGATTCATCCCACTTAGCTTCACTTAGAAACTTTCCCAATGGCTTTACGTACCCCTAGCTGACTACATAGGTGCCGCCTGCCCCTATCTCCACTAGGTGTACCCTACTTCCCATTATTCGATCGGCTCCCTAACTCGTAGATACCCGTGCTGGCCCCACAGTGGGGTGTATCACTCCCCTAAAGTGGCAACCTGATACAACGGACATGCACGGCTTATACCTACACGATGCAACAACGTCTTACCTACCAGCCCGGGTCCACACACGCATATGAAACCCGTTGGACTTGCGTTGCCACCGCTCCCTGTTTTGGCCTCTTATAGTCAAACCCAGTATGCGTGTCCCGTCCTCGACTTGGGTCGAGCCCACAAAGATACGTTTTGGGATACTGGTTGAAATGGGCCCCCACTATTTACCACAAACATTCCACCTAAGCTTGTCCCCATTAGTCCATCCCACTTAACCCACTTAGTCATGTTCATTTACATGTGTGTTTGGTTAAGTCTAATCGTATTTCAAATGCCTCTAAAGGCAACCACCAGATTCCTCATGCCACCCAAGGCACCTACTTAACCCCTATGTCCCACCTTACATGATTATCTGGTTAAGTATTTCTTAGTTCATTAAGGCCATAACCTCATAAAGACCTCTCACATTAGACTGGCATTTATGGCAGCTTGATTTGCCGGGCGGGTCCGGGCAGTCTTACACCATAAAAGAGTCTAACCTCGTGTCTTTACAACTATTATGCTTTAGTTTGGGCCTAGGACCTCTCACATTGGGCCGACATTTGTGACTACCGGATTTGCCGGGCGGGTCCGGGCGGGTTTACATCACAAACGGGTCCAACCTCGTGTCCTAAGCATTGATTATTAATAATAATCCACTTTCCCCCAATTTTAATAATTCCCTACTTGAATTATTAATTACTTCCAATTTTTAACAATGTCCATAATTGACTCAATTATGGACATTCATTCATGGTATGCAACATCTTACAAAATTGCACCCAATTTATTAATTCCTAATATTACCCCTACCCCACGTTTGAACGTTTATTCGCAAAATATATGTTAGACTCGAATAGCCTAACTCATAGCATAAAAGAGATTATCATAATAACAACATGTATATGTGACCAAATGAATCATAATAAGGGGTGAAACTTGCATATGTCCAACTTGCATAGATTATACATGTCATGGACCTAAAGGTGTCAACTTGTTCAAAATTCACCTAATATGATCTCAATCAATTTTCATAAACTTACATATGAACATGTGTGAATCAACATCATCTAATTTTTTAACAACATGGTTTTATATGGGTACACCTAACTCAATAGGCAAATTCCCATAATCAAGTTTTATTTAATTATAGTTTCAAGTTTATGGGTACACCTAACCTAATAGGCAAATTCCCATAAACAAGATCCATTTAAATTAAGAAAAAAACATAACTTTAAGCATGTTCCAACAACATCATGATTTTACAACATAATATAGCATGATTTATAACATGGCATAGTATGATAGTATAACATAGCTTGACATGATTCTCAACATAGAACGACATAGCATAAGAGAATTTACAACATAGCATGACATAGCATATATAATTTACATCATACGACAGCATAATAACATAATAAGAGATCCACAATATATAGAATTTACAATTACAAATCACATCACTTTCTTGTGATCCATTCATAACTGAGTCAAATTAGTTTGTAATAGTCTTGTGAGAATCATCATACTCACCAACAAAAGAAAAGAATTAGAGAAAGAGAGATCTTTTGATTTGATTTGTGTAGATTTAGTTGTAGATGATTAGGCTTCCTCTTCTTAGTTTGTGACGGCTATGCTGAACTCCATGGCAGCAGCATGACGGTAGCTTCTCTAATTTTACAAGTGATTTAGGTCTAGGGTCTACCCACTTATTTATAGATTTTAGAATTCATTTAGGCCATTAGATTTAACCTAGAAATAACCGCAGCCGTTCAGACAAGATGGGGTTTATCTTGTTGACTCAGCAATGAGTCAGAAGTGACTCAGCAAACACTCAGCATATTAATAAACTTCTATTCATGTCATATATATATATATATATATATATTTTCTACAATGTACACATTAGATACATCCCCCCTTTTACACACTTATTATTGTTTTTATATACATATTAGATACATCCCCTCTCTTACACACTTATTAATATTTTTATATTCATATTAGATACATCCCCTCTCTTACATACTTATTAATATTTTTATATTCATAATAGATACATCCCCTCTCTTACATACTTATTAATATCTTAGCAACTTTAGTGTTAATAGAAAATTCGGGGTGTTACATTCTCCCCTCCTTTTAGGATTTCGTCCCCGAAATCTTCAAGTCTGGAAGAATGTATATCCTACCATCCAAACGTCCATCTACTCATACATCATACACAGGCATCCATTGTCCTTACAGACTTCTTATGCTTTCATGTTTAAATGCACAGTGTGTGTATATGTCTGTATCTAATGCAAAATCAGGCGGTCCACTGATTCAGTTGACCTCCTTAATGCAACTATGATCGTGCCATGCATCCATTATGTATGCAAAAGATTCTTAATGCTACATAATACTTCTATATGCGTGCACAACCATCATCTGAATGCAGCATCCACATGATAATACAACCATCGTTCATCCATTTTACTAAATACATCCATATATATGCAATATGCAATATGTAGTGACTGAGCCGATCTAGTGCCTAAAGTGTGTGTATATATGCATCCACGAGCAACCACTAGCAAACACTTGCATCCATTTTGCATCCATCATACATAACATGTCTCAAACACATGTTTCAACCATAGGATTATCCTAACTAAAGGTCCAAGATACTAATGAGAGGACATACTAAAGATAAGATAAGATAAGCTAAGCGATAAAGGAGAAATTAAAAGACATACCCTCAAAAAGAAAAGGGTACAACGAACGCATCTTCTCTTCTGTCTCCCAAGTTGCGTTGCTCTCATCATCTCCCCATTGCACTTTAACCAGTCTGACCTCTCGATTCCTCAACTTTTTGATCTTCGACCCAAGAATGCATGTAGGAGCTCGTCTAATTGTTGCATCACGCTCTATTTCCACCTCTTTAAGCAAGCTCGGCTCTACCACCTCCGCGGTCTTGTGCAAACACTTCCTCAAATGTGATACATGGAATACGTCGTGTACTCCACTAAGTTTCTCAGGCAACTCCACCCTATATGCCATCTTCCCAATCCTGTTTTTTACAGGAAACGGCCCTACAAACCTTGGTGCTAATTTCCCCACGGACCCAAAGCGAACAACATTCTGTAACGGAGATACTTTGATATAAACCATGTCCCCAATGTCAAACTCAAGATCTGTCCTCCTCTTATCAGCATACGATTTTTGCCTATCTTGTGCTGCTTTCATCCTCCTTCGAATCAACTCAATCTTCTCCGAGGTTTCCCTAACCATATCGGGCCCAAGTAGGATTTTATCGGTAGATTCCCACCAACATGTAGGCGAACGGCAAGGCCTTCCATAAAGAGCTTCGAAAGGTGCCATGCCAATACTAGACTGAAAGCTATTATTATATGCGAATTCTACTAACGGAAGGTGCTCTTCCCATGTACCCCCAAAGTCTAGGATACAAAGCCTTAAAAGATCCTCTAGAATGCGATTCACCCTCTCGGTCTGGCCGTCTGTCTGAGGATGATATGCCTTGCTCAAACATAGCTGAGTCCCTACCGCCTCTTGTAAACTCTTCCAAAATTCGCTAGTAAAGATGGGGTCACGGTCGCTTACTATACTAGAAGGAATACCGTGCAAACGAACTATCTCCTTAATGTATACAGAAGCCAACCACGGAGCAGTCCTCTTACTTTTCACGGGAATAAAATGGGCGCTTTTAGTAAGTCTATCTACTATAACCCAAATCCCCGTGTTACCCTTCCTTGATCTTGGTAATCCATCCACAAAATCCATTGAGATGCTTTCCCATTTCCATAGTGGAACTTCTAATGGGTGAAGCAACCCACCGGGTTTCTTTTGTTCTGCTTTAACTCGTTGGCACACCAAGCATCTAGCGACGTACTCGGCCACATCCTTTTTCATACCGGCCCAAAAGAAAACCCGCTTCATATCTTTGTACATCTTATCCCCGCCGGGATGAATGGTCATTTTTGAGCGATGAGCATCATCAAGAATGGCCTTCCTTAAGTCTTCGTCTTGTGGTACACAAAGTCTATTATCCCTTCGTAACCAACCCTTATCGTCTAGGGTATACCTACGAAGATGGCTTGACGACTCCCCCCTTTGAGCTTTTCTACTATCTCAACCAACTGTGGGTCGTCTCGCTGTGCCTCACCAACCCATCCTAGAAGTGTAGGTCTAACCTCCAAGGATGCTAACAGACCGGGTACTAAGTCAACGGAGGGTCTAATGTCAAACACAGAGATGAATTCTAAGCTTTGTCGTTCAACAAACAACGGACTCAAGGACAACCTTTTCCTACTTAAGGCGTCTGCCACCACGTTACCCTTGCCCGGGGTATATGCTATTTCAAAATCGTAGGAGGCTAAGAATTCCATCCACCGTTGCTGCCTTAAATTCAAATCCTTCTGAGAGAATAAGTATTTTAATGATTTGTGGTCAGTGAACAGTTCGAATTTCTCACCAAGAAGATAGTGACGCCAAGACTTAAGCGCGAAAACAATTGCGGCTAGCTCTAAGTCATGCGTGGGGTAATTCTTTTCATGAACCCTCAACTGCCTTCCACCATAGGCTATTACTCTTCCCTCTTGCATGAGGACCGCGCCAAGTCCCGTCCCACAAGCATCAGTATAGATGGTAAACGGTTTATTCCCGTCTGGCAGCACTAAGACTGGGGCTGAAGTTAAGGCTCTCTTTAAACGTTGGAACGCATCATCGCAATCTTTGTCCCACGTAAAAACCAGGTTCTTCTTCGTTAACCGTGTTAATGGAGCTGATATTTTTGCGAAGTCTTTGATAAACTTCCTATAATAGCCAGCCAACCCCAAGAAACTTCTTACTTCGGTTGCATTTTTAGGGACCTTCCAATCTTGGATGGCCACCACCTTTGCGGGATCCACTGCTATCCCTTCTTTGGAAACCACGTGCCCTAAGAACCGTACTTCCTTCCTCCAGAAGTGACACTTAGAAAATTTTGCCTTAAGGTTATGCGCTCGAAGGGTTTCCAACACTTCCCTAAGATGTAGGGAGTGCTCTTCTTTATTCTTAGAAAAGACTAAGATGTCATCCATAAAGACTACCACGAATTTGTTAAGGTATTCCCTAAACACCCTACTCATCAAATCAACAAAATATGCAGGGGCGTTTGTCAAACCAAAGGGCATCACTAGCCATTCATAGAATCCGTCAGGAGTCCTAAAAGCAGTCTTATCTATACTATCCTCAGCCACTCTCAGTTGATGAAAGCCAGTGGCTAAGTCCAACTGCGAAAACACTGAGGCGCCAACTAACTGATCAAAGAGATCGTCAATCCTCGGCAGTGGGTGTCGGTTCTTTTTAGTAAGCTTGTTTAGTTCTCTATAGTCCATACAAAGTCTAAGAGATCCATCCGCCTTTGTGGCAAAAACTACTGGAGCACCCCACTCCGATATACTACGTCTTATGAACCCCTTCTCAAGCAACTCCTTTACTTGCTTATTGAGTTCCCTCCTTTCACGAGGAGCCATGTGGCGCACTGGCAAAGATACGGGTTTAGCATTATCCACAAGATAAATTCGAAAGTCTATCTCCCGCTTTGGAGGTAAGCCCTTCACCTCCTCAAACACATCCGGATATTCCCGGACCACTTCTACCGATCGCAGGTTCTCTACAGACGCGTCAAGCGATTCAAGATAACTTAGCATAACGGAATTTATGGGATTACAAAAGATGTCGAGAACATTACCAAGGCGAGTCACAAGCCTAACTACTCTCCTTTCACAATCAAGAATGGCCCTATTTCTAGACAACCAATCCATTCCTAAAATTAGCCCATAGCCCGTGAAGCCCAATACATAAGCATCACATCTAAATTCAACGCTAAGTATAGAGATTTTCAAATCCAAACATATCATGGTCAAATGAGCCGAACCCCCAATTGGATTTGAAACGACCAAGGGATCCTCTACTAAACTGGTGTTCAAGTGCAGTGATTCAACTAATGATGCAGAGATAAACGAATGAGATGCGCCAGAATCGAATAAGGTACGGACAGGATGATCAAACAGAAAAACTAAGCTTTCAACAGAAATTGTTCTACCTCTTTCTTGCAGCGGTGGGGCCGCAATAGCCTGAACTTGCCCCCTTGCCTGCCCTGGTGCCATAAGAGCCTGCACCTGTCCTCCCGAGGTAGACCCTGCCCTCTGCCCCTTCTTTGGACAGTCCTTCACTAAATGTCCCACATCTCCACAATGAAAACAACCAGTCTTCTTTTTCTTTCTACAATCTTTGCTGAGATGGCCAGGCGTCCCACAATTGAAGCATTTCTTCTTCCCTTTGCCATTATTGTTTTTACCACCCTTCTTATTTTGCTGTTGGGGTTTCTTCTGATCCCCTTTCTTTTCAACTGCCTTATCCTCATGCATAAGTGCCATTTCTACTAGCTTTTCAAAGGTGGCTCCCATAGGGATGTGGGTCATAGCCAACCCTTGCAACGGTTCATTCAAGCCTCTAACGAACCTCAAAGTTTTCTTCTCTGGCGTGTTCACCAACTCCAAGCCAAACCTTGCTAACTGATTAAATTTATTGACATATTCCTTTACTGATGAGCTCCCTTGCTTTAGTGCCAGGAATTTTTCCATATTTAAGTTCTCCTCTGCCCTTCAAAGAAACTTTGCCTCAAACCTTCGTCTGAAATCAGCCCATGAATCAACTGGACGTTCCCCGTTAGTGACCTCCCACCAAAACGAGGCCTCTCCCTTCATTAACCAAGCAGCTAAACGGACTTTCCTCCCATCTTCCACTTCAAAGATATCCAACAATTCCTCAGTCTCCTTAAGCCAATCTCTGGCCTCCACAAACGTCTCAGTCCCTTGAAAAGTTTTTCCTCCCATAGCCTTGAATTCCTTGCACGTCTTTGCAAAAGTGTCAACACGAGGAGGAGGAGGAGGAGGAGGAATGGGTGCAACTAGGGGTGGAGGAGTATCCGCTGGGCCTGCAGTGGTGGCCCTAGCCTCCAAGTATCTCCTAAACCACCCTGGAATCGTCACACCTTCTGGGAGATTAAGATCTTCAGCCATGCTGAAACGAAAAAGGAAAGATTCAAAATGGAGAATTCGAAAGACAAAGATAAGGATGTGGCTATTTGGGATTATGTTTTTCATAAAAACTCTCTTTAAATAACATGTTTTTTTTTTTTGAAAGCACTTCTTCCAAAAATACTTTAGAAAAAAAAATATTTTTCTAAATTTTTTTTTTTTTATCTGTTCTGGTAACCTTATGCTCTGATACCACGTGTAACACCCCACGTCCATTAATGTCACTCACAAAGGGAATGCATTAACTTCCATGGAGGTTTTAAGTGAATATAGAACAGTAAAATTACAACAAGACAGATATAAAATAGTACTTGGAAATTCAAAAACTTTATTTCATTGTAGCAGAAGTCAAAACATGTTTGATTACATCATAACACCATATTCAATGTCAAGTACAATATCTATCTTGATAAAACAAGTACATAATCCCATTACATGAATAGCCATTAAAAAGAAAGATAACAAGCTGGACTTTACTTCAGCAGTCCAAGCTTTCCAAAAGATAAGCGATCCAACTAGACTCCACTAGAACTTGGCCCAACCTGCGGACCTGAAGGGAGAAAAGGATGGAAAAGAGGGGGTCAGACATAAAGTCTGGTGAATATGATAATTCTACAATACTATTACCAAAATAACTGGACTAAGGCATAAGCTGGAAAACAAGAAAATGTCTATGAAGAGCAGATTAAGGACATAGACAATCGCTAAAGGCAACGTTATAGGCGCTCCTAAATACTAAAGGATAAACACTATACTGCACCACACCAGTCACCCTAAAGATTCATCCCACTTAGCTTCACTTAGAAACTTTCCCAATGGCTTTACGTACCCCTAGCTGACTACATAGGTGCCGCCTGCCCCTATCTCCACTAGGTGTACCCTACTTCCCATTATTCGATCAGCTCCCTAACTCGTAGATACCCGTGCTGGCCCCACAGTGGGGTGTATCACTCCCCTAAAGTGGCAACCTGATACAACGGACATGCATGGCTTATACCTACACAATGCAACAACGTCTTACCTACCAGCCCGGGTCCACACACGCATATGAAACCCGTTGGACTTGCGTTGCCACCGCTCCCTGTTTTGGCCTCTTATAGTCAAACCCAGTATGCGTGTCCCGTCCTCGACTTGGGTCGAGCCCACAAAGATACGTTTTGGGATACTGGTTGAAATGGGCCCCCACTATTTACCACAAGCATTCCACCTAAGCTTGTCCCCATTAGTCCATCCCACTTAACCCACTTAGTCATGTTCATTTACATGTGTGTTTGGTTAAGTCTAATCGTATTTCAAATGCCTCTAAAGGCAACCACCAGATTCCTCATGCCACCCAAGGCACCTACTTAACCCCCATGTCCCACCTTACATGATTATCTGGTTAAGTATTTCTTAGTTCATTAAGGCCATAACCTCATAAAGACCTCTCACATTAGACTGGCATTTATGGCAGCTGGATTTGCCGGGCGGGTCCGGGCAGTCTTACACCATAAAAGAGTCTAACCTCGTGTCTTTACAACTGTTATGCTTTAGTTTGGGCCTAGGACCTCTCACATTGGGCCGACATTTGTGACTACTGGATTTGCCGGGCGGGTCCGGGCAGGTTTACATCACAAACGGGTCCAACCTCGTGTCCTAAGCATTGATTATTAATAATAATCCACTTTCCCCCAATTTTAATAATTCCCTACTTGAATTATTAATTACTTCCAATTTTTAACAATGTCCATAATTGACTCAATTATGGACATTCATTCATGGTATGCAACATCTTACAAAATTGCACCCAATTTATTAATTCCTAATATTACCCCTACCCCACGTTTGAACGTTTATTCGCAAAATATATGTTAGACTCGAATAGCCTAACTCATAGCATAAAAGAGATTATCATAATAACAACATGTATATGTGACCAAATGAATCATAATAAGGGGTGAAACTTGCATATGTCCAACTTGCATAGATTATACATGTCATGGACCTAAAGGTGTCAACTTGTTCAAAATTCACCTAATATGATCTCAATCAATTTTCATAAACTTACATATGAACATGTGTGAATCAACATCATCTAATTTTTTAACAACATGGTTTTATATGGGTACACCTAACTCAATAGGCAAATTCCCATAATCAAGTTTTATTTAATTATAGTTTCAAGTTTATGGGTACACCTAACCTAATAGGCAAATTCCCATAAACAAGATCCATTTAAATTAAGAAAAAAAAACATAACTTTAAGCATGTTCCAACAACATCATGATTTTACAACATAATATAGCATGATTTATAACATGGCATAGTATGATAGTATAACATAGCTTGACATGATTCTCAACATAGCACGACATAGCATAAGAGAATTTACAACATAGCATGACATAGCATATATAATTTACATCATACGACAGCATAATAACATAATAAGAGATCCACAATATATAGAATTTACAATTACATATCACATCACTTTCTTGTGATCCATTCATAACTGAGTCAAATTAGTTTGTAATAGTCTTGTGAGAATCATCATACTCACCAACAAAAGAAAAGAATTAGAGAAAGAGAGATCTTTTGATTTGATTTGTGTAGATTTAGTTGTAGATGATTAGGCTTCCTCTTCTTAGTTTGTGACGGCTATGCTGAACTCCATGGCAGCAGCATGACGGTAGCTTCTCTAATTTTACAAGTGATTTAGGTCTAGGGTCTACCCACTTATTTATAGATTTTAGAATTCATTTAGGCCATTAGATTTAACCTAGAAATAACCGCAGCCGTTCAGACAAGATGGGGTTTATCTTGTTGACTCAGCAATGAGTCAGAAGTGACTCAGCAAACACTCAGCATATTAATAAACTTCTATTCATGTCATAAATATATATATATTTTCTACAATGTACACATTAGATACATCCCCCCTTTTACACACTTATTATTGTTTTTATATACATATTAGATACATCCCCTCTCTTACACACTTATTAATATTTTTATATTCATATTAGATACATCCCCTCTCTTACATACTTATTAATATTTTTATATTCATAATAGATACATCCCCTCTCTTACATACTTATTAATATCTTAGCAACTTTAGTGTTAATAGAAAATTCGGGGTGTTACATCATCTGTTCGATTCAATTGTTAGTTGGTCGCTTAATCAATATATTAACGTGTGTATTCGTTTATTTTGTAGTAAACTTTCGCAAATGAAATTTCCCTACTCTTACGTCATTTATGAGCGCATTTTCAATCAAATTACGTACACATGGAACCATACAACCATTAATCCTATAAATGTCTAATATAGCACATAAACATCCATAATAGCATCAATAAATCAAGTAGAACCTATCTAAAGAGATTGGTGTGGGTCTAGTGTCATAGATGTTCTAATATGGCAATAGTATCAAAGCAGTAATAGCACGTAAATGGGTACAATGTGATGTTTAGGCTAAAACTAATTAAATCACTTTTTATATCTTTTATTTATTAATAACTTGGTTCAACTATTGTAGGAATCACGTTTTATAATTAGAAGTCACTTTAAAATGTCAATTCTATATTGTATAAACAATTAAAATTTGATGATAGACTATATCATCCATCTTAGCTAAATCAATCAAAATTAGGTAAAAGCGCAGAGCTCTCCGTTGTGAGTCCAATAGAAGAAACGACGTCCAAAATGGACCTCACATGCAGAAGTTATGTCAAGAATAAGTTTCATAACTCAATTAAAAAATTTAATTAGTTAAATTGTAATTAGCTTAACCTTTATTACCTCGGTTAGACCCTAATCACTTTCTTCTCCAAGAAAGCTATAGGCATGCATCTGGTACATGAGAACCCAAACATCCCTTTCCTTCTCTCATCGCTATATCGACTCACATTCAATGAATCAATGCGCTGTCGATTATGGTGCATCGCATTATGCAAGCACTCTGCGATGAACCCGATCATGTCGTGCTCTATCCCTTTAGGAAAATTGCGACCTATAGATTCCACAATTTGGTGCAGAAATCGCACCCTTAAATGTGAGTCAGAGGTCTCCAGATTTGGAGGAAAGGTGTTTCTCAATGTTAGGAATCCAACGTAGCCAATGTCGTGTCGCTTCGTCACCTAAATCTCGAAATAATTGAAATCCAAATTTCAAGTAAGAGGCAACCAATAATACCACAATAATCGGGTTTGGAAACGAGATGAATAGTTATGGACCAATTATATTCAAGAGTTAATATATGTTGACGTGGGAAATTAGTTATTTGCACACGCCAAACCTAAGTGCGAGTTTAACAGTAAACTTATGATTTGAATATCCAAAGTACGAGAAATATAAAGAGACACACAACTTATATAATGGTTCGGCACTAACGTCTACGACCACTTTATGACAATCATTCATCATATATTTTTCGATTACAATGTTTATACAAGTTCGGACAATTTGCATGTAAAAAGCCATATAATTAAACAACAAATAGCTTGTCAGTTCAAAACTTTGATCAAAATGCCCTTCTTCTTCTTCTTCTTCTTCTTCTTCGCTAAGCCAATGTGTGTAAAAATGTCCAGAAAATAGCTTCAATGTCCAAAAGTATGCATGTATGTCCAAAAGATGTCGAAAGTCCAAGTGAATGCAAAAAACTTATAGACAAACGTTTTTGTACTGTCTATAAGTCCAAGAGGTTTCCAAAAGCCATGGAGATGATGAAGGAAGTTATTAATGGTGTCTTAGAGCTCCAATCCCGTATGCCAAAGTGTAGGCAAGGTAAAAAAAGCCAACCCCTTGGAATGCCAAACAAGAGGTTATTTATAGGTGAGGTTTGAAGGCATCATCCCGAATTTCATATCCTGAAGGGATGCAAAATTCGTATCTCAAAAAGACAGCCAGAAAAACAAGTTGCATCCAAAAAATAATATCCCGAAGCCATTGAATTTTCGCATCCTAGAATAGCTTGAGCAACACAGGCAGATCATCCATTTTCAAGTGATCCGCACATGAAAAGTCCCCTGCCAAAATGCCTTAACACTTACCAAATTTCGAATCCTAAGCCCGCACCTCAAAATCGTATCCTGATCCCCCCTATGTGCACTCACGATATTTTGCATCCGCTTTGTGTTGATCCATCCATTTTTGACTCGCCAAATTCAAGTTGGGATTTTGCATCCCATCTTTTGCAAAATTTTGCATCCCACTTTCCATGATGCGAGCATGGGGAAATTCACATCCTCCTTGATGCGATCAGATGGATTTCGTAACCGATCCAAAGCTAGAAAATCGTACACGCTTTCTTTCCAATTTTCTTTGTTTCACATTCTGTGTTGCACTTGAGATTTCGAGTGATCAGCACATGATTTCATATCTGATCTAGGATGCGAGTAATCCTTGATGCCAAGCCAAAACTTCGGAGATGCCGGGGAAAGCATGCACATGGTTTTTTTTGGTGATTTCCAGGTGTTGATCACATCATATTGACATGCCAAATCCAAAGATTTGCCAAGTGCTAGAGTTTTCCAAACCAAGTCGCGCAACCATTTTTTCTTGATCGTGCCCTGGCGATCAACTGTTTTTGAGTGCGCGAAACCAGAATCCAGGTATCTTCCAAGACAAGTTTTGTCACGCGATCGGACCAGCGCTCTCAAAGAATTTGAGCTGATTGGACAGAGTCTATCACATATTTTTACCATGTCGGATTTTCCAAGTTTATTAATGACCTTTCCTACCCAATAAGGATGATTTCAAGAATCAACGATATTTCCAACCTTTTTCGAACACGTCGCGACTTCGATCAAATCACTTTATATTTTTCAATGATGTTCTTGAGACTCGAGCGCACTGCTAACCATAATCTTGGCATGTGTCTGCTTTGCAAAAAAGCTGGTCAACACTTTGCCCCTAAAACATATTTTTCTTGATCGATCAAAGATGTGTTTTGCGAGTAACCAAAGTGAGGAGAATCACGAAGAGAACTTCTATAACCTGAAAACCAAAGAGCCATGATCGCACCAGACCGTATTAGCCAAAAAAAAAGAAGGCCTAAAATCCAATGGTAGCCAACGATTACTCCGGATCATTTCTTAAGAAATAACCAGAGTGGCTAAACCAAAGAAACCAGAATACCCGGTGGACCGTAAGGGTCAGAAACCTAAATACCAAAATAACCATAGCCAGAAAATCGGGGAAACCAGAAATACGTAAATCTAGAGTAACCAAAAACCGTATGAGTTCAAGGAGATCTTGCCGAGGTAAGACGACCAAGAATAGGCAGAGTAGTTCATGGCAGCCTCACCGAGACAAGACGACCAAGAATAGCCAAGGAGTTCGAGGCAGCCTTGCCAAAGTAAGATGACCAAAAATAGCCAAAAGAGTTCGAGGCGGTCTTACTGATACAAGACGACTAAGAATAGCTAGAAGCTGTGGATCGAAGTCCTTAGAGTTCACAATCCACTTTTAGATTTCCTTATCTCGCAGCCAGCGTCACTACAAACGAAGTAATTTTTATTAAATTTACAAAACTTTTGAGTTTTTAGTAAAATCTAAAGGAAAACTTAACAGTTTATCATCTATAAAGAGCATGCCTAGGGATGCTTGTTCCCGTACATGGGTATGCAAACTTAGGCGTTTTTTTATTTCCAATTCATTCGTGAATGAGATTGAACGGTTTATCATTTGCGAAGAGCATACTTAGGGATGTTTGTTCTCATACATGGATAAGCAAATTTAGCCATTCTAGCTCCAAAATAAAAAACATCTCAAGGCGGCCTTGTCAGATCAAAACGACCAAGAGTAGCCAGAAAATTTCAAGGTAGCCTTGTCGGAGAAAGATGATCAAGAATAGCCAAAGTGTTCAAGGCGGCCCTACCAAAGCAAGACGACGAAGAAAAGCAAGAATAATTTCATTTTATTAATAACCAGGGAGTGATGGTGTATTGTCGAGCAAAGAGCAAGCCTAGGGATTATAACGGCTCTCGTACATGGGTAGGTCGACTCAACCATGCTACAACTAGAAAACCAAAAAGATACATCCAAAGGGCTGGAGACTACAAAGCCAAAATCATGGGACGGAGCTCGAATAACCTGATCCAGAAAAAGCCAAAGCAAAACCATAAGCCGATAAAGCTAAGAAATCCACAAGTCAGAAATCCAAAAGTCAAAAACTAGAGATAGCCAAAACAAAGGCATAATACCAAATCCAAGTAGCCGAAGAAGACTAAAACTAAGATACCAAAGAACCAACGAGAGCCAAAACCGAGATACCGAAAAGCCAAGATCAAAACCCAAAGAACTAGATAAACCGAAGAGCCAAGTAACCAAAGAATCTATTGTACGAGAAGACCAAGAACAATAAGCCAAGGTATACTAATGTCGGGATTCCTGAATCCGAGACACCAAATATATAAGGAAGATCAATTGATAATTATTATGCCCTCGAGCAGAGTGCTGGGCTTGGGCCTATCCTGGGTAGAATGAGAGGGCTGTGCTTGTCCTGATACCATAGCCCGAGTCCAAAAAAATCATGCCAGCTCAATGCATGTGGCATGCTCCTCAGTCATATCCTTGAGATGTCGACAATCATTTGTATTATAACCGTCGAGATCATGAAACAAGCAATGCCAACCAATATCCTTTTCACTTTAAGTCGACTCCCTTGCGAGAGACTTTATGAAAGAGCGGCGATATAAAATTCTAAATAAATCTCTTTGAGAGGATGTGAGTAAGTTTTGAATAAGATGGTAACTTAGGTTTCTTTCAATCCATGTTTCGATCATTCCATGAAGAAGGTTTACTCATACTAGAATCCTTAGCTTTATTGAAATTGGACGGTGCCCCGCCCTTAACTAGATTAGCCTCGAGAACCTTTTTATCAGTCAGAGCATCCTCTTCATGGAGAAACCTTTTCGCTTCAAGTAGTTCTCACCAAAATCCCTCTGCTGGTCCCGTTGCAATGAGACCTTGAAGTCAGACTTATCCAGAATACCAGATTGCAGCCATCAAGACAATGGATGTTTCGTGTCTATTGACTGACACCGCTAGTGGATTAAACTTTTTCAAGGACCTACTCAGAGTCTCGCCGAACTTCTACTTAATATTTGTTAGAGTTATAATGCTTTTTGGATGATCGATGTGAACTCTAAACTGCTGGACGAACCTGCTAACCAAAGCACTCCAAGAATGAATAGAGTCTTTTTTCAACAGCCTAAACCACATGGCTGCAATTTCTGTTAAGTAAAGCGGAAAACACTTTCCAAAGCAGAGAGAACTCCTACATGGCGCACATAGCGCATCAAGTAAACTGTAGGATCCTTCCGACCATCATAATTTTCCACTACCAACAATTTGAAGTTAGGTGGGTTACGAGAATTCCTTATATCCAAAGAGAATGGACTGTGGGTAACATAATCCAAATCCAAATAAGTGTCACCGCCCAGAGTAAATTAACGAATAAAATCAGTGATTGGAAATCCATTACCGAAAGTGAGCAACTGATTCAAGTTATCCAAAGAGACAATGGTGCCCCCATGTGTTTAAGTCCATGTTGACAACTGGTTGATTAGCAAGAAAACCGTCCGATTGAATCCCAATTCGAGAAGCTGCATCAGGAACAATCCTTACTTCCGAAACAGTGGGAGCGCTACCATCCAAAATTGTGCACAAAGGCGCTTGAACCACATTATCAATCCCAGAGCGCGCGACTTGACCAACAAAAGCATCACAGATTAGAGAGATATCGGGATTAGGGGTGCCTCTAAGTGTAACGGGAAAGGCACCGGTCCTAGGATTGGCGTCGCCTTGATGATTAGTTTGCGGGGTTGCCCCAAGTCCCGAGTCACGACTTGCGAAATACTAGTACTTGTCCTGTAAATATCTACCTGACCTATTGGCCTTCTAGCACTTCCAAGTCTAACATCATTCCGAGCAAGGGAAATAATCATTGTTTCCTCCTGTCACTTGAGTCGAGCGTTCAAATCCTTATACAAATCTTTGATAATTTCATCCACATCCTCTTGATAACATAGTTCGAGGGATTCCCAATCAAAGAAAGCTCTTGACTTCCTTCACCTCCAGTACCTTGAGCTTTAGCAATAGCATCGAACTTCTTGCACTTAACCATGATGAAAAGAGAGTGAAGTCTGCTTCTGAGGCAAAGTCGAAGCTGAAACCTAAGTTGAAAACCAAAACACGAAACCCAAGAACCAAAACTAATGCCAAAGTCGATGTTGCGCGTCTCTTTACCTGGCACGTCAAAGTATTGACATGGAAAATTGGTTATTTTCCCATGCTAACCCCTAAGTGTGAGTTTAATAGTAAACTTATGATCTGAATATCCAAAGTACAAGAAATGTAAAGAGAAACACAATTTTTATAGTAGTTCGGCACTAATGCCTATGTCCATTATATGGCAATCATTCATCATATATTTATCACGTACAATGTTTGTACAACTTCGGACAATTTACGTGTACAAAGTTGTACAATTGAACAACAAATAGCTTGTTAATTCAAAACATTGACCAAAATGCTATTCTTTTTCTTCGTTGAGCCAAGGTGTGTAACAATGTCCAAAAAATATTTTCAATGTTCAAAAGTATGTGTTCAACAACGAATATTCTAAAAATTCATCGTGAAGTGTAATAAACCGAAAATTCACGGCCTACACTTGTAGTACGTTAGTGAATATGAGTCAATCCATGGGGAAAGAAATACTTTCATATTGTACTCAATCAAATTAAAACAATGTCGAGAGAGATGCTAGCTACAACTACAACTAAACTATGTTAACAAACTAAGTTAGATAAAAATATGAAAGTTAAATATCAACTTAAAAGCAAATCTACTTTGTAGATCACATAGTTCAACAAGTTCTGAAATTATGATCTATCTATTTTGGTCATATGTGTGATTAAATTATGTGTTTATCCTAAGCATGACATATTTGTGCTATTAATTATCCCAACATAAACCATCAAACTTTAACATAACCTCCAACCCGCTTGTTTAACTCTCATGAAAATGACAAAAGACAAAAAGAAGAGAGTCAAATCTATTTTAAGCATGGCCTATTAACTATTATTTAGAAATATTGACCATCAAATTTAAATTTAAACAATCACTTCTTTGTCATAATCATATTTTCATTAAGCACAAAAAGAGAACATAAATTCAAATTATGTTGAAGCTACATAATTACCGAGCTTCATTACCCCTAAGTTGAAGGGGTTTAGCTACTCATATTAGTTATCATATAAACAAGTGTAACTTGCAACATTAAACAAAGGAAAAAAGAGCAAAATAAAGGAAAATCTATTCTACTTGCATGAAATAAATCTAATCTACTTGCATGAATTGTAAATCTACACTACTAACATAAAAGAAAAGAACATGTATTCCCTCGAAGGTTTCATTGTTTATATGGAAAACCACATGACAGGTTACTAATAGATGAGAACCTGCAGAGGATAGGCATCCCATTTGTTTCCTGGTGCAGATGTTGTCGTAATGGATGTTCGGAATCCATTGTACATGTGTTTTTCTCTGGGACTTGTGCTATGGCTGTCTGGAATTACTTCACGAATCTAATGAATTGTCGATGAAATGCCTCATCTCTGACAGATTTACTGAGATTCTGGTGGACCAACAACTCAGGCAAGTCACTTCGGTCAATCCACTTTTGTCTAATACATTGTCTTATCTGCTGGCATATCTGGTGCGCGGTACAAGGAAATATTCGAAGAAGTGCCGATGGACCCTCCTACCATTATCCGTAAAGTAAGGAACATTGTATTTCTTGCGTTTCGAGGTAGGCCTTTCAAAGGATCTCTTTGCTACAACTCTAGGAGGTTAGAAAGTACCTTCGATGTCCAAGGTACTAACTCCTCCCAAGGCGGGAATTGGTTGATTTCTGCTTTTGGTGCTATGTTCAACTCTTTTATCCTCTCCTTTTACATACTGCCCCCTCCCCCGGATCTTATGATGTTTCCTACTTCTACAGGGCCTGGTTTTAGGTTTTGGATTCTGTATTTTCTGGATCAGTTGATGTTGTCTTTGCTTTTCCAGTTGGTGTGGTGGAGATTAATGACCTGGAGCTTCGAGCATTCCTTCGATGTCTTCTTTTTACCACCCTTTAAATCCATTGATCTTTTTCTAAGATTGTAGGTGGTTCTGTGGAGTTCTAGGCGTCGTCTTTTCCCTGGGACTTACGAATGAGGACCTATCTTACTGGCTTGTGTCCTTGTTTTTCATATGTTTTGTATTGTAATTTGTATTTGTGATGTTCTTAGAGCTGTATCTGTAGTTTGTTTGTGTGTGAGCACAGTCTCTGTAGCCATTTCTACAGATACTGTTTTTGTGAGCCGTTGGAGAATGGCTAGATTCTCCTTTTGTTATATTATCCTATTTTTCAAAAAAAATGTAAATAAAATACAACTAATTAAAATTGCATTAAAAAAAGAGATTACATAAAAGTAAAATGGCTAAGAAGCCATGATAGAAAAGAGAGAGCTTTGATGCTCTGGCTAAACAAACTAAAAGAGTGGATAAAAAAGAGGATCCATTTACATGAAACATGGGGGTATATATACATGATCGAAAATCCCAATCACTCATCATGAGAAATCCCCAAAATGTCCTTTCATGAAGCTTCTAATTTTATCTTTAGCCATAGTCCATCATGTAGAATGCACGAAGCTTTTTTTGTCTCATCCAAATAGTGCATTAGTCTCTAATATGAAACATTAATGGTAAGTGAGTTAGTTGAGAGGTGGGGTCTTCCACTTTCCATAGAATGAATTATTTCTTTGCTTCCTCTTGTGTATATGCATGTCGTTCTTCATATCTTCACATGTATACATTATTTTTTGCTCCTAAATTCCTACAAAAGACAACTATAAGGAACAAATAAATGATATCACAAATTAGAACACGCACAATTTACCGTTAACCCCCCATATGAGTGATGATTTTGAAAACATTTAAAACATGGTTTGATCATATAAAATAACCAGAAATGTTCATTTATTTAATTTAAACAAGAAAATCTGTGAATATAAATGTACATATTTATGTGTACATCAAATATCCCCACACTTATCATTTTATTAGTCCTCGAATAAACAAAAAAAACTAGGATAAATCCATTTTCATATGGAGCACGATTGCATTGAGCGTATGCAACAAGCCATTAAACCTCTGGGTATCCCCAGTAGGACTAGTGTTGTCTCGTAAGGGTTTTCAGCGGATACTACCCACAAAATCCAAAAGTTAAATGCAAAAAATATTTATGAAATGCAAGATTTGAAAATACTTATAAGATAAATGCAAATTTTTAAAAGATTACTTACAAATGGGTAATTTAATTTTAAATTTGACATGAATAAGTTAACACAAGTTTGGGTCGTCACTATGAAATTTTAGTTCGTTACTAATCCAAACTTCAAACAAAAGTTCGGTTATCATTACAATCTCCTCTAGCTTGGCTAGTTGTTTCTATTGAAAACATAGTGCAATTATGAAATTAATTCTAAAATCGATTATCAACAATCGTAAAATGGCATTTTTGCTTCCTTTTGGTTAACAAGTTAGGTTAAATAAGTGAAGATAGTGCTTGGATTAAAAGTGCTTACTCCCTCTTTATTTTGAAAAATATTTACATTGTTATTATTAACAGACAGCTTAATAAGAAGACCAAGGTATACCACTCATGAGAATTCGGGACGGAGCTTGGCGGATTGTGCAGACCGACGCTGACTTTGTCAACAAGATGTCGGTAATCCTTAGGTGTCCAACTCATAAAACGAGACCAAGGTATCCTAACCGTGCACTCCCTCGCGGATTGACGTGAGAGTTGGGACAAAGCTTGGCAGGTTTGCAAACTACACTAGATTTACAAGCAATGTTGGATACCGTTGGATTATTATATATATTCTTTTTTCTTCATTTTTTTGAAGATAGAGAGTTAAGTGAGAAAATTTTAGCACAACTTCACTTAAAAGATCTAAAATGTTATCGCAGGTAGTCTAAATAAACCTTTCATTTAATCGGATTACAATTTAGAAAACGTTTCATACTCATCATCTACGAATCTCCCTATATACTAATTACACTAAGTTTGCTCATAATTCAATCTTTTCTTTCGTTATCCGTTAAGAGAAGTAAACTTCCAAACATTTTAATCGTACGACCTAAACCATATATTTACTTCATCTCGCCTATTTAAAAGTAGATTAAAATGCATCTTTTTTTGAATGAATAAGGAAAATAAAAAATCTATGCAAAACTAAAATAAATATGAAACTCCTCCCAGACTTGATTTCGAATGTGACCCCACAGTCAACCCAAGTAGTAGGAGAAAAGGAAAATAAAATTATGAAAATATGCCCTATATTTAATTTTTTTTATAGTATATCAGAAAATATATTGACAAGAATTAAATGAAACAGTCTTCTAAAGACCGATTCATTTGTCTCTTCATGTACGAGAGACACAGTTTAAGATTGAAAAAGCAAATCGTAAAAGATTTCGAAGTTGAATGTAGATTTGGAAAAATAAATGTCATTTTATTAAAAATCGAATGACTTTTTTTATTTTCGAGGATCTTTGGGGTAGACTGAATAATTGTTTGAATTTCAAGTATTATGTTCACCAAATTGAATTTCAAAATTATCACTGAAAATTTCTTTGGAGCCATTGATTTCAAAATCAAAATGGTGATTCAAATCTACACCTTCACAATTCAACTCATCTTCGAAAAGACCAAAAAATCCGTGTTCATCAAATTTGTCTTCCTTTGAATTATTCACAACTTCATTGCATAAATCATTTTTAAAGTCTAAAGTTGTTTGAAATTCGATATTTTCTAAAAAAAGGAAGATCGAATTTTAAATTTGATTCCACCCCCTCAAAAAAATTGAAATCCAACTCAATTACCGTGTTTTCAACAACTTCATTAAGATTTTCAATTTCTACTCGTCGATTTTGGTAAAAGATGGATTATTATTCGAATTGTCACACGTTTGGATTTAGTTTTGTTTCTCACGAAAATTCAAGTACGTTTAATACGACAAATCCATGTAATTATCATGTATTTTGTTCATTTTCTCAACAAAATCAAATTGATAGTTATTTACTTGAGAATTTGAAATTTGAAATTGTTGAGAACAAAAGTTTTCATTTGCAACACAATTGAAATCATTTGCATTTCCATATAAGCACCCTATTACTATAGTACACTAATTCAACTCCATCTTAATCAGTCTGCCTATTGCCATTCAACACTTCAACTGTGCTTCACAAACCTCTTCAAAACCAGACTGCACATTCAACCGTGCCACTATACCATCATACACTTCCATATCCGACATCATTCATTTCATACTACCTATACAAGGTCACCTTCATCACAACACCGCAACCATAGCCTCTTCAAAACATAACCTGACCCATTCACTCACCAACAACACCTATTGCTCAAACAAAAGACCGATCAACTCCTATACCACAGCCTAGAATAACAACAACCACTGCAGCATAACTACTATTCATAACCACAACAAACGTCGTGTCTACATTCACAAGCCATACAACCATCCGAACCTATACCATAGTCCATCTTTACATTTCACAACACCAACCATACTACAAACCTCCCACAGTGCCAGCCTTTCAGCATACATACACCACACACCTTCATTTACACCTTCACTTGTCAAGATCACTAGACTGTCACACCATCATCTTCCTACCATTCACAAACAATCAACTCTCCACTCATTCACCCTTCTCCTGGTTCCATTGCCCTCATCACCACTTGCCGAAAAGCCTACATCAAACCACCTACACAAATTTAATCAGCTTCAACCAAAACTGTTCACCACCCATACATACACCTTCTCCCTTTACAAACAAGCAAAATTAACTCAACACAAAAACAAATGCAATCACGCACAAGCGAAGAAACAAATGTAACAAGTTTTTTTTTAATTGACACAAAACAAAATGAAAACAAAGAAACACAAACACACACAAAATCAAAAGCGAACAAAACAAAACAAAACAAATACACAGTTTTTTAAAGGAGAACAACAAACAAGAAAATTAATTCAAAGAATAAAATCAAAATTAAATTCCTTCCTTGGCAATGGCGCCAAAAATTTGTTCGACGATGAATATTTTCTCGATTAGAAATCCGTCACGAAGTGTAATAAACCGCAAGTACACGACGTACACTTGTAGTACGTTAGCAAATACGAGTCGATCCACAGAGAAAGAAATAATTTTATATTCTACTCAATCAAATTAAAACAATTTCGATCGAGATGCCACCTACAACTACAACTAAACTTTATTAAAAAACTAAGTTAGATAAAAATATGGGAGTTAAATACCAACTTAGAAGCAAATCCACTTTCTAGATCACATAGTTCAACAAGTTATGAAATTATGATCTCTTTATTTTGGTCATATGTGTGATTATATGATGTGTTTATCCTAACCATAGCATATTTTTGCTATTAATTAGCTCAACATAAACCATCAAACTTTAACACAACTTCCAACCCACTTGTTTAACTCTCATGAAAATGACCAAAAGATGAGAATCAAATCTATTTTAAGCATGACCTATTAACTATTGTTTATAAATACAGGCTATCAAATTTCAATTTAAGCAATCACTTCTTTGTCATAATCACACTTTTATTAAGCACAAAAAGAGAACATAAATTCAAATTATGCTGATTCTACATAATTATAAAGCTTCATTACCCCTAGCTATTTATATTAGTTATCATATAAAAAAAAGTAGCTTGCAAAATTAAACAAAGGAAAAAAAGAGAAAAATAAAGGAAAATCTATTCTACTTGCATAAAATAAATCTAATCTACTTTTATGAAATGTAAATCTACACTGCTGACATAAAAGAAAAGAACATGTAAATAAAAGTGAAACGACCTGAACTTCCCCGGTCTCCGAAGAGAGAGAGAAAGAACGAATTGTTTTGAGAACACGACAAATCAGAACGCAGACGGAAGAACATTTCATTGTATATTACAACAATGCATCAGATTACAAGAATATACAGAGTATAAATGAATATTACACAGAAATGTCAGAGATTTAAATTACATTTAAACACATAGCAATGGAAAATAATACAATACACAACTGAAGGAGATATACGGATACAAAGCTTTCCGGATATCGTTCCAGCTGTAAACCAGGATCCTGTGAATATAAATCTGCAAAACCAAAACTACTAGCAGCCCGTGTCAAAATAGGGGCACCCAGAGTTTAGGTTGAAACAATAAACTCCAGGTCAGTCATGTGACTGGTGTGAGAACTAAAATAATTAATCTTTATTTTATTTTAAAGTTAGGTAAATCAAGGGACCATGCCGTATAGCACGGAACGGGTTTCCTCCCAAGAATACCAGTGCATGAAACAAACAGC
Source organism: Allium sativum (assembly GCA_030737875.1). Taxonomy (NCBI): domain Eukaryota; kingdom Viridiplantae; phylum Streptophyta; class Magnoliopsida; order Asparagales; family Amaryllidaceae; genus Allium; species Allium sativum. Next base: position 279,805,562 of record CM060926.1, on the reverse strand, counting down.
GCAATGCTAAATAAAAAAAATGAAGCTGTTATAAGACCCAGGTCCTATCAAACAATGCAACGCAAGCCGGGGGATAGGGTTTTCCCTTATAACAGCCAAAGAATGCTTGATACGTTTAAAACAAATCATTTGATACTATAATAAGTGCATAGTGTATAAAACAACTTCAAATCATAAGTATCAATCATAGGCGGCATGGGTACCATATATCATGTTGCCATATATATATATATACAATCAAAACCGCACGATGTCGTATTTGGAAATTGGGTTTCCATCTATGAACCGAGGCAAAAGATAGTCCTCAACCGATTCGAGACAATCTAGCCCATGTCTCAGGACCTTGACTCAGGTGGGCCTTGGATCGTCAGGGCCGGTCCACCGTTGTGGATTATTATGCCTGAACAATACGTCCCTCCGCCCTTTGGGGCGTAAATGAGCCAACGAATGGCTCCATCGGACCCGAATCGTCCGATCTAACCGAGGCGCCTCGCAACAGCAACAACCACATAAGTCAAACTCGTCAGGGCGTGTAAAACCACTGACGCCACTTCTAACTAGAAAAAAACGCATGTCCTCCCTGATGTCCGTCTCCCGTTTTTGGTTCATATCGGGTGTGAAACTCGCGAAGTAAACATTACACAAAGCTACGCCACAAAGGCTGTGCTTTGATCATCACCACAAGACTTTGCTTTTCAACAGAAGCCTTGATCAATTGCCACTTAGGCATGCCACACAGGCAATTCACTCCATGCGTTTGATATCCATCAATATATAACCCCTGAGCTTGTACGTCTCAGAGAAGGGCATTAAGCAAGAGAATAAATTCTCCGCCGCCAAACAGATATATATTTAATAGAGATCAATCACACGGACTAAAATCCAATGTCAGACACACAGTCCATTTACAAGTCCGTTCTAAGTCTGAACGAAACCGGAGGCACCTAGTACCCCGCATATCCATCGATCTCCAAGTACGTCTGGACGATCACCAACTGTTTCCATCTTCTTGGGTGTACAGCCCAATCAAGATCATCAGTAATCACCCAAACGACGTGAAGACTTCCGGTCTTCGACCATCGTCTTCATCTTCGACTTATCGTCGTATCATTTATTCAGAATGGGATAAACCCGGTCTTTCCGAATAACTCGCGTATATTTTAAATAAGTGTTATACAAACACAACATACGCCTCATTCCAATTCATCAGTCACTAACCGTAAATTAATCAAGAGAATAATTCCCCAAATATTAACCCCGAAGGCCGAAACCAACATCAGATCAATATCCAGAAAACCATTCTACTTAGCTAACCGACAGTTAGTTTCTAAATTTCACATTCATAGGGAAAGGCTCCCATTAATTTTATCCAAGATAAAATTCTTTAATTTATTCTTTAATCTACTTTTGAATATCCATTCAACTAGTCGGGATTAACGAACCTTACCGAAGTAATCATTTGTTTTAATTTCCCAATCCCAACCTATTCATCCCATGAAGTAAAACTGGTAATACTTCACATCTAACACCACGGTGTTATCGGTAAATTCAATTACCATTTCACGTTCAATTCTAATTAAAGATTTAACTATCGCCTGGAGTAAAACTGGTGAGACTCCATTCTCGATTATTTCAATCTAATTAAAGATTCATTAAAACTCCACTTAGTTTTAATCTTTGACTGGGTTAAAGAATCAGTGCCATTTAAAAACACGATTCACGGTAAACCCAAAATCACCTTCCATTAATTATCGGGTTAAAGAACAAGTGTTATTTAAAAACACTGTTTACGATAAACCCAAAAATAAATATCAATTCAATTCCAATTAAATATTATTTAATTGGTACACTTCATTAAATCTAAATAAAAAAAGATTTAATCTTTTCTCAACTGGGTTCAAGAACAGTGTTAATGAAGACACCATTCACGACAAACCCAAATCAACTTGATATTAAACACAAGGCTCTGAATAGAAAATATACCGGCTTATATTCAATATCAAATTCCATGACTAACAAATATCGTATTGGAAATAACGATATATATATCTATATCTTTCAAATTTCCATAACAACATATGTATAATCACGAAATCCAACATCGAAATATTCCGAAGACAATTTCCTTTCAAATCCATTCCAATGCAATCATTGGAAATTCTGGTTATTTTCACAACCATTTCAAATTCGATTTATTTATTTAAAAATAAATAGAATTATAATTCTAGTTCAAAACTAGTTCATTTCGATAAAAATCTATTTTTATCTTTTCAAATATGGAGTTTTTCATCCCAATTCTTTCTAAATCATTTCTTATGATTTTACACAAATTATTACTATTTTTAATAATTTTATCAAGGTCCGTACAGTCGATTACCATCAACGGCTATCGAACTGCACTTACAGCGACCTTTTTCAAATTTGATTTGGACATAATTCCAAATCCAACCGTTAGATTTCAAATTTCTAATATTCGTTAGAAAGCTCTTTTCGATACGAACCAAACGGTTCCAGTTTTAGGAGAATCCGACGGTCGGATCTCCCGTAATATCCGTTCGAAGTAAATGGTCGAAATTCACGAACTACCGCGGCGCGGCGCGTTCTATTCAGGCCATTATATTATATATATAATATATATAATATATATATCGTCGATTTCTATTTAAAACAAATTTTATAAATAGTTTTGAATTCGTTTCAAAACATTTTCAACTTCCATTTCAAATTCAAATCAAAGTTGAATCTTTCCTTATAAATTTGGTTTAAAATTCATTTCTATTCAACTCAAGTTTCAATTCAATTTGAATTCATTTCACTTCGTTTTAAATTCAATTCGAATTCGTTTTCAATTCGATTCAATTCAAATTGGTTTTCTATTCGATTCAATTCAAATTGGTTTTCTATTCGATTCAATTCAAATTAAATTTCATTTCAAAATATTCGATTTCGAAATCACTTTACAGTATTCGTTTTAAAATGAATAAAATCGATATAAATATCGTTCAAGACAAAATGGCGTCAATCTAATCAACACGGCTTCATATATTGATATTTTCAAATATTCCATTTCAAATATTTCTTATTATCAAAATATTTCTATTATCAAAATATTTCGTTCAACACATGACTAATCTCACGGATGAGTACTGTCAACACATGAACCTTTATTTTATATTGATAAAGATATAGATTTTATTGTTAAAATATTTCGTTCAACACATGACTAATCTCAACGGATGAGTACAGTCAACACATGAACCTTTACTTTATAATATTCTTTATCTTCTAAATTGGAATGAGGCCCAATCAATTACCATATAGCGTTAACTATATGGATTTCCATACAACACATGTATATAATAGCATTGAAAAATAATCAACCATCAACCAAAGTGCACTACACTGTATAAGCATCAAATATAGATATCTAACGCTTATAACAGCCTGTCAATCAATCGATCGACATATTCAATCAATCAGGATGAGTGAACTTCAAATTTCATCCCAACACCCGTGTTGGGTTTCAAACAATCAAACACATATTTTATTTGTGCAATTGGGCGATGTGTAAAATTTATCGTCCCAATCAATGTCTTTCAAATAGGTGTACATAAACAAACCGCCCGGTTTGTAAATGAATATTTATTTATTCACATTCACGTTAAAAATTATATTTTTAATCGACTAAAATATTTTATTCAAACTATGAATATTCTAGTCGGTTCATTTATTCAGTAAAATGATATTTTTATTTTTCTAACATATCTTAGAAAATTTCGGCGGCATAACGGCTCGATACTAGAAACGGGACAAGGCCTAGCCTTATCCCCGGTCTAGTGAAGGCCCACGCCATTCACACATCAATCAAATCAATTTCATTTCACCAAACAATTCAATTCAACCCAAATATTCTAACTAACTACACAACCAGACAATTTAACAAACAAGCCATCCATGGTCTGTGGATGACGGGTGTCGGGTGCTACTAAGCACCGTCTGCATCCTAATATATATATAACTAGAAAAGAAATTTTGAGTGAGAAGTTCTCACCGATAGCTATCCAATTCCACAACTCTTCATTTATAGAAATCTTCGCCATTCTCGCTCTTTGTCGCTTTCGTTGCCCGCTTTCACTACATATATAAAAATAACATTTTTACTTCGCTATTCAATATATAAAAATCGAATTTTTACCTCGCTATTCAATATATAAAAATCGAATTTTTACTTCGCTATTCATTATATAAAAATCGAATTTTTACTTCGCTATTCAATATATAAAAATCGAATTTTTACTTCGATGTTCAATATATAAAAATCTAACTTTTTTCAATTAAAACTCATATCATTTCTAATTCAAAAATCCAATCTTTTCTAATTCAAAATCCGATTTTTTTCTAATTCAAAATCCGATTTTTTTTCTAATTCAAAATCCGATCTTTTCTAATTCAAAATCCGATTTTTTTCTAATTCAAAATCCGATCTTTTCTTTAAAATAAAAATTAGACTTTCCCTTAAAACAGATCCTAACTTTTATATTAAAGCAAATCAGAATTTTTTTATCAAAGAAAATACATGAAAGTATTTAAAATAAAACTCACATTTTTCTTTGCGTTGAGGGGGGGAAGGGCTGCTCGTTGGAGTTGGAGGTGGTGCTGAGGGGGCGTCAGGCGGTCGGAGGCAGCAGCTGCGGTGGTGGCCGGAGGGTGGAAGCTCGACGTCAGGGGGGAGATGCGGCGGGATGGTGGGGTTCGCTTCAGGGAGGGGGGTCTCGGGAGTCGCGCCGCTGGGGCTTCGATGGTGGTGGGAATCGATTGGGGGGGTGCGACTGACGAGGGTGGTGGCGGCGTGTCGACGATGGAGCGGAGGAGGAGGAAGCGGTCGTGGGGAAGCGAGATCCGACGTCTCTTTTTTCTTTTTTTTTCTTTTTTTTTCTAAATGATTGAGTGAATAAGGGGGGGGCAACGTATAAGGGAAGAGGGAGGGGAGAGAAAGAATTTTAATTATTTTATTTAATTATTTTAATTCCTAAAAAGTTGACTTTTACATACGACCTCTAAACGAGGTCCACCGCCTGTCGTACATAGCGTTTACCCCCATTCCGAACACAATGGGATATGTATCGCAAGCTGATTCGATCGTTTCGAATAGTTTCCGTCAAAATCAACATATAACTCTATATATTGAATTTGAATGCGCATTTCATTTTTCTGGGTTCACATACTAACTATAAAAATTCCCAAAAAATATTTTCTAGCTTCGTATTGGCGATACGGTCCTAACAAAACTAGTTTCGTCAAATTCTGAGACCGTTTGAAAAATGGCCAATTTCCAGTCGATTAAGATCAACAGAAACTGGTCAAACGCGTTTTCTTTTGCCACGCCCACATATTGATTCGAAAAATTATGAAATTTGGAATCTAGCAATAATTTGACATCACGGACCCAACAAAAGTGGTTTCGTCGAAATCCGAGGTCGGTTGCAAAATTTCCATTTTTAAGGCCTGAATTCCATAGCGACTATTCAGAATTTTCAACTGGACATATCTTTTGATTCCCGCTATGAAATTTTGATTATTCGAATTCGTTGGAAAGATATTATCAAATAGATCCTAATGTTTTTGGTTTCACTAAAATCCGGATTGTTTTGCACCCGGTACATTCATTTGAAGTTTGAAATCGAATTATCGAACTACCGCGCCATTTTCAATTCTATTTATAATTATATATAATTATTTATATTCTAACGACGACGTATATAATATATACGTTCTAAATATATTCAAAATAAATTTCTCGTCGTTTTATTTAAAATAATCTATTTTAAATATTCGAAATTCGCTAAAATTGCCAAAATAAAAATTTTAAACTGGCCCAGAATTTCCGGGTTATTACAATCTCCCCCACTTAAAACTTTTCGTCCCCGAAAAGGAACAAAGTCGAAAGTGGTTTAATCAATCAACTCTCCGTTCGATCTGACTTCCATTCTCCAACTTTTCAGTTTCTGAGAATTTTCAAATTTTCAAAAATTTGGCTAACTCCCTAAATTTTCGAAAAATTTCGCCATAACCTCCCCTGCACCGGGAGCATCGGGGAATTTCAAATAGTTTCCCCGGTCCTTCTAATCTCAAAAAGAAAAAGAAAAAGCCAAGCGGCTAGTCAATAGGCTCATAAAATCATCATCACCCAAACAAAACAGCAAATTATGTAGTAAACATGTACCTATTTGTCGGGCAAACAAATTTTATTCTTCGGCTCTAGCCTCCTTGCTATGACCTGTTCAATGTAAGTATATGTATATGCAAGCAAATGCGACCAATTTTCAATACAGTTCAATATTTGATGCAATTAGGCATAATGGTTAAAATTTATTAAACAAATAAACAAACAACACAAACATCAATCAATTAGTGAATTAGAGTTTCGAATTCATAATTTTGATATATATACTGAAAATCTTGTTTTTGATGCCAATTCACAACAATGTGTTCTAACTATATATAAGTTTTGGTTCTCACACCAGTCTGATGGAAATATATAGATATCACACCTTCGAAACACAAAAATAATTACTAATGATGACGCGTCAATCATCAGAATCAGGTCCGTGCGACTAGAGTGTGATTCTATATCTATCTAATATATTAAAACTTTGAATATACGTTCATGACGCGTATATGCAAAACCTTTATATACTAGATTGTCCATATTCAAAATAAATAAATATTCAAATACGTATAAGATGGTTTAAATTTCAAAACAATATGTTTTCATTTGAAAAATATACTCTTCACACTCGTTCTAGGATACTACTGATCCTATCTCTAACGAGTCATTCTAATTGGATATTACTAATCCAATATCTGATGAATTCTTTCGTATGGTTCTAATGTGTCTTGTTCTCGAGCTCTGTAAACCAAAGCTCTGATACCACGATGAAACGACCCGAACTTCCCCGGTCTCCGAAGAGAGAGAGAAAGAACGAATTGTTTTGAGAACATGACAAATCAGAACGCAGACGGAAGAACATTTCATTGTATATTACAACAATGCATCAGATTACAAGAATATACAGAGTATAAATGAATATTACACAGAAATGTCAGAGATTTAAATTACATTTAAACACATAGCAGCGGAAAATAATACAATACACAACTGAAGGAGATATACGGATACAAAGCTTTCCGGATATCGTTCCAGCTGTAAACCAGGATCCTGTGAATATAAATCTGCAAAACCAAAACTACTAGCTGCCCGTGTCAAAATAGGGGCACCCAGAGTTTAGGTTGAAACAATAAACTCCAGGTCAGTCATGTGACTGGTGTGAGAACTAAAACAGTTAATCTTTATTTTATTTTAAAGTTAGGTAAATCAAGGGACCACGCCGTATAGCACGGAACGGGTTTCCTCCCAAGAATACCAGTGCATGAAACAAACAGCGCAGTGCTAAATAAAGAAAAATGAAGCTGTTATAAGACCCAGGTCCTATCACACAATGCAACGCAAGCCGGGGGATAGGGTTTTCCCTTATAACAGCCAAAGAATGCTTGATACGTTTAAAACAAATCATTTGATACTATAATAAGTGCATAGTGTATAAAACAACTTCAAATCATAAGTATCAATCATAGGCGGCATGGGTACCATATATCATGTCGCCATATATATATACAATCAAAACTGCACGATGTCGTATTTGGAAATTGGATTTCCATCTATGAACCGAGGCAAAAGATAGTCCTCAACCGATTCGAGACAATCTAGCCCATGTCTCAGGACCCAGATTCAGGTGGGCCTTGGATCGTCAGGGCCGGTCCACCGATGTGGATTATTATGCCTGAACAATACGTCCCTCCGCCCTTTGGGGCGTAAATGAGCCAACGAATGGCTCCATCGGACCCGAATCGTCCGATCTAACCGAGGCGCCTCGCAGCAGCAACAACCACATAAGTCAAACTCGTCAGGGCGTGTAAAATCACTGACGCCACTTCTAACTAGAAAGAAACGCATGTCCTCCCTGATGTCCGTCTCCCGTTTTTGGTTCATACCGGGTGTGAAACTCGCGAAGTAAACATTACACAAAGCTACGCCACAAAGGCTGTGCTTTGATCATCACCACAAGACTTTGCTTTTCAACAGAAGCCTCGATCAATTGCCACTTAGGCATGCCACACAGGCAATTCACTCCATGCGTTTGATATCCATCAATATATAACCCCTGAGCTCGTACGTCTCAGAGAAGGGCATTAAGCAAGAGAATAAATTCTCCGCCGCCAAACAGATATATATTTAATAGAGATCAATCACACAGACTAAAATCCAATGTCAGACACACAGTCCATTTACAAGTCCGTTCTGGGTCTGAATGAAACCGGAGGCACCTAGTACCCCGCATATCCATCGATCTCCAAGTACGTCTGGACGATCACCAACTGTTTCCATCTTCTTGGGTTTACAGCCCAATCAAGATCATCAGTAATCACCCAAACGACGTGAAGACTTCCGGTCTTCGACCATCTTCATCTTCGACTTATCGTCGTATCATTTATTCAGAATGGGATAAACCCGGTCTTTCCGAATAACTCGCGTATATTTTAAATAAGTGTTACACAAACACAACATACGCCTCATTCCAATTCATCAGTCACTAACCGTAAATTAATCAAGAGAATAATTCCCCAAATATTAACCCCGAAGGCCGAAACCAACATCAGATCAATATCCAGAAAACCATTCTACTTAGCTAACCGACGGTTAGTTTCTAAATTTCACATTCATAGGGAAAGGCTCCCATTAATTTTATCCAAGATAAAATTCTTTAATTTATTCTTTAATCTACTTTTGAATATCCATTCAACTAGTCGGGATTAACGAACCTTACCGAAGTAATCATTTGTTTTAATTTCCCAATCCCAACCTATTCATCCCATGAAGTAAAACTGGTAATACTTCGTATCTAACACCATAGTGTTATCGGTAAATTCAATTACCATTTCATGTTCAAATCTAATTAAAGATTTAACTATCGCCTGGAGTAAAACTGGTGATACTCCATTCTCGATTATTTCAATCTAATTAAAGATTCATTAAAACTCCACTTAGTTTTAATCTTTGACTGGGTTAAAGAATCAGTGTCATTTAAAAACACGATTCACGGTAAACCCAAAATCACCTTCCATTAATTATCGGGTTAAAGAACAAGTGTTATTTAAAAACACTGTTCACGATAAACCCAAAAATCAATATCAATTCAATTCCAATTAAATATTATTTAATTGGTACACTTCATTAAATCTAAATAAAAAAAGATTTAATCTTTTCTCAACTAGGTTCAAGAACAATGTTAATGAAGACACCATTCACGACAAACCCAAATCAACTTGATATTAAACACAAGGCTCTGAATAGAAAATATACCGGCTTATATTCAATATCAAATTCCATGACTAACAAATATCGTATTGGAAATAACGATATATATATATCTATATCTTTCAAATTTCCATAACAACATATGTATAATCACGAAATCCAACATCGAAATATTCTGAAGACAATTTCGATTCAAATCCATTCCAATGCAATCATTGGAAATTCTGGTTATTTTCACAACCATTTCAAATTCGATTTATTTATTTAAAAATAAATAGAATTATAATTCTAGTTCAAAACTAGTTCATTTCGATAAAAATCTATTTTTATCTTTTCAAATATGGAGTTTTTCATCCCAATTCTTTCTAAAACATTTCTTATGATTTTACACAAATTATTACTATTTTTAATAATTTTATCAAGGTCCGTACAGTCGATTTCCATCAACGGCTATTGAACTGCACTTACAGCGACCTTTTTCAAATTTGATTTGGACATAATTCCAAATCCAACCGTTAGATTTCAAATTTCTAATATTCGTTAGAAAGCTCTTTTCGATACGAACCAAACGGTTCCAGTTTTAGGAGAATCCGACTGTCGGATCTCCCGTAATATCCGTTCGAAGTAAATGGTCGAAATTCATGAACTGCCGCGGCGCGGCGCGTTCTATTCAGGCCATTATACTATATATATAATATATATAATATATATATCGTCGATTTCTATTTAAAACGAATTTTATAAATATTTTTGAATTCGTTTCAAAACATTTTCAACTTCCATTTCAAATTCAAATCAAAGTTGAATCTTTCCTTATAAATTCGGTTTAAAATTCATTTCTATTCAACTCAAGTTTCAATTCAATTTGAATTCATTTCACTTCGTTTTAAATTCAATTCGAATTCGTTTTCAATTCGATTCAATTCAAATTGGTTTTCTATTCGATTCAATTCAAATTGGTTTTCTATTCGATTCAATTCAAATTAAATTTCATTTCAAAATATTCGATTTCGAAATCACTTTACAATATTCGTTTTAAAATGAATAAAATCGATATAAATATCGTTCAAGACAAAATGGCGTCAATCTAATCAACACGGCTTCATATATTGATATTTTCAAATATTCCATTTCAAATATTTCTTATTATCAAAATATTTCTATTATCAAAATATTTCGTTCAACACATGACTAATCTCACGGATGAGTACTGTCAACACATGAACCTTTATTTTATATTGATAAAGATATAGATTTTATTGTTAAAATATTTCGTTCAACACATGACTAATCTCAACGGATGAGTACAGTCAACACATGAACCTTTACTTTATAATATTCTTTATCTTCTAAATTGGAATGAGGCCCAATCAATTACCATATAGCGTTAACTATATGGATTTCCATACAACACATGTATATAATAGTATTGAAAAATAATCAACCATCAACCAAAGTGCACTACACTGTATAAGCATCAAATATAGATATCTAATGCTTATAACAGCCTGTCAATCAATCGATCGACATATTCAATCAATCAGGATGAGTGAACTTCAAATTTCATCCCAACACCCGTGTGGGGTTTCAAACAATCAAACACATATTTTATTTGTGCAATTGGGCGATGTGTAAAATTTATCGTCCCAATCAATGTCTTTCAAATAGGTGTACATAAACAAACCGTCCGGTTTGTAAATGAATATTTATTTATTCACATTCACGTTAAAAATTATATTTTTAATCGACTAAAATATTTTATTCAAACTATGAATATTCTATTCGGTTCATTTATTCAATAAAATGATATTTTTATTTTTCTAACATATCTTAGAAAATTTCGGCGGCATAACGACACGATACTAGAAACGGGACAAGGCCTAGCCTTATCCCCGGTCTAGTGAAGGCCCACGCCATTCACACATCAATCAAATCAATTTCATCTCACCAAACAATTCAATTCAACCCAAATATTCTAACTAACTACACAACCAGACAATTTAACAAACAAGCCATCCATGGTTTGTGGATGACGGGTGTCGGGTGCTACTAAGCACCGTCTGCATCCTAATATATATATATATAACTAGAAAAGAAATTTTGAGTGAGAAGTTCTCACCGATAGCTATCCAATTCCACAACTCTTCATTTATATAAATCTTCGCCATTCTCGCTCTTTGTCGCTTTCGTTGCCCGCTTTCACTACATATATAAAAATAACATTTTTACTTCGCTATTCAATATATAAAAATCGAATTTTTACCTCGCTATTCAATATATAAAAATTGAATTTTTACTTCGCTATTCAATATATAAAAATCGAATTTTTATTTCACTATTCAATATATAAAAATCGAATTTTTACTTCGATGTTCAATATATAAAAATCTAACTTTTTTTCAATTAAAACTCATATCATTTCTAATTCAAAAATCCAATCTTTTCTAATTCAAAATCCGATTTTTTTCTAATTCAAAATCCGATTTTTTTCTAATTCAAAATCCAATCTTTTCTAATTCAAAATCCGATTTTTTTCTAAATCAAAATCCGATCTTTTCTTTAAAATAAAAATTAGACTTTCCCTTAAAACAGATCCTAACTTTTATATTAAAGCAAATCAGAATTTTTTTATCGAAGAAAATACATTAAAGTATTTAAAATAAAACTCACATTTTTCTTTGCGTTGAGGGGGGGAAGGGCTGCTCGCTGGAGTTGGAGGTGGTGCTGAGGGGGCGTCAGGCGGTCGGAGGCAGCAGCTGCGGTGGTGGCAGGAGGGTGGAAGCTCAACGTCAGGGGGGAGATGGGGCGGGATGGTGGGGTTCGCTTCAGGGAGGGGGGTCGCAGGAGTCGCGCCGCTGGGGCTTCGATGGTGGTGGGAATCGATTGGGGGGGTGGGGGTGCGACTGACGAGGGTGGTGGCGGCGTGTTGACGATGGAGCGGAGGAGGAGGAAGCGGTCGTGGGGAAGCGAGATCCGGCATCTCTTTTTTTCTTTTCTTTTTTTCTTTTTTTTTCTGAACGATTGAGTGAATAGGGGGGGGGGCAACGTATAAGGGAAGAGGGAGGGGAGAGAAAGAATTTTAATTATTTTATTTAATTATTTTAATTCCTAAAAAGTTGACTTTTACATACGACCTCTAAACGAGGTCCACCGCCTGTTGTCCATATCGTTTTACCCCCATTCCGAACACAATGGGATATGTATCGCAAGCTGATTCGATCGTTTCGAATAGTTTCCGTCAAAAGCAACATATAACTCTATATATTGAATTTGAACGTGAATTTCATTTTACTGGGGTCACATACTAACTATAAAAATTCCCAAAAAATATTTTCTAGCTTCGTATTGACGATACGGTCCTAACAAAACTAGTTTCGTCAAATTCTAAGACCGTTTGAAAAATGGCCAATTTCCAGTCGATTAAAATCAACTGAAACTGGTCAAACGCGTTTTCTTTTGCCACGCCCACATATTGATTCGAAAAATTATGAAATTTGGAATCTAGCAATAATTTGACATCACGGACCCAACAAAAGTGGTTTCGTCGAAATCCGAGGTCGTTTGCAAAATTTCCATTTTTAAGGCCTGAATTCCATAGCGACTATTCAGAATTTTCAACTGGACATATCTTTTGATTCCCGCTATGAAATTTTGATTATTCGAATTCGTTGGAAAGATATTATCAAATAGATCCTAATGTTTTTGGTTTCACTAAAATCCGGATTGTTTTGCACCCGGTACATTCATTTGAAGTTTGAAATCGAATTATCGAACTACCGCGCCATTTTCAATTCTATTTATAATTATATATAATTATTTATATTCTAACGACGACGTATATAATATATACGTTCTAAGTATATTCAAAATAAATTTCTCGTCGTTTTATTTAAAATAATCTATTTTAAATATTCGAAATTCGCTAAAATTGCCAAAATAAAAATTTTAAACTGGCCCAGAATTTCCGGGTTATTACAAAAAGACAACCAATTAAAATTGCATTAAAAAAAGAGATTACATAAAAGAGAAATGGTAAGAAGCCATGAACGTAAAGAGAGGGCTTTGATCCTCTGACTAAGTAAACTATAAGAGAGGATAAAAAAGAGGATCCATTTACATGAAACATGGGGGTATATATATATATATATATATATATATATATATGATCTAAAACTCTAAAACCCTAATCCCTCATCATTGGAAATCCCTAAAATGCCCTTTTATGAAAATTCTAATTTTAACTTTAGCCATTAATCCATCATGTAGAATGCATGAAGCCTTTGTTGTCTCATCCAAATAGTGCATTAGCCTCTAATATGAAGCATTAATAGTAAGTGGGTTAGTTGAGAGGTGGAGTCCTCCACTTTCCATAGAATGAATTATTTCTTTGCCTCCTCTTGTGTATATGTATGCCTTTCTTCATATCTTTGTATGTATACATCATTTTTTCCTCCTAAATTCCTATAAGAGACAACTACAAGGAACAAGTAAATGATATCACAAATTAAAACATGCACAATTTACCGTCAAACCCCCCAAATGAGTGATGATTTTGAACATTTAAAACATGGTTTGATCATATAAAATACCCAAAAATGTTCATTTATTTAATTAAAATAAGAAAATATGTGAATATAAATGTACGCATTTATATGCACATCAGTACGCATGTATGTCCAAAAGTCTAAGTGAATTCCAAAGAGTTGTAAACAAATGTTTATGTAGCGTCTAGAAGTCCAAGAGATATCCAAAAGCCATTTAGACGATGAATGTAACCATTATTGGTGTCTTGGAACTCCAACCCCTTATGCCAAAGTGTAGAAAAGGTCAAAAAATGTTAACCCCTTGGAAAGCCAAGTATAGGAGTATGTTTTTAGTGATGTTTGGAGGCATCTACCTGAATTTCGTATCCCGAGGAGATGCGAAATTCACATCCCAAAATGATAGCCAAAAACCCAAGTCGTATCCAAAAAATTATATTCCGAAGCCATTGAATTTTAGCATCCTAGAATGGCTTGAGTAACACAGGCAGGTCAGCCATTTTTGAGTAATCCGCACATGAAAAGTCCCCTGCAAAATGCCTTGCTACTTACCAAGTTTCGAATCCCAGCCCGCACCTCAAAAATGTATCTCGATCCCCTCAGCGCACACTCACAAGATTTTGCATCCGCCTCATGTTGATCTATACATTTTCACCATGCCAAATTCGAGTTAGGAGTTCGCATTCCACCCTGCCAAATTTCGCATCCCACTTCGACGATGCAAGCACAGGGAAAATCACATCCGCCTCGATGCGATCGACATGATTACGCATCCGATCCAAAGCCAGAAAATCGTACCCTCCTTGTTGAAAATTTCCTTTGTTTCGCATCCAGTGTTGCACTAGAGATTTCAACTGATCAACACATGATTTCACATCTGATCAGGGAAGCGAAATCTGGGGATGCGAAAAATCGCTGATGCCAAATCAAAACTTCAGAGCTGTTGGGTAAAGCATGCACATGTTTTTTTAGTGATTTCGATGTGTCGATCACGTCATTTTGACGTGCCAAATCCAGAGATTTGCTAAGTGCCAGATTTTTCGAAATGAAGTCGCTTAACCATTTCTCCTTGATCGTGCCATGTTGATTAGCTATTTCTGAGTGTGCGAAACTAGAATTTACCAGAATCCAGATATTTTCCAACAACAAGTTTTGTCACGTGATTAGATCAACGCGCTCAAGGATTTTGAGCTGATAGGACCGAGTCGATCACGTATTTTTACCGTGCCGGATTTTCCACGTTTATTAACGACTTTTCCAATCCAATAATGATGATTTCAAGAATCGATGATATTTTCATCCTTTTTCGAACACGTCGCGACTTCAACCAAATTGCTTTGTGTTTTTTAGCGATGTTCTCGAGACTCAAGCGCGTCGCCAACCATAATCTTGATGTATGACTGCTTTGCAAAAAAACTGGTCAACAATATATATATATATATATATAGTTTTATCCAATTGATTTAAATTATTAAAAGAAATTTTGACCTGCATTTTAATTTCATGCGATCAAATAGCACATTCGATCACTATGAAACTTGACTACATGCATCAAATTTACATTATGGTTTTGATGGTATAATTCTCGTCATAATCCGAGACTATACTCTAAAATGATAATTTACACATATTTTGAGATAGTTTTGATCATAAAATGGTCCATTCCCAAAATATAGCGATTTATATATTTTTTCTTCACTTAACGAACCACTTGAACTCAATGGGAGTAGTCTGGATTCCTGATTTGACTATATGTGAAAATTCATGTTTTAGAACCATCAGTTAATTAACAATTAATAGTTAAATAAAATTTTAAATATCCAACCATTAATATGGGTCACCGAAGTCGCATTTTTGTTCCCAACAACACTCTTATTGATTTCCATAAAAGTACAACCCCTTGTTTGTAAGCTTTATGGATCAGATGTTTAATGTATGAGGACTTACCTTTTACAGCAAAAAATAGATAAATATTTTTAAAAACCAATGTACGTGGTCTTAGAAATAGAATGTCATACACATGTCTATATAAATTTTCGGGAACAGGATAAACCGTATTAACTTGTCCTACTACATCCTATTTGGGAATAACCCATTGGTTTAGTTGGATCGGTAAGTGCATTGAACATGTTAGAATGAAGGTGCTACTTCCACCATATATATAATATGGGAATCACCCTAGAGGTTAGTGTTAAGCAGCGCTACATTAATAAAGATCCCTGTATTCAAAATTATAATCTTTATCATGTCTTCCAAGTTCCAATGCCCAAGCCTGTTCGAAGGGGTTATTTGATGTCGCTACAATATACTATGATAGAGAAATTCAGGATCATTCCACAAATTCATGTTTATCATTCGCAATCGTAAATAGAGTTAATAAATCCTTATCTTGTGTGATGCAGATCACTTCAAAATCCTACATATGACTGAATCAAATACTAAGCAAATAAATTGACATGTGTACATCGTATGTACTTATGTCAATTGGTTTATTACTATAGCAATTTTCCTTACTCACCTTCATGCCTATATTTATGTTTCATCTTTATACTAAAATTATTTCTGAACTCTTTCCATAAACCATAACTTAAGTTTATTAAATATTCCAAGATCTAAGCTAATATTTATTGAACTCTTTCGATAAACCATTCTTAATATTATTGAATATCTCTTGATTTAGGCTAATATTTATTTCGTAACTCAAGTTCATACATATTCGAAAACTACAACTTCAATATTATATAGCTCTTCCTACTTAAGTTTTTGTTATAAAAATCTAACGTTCATACTTATGTTTATTATCCATTCTAGACTTATGTTCAGATTTTTAACATACTTTTCTATTTCCTAAAAATACAAAAAATTACCTTATTTGTTTGCTTAACTTAAATGGTTCAAAAATTCAAAATTTGTTTTCACTTACAAATTCTCAAATACATAAGTTATAAAGTTATTTTCTTATGTTTTCATAAAACACTTTGCTTAATAGTCAGGTTTGACTCAAAAATTTTGACTGTCCAAAATCATTAAAACTCATTTAAGTAAAATGAAAGCTACTACACACCATATCAAAATTGTGATGCAAATCAAACTACCCTATATAGAGTACTTGAAAAATTCCAAATTAAATGCTTGGATTTTTACTTCAAACCTTTTCCAGATAATAATAATAAATATTTTCTCTTTTTATACATTAAAATCAAACTTTTTTTTATCCAAGCAACTCTAGTCAAATTCCCATGATAGCAATGTCTTACTTTGAAACTCAAAAATAAACATACGTGATTTCAGAATCACCATCAGAATTATTTTCCAACAATTATAGTAAGTTTCATGCTTTTGGAATTCCTTTTTATAAATAATATCAAATATTAATATTATTTCTTGCTAAAATTTTGAAAAACAATTTCAAAAACACCCAGATTTCATATTCATATATTTTCACTTTTTTCACTTTTATAAGTCATACTTATAAATAATATTTATATATTTCACTTCTTATATAAGATCGTTTCACATAAGTTTGTACTTACTTAGGTCTATATGAAAGAAACTTTATTTAAAATTTAATTTCTAAATCAACATTACCTCAAAACGCCTTATAGTTAAGTTCCAAAATTGAATTCATAAGATGTTCGTTTTTAATGTTCCCGCAATTATTAATCTACCTATCCCATGCAAGGAAAGGATGAAACTGTTGATAACCAAACACAATTGTCAGTACCCGTGTACTGGTCGACACAACCAGAAATCAACTAACAATAGCTAATGCTCCCAACTAGAAGAACATGACCAACTAATAATAAATTATGATAATTGATTATTATCATTTCCTAATAAACAACTCATCTAAATAACTATTATTAGTTATAAAAAAACTTCCTTTATATAAAAAAATATAGGTAAATCTCAGTAAAATTATTTCATTCATCAAGTTTTAAAACAATATTGTGTCGATTGGAATTTTTCAATTGTTTCGAAATCCTTATCAATAATGTTAGCTTCTCATACTGATTTAGAACAAAAATTTCAAACTTATAGATCAAACAACAAAATATAAAATATTTTTATATATTAAAAAATATGCGCTTACATATATACATTTAAACTCATCCTTAGGTCTCATTTACTCTATCTTAAATGAGAAATCCCCCATAAAGCTTAAATGTTTGCTCAACCTAAGGTATGATACCAAATGCAAAGTTTTTCCACCCTAAGGATGCTGGCTACATCATAATATCTCAAATTTGGTTTTACGGCCAACAACTAAATATTGCAATAAACCCTTAAAGGGACCAATAAGGGTAAGAGTCTAAGCTTCATTAGACTTCATAAAGCGAGTACCTAATATCATGTGTGCAAGGAACTCACCATATCCAATCCCGTTCTCTCCTAAAAGAAAATGATATTAAAAAATTAGCCAATATTAGATAGTCGGTTTTTTAGCCATGAAATACCTGTAATCAAGGTTTTAAAATCCTTAAGGCTAACTTAGTGAAGTACATAAATAACCGACGTGCCTCTTTTTAAGTAACAATCTGTAACAACCCGGAAATTCTGAGCCAGTTTAAAATATTTATTTTGGCAATTTTAGCGAATTTTGAATATTTAAAATAGATTATTTTAAATAAAATCAACGAGAAATTTATTTTGAATAGAATTCGATCGTATATATTTATACGCGTCGTCGTTAGAATATAAATAATTATATATAATTATAAAAGGAATTGAAAATGGCGCGGTAGTTCGATAATTCGATTTCAAACTTCAATTGAATGTACCGGGTGCAAAACAATCCGGATTTTAGTGAAACCAAAAACACTAGGATCTAATTGATAATATCTTTCCAACGAATCCGACAAATCAAGATTTCATAGCGGGAATCAAAAGATATGTCCAGTTGAAAATTCTGAATAGTCGCTATGGAATTCAGGCCCTTAAAAATGGGAATTTTGCAAACGACCTCGGATTTCGACGAAACCACTTTTGTTGGGTCCGCGATGTTAAGTTATTGCTAGATTCCAAATTTCATAATTTTTCGAATCAATATGTGAGCGTGGCAAAGGAAAACGCGTTTGACCAGTTTAGTTGATTTTAATCGACTGGAAAATAGCCATTTTTCTAACGATCTCAGAATTCGACGAAACTAGTTTTGTTAGGACCGTATCGTCAATACGAAGCTAGAAAATATTTTTCAGGAATTTCTAGAGTTAGTATGTGACCCCGGTAATTTGAAATGTACGTTTAAAATTCAATATAGTGATTTAAATGTAAATTCAACGGAAACTGATTCAAACAGTCGAATCAGCCTACGATACATATCCCATTGTGTTCGGAATGGGGGTAAAACGCTAGGGACGACAGTCAGTGGGTCTCGTTTCGAGTTCGAAATAAAAAGTTGCTTTTTGAAAATTAAATTAATATAAAAAGAAAAGTCAACCCTCTTTACATTAAAACCCCTCCCTTCCTCCTTATCTCCCCCGTCGATTTACAGATATGAAAAAAAAAACCAACTTCGATCGAGCCCCCCTAATCCCCGTCGCCCTCCCCCCCCCCCCCCCCCCGGCCAGCGCCGCCTTCACCCAGCCAAGGCGCCGCCCTCCCCCTATCTTCCCCGACCGCGACCACCCCTCCACCGTATTGCACGGAGACCACGGGACCCCCAAACCCATCGGAAACCCTAGCCCTGGCTCCACCTACTCGCCGCCCCTGCCACTTCCTCCGCCTTCCACGTCGCTGCAGCGCCCCGACCTCCTCAGCGCACAGTGGCCCCTCCTCCAATTCAGGCCAGCAAGCAAACACCCCCTAAACCCAAGTCGTGATCTCCTGAAGCACGAGCCAGCCACCAACTCGCGGACCAGCACCACCAGCGAAGCTCTGGCCACCTCCGTCCGACGAAGACCCCTCCACCCTTTTCCGTCATCACCGAAAACAGTGAGTTTTTATATACATTAATTTTGTTTTTAGTTTTGAATCTAAATACCACTATTAAAACATGATCTTTAATATATATATGTGGCATAAGGGAAAGACATGATTTTTAGAGGATAAAAATTTGATTTTTCATTGCTTAAAAATATGATTTCTATATTTTTAAAGAATTAAAAATATGTTTTTTTATATTTTTAAAGTATTAAAAATATAATCTTTACTATATAGAAGTGGTAGAAATATGATTTTTGTTTATGTAGAGAATTAAAAATATAATTTTTACATGATAGGAATATTAGGAATATCATCTTTATATGTGTAGAAAAATAAAAATGTGATTTTTATTATAATATATTTTTGAAAAGGCGAAATCTATATTTTTGATAAGGGCGAAATCTTTATTTTTATAAAGGCGAAATCTTTTTATATAGCAGCAAAGTAAAAATTCGATTTTTATATATTGATTAGCAAGGTAAAAATTCGATTTTTATATATTGATTAGCAAAGTAAAAATTCGATTTTTATATATTGAACAACGAAGTAAAAATGTGATATTTACATATGTAGAGAATACGGGCGACGAAAGTGACGAAGAGCGAGAATGGCGAAGATTTCTATAAATGAAGAGTAGTGGTATTGGATAGCTATCGGTGAGAATTCCTCACCTTTCAATTTCTTTTTCTAGTTATATATATACTAGGATGCAGACGGTGCTTAGTAGCACCCGACACAATCGTCCACAGACCATGGACTTGTTTGTTTGGTTGCATAAATCAGTAAGATGATTTGATTTGAATTTGGTTGTTTGGTGAATTTGATTGATGTGTGAATGGCGTGGGCCTTCACTAGACCGGGGATAAGGCTAGGCCTTGTCCCGTTTCTAGTATCGTGCCGTTATGCCGCCGAAATTTTCTAAAATAAGTTAGAAAATAAAAATACCATTTTATTTAAAGAATGAACTGAATAGAAATTCATATGTTAAAATAAAATGTTTTATCGTTAAAAATATAATTTTTAATGTGAATATGAATATAGTGAATGTGAATAAAATAAAATATTCATTTACAAACCGGACGGTTTGTTTATGTACACCTATTTGAATGACATTGATTGGGACGATAAATTTTACACATCGCCCAACTGCACAAATAAAATCTGTGTTTGATTGTTTGAAACCCCACACGGGTGTTGGGATGAAATTTGAAGTTCACTCATCCTGATTGATTAAATATGTCGATCGATTGATTGACAGGCTGTTATAAGCGTTAGATATCTATATTTGATGCTTATACAGTGTAGTGCACTTTGGTTGATGTTTGATTATTTTTCAATGCTATTATATGTGTGTAATGTATGAAAATCCATATAATTAACATTATATGGTGATTGATTGGGCCTCATTCCAATTTAGAAAATAAAGAATAATATAAAATAAAGGTTCATGTGTTGACAATACTCATCCATTGAGATTGGTCATGTGTTGAACGAAATATTTTAGTAATAAAATTTACATCTTTATCAATATAAAATAAAGGTTCATGTGTTGACAGTACTCATCCATTGAGATTGGTCATGTGTTGGACGAAATATTTTAGTAATAAAATTTACATCTTTATCAATATAAAATAAAGGTTCATGTGTTGACAGTACTCATCCATTGAGATTGGTCATGTGTTGAACGAAATATTTTAATAATAGAAATATTTGAAATAGAATATTTGAAAATAGAAATATATGAAGCCGTGTTGATTAGATTGACGCCATTATGACGTGAATGATATTTATATCGATTTTATTCTTTTTAAAATGAATATTGAAAAGTGATTTCGAAATCGAATATTTTGAAATGAAATTTGAATCAAATTGAATAGAAAACGAATTCGAATCGAATTTGTTTTGAATATATAACGAATTTGATTTCAATGGAATATACAACGAATTGAATCGAATAGAAAACTAATTTGAATTGAATCGAATAGAAAACGACTTTGGAATTGAATTAAATTGAAAACGAATTCAAATTGAATTGAAAGCAAATTGAAATGAATTCAAATTGAATTAAAATTTGAATTGAATAGAAATGAATTTTAAAACGAATTTATAAAGAAGAATTCAATTTTGATTTGAATTGAAATGGAAGTTGAAATTGCTTTTGAAAACGAATTTAAAACTATTTATATAATTCGTTTTAAATAGAAATCGATGAAATATATATTATATATAATATAATGGCCTGAATAGAACGCGCCGCGCCGCGACAGTTCGTGAATTTCGACCATTTATTTCAAACGGACATTACGGGAGATCCGACCGTCGAATTCTCCTAAAACCGGAACCGTTGGGTTCGTATCGAAAAGAGCTTTCTAACGAATATTGGAAATTTGAAATCTAACGGTTGGATTTGGAATTATGTCCAAATCAAATTTGAAAAAGGTCGCTGTAAGTGCAGTTCGATGACTGTCGGTGGAAATCGACTGTACGGACCTTGATAAAATTATTAAAAATAATAATAAATTGTGTAAAATCATAAGAAATGATTGGTGAAGAATTGGGATGAAAAACTCCATATTTGAAAAGATAAAATTAGATTTTTATCGAAATGAACTAGTTTTGAACTAGAATTATAATTCTATTTATTTTTAAATAAATAAATTGAATTTGAAAAGGGTTTTAAAAATAACCAGAATTTCCAATGATTGCATTGGAATGGATTTGAATCGAAATTGTCTTCGGAATATTTCGATGTTGGATTTCGTGATTATATAGATGTTGTTGTGGAAATTTGAAAGATATAGATATATATATCGTTATTTCCAATACGATATCTGTTTGTCGTAGAATTTGATATTGAATATAAGCCGATATATTTTCTATTCAGAGCCTTGTATTTAATATCAAATGTGATTTGGGTTTGTCGTGAATGGTGTCTTCATTAACACTATTCTTGAACCTAGTTGAGAAAAGATTAAATCTTTTTATTTAGATTTAATGAAGTGTACCAATTAAATGATATTTAATTGGAATTGAATTGGTATTGATTTTTGGGTTTATCGTGAGCAGTGTTTTAAATAACACTCGTTCTTTAACCCGATAATTAAGGAATGTGATTTTGGGTTTATCGTGAACCGTGTTTTAAATGACACTGATTCTTTAACCCAGTTAGCGATTAAAACTAAGTGGAGTTTTAATGAATCTTTAATTAGATTGAAATGATCGAGAATGGAGTATCACCAGTTTTGCTCCAGGCGATAGTTAAATCTTTAATTAGATTTGAACGTGAAATGGTAATTGAATTTACCGATAACACCGTGGTGTTAGATATGAAGTATTACCAGTTTTACTTCATGGGATGAATAGGTTGGGATTGGGGAATTAAAACAAATGATTACTTCGGTGTGGTTCGCTAATCCCGACTAGTTTGAATTGATATTCAAAGGAGATTAAAGAATAAATTTAAAGAATTTATCTTGGATAAAATTAATGGGAACTTTTCCCAAAGTATTGGAATATTTGAATAAAAGAATATTCTGAATTGGAATGAGGCGTATGTTGTGTTTGTGTAACACTTTTATAATATATACGCGAGTTATTCAGAAAGACCGGGTTTATCCCATTCTGAATAACTGATTCGACGTGGTGTCGAAGATGAAGACGGTGGTCGAAGACTAGAAGTCTTCACGTCGTTTGGGTGATTACTGATGATCTTGATTGGGCTGTACACCCAAGAAGATGGAAACAGTTGGTGATCGTCCAGACGTACTTGGAGATCAATGGATATGCGGGGTACTAGGTGCCTCCGGTTTCGTTCTGACCCAGAACGGACTTGTAAATGGACTGTGTGTCTGACATTGGATTTTAGTCCGTGTGATTGATCTCTATTAAATATATATCTGTTTGGCGGCGGAGAATTTATTCTCTTGCTTAACGCCCTTCTCTGAGACGTACGAGCTCAGAGGTTATATACTGATGGATATCAAACGCATGGAGTGAATTGCCTGTGTGGCATGCCTAAGTGGCAATTGATCGAGGCTTCTGTTGAAAAGCAAAGTTTTGTGGTGATGATCAAAGCACGGCCTTTGTGGCGTAGCTTTGTGTAACGTTTACTTCGCGAGTTTCACACCCGGTATGAACCAAAAACGGGAGACGGACCTCAGGGAGGACTTGCGTTTCTTTCTAGCTAGAAGTGGCGTCAGTGGTTTTACACGCCCTGACGAGTTTGACTTATGTGGTTGTTGCTGTTGCGAGGCGCCTCGGTTATATCAGTTTCGGCCGATGCATTCTGGTCGGCAGACGGACCAGACTTACACCCCATAGGGTGGGGAGACGTATTGTTCAGGCATAATAATCCACTCCGTGTGGACCGGCCCTGACGATCCAAGGGGCAGTTGCGGCTGTTCCTGAGGGGCGGGCTAGAGCGTCTCGAATCGGTTGAGGACTATCTTTTGCCTCGGTTCATAGATGGAAATCCAACTTCCAAATACGTGACATTTGCGGTTTTATTTGTAGAGCCTAGTATGGCGACATAGTGGGATGGGGCGCTTATGCCGTCTATGATTGATACTTATGATTTGAAGTTGTTTTATACACTATGCACTTATAATAGTATCAAATGATTTGTTTTAAACGTATCAAGCATTCTTAGCTATTATAAGGTAAAACCCTATCCTCCGGCTTGCGTTGCATTGTGTGATGGGAACTGGGTCTTATAATAGCTTCATTTTTCTTTATTTAGCATTGCGCTGTTGTTTTATGCACTGGTATTCTTGGGAGGAAACCCGTTCCGTGTTATACGGCATGGTCCCTTGATTTACCTAACTTTAAAATAAAGATTAATAACTGTTTTAGTTCTCACACCAGTCCCATGACTGACCTGGAGTTTATTGTTTTGACCTAAACTCTGGGTGCCCTTATTTTGGCACGGGCAGCTAGTAGTTTTGGTTTTGCAGATTTATATTCACAGGATCCTGGTTTACAGCTGAAATGATATCCGGAAAGCTTTGTATCCGTATATCTCTTCTAGTTGTGTATTGTATTATTTTCCGCTGCTATGTATTTAAATGTAATTTAAATCTCTGATATTTCTGTGTAATATTCTTTTATACTCTGTATATTCTTGTAATCTGATGCATTGTTGTAATATACAGTGAAATGTTCTTTTGCATGCGTTCTATTTTGTGGCTTGTTCTCGAACTATCCGCGCTTTCCTTTACGGGGAAGTTACGGGTCATCACAGTTGGTATCAGAGCTTTGGTTTACAAAGCTAGAGAACAAGGCACATTAGAACCGTACGAAAGAATTTATCAGATATTGGATTAGTAATATCCAATGAGAATGACTCGTTAGAGATGGGATCAGTAGTATCCTAGAACGAGTGTGAAGAGTAAATTTTTAAAGTGAAAACAAGTTTTGTTTTGAAAATTAAAATCAATTATTCGTATTTGATTATTTATTTCATATTGATTAGGACAGTCCACTATATAAAGATTTTGTATATACGCCTTGCAAACGTGTATTTGAAGTTTTAATATACTGGATAGATATAGAATCACACTCTAGTCGCCCGAAAATGATTCTGATGATAGTTCGAACATCATCAGAATTGGTATTCGTGTTTCGAAGGTGTGATATCTATATATTTGCTATTGACTGGTGTGAGAACCAAAAATTAGATAAGGCCTATTGTTGTGATTTGGCATCAAAAACATGATTTTTGTATATGTATCAAAATTATGAATTTGAAAATCTAATTCACTAATTGATTGATGTTTGTGTTGTTTGTTTATTTGTTTGCTAATTTTGAACCATTATGCCTAATTGCATCAAATATTGAATTATATTGAAAATTGGTCGCATTTGCTTGTATATACATATACTTATATTGAACAGGTCATAGCAAGGAGGCTAGAGCCGAAGAATAAAAATTGTTTGCCCGACCAATAGGTACATGTTTACTACATAATTTACTGTTTCGTTTGGGTGATGATGATTTTATGAGCCTATTGGCTAGCCGCTTGGCTTTTTCTTTTTCTTTTTGAGATCTGAAGGACCGGGGAAGCTATTTGAAATTCCCCGATGCTCCCGGTGCAGGGGAGGATATGGCGAAATTTTTCGAAAATTTAGGGTGTTAGCCAAATTTTTGAAAATTCTCAGAAACTGAAAAGTTGGAGAATGGAAGCCAGATCGAACGTAGAGTTGATTAATCAAACCACTTTCGACTTTGTTCCTTTTCGGGGACGAAAAGTTTTAAGTGGGGGAGATTGTAACAACCCGGAAATTCTGAGCCAGTTTAAAAATTTTATTTTGGCAATTTTAGCGAATTTTGAATATTTAAAATAGATTATTTTAAATAAAATCAACGAGAAATTTATTTTGAATAGAATTCGATCGTATATATTTATACGCGTCGTCGTTAGAATATAAATAATTATATATAATTATAAAAGGAATTGAAAATGGCGCGGTAGTTCGATAATTCGATTTCAAACTTCAATTGAGTGTACTGGGTGCAAAACAATCCGGATTTTAGTGAAACCAAAAACATTAGGATCTAATTGATAATATCTTTCCAACGAATCCGACAAATCAAGATTTCATAGCGGGAATCAAAAGATATGTCCAGTTGAAAATTCTGAATAGTCGCTATGGAATTCAGGCCCTTAAAAATGGGAATTTTGCAAACGACCTCGGATTTCGACGAAACCACTTTTGTTGGGTCCGTGATGTTAAGTTATTGCTAGATTCCAAATTTCATAATTTTTCGAATCAATATGTGAGCGTGGCAAAGGAAAACGCGTTTGACCAGTTCAGTTGATTTTAATCGACTGGAAAATAGCCATTTTTCTAACGATCTCAAAATTCGACGAAACTAATTTTGTTAGGACCGTATCGTCAATACGAAGCTAGAAAATATTTTTCAGGAATTTCTAGAGTTAGTATGTGACCCCGGTAATTTGAAATGTACGTTTAAAATTCAATATAGTGATTTACATGTAAATTCAACGGAAACTGATTCAAACAGTCGAATTAGCCTACGATACATATCCCATTGTGTTCGGAATGGGGGTAAAACGCTAGGGACGACAGTCAGTGGGTCTCGTTTCGAGTTCGAAATAAAAAGTTGCTTTTTGAAAATTAAATTAATATAAAAAGAAAAGTCAACCCTCTTTACATTAAAACCCCTCCCTTCCTCCTTATCTCCCCCGTCGATTTACAGATATGAAAAAAAAAAAAAACCAACTTCGATCGAGCCCCCCCAATCCCCGTCGCCCTCTTCCCCCCCCCCCCCCCCCGGCCAGCGCCGCCTTCACCCAGCCAAGGCGCCGCCCTCCCCCTATCTTCCCCGACTGCGACCACCCCTCCACCGTATTGCGCGGAGACCACGGGACCCCCAAACCCATCGGAAACCCTAGCCCTGGCTCCACCTACTCGCCGCCCCTGCCACCTCCTCCGCCTTCCACGTCGCTGCAGCGCCCCGACCTCCTCAGCGCACAGTGGCCCCTCCTCCAATTCAGGCCAGCAAGCAAACACCCCCTAAACCCAAGTCGTGATCTCCTGAAGCACGAGCCAGCCACCAACTCGCGGACCAGCACCACCAGCGAAGCTCTGGCCACCTCCGTCCGACGAAGACCCCTCCACCCTTTTCCGTCATCACCGAAAATAGTGAGTTTTTATATACATTAATTTTGTTTTTAGTTTTGAATCTAAATACCACTATTAAAACATGATCTTTAATATATATATATGTGGCATAAGGGAAAGACATGATTTTTAGAGGATAAAAATTTGATTTTTCATTGCTTAAAAATATGATTTCTATATTTTTAAAGAATTAAAAATATGTTTTTTTATATTTTTAAAGTATTAAAAATATAATCTTTACTATATAGAAGTGGTAGAAATATGATTTTTGTTTATGTAGAGAATTAAAAATATAATTTTTACATGATAGGAATATTAGGAATATCATCTTTATATGTGTAGAAAAATAAAAATGTGATTTTTATTATAATATATTTTTGAAAAGGCGAAATCTATATTTTTGATAAGGGCGAAATCTTTATTTTTATAAAGGCGAAATCTTTTTATATAGCAACAAAGTAAAAATTCGATTTTTATATATTGATTAGCAAGGTAAAAATTCGATTTTTATATATTGATTAGCAAAGTAAAAATTCGATTTTTATATATTGAACAACGAAGTAAAAATGTGATTTTTACATATGTAGAGAATACGGGCGACGAAAGTGACGAAGAGCGAGAATGGCGAAGATTTCTATAAATGAAGAGTCGTGGTATTGGATAGCTATCGGTGAGAATTCCTCACCTTTCAATTTCTTTTTCTAGTTATTTATATATACTAGGATGCAGACGGTGCTTAGTAGCACCCGACACAATCGTCCACAGACCATGGACTTGTTTGTTTGGTTGCATAAATCAGTAAGATGATTTGATTTGAATTTGGTTGTTTGGTGAATTTGATTGATGTGTGAATGGCGTGGGCCTTCACTAGACCGGGGATAAGGCTAGGCCTTGTCCCGTTTCTAGTATCGTGCCGTTATGCCGCCGAAATTTTCTAAAATAAGTTAGAAAATAAAAATACCATTTTATTTAAAGAATGAACTGAATAGAAATTCATATGTTAAAATAAAATGTTTTATCGTTAAAAATATAATTTTTAACGTGAATATGAATATAGTGAATGTGAATAAAATAAAATATTCATTTACAAACAGGACGGTTTGTTTATGTACACCTATTTGAATGACATTGATTGGGACGATAAATTTTACACATCGCCCAACTGCACAAATAAAATCTGTGTTTGATTGTTTGAAACCCCACACGGGTGTTGGGATGAAATTTGAAGTTCACTCATCCTGATTGATTAAATATGTCGATCGATTGATTGACAGGCTGTTATAAGCGTTAGATATCTATATTTGTTGCTTATACAGTGTAGTGCACTTTGGTTGATGGTTGATTATTTTTCAATGCTATTGTATGTGTGTAATGTATGAAAATCCATATAATTAACATTATATGGTGATTGATTGGGCCTCATTCCAATTTAGAAAATAAAGAATAATATAAAATAAAGGTTCATGTGTTGACAATACTCATCCATTGAGATTGGTCATGTATTGAACGAAATATTTTAGTAATAAAATTTACATCTTTATCAATATAAAATAAAGGTTCATGTGTTGACAGTACTCATCCATTGAGATTGGTCATGTGTTGGACGAAATATTTTAGTAATAAAATTTACATCTTTATCAATATAAAATAAAGGTTCATGTGTTGACAGTACTCATCCATTGAGATTGGTCATGTGTTGAACGAAATATTTTAATAATAGAAATATTTGAAATAGAATATTTGAAAATAGAAATATATGAAGCCGTGTTGATTAGATTAACGCCATTATGACGTGAATGATATTTATATCGATTTTATTCATTTTAAAATGAATATTGAAAAGTGATTTCGAAATCGAATATTTTGAAATGAAATTTGAATCAAATTGAATAGAAAACGAATTCGAATCAAATTTGTTTTGAATATATAACGAATTTGATTTCAATGGAATATACAACGAATTGAATCGAATAGAAAACCAATATGAATTGAATCGAATAGAAAACGACTTTGGAATTGAATTAAATTGAAAACGAATTCAAATTGAATTGAAAACAAATTGAAATGAATTCAAATTGAATTGAAATTTGAATTGAATAGAAATGAATTTTAAAATGAATTTATAAAGAAGAATTCAATTTTGATTTGAATTGAAATGGAAGTTGAAATTGCTTTTGAAAACGAATTTAAAACTATTTATACAATTCGTTTTAAATAGAAATCGATGAAATATATATTATATATATATTATATATATAATATAATGGCCTGAATAGAACGCGCCGCGCCGCGGCAGTTCGTGAATTTCGACCATTTATTTCAAACGGACATTACGGGAGATCCGACCGTCGGATTCTCCTAAAACAGGAACCGTTGGGTTCGTATCGAAAAGAGCTTTCTAACGAATATTGGAAATTTGAAATCTAACGGTTGGATTTGGAATTATGTCCAAATCAAATTTGAAAAAGGTCGCTGTAAGTGCAGTTCGATGACCGTTGGTGGAAATCGACTGTACGGGCCTTGATGAAATTATTAAAAATAATAATAAATTGTGTAAAATCATAAGAAATGATTGGTGAAGAATTGGGATGAAAAACTCCATATTTGAAAAGATAAAATTAGATTTTTATCGAAATGAACTAGTTTTGAACTAGAATTATAATTCTATTTATTTTTTAAATAAATAAATTGAATTTGAAAAGGGTTTTAAAAATAACCAGAATTTCCAATGATTGCATTGGAATGGATTTGAATCGAAATTGTCTTCGGAATATTTCGATGTTGGATTTCGTGATTATACAGATGTTGTTATGGAAATTTGAAAGATATAGATATATATATCGTTATTTCCAATACGATATCTGTTTGTCGTAGAATTTGATATTGAATATAAGCCAATATATTTTCTATTCAGAGCCTTGTATTTAATATCAAATGTGATTTGGGTTTGTCGTGAATGGTGTCTTCATTAACACTGTTCTTGAACCTAGTTGAGAAAAGATTAAATCTTTTTATTTAGATTTAATGAAGTGTACCAATTAAATGATATTTAATTGGAATTGAATTGGTATTGATTTTTGGGTTTATCGTGAGCAGTGTTTTAAATAACACTCGTTCTTTAACCCGATAATTAAGGAATGTGATTTTGGGTTTATCGTGAACCGTGTTTTAAATGACACTGATTCTTTAACCCAGTTAGCGATTAAAACTAAGTGGAGTTTTAATGAATCTTTAATTAGATTGAAATGATCGAGAATGGAGTATCACCAGTTTTGCTCCAGGCGATAGTTAAATCTTTAATTAGATTTGAACGTGAAATGGTAATTGAATTTACCGATAACACCGTGGTGTTAGATATGAAGTATTACCAGTTTTACTTCATGGGATGAATAGGTTGGGATTGGGGAATTAAAACAAATGATTACTTCGGTGTGGTTCGCTAATCCCGACTAGTTTGAATTGATATTCAAAGGAGATTAAAGAATAAATTTAAAGAATTTATCTTGGATAAAATTAATGGGAACTTTTCCCAAAGTATAGGAATATTTGAATAAAAGAATATTCTGAATTGGAATGAGGCGTATGTTGTGTTTGTGTAACACTTTTATAATATATACGCGAGTTATTCAGAAAGACCGGGTTTATCCCATTCTGAATAACTGATTCGACGTGGTGTCGAAGATGAAGACGGTGGTCGAAGACCAGAAGTCTTCACGTCGTTTGGGTGATTACTGATGATCTTGATTGGGCTGTACACCCAAGAAGATGGAAACAGTTGGTGATCGTCCAGACGTACTTGGAGATCGATGGATATGCGGGGTACTAGGTGCCTCCGGTTTCGTTCTGACCCAGAACGGACCTGTAAATGGACTGCGTGTCTGACATTGGATTTTAGTCCGTGTGATTGGTCTCTATTAAATATATATCTGTTTGGCGGCGGAGAATTTATTCTCTTGCTTAACGCCCTTCTCTGAGATGTACGAGCTCAGAGGTTATATACTGATGGATATCAAACGCATGGAGTGAATTGCCTGTGTGGCATGCCTAAGTGGCAATTGATCGAGGCTTCTGTTGAAAAGCAAAGTCTTGTGGTGATGATCAAAGCACGGCCTTTGTGGCGTAGCTTTGTGTAACGTTTACTTCGCGAGTTTCACACCCGGTATGAACCAAAAACGGGAGACGGACCTCAGGGAGGACTTGCGTTTCTTTCTAGCTAGAAGTGGCGTCAGTGGTTTTACACGCCCTGACGAGTTTGACTTAGGTGGTTGTTGCTGTTGCGAGGCGCCTCGGTTATATCGGTTTCGGCCGATGCATTCTGGTCGGCAGACGGACCAGACTTACACCCCATAGGGTGGGGAGACGTATTGTTCAGGCATAATAATCCACTCCGTGTGGACCGGCCCTGACGATCCAAGGGGCAGTTGCGGCTGTTCCTGAGGGGCGGGCTAGAGCGTCTCGAATCGGTTGAGGACTATCTTTTGCCTCGGTTCATAGATGGAAATCCAACTTCCAAATACGTGACATTTGCGGTTTTATTTGTAGAGCCTAGTATGGCGACATAGTGGGATGGGGCGCTTATGTCGTCTATGATTGATACTTATGATTTGAAGTTGTTTTATACACTATGCACTTATAATAGTATCAAATGATTTGTTTTAAACATATCAAGCATTCTTAGCTATTATAAGGTAAAAACCCTATCCTCCGGCTTGCATTGCATTGTGTGATGGGAACTGGGTCTTATAATAGCTTCATTTTTCTTTATTTAGCATTGCGCTGTTGTTTTATGCACTGGTATTCTTGGGAGGAAACCCGTTCCGTGTTATACGGAGTGGTCCCTTGATTTACCTAACTTTAAAATAAAGATTAATAACTGTTTTAGTTCTCACACCAGTCCCATGACTGACCTGGAGTTTATTGTTTTGACCTAAACTCTGGGTGCCCTTATTTTGGCACGGGCAGCTAGTAGTTTTGGTTTTGCAGATTTATATTCACAGGATCCTGGTTTACAGCTGGAATGATATCCGGAAAGCTTTGTATCCGTATATCTCTTCTAGTTGTGTATTGTATTATTTTCCGCTGCTATGTATTTAAATGTAATTTAAATCTCTGATATTTCTGTGTAATATTCTTTTATACTCTGTATATTCTTGTAATCTGATGCATTGTTGTAATATACAGTGAAATGTTCTTTTGCATGCGTTCTATTTTGTTGCTTGTTCTCGAACTATCCGCGCTTTCCTTTACGGGGAAGTTACGGGTCATCACACAATCATTAATTAAAATTGTTGGTAATTAATTGGAAACTAATTCCATTTACTTATCTCAATATTACTCATATGTTCAAAAAAACACTATATTTTCAATACTTCAAAAAAGATCTCAATGTAATTAATATATTCACAAAACATTATATCTTCGATACTTCTAAAATATATCCATAGACTTATCATGATGATATAAATATATTCAAAAATCATTATATTTTTAACGCTTATAAAATGTATCTATATACTTTTTTTGGCGGCATAGCCAGTCGGTTTTTATAGTTATCCATAGCAATTTTTATTATAACAAATAATAAATACAAGAAAATATTTAGAAGGACAAAAATATTGGGCTTTTTAACGTGAAGGACAACCCATCAAAAATTTTCTGACAAGAACAATATTTAAAGTTCCTTAGTTCTCGCGCGTTCGTTTTCTTCCATCGAGCGGAAATCATCATCATACCATAATATTTTGCTAAAATTTGAATCGTACGTTGGTCAATTTAATCTTGCTCGAAATCAATTTTTCTTCCTCGCCATTTATGTTCATTCTTCATCTTCTTCGATTTGATCTTGCTCGGATTCGATTTAATCTTAATATTCTCAGGTTCAATTTTCTTTCTACTTTAATTTTTTGTGCTTAGTTTTTTAAAACCGTTTTAATTTTATGTTGTTAATTGCGTTCAGATTTTTCTCTTTTGATTCATAATGGATGTTCAATGGATTCATTGGACAGTAGCATCAGGTTATACATTTTATTCTTTTTATGAGTAATTGTTATCTTACATTTTGATTTTTTTTGCAATTGTTTTTGGCATGTAATTCATACTGTTTGATGTTGTATGCTAAAACATTGTAATGTGTAATTCTATATTGTATCAGTTTTTTTATTGTTATTCTGCTGATTTTAATGATCCAGTAAAGTATTTAAATATATTTTTGATTATGGTATCATTTTTTCACTGTATTGTAGTATCTGATTTACTGGAGTTATACTACATTTTATTCAGTCCAGGAATGTGGTATCAGTTTTATAGGTTTTCTGGTATCAGTTTTATGTTATTAAATATTAGAACAAAATATGTGGTATCAGCTTTTTATGTTTTACGGTATCAGTTTTAATTAATTACTATAATAACTTATTTTGGGTATCTGTTTTGTGTTTTTTAAGATACCAAAATTATATTTGCATGTATGAGTTATGTAATGTAGGTATTGTATTTTGAATTAATCATTTGCTGATTCAATTTGTATATGATCTTTTTTGCAGTGGTGATAATAGTCTTTTGGTTTGGTTTTTGTTCAACAATACTACCTTCAGTACTCGGTTGGTCATAGATTGTTCATTATATGATTTGAAGAATGAATTGTGCCAACATTGGTCTCAACTTACTCCTATTTCAAATGAGATTAGTTATTTGCTTGAGAACAAAATAATATATGTTGATACTGATTCCATTCTTCAAAGTATAGTCTTCTTTCAACTACATAAAAAGAGTGCTTTCTTTTCTTTCACTATTCCGTGGGAGGATTGTCAGCTGCAAAATATTGATGACTGTTCTCTTTCAACTGCATTTGATGTTTTATCTACTGTATCTTTGCGTTCTAGTATTGTTGTACATGGAAAAAGTTACTTAAAAGACATGATGAAGAGAGGATCTAATCTTTTCATTTCTAATTTCAATGGGTTCTATTTTGGGGGTACTATTGAGTTTAGGGAATTATTGATGGCATATCAAATACAGACAGGATATGAATTATTATTTTTAAAGAATAGTTCTTCTAGAATAATAGTTGCTTTCCCTTCTTCCTCTTATACTGGATGCCAGTTTAAAGTTCATGTTGCTTGTGATTCCGAACAACTTAACAGGTTTTTCATACGGAAATTAGTTATTGAGCATTCTTGTGGTGGAGGACTTAGAAATTTGAACAATCCCCATATTTCTAGCTCGTTTATTAAATCATTGATTATAGATGAAATTCGTGATCATCCAAGCAAGAAGCCTATGGAGATCATAGCTGATTTTCGTAGAGAATATAATATTGAATTGAA
This sequence comes from Allium sativum, assembly GCA_030737875.1. NCBI lineage: Eukaryota > Viridiplantae > Streptophyta > Magnoliopsida > Asparagales > Amaryllidaceae > Allium > Allium sativum. The sequence continues at coordinate 279,770,754 of CM060926.1, read as the reverse complement.
TTATCCGTTTTCTTATTCTGCATAACAACTTGGTTTGACAGAATTGCATGGCAATGATGATATGTCTTACGTCGACTTGAGATGGTATTTGGAGGCACTACAAAATCATAACTCGAATACTTATATTGTCTTAGAGGTTAATGACAATACTTACCTGTTTGAGTGAGTGTATATTGGCCTTTCTGCTTGTATACGTGAGTTTGAGTATTGCCGAGCCATGATTTTTTTAGATGCTGCTCACTTAAAGGGACGACCGAGTGTATTGATGGAGCTACCGCAAAGAATGATAATCAAGGCATTTTTGTATTCAAGTTTTTTTTGTATTCTTACATATTGGTGTTAGGTGACTTGTAATATCATTTTATGTTATGTCTTATTATTTATTGTTTTTATATATCAGTTTTACGAGCCTGGTAGTATCGGGTTTATTGAGTTTTAGTTAAAATTTATTTATCCAGTTTCTTGGTAACAGTTTTAAGAGCCTGGTATTGTTAAAAATTATTTTCTAGTTTTACGTGTCTGGTAATATCATTTTTTTCTGATTTTTGATTTTCATTACTTATTTCCAGATTTCTGATATGAGTTTTAGGTACCTGCTGGTATCAGTTATTGTTTACATGCATTGGTGTTTTATTTTAATTATCTATTTAACTTTTATTTAATTTGCAGGTTCCCCCTCGGCTATGGATGTAGTCTCCATTGAAAATGTGGATAATTGGAGATGATTTTTATGTCACTTGAAGCAAGTGCTTGAAGAAATACGTGATTTGGTTTTTATATCAGATCGTCATCAAGGGTTAGTTTTGGGTATTCGTGAGGTTTTCCCTAATGCATTTCATAGTTTTTGTTATCTTCATATGGAACAAAACTTGCTTTCAGCTGTTTAGTCAAAGAATACAAATATTTCAGTAAGTTGTGTTCTAGAGCTTCAAATTTAAATGAAGTTGAAGCTGCACATTCTAAATTTTTGGACGTCGGAGGTACTGCAGCCCCAAACTTTTTGAAGGATGAACCATTTGATAAGAAGGATGATTTGTTTTTTTATGGGTAAATGATATGGAGAGTATAGTTCTAATGTAGCTGAAAGTTTTAATAGATGGATTATGGAGGAAAGAGCATTGCCAATTACACCATGCTTAGATGGAATTAGGATTAAAATTATGGAACAAATGGCCAAAAGGAGAGAGGAGTGTCATTTGTGGACTACCATTCTTTGTCCATCTGTGGAGCATATGTTAAAAGGGTTGATTGATGAAGGTTTGGTTGGGTTGTTCACAAATCTTCGGAATTTATATTTAAAGTCAAGTCTCCATCTTCTTATGATGTTTATCTTCAAAATCGGAGTTGTACTTGCAACCAATGGAAAGCTCCAGAATTCCTTGTGCTCATGCTATTATAGTTTGGAATTGGATTTACTGGATTAGCACAAGAAGTTCGATAAGCGTCTGCAGTGAAATAATGTTCAACAAAATCGTATACACGAAGTTTAGATCTAGTAATGCACTTGATAGCATGAGCACAAGGAAATCTGGTAACTTTCCATTGGTTGCAAGTACAACTCCAATTTTGAAGATCAACATGATGAGAAGATAGAGACTTGACATCAAATATAAAGTTCGAAGATTTCTAAACAACCCAACCAAAACCTTCATTAATCAACCCTTTTAACCTATGCTCCATAGATGGATAAATAATGGTAGTCCACAAATGACACTCCTCTCTCCTTTTGGCCATTTGTTCCATAATTCTAATCATAAATCCATCTAACCATGATGTAATTGGAAATGCTCTTTCCTCTATAATCCAACTATTAAATTTTTCAGCTACATTAGAACTATACTCTCCATATCGTTTACCCTTAAAAAACAAATCAGCCCCCTTATCAAATGATTTATCCTTCAAAAAGTTCATGGCTGCTGTAACACCCTGCCTCCGCTAGGGTCACTCGCAAAGGAATGCACTAGCTTTAGAGGGGCATTATTGGTAAACATGCACAGAAATATCACAAGACAGAACATATAAAATAGCGGAAGTAAAATCGAACTTTCATAAACATGAATACATAAGGTCTAAAGCCTTTTACATCAGAGTACATCAAAACCTGTCTTGCAATAGTAAAGAAGCATAAAGACTTTTTCATAAATTATTCCCCAAATAAAAACAGTAAAGTAGCCATAGCCAGGAAAAGTCCAAGCCATCCATGATGACCTTCAAGCAGAAGAAGTCCGAACTAAACAGCAGTGTTTCCTCCCTGTAACCTGGGGGGAAACGGAAGAAAAGAGGCGAAACAAAACGGGTCAGTCAAAAAGACTGAGTAAGCCCTATCTACTATTAGTATAAAAACTAGTAAAGTTAACTGACATGAGAAACTGAGATGAACATAAGCATGATAACAAGATAGATAAGCTAAATCAAAATAACAGGATGAACTACTGAACTCAGATAAACTAGGGTGTCGTGATAAACTACGGTGTCAAGATAAAACAAGGTATCACATTGTCAGGTTTCTATCAAGTATAATATCCCAAGATATCTATCGCGTATAACGTCCCATGGCATCTATCCTGTATATCTGCTCTGCACCTACCGTACTAGTACCCCAACTGTATTACGTGTTATCCGTGAATGACCCTTACTCAAAAGTCGTGTAATGGTCCATGTCAACCTAATATGCCGCATATATAGGTTACTCAACTCATATGTTTCTTTCCATGTATAAGTTCAGTCCTTTGCCGTAGGCTGTACGGGCTTTCCCATGTAAACGGTTTATCCTTGAAGTTGTTTTGGACTGCAACCCTTGATCTAGTTGTGTTTCCTTACCATGAACTATCGCGCGTCCACTTAGGATTTATGCCACCTAGGACCGCTAGGGATTATGCTACCTAATGAACGTTTCCGTGTCTCGGTTTGGGTTTTGGCCACCTAGGACCACTGGGGATTACGCCACCCGTCAACCGCGCCCTTGATCCCACGTATGTATCGTGAATCGTTTTCCATGTCTAGATGCACATGTTCCCCAATGTGCCATCCGAGTTCCGTGCCAGGGCAAATCAAGAAATACGGAACTCGGTCGGGAGCTTTAAATCGTCTGCCGATGCAGATATCAAGGTCTGTTTTTGTACCCGTGGCTATGGTCCCACGTGACCCCTCCCTTAACTACTGAAAGGCAATCCAAGAAAAATCATGTATAAGAACCACTCCACGGCCCCACTATAGCCCACTTTCCTACGGGCGAACCTCACCCATGACTCGATAGCAAGCACATGGTCTGTTGGGGGTTCCCTGCCTTTCCGCACGTACACGATTGACTAAAGATGGTAGGTAGTCGGCGATGCGCTATCCAGGGCAAAAACAAGAATCGTCGACTCCACGCTAATCCATCCCAGTCTTTAGGTTGCTCGCATAGCAACCAAGGCATACTCTTGGTCCTTCTAACGCATACCTTAACCTCTCATGGGCCTAGTATAATTACCTGGCAGCCCACAGAGGGATCCCAAGAATATCCTCACGTCCCCCGAAGCTTCCACTTCGGCACCCAGTGCGCTGGAGCTTTTATCCAAGTCAGATAACTTGCTCCCCCTCGTATACTAAGTGATGACCTACCGTATCAGGTTACTCATCGTTTTGAGAATTAGTCCTATGTCCTTAGCTAAGAATTATTACTTAGTTACCCTTAACTAAGGTTTATCACTTAGCTTCCTTTCCCGTTATCCTTGATTAACCACGGTTTTCTACCTAGTTCTTCTAGCTAGGGTTTGTCTATTGGGTTAAGTGTTATCATTCAAGTCCATGACTTAACCCGCCCACGAATCACGTCAAAGATTGGCTAAGTATTTAAGTTCAAGACTTAGTCCCACAAGTTGGTTAAGTGTACCCAGAGGCTCATGACTTAACCCTATCAAGTCAAATTGGTCAAGTACTAGCTTACCTTAATCCTATCGGATTATCTTGCTAGATCGATTAAGCATAGATTATCTTAATCCCATCAAATTATCGAGTCGGATTGGTTAAGTATAGGTTGACTTAACCCCATCCTCTAATCGTACTACAATGGTTAAGTATATTCTAAAAAGGTCTTGTGACTTAACCTTATCAGGTCCGCGTATTAGATTGGTTAAGTGTAAGTTACTTAACCCCATCAAATCATCATGTATAATTGGTTAAGTATAAGTTGCTTAACCCCATTAAATTATCACGTTAAGTTGGTTAAGTATTGGTTACTTAACCTCATTGAATTACCGAGTTTAAATTGGTTAAGTGTTTAACTTAACCCCATCGAATTACCGTGTTTAGATTAGTTAAGTGTGGATTACTTAACCCCATCTAATTACCGTGTCGGATTAGTTAGGTGCAAATTACTTAACCCCATCCCCTAATCATCTTGTATGGTTAAGTGTCATTAAGAAAACTTACTTAACCTTGCCAAATTATCATGTTGGATTGATTAAGTGTTGGTTAACTTAATCCCCGTCCACTAGTCGTATAAAAATGGTTAAGCGTCATTAGGCAAATCAAATCACTTAACCTACCCAACCTTGTCATGTTTTGTTAAGTATCATTAGCCTAACCTATTTACTTAACCCATTTACCCATGTCATATTTGGTTAAGAGTCATTAATCAAATTAACTTAACCCTATCATGTGGCATTAATTACTTAATGCACCCCAACCTCTCACATTAGACTTTGTTGTGGTTACTAGTTAAGCCGGTCGGTTCCGGGTAGCTTTACACCACAACTTGGTCTAACCTCGGGTTCAAGCACAACATGACCAACTTCTCACATTGGGTCTTATTGTTTGCAACTACTAGTTAGGCCGGTCGGTTCCGGGTAGTTTTACGTTGCAAACTCAACCCAACCTCGAGTTGGCCACTTTCATGTTTAGTCTAGTGTCATGTTCATAGTCAAGTTTTCAAGCAATTGGGTAGACCTAACTTAATAGGTAAATTCCCAATGGGTAGACCTAACTTAATAGGTAAATTCCCAAGCTTATGTTTTTATGCATACTTACATGTCAACTTCCATGTTATACTTCAAGTCATGTTTTCAAGTATAAACACATGTCATATTTAACGTTACATGTTGTCATGTTTATACCCATTTACCCAAGTCATATTCATGTCATTATGTTTCCCCATAATGTGACCCCAACGCTTTTTAAACTAGCATATACGTTCACAACAACGTGATGGATTAAAAGAAGAGACTTGGCAAAGGAATGACAAAAATGGGTATTAAGCCACAAGTTAATCATGGTGGCAAATGAGGCACAAATGTGTTCATTAGCTTGCATGTTACATTCTTAAGCCTCAAAAACATGCATCAACCCAAACTTGGTACATAAGCGAATCATGGTGACAAAAGACATGGAATGATGGCTAGAAACTCGCATATATCATCATATAAGGATTATGACTTCATATGCAAGTTGACATAATGATTATGAAGATTCTCATGTTGCATAATGCAACATTTCAACATAAAGGTTGTGGCTTTTAGTTCATAAGATCAAGATAATGACTTCATAAACTTGCATAACATGATAGCATGCATCATTCTAATTAATCAAACCCAAACTTTCAACATGAACATTTAACTTCATAGTTAATATCTAAGAGTAGGGAAGGGCTTACATAGCTATGAAGGCACAAATCGAAATGCAAAACAAAGATTGTGATGAAGCCTATGCATGCCATCACCCAAAAACCCAAAGATGAACACTCCAAATCAACAAAAATACCATCTTTATGAACAAAGATCAAAGCTTTTGCCTTGAAATCAACTTGAGAAGCTCTCATACTAACATAGGGACTCTCTAATACTCTCATGATCATGAAACCTCTCATAGAAATGAAGTGGAGGCTAGGATAGTTGAGTGGAGGCCATGAGAGTAGCAATTTTGCCATAGTTTAGTTGCATGAATGAATAATGAGGGTTTAGGGGTAGGTTAGGGGCTTATTTATAGATTAGGCAAGTGTTTTAGGCCATAGGATTAAACCTAGATTCAATCCAAGCCACCAAAGTATGTCTTGGGGAAGAAGTCAAGTGTAGGAACCATCTAGGGCCTTTAGATTAAAGATGAACCATGAGAACCATCCAAATGCAAAATCTGCATTTGAGCGAATCGGCCCACGGGTTGACAGCCAAACACCCTGGATTAACCCCTAGTCGACCCAGCGGGCTTGGGTCGACCTCAAAAATCGGCCGGTTCGGTTATTCCCCTCTCCCAATTCGCTGTTTTGAACATTTTTGCATATTTATTTATTAAATTTTCAATTATATATATATATCAATATATATATATTTCTCTGCGCAACCCATTTCACATAATTAAGTATACTTTAATTTGAGAATTTTTCGTGAAACTTCGCGAGGCTATATCTTGGTCATACGGGCTCCGATTTTCGAAAACTCGGACTTTATTTCGCGTATTTTTCCGAGACGAACGCAATGGCATATCCCGTTTCCCTTGATTCAGATTTTACAGTTTAATTCTGCCTCCTTTTATGTTATAATAGGTTATTGAAAATACGGGTTGTTACAGCTGCAGTACCTCCAACGTCCAAAAAATTAGAATGTGTAGCTTCAAATTCATTTAAATTTGAAGCTCTAGAACAACTCAACAACCGAAATATTTGTATTCTTCGACTTAATAGCTGAAAGCAAGTTTTGTTACATATGAAGATAACAAAAACTATGCAATGCAATAGGGAAAATTCACGAATACCCAAAACTAACCCTTGATGATGATCTGATATAAAAATTGTTAACCGACTTTTTGGTCCGGTTCCCAAAAGTACACGAGCCACACTCGAATCAATGCATCGTGTGGAACTAAAGCCGAAAGGGATGCTTAGGAGCGAAGGAAACAGGATGAAGAGGGATCGCGCCAACAGAGACCTCGTGGCACCCCAAACACATTTCCGAACCAAGGCCTCGAATCCCTAAGACTCATAAGCCCGGATCTCGAGCCCCCTAAACACCTATTCATGCAGCATTCGCATGCCTCATAAAGAAAACTTCGTACCCCCGGGAGGTGCGAATTTTTCACCCCTTAGTGGTGCAAAATTCGCACCCAGCAGGGTGCGAAATTCGCACCCAATAGGGGTGCGTAATTCCATACCTTAGGGTGCGGATTTCGCACCCCAGGAGGTCCGAATTTCGCACCCCCATGGGGGGCGAATTTTGCATCCACGAGGTGAGAAATTTCGCACCCCAGGCCTGGGTACGAATTTCCAACGTGCGCAGGCTCCAGGTATGGAATTTATGGGTGTGCAGGCTCCAGGTGCGAAATTCTGGGTATGGTCCCTCATTTCTACCTACTCCCACCTACTCCAACTTAATCCTTTTCCTATAAATACCCCATGACTTCACACTTGAAAGGGGTTGGAATTTGTGAGCTCAAGACCTTTAGAGAGCTACTTTAATGGCATATCTTATTTGAGGAAGAGAAGGGCAAAAGTGTCTTTTTCCTATTATATTAAATATATGATAATGATGACATCATATATGATAATGATAACATCATGTCTTAGAGATGACTTCATATGGCTTTGAAATGAATGTAATGAGATGTCATGAGAGGGTCTAAACCTTGTAATCTTTTGTGATCAGTAATATTCCAACAACGCTTCAATGTGGACATAGGCCTCTCACGAGGCCAAACCACAATAAATCTCTTGTGTTGTTTACTGCTTTTCACTCTTGTCTATGCGACCAAATTAACTATTCCTAGTAATTGGAATCTTTGGTGTTTACGACATTTTTTGTCGTCAACATTTGGTGCTTTCATTGAGAATTGAACTCAAGTTTTGCGTCTTTGTCGTACGTTATCATCTCGACTTTAACAAGCTTGAGGTTCCTTTGCTAAACCTGTTGCCGAGTCTGCTTACGATGGTAAAGCGACCAAAGAATGCAATAGTCGGCTCTTCAGCCGCAGCCGAGGCCGGGACCTCCCAACAACCTCAACCGGCGGACATCCCAGCCACTAATGAAAACATCCCTTCTATTGTGGATCCCGAAGCGCCCACAACACAAGCTCAGATCCGCGCACTTAATGAAAAATACGAGAACACGGTGGTTGAGCTCAATCAAGCATTAAGGAATAACATCGACCTTATGCTACAGCTTCAAAAAAGTCGGCGCATTGTCACCCGACTTCAACTAACTCGAAACAACGCTCGATCCTAACCAACTATCTCAGAAACTTCCTCTTCCGAGTCGAGGGGCCCGCATCAAAGGAGGAGGTTTATCCTCATCAACAACGTCGCCGCCCGCGCCAATGCCTTCGACAACTGTAACGGCTATGGCTACGCCAACGACAATGGCTACGCTAATGGCAATGGGAACGACAACGATGATCGAACTACAATCAAATATAGCGAGGGGGCGCAATACCGGGATCGCTCTCGCTTGATCATCAATGACGGACCGGGTCCGACCAACCAACCCCTTCCTCGATAAAACCCAGCGGTCGCCCATCGAGATGATGGACCTACCGTTCCAGCCCGCGCTTTTCCAGAATAGGATCTGCGTCAGCCCGCTCTGCACCAGGATCCGATTATAGATGTCGAGGACATAGAAGAAGACGATCCGGACATCCATCATAGAAGACGCCCTCACAACAGAACTCCGGAACCTCGCCAAAACCCATGGGTCCCAATGATGGACCCCCATCCAACTTACCTTCCCGGCATAGTCCGAAGGATCGTAAGGGAAATGCGAGGGAATGTACACGACTCATGGGAGACCCATATTAGGCGTAATCCCTTCACAAGAAGGGTAAATGAGGCCGAGTGTCCGCGATGCTTCAGCATGCCGCAGATGCCGCTTTAGACGGCACCACCGATCCATGTGCCTTCCTGAATCGATATGAATGGCAAATGGACTCGAGCCGGGGCAACGATCTGGTCAAGTGCAAGTGCTTCTCAGTTTTCTTATCAGGAACCGCTTTACTTTGGTTCTCGCGCCTCCCACTTAACTCCATCAACAACTTCGCCCAGCAAGCGACAGAACTAGTCGAGCAATTCAGGATGCATATCCCGACTCCGAAAAACACCCTTACTTTGTCCAACTTATACCAAGGACCCGCTAAGTCGCTCAAAAGCTACCTCTCCCGGTTCAACATTTCCCTCGCTGAGGTCGAGGATCCGAACCCTCGCACCATACCCTTTCAGTTAGCCAAAGGTGTCCTCCCTACTTCCGAATTCGGGGCGTGGATCGATCGGAAGCAGCCAAAAAGCCTCGACGCCTTCTATGAGAAGGCGGATCAGTACTTATGCCAAGAGGAGGCAAGGCGCAACCGGCTCTCAGCCACAAGTCATCCCAATGAACCCAAGCGGACACCGCAAATAACAATCTTAGAGGAAAATAAGTTGGAGAGCCCTTCGACAAGAACAAAGGGGCAGGTCCCTACAAGCAAAAACAAAATTATGGTAGGCCGGGTGGCCAAAATAACGGTCAGGCCCCGACGGAGCCAAGAAAACCCAGCTCTCATCGTGCCTTCGAGATCTATACCCTGTTAAACGAAGACTTAGAAACAATTTACTTGGTGACATACAACACGCTGCCATACAAGAAGCCGTGCATGAGAGAATCAACTAACCGTGAGAAAAATACCAAGAGGTACTGTCGATACCACGATGTATATGGGCACGATACCAATGAGCGCTGCCAGCTCAGAGACGCAATCGCGAAGCTTATCCATGAGAAACGACTTAATCAATATGTCCAAGAGCCCTTTCCTCCGAAAAAAATTCAAAGCCTCCGGCGCCAGCACCTCCAACGACCGCCAAGGAGGGTGCAGGTCCATCTAACCCAAGGCGAGGGATCGTGATCAACACAATATGTGGCAGACCTTACCCCATAGACGACAGCTTTCGGAAAATGGAAAAATATATGAGTTCCATAAAGCATGCTACTTATGAAGCTTGCTCTGCCCCCAACGAATCCGTCCCGGCTAAGCTCCAAAAAACCATGCGAGACGATATTTTGTTCCGCGAAAGAGATTCTAATGGGGTGGAAATCCCGACCACCGATCAGCTAGTTATCATGGCTCAAATCGGTGCCGCTTCCGTCCGAAAGATATTAACTTACTCGGGAAGCTCGGTCAACATCATTTTCAAAGCAGCTTATGACAAGATGAAGTTGGAAACAAATAACTTATTGCCATGTCGTGCCATGATCCACGACTTCAATGGGGCTTCTAGTTCCCCAGTGGGAATGATTGATTTACCTGTGGAACTGGGCGAGAGGGATCGAAGCTAGGTCCAAATTCTCACTTTCGAGATTACAGACATTGATTCCCCCTACAACACTTTCCTTGGACGCCCTTTTCTCATAGAGTTTCGGGTCTGTATGTCGCCGTGGTCTCTCCTAATGAAATTTCCGATAGATAACGGGAGTGGAACAGTTAGAGGCGACCAAGAAAGCACCAGAGAATGTTATGCAATAGAATGGAAGAACACGTGCAATAAGGACAAGGGAAAAACCGTGTCCACACCTTCTTGTGCCAATAATATCTCAGCATAGCAATCAGCGGCGTCTGAGCCTTGGCTCAGGCGCCACTACCGTCTTTTCGATGATCTCGACCCACGGAAGGACGAAGAGCCTAAATATGAAAGGCATACTATAGTCGAGCCTACGGTGGACATTCTGGTTAATCCCGACGACCCATCAAGGGTGCTGAAAACAGGATCGCAACTCCATCCCGCAATCAAAAAGGATCTTGTAGATTTCTTAAAAGCCAAGTTGGATGTGTTCGCAAGGACTCACTCTAACATGAAAGGCATCGATCCCGTGGTAGCTTGTCATTTTCTAAGCATCGGTCCCACAATGCCTCCAATTAAGCAGAAGTGCCGCTTCTTGAGACCCGAAAGATCCAAAGAACTCGAGGAAGAGGTAGACCATTTACTCAACAACAATTTCGTCCGTAAAGGCGACTATCCCGAATAGGTCTCCAATCCGGTCCTAGTCAAAAAAGGTAATGGTAAATGGCGGACGTGTGTCGACTTCTCAGACTTGAACAAGGCATGTCCCAAGGACAGCTTCCCACTCGCAAAGATTGACCGACTTGCTAACTCAACTGCCGGATACCAACTACTATCTTTCATGGACGCCTATTCAGGCTACAATCAGATCCCGATGAATCTTCACGACCAGGATCATACTTCTTTCATAACAGACCTTGGACTGTACTGCTATCATGTCATGCCCTTCAGCCTCAAGAATACCGGCGCCACTTATCAATGAATGGTAAATCGGCTCTTTAAAAAACAAATTAGGAAGTCCATGAAGGTGTACGTGGACGACATGCTGTTCAAATCAAAAGAGTCCAACGACCACGTCCACGACCTCTCTGAAATATTCGATATCCTTCGCCAATACGACATGAAACTCAATCCTCTGAAGTGCTCCTTCAGAGCCGCTTCGGAGAAATTCTTGGGTTTCATTGTCAATTCCCAGCGAATCGAAGCCAGTCCAAAAAAATCCAAGCTATTCGGGACATCCATATCCCCAAGAACATTAAGGATGTCCAAAGTCCAAATGGAAAGGTCGCCGCTTCAAGTCGGTTCATCTCTAAAGCTACCGACAAGTGCATTCCTTTCCTCGATTTACTTTGAAAAGGAAAACGCAACTTCGAGTGGACCCAAGAATGCATTTCCGCGTTCGAGGACCTTCTGAATCACTTAGAGCAACCACCTATCTTATCTAAGCCCGTAGATCATGAGGACTTATATGATTATTTGGCTGTTTCTGTGCAGACAGTCAGCTTGGCACTCGTACGCATCGAGAACCGCGTCCAACGACTCGTTTACTACATAAGCAAATGATTGACAGGGGCAAAGAAGAACTACTCGAAGCTGGAAAAGCTAGATTTCTGCCTATTGATTTCTTCTCGGAAGCTTCGACCATACTTCCAGTATCATCCTGAGAAGGTGTTCACCGATCAGCCATTGCGACCGGTCCTACAACAGCCTGAAGCATTTGGACGGCTGCTAAAGTGGAGTATGGAACTAAGCCAGTATGAGATAACCTTTATCCCCCGCCGGGCTATCCTCGAACAAGCCCACGCTGACTTCATCATAGATATCACTACTCCTGAGGAGACTCCTTCAGAGAACGCTGAAGCTCTCGACACTCAAAGGAAATTGTTCATAGACGACTCCTCCAACAACAAATGCTCCGGGGCTAGAGTCGTACTCATCACTCCCGAAGAACGCCCAATATACTATGCACTAGAACTAAATTTCCCTGCTACCAATAACAATGCGGAGTATGAGGCCTTGATCACCAGACTCAGGATCGTAATTGAGCTCAAACTAATGACCATCCAAATTTTCTTCGATTTACATCTCATCATTCGTCAGGTGCAAGGAGAATATCAAGCGAAGGAGGGACGACTCGCCCTATATTTATCCCAGGTTCAGGAATTACCCACTCACTTTGACCACTTAATTATCTCACACATTCCTCGAGAACAAAATGAAAAAACAGATTTACTAGCTAAGCTAGCAAGCTCCGAGGACTCGCAACTATTGGGTTTCGCACCCGTCGAAGTGCTCAACTCCCCAAAGATCAAACAAATACGAACTGAGGTGGCCATGAACGTCGAATCTGAACCTGAATACTGGATGACGTTGATCAAGAATCACCTACAACACGAGATCCTCCCAGAATGCTACAAGGAAAGACGAGTGCTCACCCGTCAATCAGCTCGCTACCTTGTCATGGATGGGGTGCTCTACCATAGAGGCTTCTCTATCCCGTTGCTCAGATACGTAGCTCATGACGATGCCACCCAAGTGTTCACTAGTGTACATGATGGTGAGTGCGGTGACCACACTAGAGGACAAACCCTAGCCAGAAAAATACTCAGGCATGGCTATTATTGGCCCACGCTCGATCAAGATGCCGCAGACTACGCTCGCAAGTGTGACAAGTGCCAGTGCTTCTCAAAGATCCCAAGGGCCCCGCCTACAGAGTTGACACAAATGATCAGCCCATGGCCATTCGCTATGTGGGGAATTGACATCACTGGAACTCTTCCAATGGCCAGAGGCGGGACACGATATGCTGTCGTGGCAGTTGATTATTTTACCAAATGGGCGGAGGCCGAAGCTCTTGCCACAATCACCACCAAGAAGATGATCAACTTCGTTGTGCGCAACATCATTACTCGATATGGGGTCACTCAAGCTATTTCGACAATGGCACTCAGTTCTAGAGCGTCGAGTACAAAGCTTTCTGTTAGCGACACGACATTGGAAAAAGATTTTCAGTGGTGGCTTATCCCCAAGCCAACGGGAAAGTCGAGGCGGTTAATAAGGTCATCAAATCCATAATCAAGAAACGGCTAGAAAAGGCTGGGGGAATGTGGGCAGACAAACTTCCTCTAGCTCTATGGGCCTACCGAACCACCCACAAGACAACAACCGGACACACTCCTTTCACCCTTGCCTACGGATCTGAAGCCGTCATTCCTATTGAGTTCAAGCTTCCATCTCATCGAGTCGCATACTTAGACCTAGAGACAAACCAAGATTTACCTCTGGGATCACTCGACTTGCTAGAAGAGAGAAGGAACGAAGCTGATCTCTGAGCTACTGCCCAATGGCAGCGAGTCTCCCGGTATTTCAATTCCAGGGTCCACCGCAAGGACCTTAACGTCGGCAACCTCATCTTGAAACGGGTCTTTCCTTCACCAATCGGCCTCGCCCCTCATTGGGAAGGACAATACTCCATACAACGGAAGCTTAACAATGGATCTTTCAAACTCGCAACCATGGACGGAGCTGAATTCCCAAGGGAATGGAACAACGAACATCTCCGCCGCTACTTTACATAACTTAGTTCACAGTTGTTTAAACTTTCCAACAATGTTTTGTTTTCTAGAAATTCAAGGCATTGTAAATGCTATTATCGCCAAAGTTATTAGTAGAAATGATGTTCAGCTTCCTATCACTTTTCTGTTTGCTTATCAAGTAATGTGTTTTATTAGTCATGACAACCAGCTTGAATCAAACATGCGGTCGCCATATCGGCACCCCGAGCATGGGAGCCGGTGCCGCCATCCCAACCTCGAGCCAACATCGATGCTAAAACACTTAGCTACGTTCTACACCCCGAGCATAAGAGCCGGCAACGCTACTCGAGTCGCCAGCCCATGGCACGACCGTGTATAAATAACCACTAACTCGAACCTTGGCACCTGTGACAACCCGGAAAATCGGAACCAATTTAAAATTTTTATTTTAGCAATTTTAATGAATTTTGAATATTTAAAATGATTTATTTTAAATAATAACGACTAGAAATTTGTGTTGAATAGAATTAGAACGTGTAAATTTAGTTAAATCGAAGTTAGAATGTAAATATTTATTTTAATTATAAAAGGAATTGAAAATGGCGCGGTAGTTGAAAATTCGATTTCAAATTTCAAATGAATGTACAAGATTCAAAATAAACCGGATTTTAGTAAAACCAGAAATATTTGAATCTGTTTGAAAATATCTTTCCAACGAATGTGAAAAATCCAGATTTTATAACGGAAATAAAAAGTTATGCCCAGTTGAAAATTCAAAATAGTCGCTATGGAATTTTATATAATATATAGCCCTTAAAAGTAGCCATTTTTCAAATGACCTCCGTTTTCGATGAGACCACTTTTATTGGATCCGGAATGTCAAATTATTTCTGGATTCAAGTTTTCATAATTTTTGGAATCAATATGTGAGTGTGGTGAATTTAAACGTGTTTGGTCAATTCAAACTGAATCTAATCGACTGAAAAATGTCCGTCTTTCAAACGGCCTCCAAATTTGACGAAATTAGTTTTTTTAGGACCGTATCATCAAAACATAGCCACATTTATTTTTCTGGAATTTTGGAGTCAGTATGTGGCCCCAGTAAATTAAAATGTGCATTTAAATTCAATATATAATGATTTATATTTTAATTTATATGAAAACTGGTCGTAACGGTCGAATTGGCTTGCAGGACATATCCCATCGTGTTCAGAATGGGGGTAATTTGCTAGGGACGACAGACGTTGGGTTTGATTTGGAGTCCGAACGAAAAAGCGACTTTTTAGAGAAATAAAATAATAATTAATTAAATTATATAATAGCCTACCCTCTATTCTATTTTCCATGGTCAACGCTCAGTTAAAAAAGAAAAAAGAAATAAAAAATCCATGATGTCTGAACCCATCGCCCCCCTCATCGGACCACCGCCCATCGCCGTCCACCCCGCCGCCTGGCTGGCAACCCCACCCCCTTCTCCGATCCTCCTCCCTTCCCTTCTCTCCTCCTGAAATTAGCCCAAACCGCAACCCTAACCCCCAAATTAGCAACCGCTGCCACCACTGATGGCGCCACCAACCACCTCCGCCACACCTCCCTTGCCGCGCCGCCACTACACCCCCCTCGACTGGAAGATCCAATTAACAATACGTTTTTTTCCTTTTTCTTTTTTTCTTTTTATTTATTTTATTTTCTGTAATGTAGTTCATAATGTTGATTTTAGTTTTAGTTTAATATATAAATAAGCATTTATTTAAATTCATATTTTCATATATGATTTTATTTAATAAAAATACGATTTTTATTTAATAAATATATGATTTTTCGTTAATAAAAAGTATGATTTTAGATAAAGAAAAACATGGTTTTTAGCTATATAAAAAGATTAGATTTTGAAAATAAAAAGATTAGATTTTTAAAAATAAAAGGATTAGATTTTTAAATAGGAAAAGATTAGATTTTTATTATAGAAAAAATAGGATTTTTATATAACTAACATTGAAATAAAAACTTGATATATATATATATATATATATGAATAGCATATAAAAATATGATTTTTATTATAAAGGTAGCATAATAAAAATGTGATTTTTATTTTTATAGTAGCAAAGTAAAAATGTGATTTTTATCTATATAGCATTGCAATAAAAATATGATTTTTATTATTTAAGTAGCGATATAAAAAAATAATTTTTATATAGAAAGTAGCACTAATAAAAATATGATTTATATATATGGTATTAAAATGTGATCTTTATAATGTAAATATTGTTTTAAAAATTCGATTTATATATATATATATAATAGCAATATATAAACATCATATTAAAAAGGTTATTTTTACTATGAACAGCGTGGAAAAGATTGCGTTGGAATTTCAGGCAAGTCCAAACGGTTCAGAAATTCAAAAATAAAACTGGAGGAGTGGATCCCAAAGGTGAGAACTTCTCACTCTAATCTTGTTTTCTAGTTATATATATACTAGGATGCAGACGGTGCTTAGTAGCACCCGACATCTTTGTTTGAAACCACGTTTGTTTAGTTGTTTGGTTTATTTGTTTGAATTTGGTTTGGAAAGTGAAACGAATTGAGCAGAGTTTGGTTTGTATATGGCACAAGCCATTATTAGACGAGGGATAAGTCTAGACCTTATTCTGGTTCTAGTATCGCGCCGTTATGCTGCCGAAATTTTCTAAAATGTTAGAACAAAAAAAATCATTTTTACTGTATATATGAACTGTATAAAATATTCATGTGTTGAAATAAATATTTTATAGTTAAAAATATAATTTTTAACGTGTATATGAATAAAATAAATATTCATTTACAAATCGGACGATTTGTTTATGTACACACATTTGACTGATATTGATTGGGATGATATATTTTACACATCGCCCAACTGCATAAATAATAATCAGTGTTTGTTGTTTGAAAACCCCACACGGGTATTGGGATGATATTGTACATACACTAATCCCAATATTTAGTTATATGTCAATCGATGGGTTGACAGATTATTGTAAGCATTAATTATTTATATTTAACTCTTATGCAGTTGTGTAATGCACCCTAGATGATGGTTGACTGTGTTTGATTATTGTTGTGCACATGTGTATATGAAATCCATATAAATAAAATTATACGGTAATTGACTGTGTCTGATTCCAATTCAGAAAGAACGAATATTTTAAATTAACGAATATTTTAAAATGATGAATAAGGAATATTTTAAAATAACTAATATTTTAAAATAATATTCAGTAATGGATCAAAATATGATCACGAAAATATTTAAATATACAAACCCATGTTGATAAGATTAAAGCCATTTTGATGTGAACGATATTTATATCGATTTTATTCATTTTTATAATGAATATCAAAAAGGAAATGATTCCAAAATCGGATATTTTGAAAATATTATCATAATGATAAGGAAAATTAAATTTTGATTTAAAATTGAAAATGAAGTTGTAATCGTTTTAAAACAAATTTATTAAATACGTTTTAAATGGAAATCGATGAAATATATATAATATTATATATATATATATATATAATGGCCTGAATAGAACACATCGCGCCGCGGTAGTTCACGAACTTCGACCATTGACTTCGAATGGACAATACGGGAGATCCAACCGTCGGATTCTCCTAAAACTGAACCTTTGGGTTCGTATCGAAAAGAGCTTGCCAACGAATATAAGAGATTTGAAATCTAATGGTTGGATTTGGAATTCTATCCAAATCAAATTTGGAAAAGGTCGCTGTAAGTGTAGTTCGATGACCGTTTATGGAAACAGACTGTACGGGCCTTGATAAAATTATAAAAAATATTAATAATTTGTGTAAAATCATAAGAAATGATTTGGAAATAATTGGGATGAAAAATTCTATATTTGAAAGGATAAAAATATATTTTTATCAAAATGAAATAGTTATAAACTAGATTTGAAATCCAACAATTTTAAAATAAAATAAATTGGATTTGTGAATGGTTTTGAAATAACCAGAATTTCCAATATATGAATTGGAATGGATTTGAATGGAAATCATCTTCGACATATTTTGATATTGGTTCCGTGATTATACAAATATTGTTATGGGAATTTGGAAGATACATATATATCGTTATTCCCAAAACGACATTTGTTGGTTTTGGAGTTTGATATTGAATATAAGCCGATATAATTTCTATTCAGACCCTTGTATTCGATATCAAACTGGTTTTGGGTTTGTCGTGAATGGTGTTTTCAGGAACACTGTTCTTAAACCCCGTTGAAAAGAATAAATCTTTTAATTAAGATTGTTAGAGTTTCCAGTTACATTTGGTAATTGGAACAAAATGGAATGTGAATCGGGTTTATCGTGTATTGTGTTTTTAACGACATTCGTTCTTTAACCCGATTAACAGTGAAATATGATTTGGAATTTATAAATCTTTTAATTAAGATTTAAGGGAATTTTCCAAAGAAAAGTTCTCCAATTTTAATAAATAAATTGGAATGGAATGGAATTCGATTTGGTAATAATCGAAGTGAACTTCTATACAGGAAGACTGTTAATATATATGGAATTTAAAGGGCTTTGTCATTATTACATTTATATTAATGGTCGGACACGGAAATTGATATCGATTATATATTGATTTGTTTTCCGTGAAGATTTCATAAACAACGGAATGAGATTTTGGGTTTACCGTGAACTGTGTTTTAAATGACATTAGTTCTTTAACCTAGTTAAACATAAGATTAATTTCTTAACTTTGAATAATCATTAAGTAATGATTTTTAGGATTAAAACTGAATTAGAGTTTTAATGAATCTTTAATTAGATTGAAATGAAGATGTGATAATTAAAATTATCAAATTCGGTAAATGATCGAGAATGGAGTATCACCAGTTTTTCTCCAAGCGATAGTTAAATCTTTAATTAGATTTGAACGTGAAATGGTAATTAAATTTACCGATAACACCGTGGTGTTAGATTTGGAGTATTACCAGTTTTGCTCCATGGGATGAATAGGTTAGGATTGGGAAATATAATAAATGATTACTTCGGTAAGGATCGCTAATCCCGACTAGTTTGGATAACCTTAATTTGGTTTGAATTGATATGCAATGGAAGATTAAATAATAAATTTAAAGAATTTATCTTTGATAAAATTAATAGGAACCTTTCCCAAAGGATGTGAATATTTAAATAAAAGAATATTTAGAATTGGAATGAGGCTATGTTAAGTTTTTATAGCACTTGTTTATTATATACGTTAGTTATTTGGAAAGGTCGGGTTTATACCCATTCTGAATAACTGATTCGACGATAAGTCGATGATGAAGATGGTGGTTGAAGACCGGAGGTTTTCACATCGTTTGGATGATTACTGATGTCTTGATTGGGCTGTACACCCAAGATGAGGTAATAAGTGGTGATCGTCCAGACGTACTTGGAGATCGACCGGATATGCGAGGGCCTCTCTCCTGTATTGGACATATGGGATGAGGAATAAGGTGCCTCCGGTTTCGTTCAGACCCAGATCTGACATTGGATTTTATTCTGTGTTGATTAATCTCTATTAAATATATATCTATTTGGTGGCAGAAAATTTATTCTCTTGCTTAACACCTTTCTCTTAGACATACGAGCTCAGAGGTTATATATCGATAGACAACAATCGCATGGCGTGAATTGCCTGTGTGGCATGCTAAGATGCAAATGATCAAGGCTTCTGTTGAAAAGCCGAGTCTTATGGTTGATGATCAAAGCATGGCTTTAATATAGTATAGCTTTGTGTATAGCATTAATTCGCGAGCCTCACACCCCGGTGTGAACTAGAAACGGGAGAGGACTTCGGGGAGGACATGCGTTTCCTTCTAGCTAGGAGTAGTGTCATGGTATAGAGCCCAGACATTTTACTTATGTGGATGATGGATAGCGAGGCGCCTCGGTTTTATCTATCACTACAGGGCCGATGGATTGTTTGGTCGACATACTGACCAGTTTTACGCCCCATAGGGCGGAGAAACATATTGTTCAGGCATTTTAATCCACTCCTTGTGGACCAGCCCTGACAATCCAAGGGCCCACCTGTGTCTGGGTCCTGAGACATGGGCTAGATTATCACAAAGAGGTAAGGACGATCCCTTGCCCCGGTTCATAGATGGAAATCCAACTTCCAATACGACATTTTACGGTTTTAGTTGTGTACTATTGGCAACATAGTGGCATGGGACGCTAATGCGTATATGATTGATACATTTATATTTGAAGTGATTTTATACACTATGCACTTATAATAATATCAAATGATTTGTTTTAAACGTACCAAGCATGTTTGGCTATTATAAGGTAAAACTCTATCCTCTGGCTTGCGTTTCATTGTGTGATTGGACCTGAGTCTTATAATAACTTCAATTTCCAAAAAGCATTGCGCTGTTTGTTATATGCACTAGTATTCTTGGGAGGAAACCCGTTCCATGTTATATGGCGTGGTCCCTTGATATATCTGATTTTAAAGTGAAGTTTTAAATAACTGTTTTAGTTCTCACACCGGTCACATGACTGACCTGGAGTTTATTGTTTTAACCTAAACTCTGTGTGCCCCTATTTTCCACACGGGTAGCTAGTAGTTTGGTTTTGCAGATATTATATTCACAGGATCCTGGATTTACAGCTGGAGCTATACTCGGAAAGCTCTGTATCCGTGTATTCCTTTCAGTTGTGTTTTGTATTATTTTCCGCTGCATTGTAATTTGTAAATCTCTGATATTTCTCCGATGTATAATATTTATTCATACTCTATATATTCTTGTACTCTGATGTAAATTAATGTAATAAGCAATGAAATGTTCTTATGTTTGCATTCTGATTCGTCGTGTTCTTAGATAATCCGTTCTTTCTCTTCTCTTTTAAGACCGGGGAAGTTCTGGTTGTTATAGACCCGTGCCGAGACCGAGGATAAATCATTCCGCGTCCAAGTCCGAACGACTTGGCACCACCACCCAACGGTCGACTAAGAGTGATCCAAGTCTCCCTTCACCGATTGCGGGTGCCGGTCGAATCTTGGCGCAACATCAAGACCACCTTAAATCATTTCTTCCCCGAAGCTCTTAAGGCTTAGGGGTTGCCCACGGCTACAGTTGGACCTTACAAGCTGATGATCTAAGCTTCTCCTCTCAAGCGAATAAATGACGTCTGCGGCTTGCCTCAACCGGATGAATGACGGGAGGGCTACATACCGGACGGACCACATAACGCGACGTCATACGCTTTCGCTATACTTGGGATTAACCCCGGGCAACCCAAAACAGCAGGCGCACAGCCTAGTTTCGCAAACTATGGGTTTCCTGAGCCGAGGGAGACCTACTGAAACCATCGCTCTATCTCGTCACTATGGAATAATTCGTTTTTTGTTAAGTGCAACGATAAGTATGCTTATGCACGTACGGGACGCCGGAAAGCATAAGAGTAACATCCAAACACTCAACACAAATCACAATCTTTACTAATTCATATTCAATTTCCACACACACATTTGACAAACTACATGTCTAACATCTTTCTTTCTAATGATAGGATGTACATGAGAACCATACCGTGTTTTGAAAAACCAAAAGCGAGGGCCATATTCCCGTAAACTATCGACCAACACTACCAAAATGAACAGTAACTTCTACTTAAGTTACTAACACTAGCCATGTCTTTTCTTTTTGTGCTTATGTTTCTTCTTTGTAGATTCAGCACTTAACAGTTCATCCTTCGTGCTGGGCCTCTTCTTGCCAGAACCGCTCATTCCATCTCAGCCCTTCTGAGAAGTGATCGATTCATGAGAAGCCGAGAGACGCTTCTCGTTCGCCCGCTCACCGCTAGAGATCTCAGTGATATCCATATGGGTGGTATGTGGCGTAGGCACGAGGGAACTTCCGGCAGCAAGGTCGACTATAACGCCATTCTTCTCCGGTATCTCCTTGCCTTCTCGCTCAGCTCGTTCCTTGGCCTCTCTGGCGGCCCCTCGCTCTGCAAGCTTCTGGGACTTATGCGTCATGACAGCACCAGCCTTGTTTCTCAAGGGACTCGGTAGCCCTCTGTTGGGCTTCCTCATCCTCCCTTTTCTTCCGGGCCTCATCAGCAGCCCTCTTCTTCTCTGCCTCCTCATCGGCCCTCCTCCGTGCGATCGTTTCAGCGTCTCTCGCCTTAGCTTCCCGTTTGATCTTCATTAGGTCCTCCTATCTGGAAGTCTCGTCCTGCTTCCACTTCTCCTCCACTTCCTCGCTCTTAGCCACCATCTTGGCTTGTTGAGCCTCCACCACATCCGCCATCGAAGGCACATCGTCTTCCACTGGGCCTCTGACACGAGAACTTTGCCCGTCGTCCACCTCTCCTTCCTCCATAAGGCTCTCATACATGCTGGGAGTTATCGTTATATTCGAGTAGGTGTCCAGCTGATTGCCGCCTTCTCCAAATTACACTGTCATAGGTCCTGACCTAGGTTTAGTTGTTTGTGCGACCACGGGGGCAGGGCCCGATGCCATGGTCAGTCCAAGAAGGGTTGTACAGTGAAAACGCAACCTTTTAGTCCGCAAATTCGGTAATTACGTCATCCTCGGGGATGCGTGGAAAAATAAATTTACCTCTGGTCAGGGATGGTGTAGAAATGACAAGAGGGGTATTTGTGGTGGTAGGTAAAGTGAATCCGGTCTCTCCTAGCCCCATGTGCTTAGGGTCATACTCAGTTGAAGCCCGAACCGAAGCTGCGAGATCGCTCACCGTAACCGATTCAGGGGCCAGTGGTGGATAGGAGCTTCCCTCAGCAAATGTCTCCGCTACCACAACGCTCTCAATCATGGCAGCTTTCCCTTTCTCGACAGTTAGCCTCTCCAGCCTCTCCCTCTCGGCATCCTCAAGCAACAACCTTTTACCCTCCTCCAGCTTCTCGTGCTCTTCAGCGGTCAAGGGATCTTTCATAAGTTGTCTTTTGTACAAGGACCCAACATCCACTTGGAGCAAATAGGCCTCATATGGAACCAACCTCCCCTGGGTTTGAGCCAGTTCACGGGGTAATCTTCGACCTAAGAGAGCCCATGAAATCTTATAACTTTGACATACATGTTCTGGATGTCTTCCTCCACCGACGATTGAACTCGGAATTCTGTGTCCTCCAGCTACTCTCTTAGTTGTTCCACCACTCTCAGATGTGCCGCACTCAATCCATCCATCGTGCCCAACACATCCTGATTACTAGCCTCTGCATCCTACTTGGCCTTTTCCATATCCTCAAGCTGTCTCTTCAGGCTGTCATTCTCCGCTTTCAGAGCATTGTTGTCACTTTGGAGGTCGAAGACTCTCACATTATCCCTTTCCAGATCGGCACATACTTTATCCACCTCAGCCTTGTCCCTCTTTAGGGCCGTGTTTTGGGTGGTTAGGTAGGCTATAGTTTTCGTGAAAACGAAGCGGGAGTGATTGGCCCCCCTCTTGAGTGTCTCGTACCCTTCCTTTATCTCAGCAACATCAATGAGATTCACGAGTTAGCACTTAAAGACACGAGAATGGACGACAATGTGCCGATGGAATAAAAATCAAACTCACCTATTTCTACGTTTAGATGAATGACGACGGTCTGCTCAACATTGATAATTAACTTCTGATTCATGAGCTCCATTTTCTTCCTCTTGATCAGCTCTGATAGATGAAAGGAATAGGTGGTAAGATCGTCGGCCTGATGGTACGCTTCCTTCACATGCATCCAGATCTCTCCGGATTCCCTAGCGGGAGGCGAGCGGAGGTCTGAAAGGACCGTCAGCTCATCAAAGTAGTGTTGAGGGAAAGTCGTTTTCAACCACGCCCTCCATTCCTCCACAAAAAGCCATTGTTGCTTAGAGGTCGCTAGTTCCCGCATCCCGGTTACGGTCGCCCTCTCCGATCATGGTTGGACGAGTGGTGGCTCCTTCCCTTGAGTAACTAGAATAGGGGCAGGTGCTGTTGTACTTGAAGGAGCCGTCAAAGACGGACGTCGAGAACCCCTTAAGATAAGTCGAGAATCCCCCTCGGACACCCGAATCGGAGGAGGAGGAGATCATTGAGATCGGTCCCCAGCTCGGTGCTCACTACTGCGACCAGGCGGGGGTAGAGTATCAAACAAGTTGGTCCCCCTTCTAAAGCCCTCAAAGAAAGGATTCCTAGGGCGATGACAGCCTCCATGTCCGTAACCTCATCCTCCATGCCTTCTAGCCATATCACCTATAAAAAAATGAAACGAAGTCAATTATGTCGCACACTCAGATAAGCCGCTATGCTATACAGTGTTAATGAGTGCATGCCCTAAGTGTTCTCTCAACAAACCAGATTGTGATCCACTCGAAGGAGTTAACCCCTCCGCAGCAAGAGCTAGTTCGTCCATGCTGCCCGGAGTCAGCCACGGGGATACCTCTAGGTCAAGTTTGTTTTAGCCATCAAACTGGCATTCGTCCTCAAGCGGGATGGCGGCTCGAGGAGAAGTCACTGGAGACAATAGCCTAATCGACACTCCCGCTGTAACACTACACCTCCGCTAGGGTCACTCACAAAGGGAATGCACTAGTTTTGGAGGAGCGTTATCGAGGTAAACAAACACAGAAATATTACAAGACAGAACATAAATAAAACAGCGGAAGAATCAAAAGATAAATTTATTACTTTCAAAATAGTCAAAGCCTTCTTACAGCCAAAGTCATTATTTTCCATTACAACAAATTCTGTCTTGCATAAATAAAGAAGCATAATCTTAAAACAACAAAAGTAGCTTAATTCCCCAAAGGTAGAAGAAATGCAGCCATAGCATAGCTCAAGATCAAACCATACATGAGATGAACCGAAAGCAAGCGAAATCCAAGCTAAGTGCTAGAGTATCCTCCCTGAGAACCTGGGGGGAGGGAACGAAAGAAAAAGAGGCGAAAGAAAACGGGTCAGTCATAAAGACTGGTAAGTCCAAGTGACTTTCAGCATAAAAACAAGTAAAGCTAACATGACATGTATAAACTGAAAGTAAACATAAGGATGCTATCAAGATTGGCAAGATAGACTAAGATAGCATGATAATTCAAGTGTAGCATCGCATGTTCAAGGTTTGTTACACCAACTGTACTAGTATCCCAACCCATGTCAAATGTTAACCATGAAGTGATCCCTTGGCCCAATATCATGAATGACCCATTACTAGGTTCAACAGAACGATCCACTAATCGATCGGCTCCCTACAAGTTCTAGCTCGTCATGTGTCTGTGTCATACGGCCCTATCACGAATGTAGTCACCTGTGCTAGGTCCACCATAGGGTGTATCAAGCCCTGGGGTGCCAACCCCTGACACGAATCAAGCATGCACAGGTAAACCTACTGATGCCCAATGCCTGCTTTTTCAACTCCGGACCACGTGCACGACCATAGCCCGCCTGAACCTACAATGGCGCACCAACTCAGCCGTCGTTCTGGTCGCTTACAATCAGCCCAGCAATCTTGCCCCACCCTGCCTAGTTCTAGGGTACCATGATACATCTAGTGGGTTACTGCTGAAACGGACCGCGTAACTAGGGTTTCCGTCCAATAAGTTAAGTGTTTTCATTTAAATCCGTGACTTAACCCTTATCAGTCTGGCATGTCAAGTTGGTTAAGTGTTGTCTTTCATGTTCATGACTTAACCCTATCATGTGGCATTAATTCATTAATGCACCCTAACCTCTCACATCAGACCTGTTGTTGTGGTCACCGGATATGCCGGGCAGATTTACACCACAACTCGGTCTGACCTCGGGTTTTCAAGTGCGATATGACCAACTACCCACATTGGATCCTATTGTTTGCAGTAACTGGATTTGCGGGCAGTTCCGGGCAGAATTACACTGCAAACTCAACCCAACCTCGAGTTGGCCATTTTCAAGTTCATTCTAGTGTCATGTCCATGTTCAAATTTTCATGTCAAGTTTCAAGGCAAGTTTCATGTCCACATCCAGATTCAAGTTATAACAATGTTCATGTTTCAAGTTTTGCCTATTATCAAGTTCATAATTCATGTTCATAACCAATTCATGTTTTATCTAATCTACCCAAATTGTATTCCCATCGCACGTAAACGTGAATCGATCTATACTACAAATAAATCCAAATCCCGAAATAAAGGGAATAACATCAAAACTATGATTGGAAAAGGGGACGCGCATAAAGCGATAAAAGGGATTACAAGACTAGCATGATATAACTTGAGATAACTGGTTACAACATCACTGACATATAGAAAAAAAACAGGATTCCAAATCTAGCAAAATAAGGCGATAGTCATGATAAAAGTTGACATAAAAGAATAGGCATGCAAAAGCAAGCCAAATACAAGGATAATGGATCCAATGGTTTTGGTGTACATAATAGCGAATAAACTAAGCAAGTCACACCCTAGGTATGAGATCCAACAAAAATGCCAATTCGGTGTACAACATGGTTTTCAACTATAGTGTTATGGGCATGAACAATCAACTATAATAATCTTAGGCAATTAAACACAATAGTCATATTCATAGTCATGGTCATAGGTGGAAATCTCATAGTTATGAACCATAAGCGATTAATCACAATAGTCATGGATAATTATCCAAAATAGTTCTAGGTAATAGTCATAGGCAATTAACAGTAATAGTTTTCAAAGCCATGGTCATAGACAATAGTCTTATGTTCATAATCATAGGCAATAATTCTCATGGTCATGAGTCATAGGTGATTAGCCACAATTGTCCTTGTCATAGTCATAGGCAATAGTCTTATGTTCACAGTCATAGGCATAGGCATGGTCTTATGTTCACAGTCATAGGCATAGTCTTATGTTCACAGTCATAGTCCTTGGCCATGAACAATAGTTTCAACGTCATAGGCATGATAATGTTATAGACATGAAAGAGTTTGATTTACAACGTGAATAGGCCCAAACTGATTTGATAGCAATATTCCCAGAAAGTCAAGATCCAAGATGAACAAGAATAGATATGAATCAATTATCATGCATAGATCCAGTTCCAATTTACAACATGTCCATATTAAGTTTATAGTTTTAATCTAAAAGTAACTTGAACTTACAGATCGTGGTCTAAGAAATTGAGATGCAGAAGTTGAATTTATAAACTAGTCGTCGAATTGTTGAATCGTTGAATCTTGATTTGATTGTAGAAGCAAATCCCCTAAATATGCAATTCCTAGCCGTAGTCTTCAAGAAATAGTCTTCGCATTTCTAATTTAATTTAATTTAATTTAGAGGAAGAAGAAGAAGCCATGTTCATCAAGAGTTTGTGCAGCATAAGGTTAGAGAAGAATGGTGTAAAGAGAATGAGGCTAGGAGGCTGTATATATAGGATTAGGCGGATGAATCTGGTCACGAAACGAGCCTAAATACATCAGAATGCATCAGGTTCAGAAAATGGGTTCGGGAGGCAGGTCGAACCCCAGGTCGACACTATGGTCGACCTGGTCCCTGGGCGGGAAATTTCCCGCCCATCCTGTTCTTGATTTTGAATTCGAATTTGAATTCGAATTTTCAAGCTGTTTTTTATTCTGAAAATTCCTGAAACTTCGGAGGGTCATATCTCCCTCATACGGACTCCGATTTTCGAAAAGTCAGTCTCGTTTCCAAGCAGAATTTCGAGATGAACGCAATGGCGCAACCCATTTCCCTTGATTCTTATTTTAAAAATTAATTCTACCTTGATTTATGGTTTAAACATGTTATTAAAATACAGGTTGTTACACCCGCCCTTGACCCTCCTGCCTGGGCGGGACAATCACATTCAATGGGCCCTCATCTCCAGCTGCGACCTCCTCACCACGGGCCCCATCTTCACTGACGCCTCCTTGGAACTTAACAACCTTTTTCGGCCTGGGCCCCGCAGAGGGAAACTTTCTTTTCTGACCAAGGTCATAGGGCTTTTCACCACCACCTTTTTTGGCACACTGCTCGCCACTGCGGGACTAATTATAGCCCGATCATTAGGAAGCAACCCCGCACGGCGATGGCGCTCTTGGCTAGTCACGGTATCAGTTTTGCGAGACTCTTCGGGAACTGCTAATAAGGCGTTAAGACGCTGCTGGTACTCTTCACAGGTGGGTGCCTTCAAATTCCCTACCGTAGTTAAAAAAGAAAATAATGAGACGTGGGCTCCAAGAACTTTATAGTAGGGAATGGAGTTCGAAAGTGCTTACTCCCTTCTATCCACCTCCTTGTAAATTTAGTAGGGCAGCGCACGAAGAACCAGTCTTGCTTGAACACTGACGGTCTAGGCCATTTCCCGGTAAAGAATTTGGTGGCGGCTATCGCTTCGAGAAACCATTGGGAAGGCGATCTGCTAGATGTTCTCCTCAAACTAAAAAATTACTGAATATCCTCTCCGGTGGGTTCATGTGCAAATATTCTCAGTAAAGAAAGTAAGTGCCTAAGAGTAAGGAGTAAGCATTCGGGTGCAGTTGCGAAGGTGCGAGGCGGAAATAGGATAGCATGTCCCGGATGAAGTCATTGCTGGGGGAACGCATCCCACAAAACAATCTTGCTTATTCCAGGCAGTCAAACCCTCGGGCGATGCGTGAGCTCAGCCACCCTCTCCCGATGCGTGGGCACCACCCACCGGTATATTGAACCGCTGCGCCATTTTCGTAACTGCTGTAGCATTCATGCGCGACGGTACCAAGTCCGTCGGATTTTCCAAGATAACAGATTGGGCAACATATCCGAGGCTACTGGGCCCGCCGGTGCATCTGCATTAATAATACCCACGTTCTCGATCTCTTAGTGTATGAGTAGAGAATGTAATGTCTCAATTTGTTCCCCGTGATCAGATACTTCAGGTGAACTGACCGTTTGAGAAGGAACGGATCCTTCAGTAGTCTCAGGTTTCCTGCCACTTGAGCTACCGCTATTGGTAGAATCAAATGTATGTGACGATGACAAGGAAGCCTTGGCTTCCGGGATTTTTCTAGTCTTTGATCTTGTTTGAATGGCTAGCTATACTTTAACACACTAGTATTAGACATCGCATTGGAGTAACTTGTACCCCTCGTGCTGGTTAAAGCTAACAAGTGCGTGCGGTGTCATGCAAAATTAAGACTTACAAAGGAAATTAAAAAAGTCCAACGGTTCAATCACAATTCATATATATGTGCTACCCTATGTGAAAAAATTCAAATTCCCGTACACGTGGCTATCATTGTACGTGTTGGCACCAAGCGCGCAAGTGTACAACTGATATGTGAATCTAAAGGTGGGCAGTCGGAAGATCGAAGTCCTTTACAAAAGAAACAATACCCTGGTAAGGCGTAGCACAGAGCAGTTGGGATAGCAGCATACACGAACCTCACGATAGGCGAAAGAGGCTCCAACAAACATCAAGGACCGAAAATTCGAACCTAAAGGTTCGAAAAAATCGAACTCCTCAGTGTTTGAAAGTTCGAACCCCAAAATACGAAAGTTCAAACCCCGCAGGGTTTAAAAATTCAAACCCTGAGAGTTTGAAAACTCGAAGCCCCCCAGGCTCGAAGATTCAAACCCCTCAAAGTTTGAAATTTCGAACCCTAAAGGTTCGAACAACTGAACCCGGAAGGTTTGGAAATTCAAACCCTTCAGGTTCAAAAATTCGAGCCCTGGGGGTTCGGGAACTCGAACCCATGAGGGTTCGAAAATTCAAACCCCCACGGTTCGAAAATTCAAACCCCATGAGGGTCGAAGTTTCCAGGCCTCCACCTCTCTCCCTCTCGTCGAACTACTCCAGCCAGGTCACGACGCTTCGACATCCTTCCTCCTCGTGCCTCGACCCAAACATTACCTAAGTCTAGTTTGAAAAAGCACTGGGTTTCAAAGCTCTGAAACAATGGCGACCGGGGTAGAAAAATAATGGAAGAAGGAAATAAGGGGGGCTATTTATAATAAAAAGAAATAGTCCCTTGGTATTCCCGAAACTTTCGAACCTATGGGTTCGAAATATCGAACCCACGAGTTTGAAATTTCGAACCTCTAGGGTTTAAAATTTCGATCCCCCAGGGTTCGATATTTCGAGTCTCCAGGTCACGAAATTTTGAACCTCGGTAGGTCGAAATTTCGAACTCCTACGGTTCGAAATTTCGCGCCTATAAAAAATTGAATCCCCGGGTTCAAAGCTTCATGCTACGCGTCTATGTACACATATTCTATGCATATACCAACCCTTGCGAGCACACGGAAGCAATGCGCTACGAATACTTAGCAAACTAAGCACGATGTCACACCGGCAACGACTCGCTCGCAATTCTACGGAAAACGAGTCTGTTAACTAACATATGTTTTCCTTTAACTTACAGGATAAACTAGCAACTCGACTACTATCTCATCTAATGCAGCAGATCATGTCAAGACAAGACGTACTTTGGGGGGCAAATGTTAACAGATTTTTGGTTCAGTTCCCAAAAGTACACGAGCCATGCTCGACTCAACACATCGCGTGGAACTAAAGCCAAAAGGGACGCTTAGGAGCGAAGGAAACATGATGAAGAGGGATCGCGCCAACAGAGACCTCGCGGCACCCCAAACACGTTTCCAAACCAAGGCCTCGAATCCCTAAGACTCATAAGCCCGGATCCCGAGCCCCCCAAACACCTATTCATGCAGCCTTTGCGCGCCTAGTAAAGCAAACTTCGTACCCCCGGGAGGTGCGAATTTCGCACCCCTAGGGGTACGAAATTTGCTTCCAACAGGGTATGAAATTTCGTACCCTAGGGTGCGAATTTCGCACCCCAAGAAGTACGAATTTCGCACCCCCAATGGGGCACGAATTTCGCACTCACAAGATTCGGAATTTTGCACACACGAGGTGCGAAATTTCGCACCCCAGGCCCGGGTGCGAATTTCGAGTGTGCGCAGGCTCCAGCTACAAAATTTACAGGTGTGCAGGCTCCAGGTGCGAAATTCTGGGTGTGATCCCCCATTTCTACATACTCCCACCTACTCCTACCTACTCCCTTTCCTATAAATAACCCATGACTTCACACTTGAAAAGGGTTGGAATTTGAGAGCTCAAGACCTCTAGAGAGCTAGTTTAATGGCATCTCCTATTTGAGGAAGAAGAAGGGCAAAAGTGTCTTTTTCCTAATATATTAAATATATGATAATTATGACATTATATATGATAATGATGGCATCATGTCTTAGAGATGATATCATATGGCTTTGAAATGAATGTAATGAGATGTCATGAGAGGGTCTCAACCTTGTAACCTTTTGTGATCAATAATATTCCAATAGCACTTCAAAGTGGACATAAGCCCCTTACGAGGCCGAACCACTATAAATCTCTTGTGTTATTTTACTGCTTTTCGCTCTTGTCTATGCGACCAAATTAACTATTCCTAGTAATTGGAATCATTGGTGTTTACGACATTTTTTGCCATCAACAAAAACCAAATCACGTGTTTTCTGAAGCATTTGCTTCAAGTGACATAAAAATTATTTCCAATTATCCACATTTTCAATAGAGACGACATCCATAGCTAATGGGGAAACCTGCAAATTAAATGAAAGTTAAATAGACAATAAAAATAAAACACCAATACATGTAAACAATAACTGATACCAACAGGTACCTAAAACTGATATAAAAAAAACTGGAAATAAGTAATGAAAAACAAAAATCAGAAGAAAAAAATTGATACTACTAAGCACATAAAACTGATAAAATAATTTTTAATAAAAAATCATAAAAGTTGATACTACCAGGCTCTTAAAACTAATACCAAGAAACTAGAAAATAAATTATAACTAGAACTCAAAAAACCCGATACTACTAGGCTCATAAAACTGATATATAAAAACAATAGATAATAAAACATAACATAACTTGATACTACAAGTCACCTAACACCAATATGTAAGAATAGAAATAAAAATAACTTGAATACAAAAAATGCCTTGATTACCATTCTTTGTGGTAGCTCCCATCAATACATTCGGTCGTCCCTTTAAGTGAGCAACATCTAAAAAAATCATGGCTTGGTAGTACTCAAACCCACATATACAAGCAAAAAGGGAAATACACACTCTCTCAAACTAGTTAGTACTGTCATTAACCTCTAAGGCAACATAACTACCCAGGTTATGATTTTGTAGTGCCTCCAAATACCATCTCAAGTCATAGCATCATTGCTATACAATTCAGTCAAACCTAGTTGTTTTGCAGAATAAGCAAACAGATAATTCAATTCAATATTATATTCTCTACGAAAATTAGCTATGATCTCCATAGGCTTCTTGCTTGGATGACCACGAGTTTCATCTATAATCAACGATTTAATAAACGAGCTAGAAACATGGCGATTGTTTAAATTTCTAAGTCTACCACCACAAGAATGCTCACTAACTAAATTCCGTATGAAAAACCTATTAAGCTATTTGGAATCACAAGTAGCATGAACTTTAAATTGATATACAGTAGAAGAGGAAGAAGAGAAAACAACTATTATTCTAGAAGAACTATTCTTTTATAAAAATTAATTCATATGCCGTCTGAATTTGATATGCCATCAACAATTCCCTAAACTCAATAGCACCCCCTAAACAGAACCCATTAAAATCAAAAATGTAAAGAATAGGTCCTCTCTTATCATGGCTTTTAAGTAACTTTTTCCATGTACAACAATACTAGAACGCATAGATACAGTAGATAAAACATCAGAAGCAGTTTAAAAAGGATGATCATCAATATTTTGCAGTTGACAATCATTCCGCTTATTAGTGAAAGAAAAGAAAGCACACTTTTTATGTAGTTGAAAGTAGATTGTACTTTGAAGACCGGAATTAATATCAATATATATTATTTTGTTCTCAAGCAAATAACTAATCTTAATTGAAAGAGGAGTAAGTTGAGACTAGTGATGACATGATTCATTCTTCAAATCATATAATGAACAATCTATGGCCAACCGAGTGTTGAAGGTAGTATTGTTGAATAGAAACAAAACCAAAAGACTGTTATCACCACTTCATAAAAAGATAATATGAAAAAATGAATCAGCAAATGATTAATTCAAAAAATAATACCAACATTACATAATTCATACACGCAAATATAATTATAGTATCTTAAAAATACAAAACAGAAACCCAAAATAAGCTACTATAGAAATTAATTAAAACGGATACCGTAAAACATATAAAATTGATACCACATATTTTTGTTCTAACTTTTAATAACATAAAAACTGATACCAGTAAACCTATAAAACTGATACCACATTCCTGGACTGAATAAAATGTAGTATAACTCTAGTAAATCAAATACTATAATACAGTAAAAAAATGATACCACAATCAAAAAAATATTTAAATACTTTACTGGATCATTAAGATCAGCAGAATAACAATAAAAAATCTGATACCATATAGAATTACACATTACATTGTTTTAGCATACAAGATCAAACAGTATGAATTGCATACCAAAAACAATTGCAAAAAAAAAAGTAAGAAAATAATTAGTCATAAAAATAATAAAACGTATAACCTGCTGCTACTGTCCAACGAATCCATTAAACATCCAATATGAATCAAAAGAGAAAAAACTGAACGCAATCAACCACATAAAATAAAAACGGTTTTCAAAACAAAGCACAAAAAATTAAAGAAGAAGAAAAATCAAACCTGAGAATATTAAGATTAAATCGATTTAGATGAAGAACGAACGTAAAAGGCGAGGAAGAAAAATCGATTCGAGAAAGATTAGATTGATCGACGTACGATTTAAATTTCAGCAAAATATTAGGGCACGATGACGATTTTCGCTCGATGGAAGAAGATGAGTGCGCTAGAATGAAGGAAGTTTAAATATTGTCATTGCTATAAAATTTTCGAGGGGCTATCCTTGACATTCCAGTATCAAACAGATAAAAGGATAAGAAACACTTTGCTTCTGCACTACCCAGGGAGTAGCGGCAAACATTCACAAAACTTATCTTTAGAGCATACCATTTCGTTATAAACTCGCATGCTCCCAAACTTTCAAATAGATGACAATCCCAGTGTCGATGACTGAACACCGTCCAACCTACAAACTGGCAAAACCACCAAATTATAACTTGTTACTCTGCTAAGAAATTGACAGGAGAATACGACACTCCATACTGAACAGCAGCCAACAAACTGTGGATGCAACTTGACGTATTCATGATACCCAAGACTATCACAAAGATTTGTTTGAACATGAGCAGCAACAAAAAAAACTAACATAACAAAAATCATGACCGAAAGTGAGCAGGACCGGCAGGTAAACAAAAAAGGGAGAAAGCAAGTTAAAAACCACCGTACCGTGGTTAAAAAGGAGGTTCATGTTAGAAAATTTTCAAATCATTGCTTTGGGCTTTGTTTTTGAAGAGGGAAGCAAGAATGGAAGGTGTGGAGATTAGCCCCACATTGTAGAATATATAAGGGTATGCCTCTATATATACAAAAGCTTGATGTGTGATATCAAAAGAAAGAAGAGAAGGCTCATATGAGGCAATGCATGAACATGGCATATTAATATTTAAAATGTCAAAAGATGGGCCTTGGGCCTTGGAGCTTTTGGGGTCTCATGATCCATTGGGCCGTAGGTTGACCAATGGGTAAGGACCATTCTATTTTTTGAATTACGGCGTGCGCATTTAAATATTCGCAATGCTTCAGAACGTTGCAAATGGAAAGGGCGCGATGGTTTGAATTCGAAGCGTTTCTAAATGAAACGATGTGACACTTTGAACAGTAACGGAAATGACTGTTGCTGCCGCGTCGATTGATGAAAGGATGTATCCATCTGCATGCTATAAATAGCCATGCTCAGATTTGTTTGAAATTAACTCTCGAAAATACTTCTTCTTCCTCCAGAATCTGCAACGCCATTAAAGCGTTCCAAAACATTGTTGCCCTGTGATGCCTCTGAGGTGTTGCAAAATCCAGAAAAACGTTGTAGATTAATCATCTTCTTCTTCTCTTCGTTCTGAATCTATTATTGCATCATCAGAGAATTATAATCAGAGTGTTCTTGATCAGATCAAAGCTGTACAAACTTTGAATCTGATTTCGCTGTTCCAAGGCTTTATTGAATCCTGAAAGTCAATAGTTCGATAATCCATTTATAACTGGTGGATTGAACTATTGTCGGAAAGAATTCGCTCCGCAAATTCTTAAAGTCTAAAGTATGACATTCATACAACGATCATCATCAACCAATAGCCTCAAACCGCAAAATTCCCAACAAATTTTTAGACAATAGCTTCAATCATGGGAGGTTTGAGCGCGTTGCAAGTTATGAATCAGATTTGACAAAATTGGAGCGTTTTGATGGTGAAAACTTTACTCGTTGGCAAGAGACGAATAAGTTCTTCCTGATCACTGTGAAATTGTTCTATATCTTGGAAGACGATTTGGAAATTATACCATGGGAAACCGCTGACGAGGATGACACTCTGAAAGAGGAACGAGCAAAGCGCAAAGAGGACTATTTTCTATGCAGAGGGCATATTTTGAATGCATTGTCTACTCTAGTCTACAACGCTCGTAGGACCTTGGAAACTGCAAAGGAACTCAGGACTGCTTTGGAGAGCAAGTATCGCATATCCGAGCAAGTAATAAAAAATTTCTTATTTGTAATTTTATGGATTTCAAAATGGTCACAAACTAGTCCATAATTGGATAAGTGAGTGAAATCTTACTGTTGGTGAAAACTTAATGAAGCGACCCGAACTTCCCCGATCTCCGAAGAGAAGGGAAAGAACGAATTACTTTGAGGACAAGACGAATCTAAACGCAAACAAAAGAACTTTTCATTGTTTATTACAACAATCCATCAGAATACAACAATATACAGAGTATGAATAAATATTACACATAAAATATCAGAGATTTAAATACATCGCAGCGGAAAGTAATACAAAACACAACTAGAAGTAATACACAAATACAGAGCATTCCGAGTATCGTTCCAGCTGTAAATCAGGATCCTGTGAATATAAATCTGCAAAACCAAAACTACTAGCTGCCTGTGTCAAAATAAGGGCACCTAGAGTTTAGGTTAAAACAATAAACTCCAGGTCAGTCATGTGACTGGTGTGAGAACTAAAAAAGTTATTAATCTTTATTTTAAAGTTCGGTAAATCAAGGGACCACGCCGTATAACATGGAATGGGTTTCCTCCCAAGAATACTAGTGCATAAAACAATAGCGCAATGCTAAATAAAGAACAATGAAGCTATTATAAGACCCAGATCCCATCACACAATGCAACACAAGCCGGAGGATAGGGTTTTTACCTTATAATAGCCAAAGAATGCTCGATACATTTAAAACAGATTATTTTGATAGTACTATAAGTGTATAGTGTCAAAAACAATTTCAATCATAAGTATCAATCATAGACGACATGAATGCCCCATACCACTATGCCACCAAATATAGGTTTACAACTAAAACCGCAAAGTCACGTATTGGAAGTTCGATTTCCATCTGTGAACCGAGGCAAAAGATAGTCCTCTACCGATTCGAGATGCTCTAGCCCGTGTCTCAGGACCCAGACTCAGGTGGGCCCTTGGATCGTCAGGGCCGGTCCACCGATGTGGATTAAAATGCCTGAACACTGCGTTCCCCCACCCTTTGGGATGTCAATGAGTCCAATGACTCCATCGGTCCTGGATCGACCGATATATCCGAGGCGCCTCGCAACAGCAACAACCACATAAATCAAACTCGTTAGGGCGTGTAAAACCACTGACGCCACTTCTAGCTAGAAAGAAACGCATGTCCTCCCTGAGGTCCTCTCCCGTTTCTGGTTCACAACCGAGGTATGAGGATCGCAAATCAACATTACACAAAGCTATGCCACACAGGTCGTGCTTTGATCATCATCCACAAGACTTTGCTTTTCGACATAAGCCTTGATCATTTGCCACATAGGCATGCGACACAGGCAATTCACTCCATGCGTTTGATATCCATCAATATGTAACCCCTGAGCTCGTACGTCTCAGAGAAGGGCGTTAAGATAGAGAATAAATTCTCCGCCGCCAAACAGATATATATTTAATAGAAATCAATCACACAGAATAAAATCCAATGTCAGACACATAGTCCATTTACAAGTTCGTTCTGGGTCTGAACGAAACCGGAGGCACCTACTACCTCACATATCCATCGATCTCCAAGTACGTCTGGATGATCACCAACTGATTCCCTCCTCCTGGGTGTACGACCCAATCAAGATCATCAGTAATTATCCAAACGATGTTGAAGACCTCCGGTCTTCAACCACCGTCTTCATCCTCGACACCACGTCGAATCGGTTATTCAGAATGGGATAAACCCGGTCTTTCTGAATAACTCGCGTATATAATAAACAAGTGTTACACAAACACAACATACGCCTCATTCCAATTCAGAATATTCTTTTATTCAAATATTCTTATACTTTGGGAAAGGTTCCCATTAATTTTATCAAAGGTAAATTCTTTAAATTTATTCTTTAATCTTCTTTGAATATCAATTCAAACTAGTTGGGATTAGCGAATCACACCGAAGTAATCATTTATTTTATTTCCCAATCCCAACCTATTCATCCCATGAAGTAAATTGGTCATACTTCATATCTAACACCACGGTGTTATCAGTAAATTCAATTACCATTTCATGTTCAAATCTAATTAAAGATTTAAATATCGCCTGGAGCAAAACTGGTGATACTCCATTCTCAACCATTTCAATCTAATTAAAGATTCATTAAAACTCCACTTGGTTTTAATCTTCCCAATAATCACTATCCATGATTATTTAACTTGGGAAATCACATCCCGTCTTTAACTGGGTTAAAGAACCAATGTCATTTAAAACACGGTTCACGATAAACCCAAAATCACATTCCATTAATTATCAGGTTAAAGAACAAGTGTTATTTAAAACACCGTTCATGATAAGCCCAAAAATCAATTCAAATTCAATTCCAATTAAATCCCATTTAATTGGTACACTTCATTAAATCTAAATAAAAAGATTTAATCTTTTTATCAACTGGGTTAAGAACAGTGTTGATGAAGACACCATTCACAACAAACCCAAATCACATTTGATATTATATACAAGGCTCTGAGTAGAAAATATATCGGCTTATATTCAATATCAAATTCTACGACCAACAAATATCGTATTGGAAATAACGATATAAATATATCTTTCAAATTTCCATAACAATATCTGTATATTCACGAAATTCAACATCGAAATATTCCAAAGATAATTTTGATTCAAATCCATTCCAATTCAATTATTGGAAATTCTGGTTATTTTCAAAACCATTTCAAATCCACTTTATTTATTTTAAAAATAAATAGAATTATAATTCTAGTTCAAAACTAGTTCATTTCGATAAAAATCAATTTTTATCTTTTCAAATATGGAGTTTTTCATCCCAATTCTTCACGAACCATTTCTTAAGATTTTACACCAATTATTACTATTTTTAATAATTTTATCAAGGCCCGTACAGTCGATTTCCATCAACGGCCATCGAACTGCACTTACAGCGACCTTTTTTAAATTTGATTTGGACATAATTCCAAATCCAACCATTAGAATTTAAATTTCTAATATTCATTGGAAAGCTCTTTTTGATACGAACCCAACGGTTCTGGTTTTAGGAGAATCCGACGGTTGGATCTCCCGCAATGTCCACTCGAAGTCAATGGTCGAAATTCACGAACTGCCGCGGCGCGGCACGTTCTATTCAGGCCATTCTGTATATGTGTAATATATATATTATATATTTCATCGATTTCCTTTCAAAACGTATTTTATAAATCTTTTTAAATTCATTTTCAAAACGATTTCAACTTCCTTTTCAAATTCAAATCAAGATTGAATTTTTCAATATAAATTCGTTTTAATTTCATTTCAAATTGATTTCAATTCAATTTCAATTTAATTCGAATTTCAATTCATTTAAATTTAATTCGAATTTTGAAATCACTTTCAATATTCATTAAAAAATGAATAAAATCGATATAAATATCGTTCATGTCAAAATGACGTCAATCTGATCAACACGGCTTTTATTCAACACATGAATGTTTATTCTATTCAACACATGAATATTTTTCAATCAACACATGAATTTATTTTCAATTCAACACATGAATTTATTTTCTATATTGGAATGAGGCCCAATCAATTACCATATAATGTTAATTATATGGATTTTCTACAACACATGTATATAATAGCAACGACAAATAGTCAACCATCATCCAGAGTGCACCACACAACTGCATAAGCATTAAATATAAATAATTAACGCTTACATAGTATGTCAACCCATCGATTGATATACAACTAAATAACTCGGATTAGTGTACGTTAAATAGCATCCCAATACCTATGTGGGGTTTCAAATCAACAAACACAGATTTTTATTTGTGCAGTTGGGCGATTTGTAAATTTTATCGTCCCAATCAATATCAGTCAAATCAGTGTATAAACAAATCATCCGATTTGTTTATTACTATTTATTCTATATACAGGTTAAAAATTATATTTTTAACTATAAAATATTTTCCACTATAAAATATTTTATTTCATTCCACATCACACAATCAAATTTCACAACACAGCAATCAAACAAACAAGTCATCCATGGTCTATGGACGATGGGTGTCGGGTGCTACTAAACACCATCTGCATCCTAGTATATATTTCAAACTAGAAATAAATTAAGGGTGAGGAGTTCTCACCGATTAGCTAAACCAAACACCATGACTCTTCTTATGTAGAAATCTTCGTCGTGCTCGCCTTTTGTCAATTTCATTGTCCGTAGCCACTACATATATAAAAATCACATTTTTATATTGTTGCTATGTATATAAAAATCATATTTTTTATGTTCACTCTATATGGATAAAGATCACATTTTTATACCGCTACTATATAGATAAAAATTCTATTTTTACACCGCTACTATATAGATAAAAATTCTATTTTTGCACCGCTACTATATAGATAAAAATTCTATTTTTACACCGCTACTATATAGATAAAAATTCTATTTTTATCACACTATTCTCTATATAAAAATTATATTTTTATATCGCTCTTCTTCCAATAAAGAATATATTTTTATAACGCCCTTTCCTATATAAAAATTATATTTTTATATCTACTTCTAATATAAAGATCGAATTTTTATATCATCGCTATAAAAATCCCATTTTTATTTCAACATATATATAATAAAAATCAGATTTTTATTTCGCTACATCTATAAAAATTATATTTTTATACTCTACATCATATAAAAATTATATCTTTATCTGCTCTACATAATAAAAATCGGATTTTTAATACTTCTATAATATAAAAATCATATTTTTATTCTTGTCAAAATATAATCTTTGTTTGTGATAAAAATATAATCATTCCATAAGCAAAAACTATTTCTTTATATAATTAAAAATTCAATCTTTACATGCACTAAAATCTGATCTTTTATTATAATAAAAACCACATTTTCTCTATCCAAAATTGCATTTTTATTTTCAGATTTTTCATATAAAAATCACAACTTTATTTTCAGATTTCAAATAGAAATAAACAAAAGTAAATAAAGTAAACAAAGGCTCACCGGTTTGCGAAGGGAGGGGTTGGAGCTGACGAGGGGGAGGGTCCAACGACGCTCAGCAGTGGTGGGGGTTCTTTTGGCGGCATGCTCGAGGGGGGTGGTTTGGTTGCGGTTCGATCGAGGGGGGGTTTGGTTGCGGTTCGATCGAGGGGGTAGGACTTCGATCGAGAGGGGGGAACTCCGGCGATGTGGGGGATGGAGGCGGCGGTGGCTTGGCAGAGGGGGGAGACGTGGATTTAGGCGGCTTCCCTTTTTTTTCTTTTTTTTCTTTGTTCGATCTGGGTTCTGATGGGTGAGGGAGGGAGAGAGTAAATAGATAGAGGGGTTTTATTTATTTAATCATTTAATTTTAAAAAGGTACCTTTTTTATTTTGACCTCGAAACGAGACCCACTGCCTGTCGCCCCTAGCTAATTACCCTCATTCCAAACACAATGGGATATGTATCGTAAGCTGATTCGATCGTTTCGATCGGTTTTCGTCAAAATCAAAATATAAATCTATATATTGAATTTGAACGTGCATTTCAATTTACCGAGGCCACATATGGACTCTAAAAATTCCCATAAAATATTTTCTAGCTTCGTATTGACAATACGGTCCTAACAAAACTAATTTCGTCAAATTCTAAGACCGTCTGAAAAATGGTCATTTTCTAGTCGATCGAAATTGACTGAAACTGTTAAAACACGTTTAACTTCGCCACACTCACATATTGATTCGACAAATTACGAATTTTGAAACCTAAAAATAACTTGACATCACGGATCCAACAAAAGTGGTTTTGTCGAAAACCGAGGTCGTTTGCAAAATTCCAATTTTTAAGGGCCAGAATTCCATAGCGACTATTCTGAATTTTTAACTGGATATAACTTTTTATCCCCGCTATGAAATTTCAATTTTTCGGATTTGTTGGAAATATATTCCCAAATAGATTCTAATATTTTTGGTTTCGCTAAAATCCGGTCTATTTTGAATCCTGTACATTCATTTTAATTTTGAAATCGAATTTTCGAACTACCGCGCCATTTCAGGCTCGTTTTATAATATAAAATAAATATTTATATTCTAATGATGATCTATATAAATATATACGTTCTAATTCTATTCAAATAAAATTTCTCATCGTAATTATTTAAAATAATTCATTTTAAATATTCAAAATTCACTAAAATTGCCAAAATAAAAAATTTAAATTGGCTCAGAATTTCCGGGTTGTTACACTTAAAGATGCCGGTATTGATCTCCCTGAATCTTTTGTTGTTGGAGTTATTATTTTGAGACTCTCAAATTCTTGGAATGATTATAAGAAAAAATTGAAACATGTGGAAATGGATTATAATTTAGACGGTTTACAGCGTCGTCTTCGTATTAAAGAGGATTCTCGTAAACGTGAACTAGATGACAATCCGCAAACTGAGTCTCAGGCTAAGGCAAATAATGTTGAAATTACTAATAAATTGAAGCCTAAGAATGTGACACGGTTTAAGAAGAATAATAATTCCAAGAACAAAAAGAAGGGTGCCTGTTACTATTGTAATAAACCCGACCACTATGCCCGAGACTGTCGTCTTCGGAAGAAACAACAAAAATCGAATGTAGTCAAAGAAAAGCTTATAGCTGTCGTACAAGAGGCGAACTCCATTAGTGGTATTGATAATGATTGGTGGCTCGATACTAAAGCAACCATTCATGTTTGCAAACATCGTAATCTGTTCAAGATTAAGAAGAAAATAATGGAGAATCGAGCGAAGTTACTGGTGCAAGCAAAGTTGCAAGCAAAGTTCTGGGAAAAGGCATAATTGAACGTACATTCACGTTTGGAAAAGTTCTTACATTAGTAAATGTATTTTATGTACCTGATATGCGTAAGAATTTGGTTTCTGGACACGTTCTTAACAAAAGAGGATTCAAGATGGTGTATGAGTCTGATAAGTCAGTGTTGTCCAAGAACAACAAATTTATTGGACAGGGATATTCTCGTAACAACATAATTAAGTTGAATCTAATGAATAAATCTTCTGCTTATATTGTTGATTCTATTAATTTATGGCATGGTAGATTGCGACATGTTTACTATAAGTATCTTAGAAATATGCATAAATTAGGATTAATTTCTGATTGTGATTTCGATTCCATCTCCAAATGTGAAATTTGTGTTTAAGCAAAAATACACGGAAATCCTTTAAATCTATAGAAAGGAAATCGGGTCTGCTTGATTTAATATATAGTGATGTGGGTGACTTAAAAAATCATATCACCTATGGTGGTAACCAATACTATATAACATTTATTGATGACTATACTAGATATGCATATGTATATCTAATGAAATCGAAAGATGAGGCCTTCGATAAATCCAAAATTTACAAAGCAGAAGTCGAAGCACAATTAGGAGTTAAAATTAAAGTGTTACATTCAGATCGAGGTGGTGAATATTTTTCAAATGAGTTTACTTTGTTTTGTAAACAAAATGGTATAATTCACCAATGTATCGCTTCATATACAC
Source organism: Allium sativum (assembly GCA_030737875.1). NCBI lineage: Eukaryota > Viridiplantae > Streptophyta > Magnoliopsida > Asparagales > Amaryllidaceae > Allium > Allium sativum. The sequence continues at coordinate 279,727,785 of CM060926.1, read as the reverse complement.
CATAACAAAATGGTGTTGCTGAGAGAAAAAATAGAACTTTAGTAGAAATGGTTAACGCCATGCTCATAAGTTCTAATTTACCTTATAACCTATAGGGTGATGCTATGTTATCTGCATGTTACATTTTAAATAGAGTACCACTTGAAAAGAATAATATTTCCCCTTATGAATTAGGGTTTATTAGAAAACCTAACCTTACCGGACTTAAAGTTTGGGGTTGCTTAGCATATGTTAGAAAACCTGATCCCAAACGACTAAAGTTGGGAAATATGGCATTTAAGTGTGTTTTCATAGGATATTCTGTTAATAGTATAATTTATAGGTTCCTTATTCTTGACACCTTTGACATTATAGAATCTGTAGATGTAGAATTCTTTGAAAATCAAACTATTGAGAATCCATTGAGATCATCTAGTCCGAAATCAACTGAGACTAATGATATCGATGATGATGAGTATGCTCCTGCTCAAAACAACAACGAACTGTCAGTACCAGATAATAGTACTGAACACAGAAGAAGTAAAAGAGCGAGAATAGAGAAGGACTACGGTCCTGACTTCATAACATATCTCATAGAAGGCAATAAGGAAGAAGTCCTTAATGTGAAAAGATATGTAACGAATGTCGATGATGATCCCAAAACTTATTCTAAGGCTATGAGTTCCAGAGATTCTAATTTCTGGAAAGATGCTATCAATGATGAAATGAATTCCATAATGTTAAATTAGACTTGGGTTTTATGTGATTTACCTCACGGTGCTAAACCTATAGGATGTAAATGGATATTCAAGAAAAGTTGAACACAAATGAATCCATTGATAAATTTAAAGCCAGATTAGTTGCTAAGGGATATAAACAAAGACAATGAGTAGATTATTTTGATACATATGCTCCAGTTGCTCGCATAACTTCCATACACTGTTTAATAGCACATGCATCAATTCATAATTTGTTCATACATCAAATGGATGTAAAGATAGCTTTTCTAAATGGAGTTTGAGAAGAAGAGACACATGGAACAACCTGAAGGTTTTATAACCCTAGGCCAAGAAAAGAAAGTTTGTAAATTAGTCAAATCTCTTTATGGCCTGAAGCAAGCTCCCATGCAATGGCATGAGAAGTTTGATAAAGTTGCACTGTCAGTTGGGTTCATTGTTAATGATGCAGATAAATGTATTTATAGCAAATCGGATAACAACAGTTATGTTATAATATGTTATACGTTGATGACATGCTAATATTTGGTTCTAATATATCCTGTGTGAATGAAACTAAAAAGTTTATATCTTCTAAATTTGATATGAAAGTTCTAGCAGAGGCTGATGTAATTTTAGGAATTAAAATCGTTAGGAAAGTGGGGGAGTTATTACTAACTCAGTCGCATTATATTGAGAAGTTCCTAAAGAAGTATGGTCATTATGATGACAAACCAGCACCAACTCCTTTAGATCCATGTATCAAATTAGAAAAGAACACTGGACGTGCCATTTGTTAACTTGAGTATTCTAGTGTTATAGGGAGTGTTATGTATGCTATGCATTGCACTAGACCCGACATCGCACATGCTATAAGTGTATTATGTCGATTTACGAGTAACCCAGCTTTCGAACGCCGAAAAGCCATTTCCAAAGTTTTAGCTTATTTGAAAAGAACATTAACTATGGTTTATCTTATAAAGGATATCCTGCTGTAATAGAAGGATATAGTGATGCAACCTGGAACAACGTAGAATCCAAATCCAAGTCTACGACTGGATGGATATTTACATTAGGAGGCGCTACTATATCTTGGGCTTCCAAGAATCAGACCTGTATATCTAGTTCAACTAAGTTGTCAGAATTAATTGCATTAGTAGATGCATGTGAAGAACCGGAATGGCTTAGGAATTTGTTAATGGAAATCCCATTTTGAAAGAAGCCATCTCCAGCTGTCTTAATTAACTGTGATAATCAAGCAATAATTTATAATGTCCCTAATAAAACATGTAATGGAAAGTCTAGACATGTGAGTCTAAGACATCAAATGGTTAGACGGTTACTCAAAAGTGGAGTTATAACTGTTGGCTACGTAGAAACAAAGAAAAACTTGGCTGATCCACTTACAAAAGGTCTTCCAAAGGCTTTGGTTTCTATAGAGTCAAAAGAAATGGGACTAAGGTCTGTGAATGAAGATTGATCATCCTTAACAGAAACCCAACTTGTGTCTTGAAAAGGATAAACAAAGTTCAGTGGGTACCAACAAGTTAAGAGTATGATTATGGAACACTAAATCAATTATCCTATAATACTTAGTGTTGGATTCTGCATGAACAAAGGATGGATGCATATCCTTAATAAGTCTAGAATCCTTAAAAGGTGTCTCGCAGAAACACCTTAAGAGACTTATCTATATGAGTATGGAAATCATGCCATTTCCTAGGAAAGTAATACTGCTTTCTAAAGTAGACTCATGAACCAAGATTAAAGCACATGGTCGTTAACGTGCTGAGCAATATAGAACATTCTAACTAAGGAATACAATGTATGTGATTGTTTCGGTTTTATCGTTAAGGGATACTTGGTTCAAGATTCGTTCACCATAGAATCTCAATAGAGATTTGAGCGGTTTACACTAAGTAAAGGTTAAAATCCAAAAGATAACTTTTATCTATGTGTTGTTTCCACGATGATGCAAAACTTGATCTTAGAACTACATAGGCATGATCCCACTTGGGTATGTAGGAAGTCACATTAGTGACTCGGCCTTCCATTTTATTTATTTCTTTATTTTGAAAATTGGGGGAGACTGTTAGAAAATTTTCAAATCATTGCTTTGGGGGTTGTTTTTGAAGAGGGAAGAAAGAATGGAAGAAGAGAAGGTATGGAGATTAGTCCCACATTGTAGAATATATAAAGGTATGCCTCTATATATACAAAAGCTTGATATATGACTTCAAAAGAAAGAAGAGAAGGGAGAGATGAGACAATGCATGAACATGGCATATTAATATTTAAAAAGTCAAAAGATGAGCCTTGGGCCTCTTGGGGTCTCGTGATACATTGGGCCGCAGAATGGCCGATGGGCAAGGACCGTTTATTTTTTTGAATTACGGTGCGCGCAACTGAATATTCGCAACACTTCAGAACATTGCAAATGGAAAGGGCACGATGGTATGAATTCAAAGCATTTCTAAACGAAACAATGTGACACTTTGAACAGTAACGGAAATGAGTATTGTTGTTGCGTCTGTTCATGAAAGGATGTATCCATCTACAGGGTATAAATAGCCACTCTCAATTTTTTTCAAATAAACTCTCGAAAATACTTCTTCTTCTTCCAGAATCTGCAATGCCATTAAAGCATGCCAAAACGTTGTTTCCCTGTGACGCCTTTGAGGTGTTGCAAAATCCAGAAAAACAATGTAGATTCATCTTCCTCTTATCTTTGTTTTGAATCTATTATTGCATCATCAAAGAATTATAATCAGAGTGTTCTTGATCGGATCAAAGCCATACAAACTTTGAATCCGATTTCGCTGCTGTAAGGCTCTATTGAATCCTGAAAGTCAATAGTTCGATAATCCGTTTGAACGTGGTGGATTGAACTATTGTCTGAAAGAATTTGCTCCGCAAATCCTTAAAGTCTGAAGTACAACATTCATATGACGATCATCATCAACCAATAGCCTCAAACCGCAAAATGCCCAATAGTTCACAACATTAAAACACAGACCCATAACGCCACCCCAAGAAAACCATACAAACCAATGAAAAAGACCCAAAAAAGTCAAGCACTAAACCACCTAGTTAAACGAGGAAGACACAAACCACCACCATTCAAAACACAAAGTGCTCCTAGAGATATGCAACAACTAAATGGACAGAAAAGTACCCAAACATGCCACAACAATTGTAAATAGTCTCGTATGGAGTAGCGGATGGTACAGAGTTCGGCTAAGAAGAAAATCAAATTGCTTCAAGAGTCTGCCTAGATCTGAACACATATGGATCACCAGATCCAGAGAAAGAGGGCGAAAATGGTGGGAACACTTGTAGATTTGAGGAAATTGAAGAAAAGGGTATAAGTGGAATGCTTACATCCACTACACAAGAAATGAGAAAGCTAAGGCTAAAATTGGGGAATGCAATGAAGAGTAGAAAAAAGAAGGGGTAGAGAAACGGAAGAAAAAATGAAGGTGGCGAAAAGTTTAACCTTTCCTCAATATCACGAAACATTGAAGCTTGTATTATGTAAATTTGATGTTTCTGGAATATATCTATATACTTAAGTGAATGGTATAAATATATTTACAAAAAGTTATATAATCTAGAAAATACATCTACATACTTATATCACTTGTACAAGTATATCTATAAAGCGTCAAGAGGAGCTTTCTTATTTTCAGATAATATTAACGACTCAAAAACCCAAAATCCTATCCATCAATGCTAAGCAAGATTAAAAAGTATTACCCTCGAAAGTTAAATCAATTTGGTTTTATAATTTTCTCATTCTGGTAATCTATGTTAAAAATTGCAAACTTCATTTTTGTTTATAAATCTATCTTTTTATCTTATAGATTCATTTTTATGTATATCTAATTAGTTATAACTTCTCTTATAAATCCCTAAACCTTTGATAAAAGTCTATATTCCTAAAATTGTTTATTGGCTCATTTATAAATTCATGAAAATTATTTATAAGACACGTTTATGATTTTCTTAAATAATTTATAATAGGTTGTTCATTCATAAAAAACCAGTTTTTATGATTTTATAAAATCTTCCACATAACTTAATTCATTAACAGAACTCTTAAATGGATTTTTCTCAATAAATGAGATTCTTTTATAAATAAATTTATTATTTTAAAATGTAAGTAATCAAATGATTTAATTCATTTTAAACCTTCCTAAATATTTGATAAATAATTTTTAAGTGTAACAAATAAAGCCATATATTAATTCTAAAGCTTTTATTAATATAATAACAGACAACTTCAAAACATTATCAGTAACCAATAATTATAAATTTCAAAATATTAAGTAAATAATTTATCACAATATTGTTTTTAGTAAATAACTTGAAGATGAAATTTGTATTATATACATAACCTTATTATAACTTTAACAATAATTAAACAATTGCAAAATTATTAAATAAACAGAATAACTCTAACTTATTATTGAATCTTAAGTTAAACAACCTTAAAATGTTTTGAGATTTCTAGAACAAGAAAGAACCCAAAAGAAAAAATGGCGACGAAAAGGGACACTCAGACTCTAAAAAAATTCAAATTCTCTCTCCAAGTTCATCAAAATGTTAGATTCTGATCATCGGCATGTTATTCCTCCAGATCTAAACTATTCTTTCCAACATGCAGATCGAAGGCTTTCCGCTATTGCGAGTAATAATAATTTTCTAGATATTAATACGATGAAGAAGTTTCCAGATCTATGTGAAAAAGATCAAAATTTGGTAGATCTGAGTAGTTTTAAACAACCGAAAGCCTGGGTAGATGTTATTAAAGAGAATAATTACCACAAAAATACTATCCAGCTTAGCTTCTTTGAACCTGCTGTGAAGAATGATATGAAACTTGCGGTAATTAATGAAGATCTAACAAATAAGGCTAGGGAAAGATGGTTAATTCCATCATTTTTTCTGTCTTCAGGTATAAGCCGTACTATAATTTTCTCAAGAGTTACATTGATCGTAATTCGAAGATTAAGGGTAATTATCAGTTGTATTCGAGAGATAATGGATTCTACATCTTAAAATGTGAGAATGATGAAGAGTGCGAACGTGTATTAACTGAAGGACCATATTACTACAACATGAGGCTAATATTTATGAAAAAATGGGAGCCAGGGGTAAAATTAACTAAGGAATTATAAGCTCACTTCCTATTTGGATTCGTCTTCCCAATCTTGACCTAGATTTTTGGATTGTTGAGTCTATAAGTAAGATAGCTTCATTATTGGGTAATCCTCTAAATTTAGACAATGTTACAGAGAGCCTAGTTAGGATTTCGTATGCTAGAGTTCTAGTCGAAGCTAACTCTTAATTTAAATTCCCTAAAGTTGTTCCTATACAGTGCTATAATAGGAATATTTTTCGGCATAGGTAGTCTACAAATGGGTTCCTCCTTCATGCACAAGTTGTAAAATATTTAGTCATTCATTTGATAACTGTAAATCATTTAAGTTCTAGTCTCCTAAAAACAATCCTAATTCAGAGAATGGGATGGATATAGATGACAGAATTGTTGATAATATAAAGATGGATATTAATAATGATTATATAAAGGGATGTCAAGATAAGGCTATGGTAGTTGATTCAAGGAAAGGAAGAGATGAGGTCAGTATTGCCAAAACAATTAATCCTTTTCAGGTTTTGGAAGATTGTAATATGAATTTGTAGAACAATGGAGAAAGATATAATGAGGCAATAGACTATGTTAATGCAGATAGGGGGTTATTCTAAGAAAGATAGTATAAAGAATATAAGAGGAGAAGTTCATATGCAGGGTGTATGTGAACTTTCAAAAGGGGAGTGCAAACGAAGCGGAAAGTCAGTTGTTCATGTCGAAACTGGCAACACGAAAGTGAGATAAGATCTTAGTGATAAGCGCCGTTAATAGAGATTTTCTTATGAATGACTCCAACAGCTCTTATGTTTCTTATAGTTCTACAAATAGTTTCAAAAAGAGGAGAACAAAATTTAAATCTAGTAATGTCAAAAAGGGTAACAAATTTGCTACTGATGAACCCCTAGTAGAGGATAATCCCCAGTGGATTAAACTTATGAATGAAATCAAATCCCGATCCAAAGCAAGAAAAGGAAAAAAAAAAAGGTGGAGGAAATCCAAGTGGAGTCACTAATGGAGGTGTTTCTAAAAAGTGAATTTAAGTTGCATTACAGTCAAGGATTTCTTGGTGCTTTTTTGGAGTTTTTTCTGGAGTAGTGATAAAGTTGTTTAGATGTGGGCTTTTGTTTTTGGAGACTTATCTCTGGAGCTCCCTTAGTAGTATGCCTGCATTGGATGAATTGAGATGCTTCCGGGATTTGTTTTTACTGTTTTCTCTGTGCTGATATGATGATACGATGATAGCTCTGATAAAGTGAGTTATTTTGGTTTTCTGACTTGCAGTTGTTTGCTTCTCCAGATCTTGTGTATGAAGCCAGAATTCTTTTTGCTTTAGTGTTCTTTTTTAAGCGTATTCAGTTATGTTTTGTATGTGTTCTGTTTAGAGTTGTTTATGGTACTTTTTCTTTTGTTTGAGTTGGCTTTATCTTCTGTTGTAAAGTATTTGTTGTGTTTGTTGTAATTTTTGTGGCCAACTCAAGTTGTTTGTATCTCTCTTGTTTGTAATTAAGTACCCTTGAATTTCTAAAAACCTTAAAATGTTTCTATATTTTTTAAGAAAATTTTATAAAAGGTTGGAATAAAGTAGAGAAGTTCCATATTCACTTAAATATAATTATTTTCAAAAACCACAAAGGTAAGAATAAAAATCCTTTGTTAATCAAAAGCTCAATCCCAAGCGGAATGGCTATTAATAGTGTTCCAAAATACTAATCTGAGGCAAACAAACACCAAATACTTAACCAATGATGTTTACTAATTTTTATCAATAATGTTTATTGATTTTTTTATCACTATAGGGGTTAAGTTTTAATATATGCCAATGTTGTATAACTCAAATAAAAAGTTAATTTATTTTTCTATGTAATATTTGCATTGTAAAATGCAAATAAAAAGGTGAACTTTTTTTATTTCTAAATTTTTAGTGTCAACGTGTATGTTAAATATGAAATCTAAATCTAAATTTTGGTGTCAACCTACATGTGATTTGGTGTTTAAGTTTTCATGTCAACACAACGATGGCAAACTATAATTCGGTGTCAGGTTTCACGTCAACACACATATCAACAACATATGATTTGGTGTATAATTCTCATGAATCAAAACAAAGGTCTCATCTTTACTTTATTTTGTAAATCAAAATAAAATATCTAATCTTTATTTATCTTTTAATTAAAATTTGAAAGATTTAAACTTCCTTATTTTATAAATCATACATCAAAATTAAAGATTCAAGGTTTCTTTTATTTGTAAAGCAAAATAAAAATCCTAAATTTCCTTTTTATTTATGAAACAAAAATTCAAACCGTTCTTTTTATTTGCGGATCAAAGATAAAGATTTTACCTTTCTTTTATTTTGTTAATCAAAATAAAGTTTCAACTTTTCATTTACTGTTGTGAATCAAAACAAGGATTTAAACTTTCTTTTGTAAACCAGAATAAAGATTCAATTTTTTATTTTATTTTGTAAAACAAATAAAGATTCAAATTTTCATTTTTATTTGTAAAACAAAACAAAGATTCAATTTTTCATTCCTAGAAAGGAATAAAAATAAAAATAAAAATAAAAAAGATGAGAACTTTATAGAGATTACATCAGAATTTATAGATCTAAACTAACATGGCTATATCATGTCATAACAACCCATCTCAACAACCATACAACAATCACAACAATGCAGATCAAAAATAATAACATACAGAGCGTGATTTCATAATTATAATTAATTTAATAAATAAGAATTCTCACAGTTATGTTGCTTCTCTTTGAATTTGACCAAAAATTAGACTGGCTCGGAACTGTGCTTAATCAGTATAGAAAAATAGCCCTCTGAATTACGATCCTAACGGTCCTGAAATCGTTGAATTTCGAGTTCAAACGAAGGAGTTATGATCAAATTAAGATGGACGGTATTTATATTAATTAATTAATTAATTAAAGAGATAACCTTTCTTCCTCCTTCTGTTTTACAGGCCGACACTTCCAAAATTTGTTCAAACTTAGGGCTTAGGTTTGCTCGTGGATCGAGGCTTGAGAGGTCGATCAGACAGGGGGTGTTGGGGAGGAATGGCCAGCGCTTCGATGGGGGGTGGCGGTGGCGAGCTCGGTGCACCCTGGTGGGCCGGCGCAAAACGGCGGGTTTTGGGGCAGAAATCCTCCGGTCTCGGGCTGCTAGGGATTGATCAGGTGGTATGGAAATGAAGAGGGAGAGAAGGGCTTCGACGTGGTGTCCGGGTGGAGTTCGAATTCGCAGGGATGAAGGAGAGATTAGGATGAGAAGTTTCGAGCTCCCATGGCGATTGAACGAAGGGGGCGGCCGCCACAGAAGTGAACAGTATTTTAGGGTTTAATTTTCCTCTATTATTTATAATATTTAATTGCTATTTTACAAATAAGTCTGTATCTTTTAAACCGATCCATTTCCAGTACAGCAGAAAGTGACCCTAGCCAATAACCCATATTCCGGATCCAACGGGACAGGTCCCATCAACTCAAACAGCTGTCTATGGCCTGTTTTATTTAAATTTAATAATTAAATCCTTAATTAATTTAATTTGTCTGCATAAATAAATTCACCGAGGCCACATACGGACTCAGAAAAATCTAGAAAAAATATATTTGTCTTTGTTATGACGATACGGTCCTAAAAAAATAATTTGGTCGAATTATAAGACTGTTTGAAAAATGGCTATTTTTCAGTCGATTAAATTTGACTAAAACCGACAAAACACATTTTCCTTCGCCACCTCACATATTAATTCGAAAAATTCGAAAAATTGAAACCTAGCAATAATTTGACATTCCAGTTCCAACAAAAGTGGTTTCGTCGAAAATAGAGATCGTTTGAAAATTGACTATTTTCACTGGCTTTAATATTATTTAAAAATGAAATTTTAATTTCTGCCACATTTTTCCACCAAATTATTTAAAATAAAAATTCTAAATTGGTTTGGATTTTCCGGGTCGTTACAATCTCCCCCGCTTAAGAGTTTTTCGTCCTCGAAAAGGAAACGAAGTAAAGTAGGAAACAAGACGAAAAATGTAAATTAGGGTAAATGTACCTTAACACAAGAGTTATTCGGAGATGTCCACTCTGCACTTGGGGTAAGCCTTTTTGATGCTATCCTCTGTCTCCCAAGTACAGTCTCTAGGATCCCCACTCCATTGAACCTTGACTAGGTTGATCCTCTTATTCCTCAAAATTTTGGTTTCTTTGCCAATGATCTTAATCGGGTCTTTTCTCACTGTTAGATTCGGAGCAATATCGAGGACCTGTTGATTTAATTCATCCTCAATCAGATCTGGATCATGCACATGCTTGTGGAGTTGAGACACATGAAATACATCATGCACCCCTGGTAACCTGTCAGGCAGCTGCACTCTATAAGCGAGAGTACCAATCCTTTCGAGAATAGGAAATGGACCAATGAATCTTGGTGCCAACTTTCCGTCTTCCCAAAACGAATCACGCCTCTCAAAGGAGAAACCTTCAAGTACACTCGATCACCCACAGAGAATTCTAAATTTCTTCTTCGCTGGTCTGCATAGCTCTTCTGTCGGCTTTGAGCAGTCAGCAAGCGTTTCTTAATCAAGTCAACCTTATCCGATGCTTCACGAACCATGTCGTGGCTCAAGACTAGTCAATTGCCCGACTCCACCCAACATGCCGGAGATCTGCATGGCCTGCCATATAGTAATTCAAACGGTGACATCTTTAAGCTTGCTTGGTAGCTATTATTATAGGAGAATTCCACCAAGTGCAAGTGATCCTCCCATGAACCGCCATAATCAAGAATGCAAGCTCGCAACAAGTCTTCAAAAACATGGTTCACCCTCTCAGTCTGGCCATCTGTCTGAGGGTGATAGGCAGATCTCAGATTCAACTTGGTCCCAAGCTCTTCTTGGAAAGCTTCCCAGAATTTGCTGGTAAATAATGGATCCCGATCACTGACAATGCTTTTGGGAACCCTATGTAGTCTGACAATCTCTTTAAAATAAAGCTGTGCCAAACTACGAGCTGTTCTATTGGACCGAACAGGGATGAAATAGGCAGACTTTGTTAAGCGATCCACAATCACCCATATGCTATCGTTGCCTTTTCTGGTTCGAGGCAAACCATCAATGAAGTCCATGGAGATTTCCTCCCACTTCCAACCTGGAACACCGAGCAGTTGCAACAAACCGGCCAACTTCTGTTGATCACTTTTAACTTGCTGATAAGTGGGACATCTAGCAACATAAATAGAAATATCTCTCTTCATGGACCTCCACCAAAATGTGCGCTTGAGGTCGTGATACATCTTGCTTACCCCAGGGTGAACACTAAGCTTAGATTTATGACATTCATCCATAACCTCCCTTCTGAGCTTAGAGTCGTACGGGACACAGATTCGGCCTAATAGCCTCAGAACCCCTTTGTCATCAATTTGGAAACTGGTGGTTTCTCCATCCTGAATTCTTTTGATAATCCTATGAATAAATTTATCATTCTTCTAAAGAGCAAAGATTTTATCAATCAGAGTAGGAGTGATAATGAGATTGGCGAGAATAAGCTTGTCATCATCTGCATTCTTTCTACCAAGCGCATCGGTCACAATGTTGGCTTTCCCTAGAGTATATAGGATATCCAGATCATATGATGCAAGAAATTCAACCCAGCGTTGCTGCCTCATATTCAAATCTCTTTGGGTAAAAAGATGTTTCAAGGATTTGTGATCCATGTATATTTCAAACTTCTCACCCAAGAGATAGTGCCTCCATATTTTAAGAGCAAACACAATGGCCATTAGCTCAAGATCATGCGTGGCGTAATTCTTCTCATGCGGTTTCAGCTGGCGGCTAGCGTATGCGACTACTCTATCTCTTTGCATTAGCACCACCCCAATACCTTAAATAAATAAGGGATAACATGTTAAAATGAGATTTGACATTAAAAGAAAATGTTATCTCTGACATGTTGATTTATAAAAGAAACAACCTTGTTTAGAAGCATCGGTCCAGACCTTCAAATCCTGATTGCCATCTATGATGGTCAACACAGGAGCATTGGTCAACCTCTTCTTTAGCTCTTGGAAAGCTGTCTCGCATTCCGGTGTCCAATTGAATTTCGTATGCTTTTTGATCAGGTTTGTCAATGGGCAAGCTACCTTCGAAAAATCTTTGACAAATTTCCGATAATAGCCAGCCAGTCCCAAGAAACTTCTGACCTCTGTGGGAGTTCTAGGCTACTTCCACTCTTGGATGGCTGAGATCTTTCCTGGATCTACTGAGATGCCTTCCTTTGATACAACATGGCCGAGGAATTTCGCCTCTTCTTGCCAGAATATGCATTTGGAAAATTTGGCTTTCAGCACAATTCTTCTCAAAATCTCCAAGACTTCTCTCAGATGCTGTTCGTGCTCAGCACTGGATTTAGAAAAGATGAGGATGTCATCGATGAACACGAGCACAAATTTATTTAAAACATCTTTGAACACTCTATTCATCAGATCAACAAAATATGCTGGAGCATTACATAGACCGAAGGGCATTACTAGCCATTCATAAAATATATCCGGTCCTCTAAAAGCAGTTAAAGGCACACACTCTTCTGCAATGCGAAGTTGATGGAAGCCTGTAGCTAGGTCCATCCTAGAAAATACTCGTGCTCCATGCAAGCGGTCAAGTAAGTCATCAATACGCGGCAGTGGGTATTTATTTTTCAGTGTTTGTTTGTTGAGATCGCGGTAATCCACACATAGCCTGAGTGTACCATCAGATTTTGGGACGAACACCACTGCTGCACCCCATTCTGAGAAGGTGGGCTTGATCAGACCCTTCCACAAAAGCTGCTTGGTTTGATTTCTCAGCTCCCCTTTTTCTTTTGGCGACATTCTCCGAATGGGATGTACGACAGGCCTTGCATTGGGAGCTAAATCAATTCGGAAGCTGATTTCTCTATGCGGAGGAAAGCCCTCAACTTCTTTGAATACATCAGCGTAATCTTTGACGACAGGGATATCCTCAACAGAAGTAGAGGCAACTTCTAGAGAAGACCAGAATGTTTTCCTGTTGGTGGCTGAGCCGTGGCATGGGATACATACATTCCCGAGATTAGTTTTAACTTTGACAATTCTTTCGGCACATTTGACTTCGGCCTCATATTTTGTCAGCCAATCTATCCCAAGAATAACATCATAACCGGAGAAACTCATAACGATCAAGTCAAAGGGAAACTGGTAGCGAGAATAAGAAACAGGTACTCTATAATACTGATCAAGAATAAGAGAACCTCCTATCGGGCTATTAGCTCTAATCAGATTTTTGAGTTTTCTTGGTTTCAGTTTCAACTTTTTAATTGCATCATTAGAAATAAAGCTTCATGCAGCACCAGTATCAAATAAGACAGTAATAGGGATGTTCTTAATATTAAGCGTACCTCCTAAGATATCGGGTTTACTAGGCCCCTCAGTCGAAGCTGGTGCATCTGCTCCCTCATAAACATGTGCCACCTGAGCATTCCTTAGCAGTGGGCAGTTCGCCTTAATGTGCCCCTTTTGATGACAATTGTAGCATTCCCTCTTGTCCTGAGAACTCTGGCCACGATTCTGAGGATTCGGGTTACGGTTCTGGCTAGGTCCTGAATCATTTCTCTTGACCTTTTTAGGTGCTCTACACTCGTAATCAAAATGTCCAATCTTGCCGCAGTTACAGCATGTCACCTTGCTCCTGTCCCTCTTCTTCCCTTGGGGCTTAGCGGTAGAAGAATTGCTTGCCTCCGGTTTCTTGTTAGCCTATTCCTTCTGGTTGTTGCCTTAACTTTTCCCTCTATCCTTCGGTCCGGACTCGTCATTTTCCTCGTAGCGGCACACCATCTCTACTACTTCATTGAATGGAAGTTTGATATGAGCGGTGACTCGGTTCAAATATTTCTTTGACAGACCCTTGATAAAAAAATTATTCTTCTCTACCGGATCTTGAATCAAACCAGGAGCATATCATGAAATCTCATCAAACTTCCTCACATACTCAGAAGCGGTCATATTCCCTTGCTGTAGGTTAACGAACTTCTCGCGCAGGCGCTCTCTAGCTTGTGGGGGAACATACTTTTCATTGAAAAGTTCCTTAAATTTTGCCTATGACATATTGGCCACGTCATTGCAGATCTTGACCATATCCCACCAACGCCCGGCTTCATCCTTTAATTGCCATACTGCCAGGTAACGCTTTCGCTGATCTTCTAGTTCTAAGCCCTCTAGGATCTTTTCACAATCTTTAAGCCATGCTTCTGCCTGAATCGCAGACTCTCGCCCCGTGAAGGGTACACCTCCTAGGTTTTTGAATTTCTTTGACATTCTCTCCAAATCGAAGGGCTGTGGAGGTGGAGGTGGTTGTGCTACGACCTCTGAAGTATGTTGTTCCTGAATGAGGGGGGTCTCGTCTCTAGCTTGCCCTCCAGCTCCCACTCGGGCTCCTCCTCTGGCCCAGCCTCGAGTTCCACCTCGGGCTCCGCCCCGGGCTGTTCTTGCTCTAGTATCCATTTAAATCAGTCCGTACCATCAAGGAAAGAGTTAGACCAACAAAAATGAGAATTTTCAAGAAAAGATAAGATAAGGACAAAATGAAAAGATGATGATGTAATAACTGATAAATAAGTGCTATTCTGCTGTGCTCATTCTAGGACATTACTAGTCCTATCTCTAATGAGTTACTCGCCTTAGAATAATGTGGATTCTATCTAGATGAATTGTTCTAAATATGTTATATTCCGAAGCTAAGGTTAACATTAGGCTCCGATACCAACTGTGATGACCCCAAACTTCCGTGGTTCAAAAGTAAGGATAATCATTTTGGAGTACAACATATTTACAACAGAAACAAATCTCAGATAATTATCATAACACATAAACCATTGCAGCGGAAATAAATGTCATCAGCATCATAATATCCAATACATCAGAGTACGCAGTACAGGATACAACTTAGCCAAATAAAGAGTCTCAACAAAAGGGAAATAAGTTTCAATGGAAAAGAAACAAGTCTCAAACTCCATTACATACATCAAAGCTACGGAAGATAAAATGTTTCAAAGAAGAAGTAAAAACTAGAGAAAAGGTCTTCTTCTTCCTTCCAAGCAAGCTCCAATCAGAATGTATCACCTGAATGTAACGACCCAGATTTTGAGCGACTTTGGTTATCGACGTAAGCTCGACGTCGATAACGAAAACATCGAAAAATCCTGGTAATTAGTGAAAGAAATTAGAGGGTGAGGAAAGATAAGATAGAAACTTAGAATAGAAGAAGAAGAAGAACACAACATCAGAGTAACACGAACCTCACAGCGGAACGAATAACATATAATAGATAACATAATTTTGAAATATAATAGTTATGTATACAATAGCACTTATCAGAGGACAACACTTACAACACAGCGGAAATAAACTATAGCTATATGATTCTGAAGCCTCCTGCTCCAGCTCTTCAATGTATCTGCAAATCCCGACTACTTGACTGCCCGTACAAATTTAGGCACCCAAGAGTTTAGGGAAAACAACAAAGTAAACTCCGGATCAGTCATGGGACTGGTGTGAGTAAAACAGTTTAAACAGGTATATGAACAAGTAAACGATATCTCATAAGACCACGCCGCAGAACGGAACGGGTTTTTCCCTTATGAGAATCCAAAATATCTTTATATCAAAAACTTTTTGATATTATAATAATGTCTATGTACAAATAGATATCAACTAGCAGGAACGCTTTCATCTCACGTTCTACATATATAGTATACAATCAAAATCGCAAGCACGTATTGGATAATGGATTTCCAACTATGACAAGGTATGGAACCACCTTCCGATCAGTGTACTCTAGGAACGATACATTGGAGTTCAACAAGAACATCTTGTAACTCAGCCACACATGACCGACCACTCATTTCGCTTGAGTGTATCGAATGTACATCACCAACGGTTGGGATCAACAACCGTTCCCGTATATATATGGGACAGCATTGATAGATTTAAGAAACAAATGAATATTCTCTAGATAGGTGATTATACACCCTACTTCGGTGCGACCGACTTAGCCATGCTGCCTGCCCGATTTCTTTCACTTACCGGTTGATGAGGCTAGAAGCTACGCTTTATCATTACATCAGATTCACTTCGAATGCCACATTGTCAGATCCATCAGAATCACTAATTGACGTCTACAACCATACATTACGTGTCAGCTAAAAGAAGTTTCCTTCTTCGCTTCCACTCTTGGTATAGTTGAAGAAATCAATGTACGTGACCGTCTGGAAATACTATGTCAGACATCCATCTTCATTCACTTAGAATTGTCACATCGTCATACCCGCCAAATCACAAATTGACTTATCCAAAAATAAAACGGGTATACAGCTAAGAGAAACGAATTCCTCCGCCACCAAACGTGAATACGTTTGAACAGATCAACTTACGCGATCCATTGGATATACTCTGTCAGACCTTCATCCATACAAGTTGTCCTGGGACTGGACAAACCGAAGGCACTATTCAGTATATCCATCTTAGTCACTGTTATCTAAGACTTATACAATAGCCCTTGCATTTTACTCCGTCTTCAATTATCTTTGGCATAAATGATTCGCAACGCTTATGCCAATACAGAGTGGTTCTTTGGATAATAATCCAACTGGTCTCTCCATATTAACAACGTTAAAATGGTCAAAACATTGATAGTCGATGATTTAACTATCAAATAAAAATGTCTGTGTGCAAACAACGATCTTATTTCCAAATGAAATGTCAATCGATCAATCATCATGTATATCTATACATGTTTTCCTTATTTTCTATATTTAGAAAATATTTGTTATCAACGTTGGAAAACATTTCCATTGTTTATTTACGTATCACTATCCTTCCACAACTATCAGACTCTAACTATAAACTAATAAGAGAACAACTCCCTAAGCATAAACCCCGAAGGCCGAAACCAACATCAGATCGATACTCAGAAAACCATTCAACTTATTAATCTCTATTCAGATTCTAATTTTGCTTAACTCTATATCCTTTAACTCCATTCGCTCAACTCTAGATCGCAGCGATCACAATGGTTACCCTGATTCCCTCAGGAAACATCCGACCGCCGTAGGCTATTTACAGCCCTGCGAATTACGCTAGCAGTCGTGCTAAATGGCGACTCATCCTGAATAACTATGTTTGTTTTAACTCTAACTGTTTAACTCTAACCGGTTTTACTCTGTTTGACTAACTCAATTTATTTACTCGACTGACTAATTCAACTCGATTACCCTAACTTGATTTACTTATCTCGATTAACTAAACTAATCACTTTGATTAACTCGACTAATTCACTTTGGTTAACTTAACCAATTCACTTAACTAATTCACTTAGTTTAACCTAACTATTCACTTAACTCCTGTCGAATAAACTATATTCGATAACTCCTCTAACTCTATTCGAATAAACTATATTCGATTAACTCCTTTACTCTATTCGAATAAACTATATTCGATTAACTCCTTTGATTTAACTCTAATCGATTAACTCCCTTCAATTGAAACTAACATCGATACTCCTTTCATTTAACTCTAATCGATTAACTCCCTTCGATTGAAACTAACATCGATACTCCTTTCAATGAAACTAACATCGATACTCCTTTCGATGAAACTAACATCGATTAACTCCTTTCGATGAAACTAACATCGATTTACTTTATTCACTTTATAAAGATTTCCTTTTTATAACGTTTCCTTTTCAATTCTATTTGTAAATGGTTTACAAATATTCCCTTTTCAAATTTATTCTTGAAATATTCTAACTCCTTAAATTCCCGGGAAAATTCGCCATAAACTCCTTTGTATCGGGAGCATCGGGAAAATCCCTAAACCCGCCACACAGGCCTTTCCATTCAAAAAGAAATGTTTTGAATTTATTTCCTTTTTAAAATATCTCCTATTTATAAATATCCCAATTTATAAATATTCCTTATTTATAAATATTCCACTTTATAAATATCTCTTATTTATAAATATCCCATTTCCTAAATATTCTATTTTCAATGTCACTTTGAAAATATTCCCTTTTTCAACATTTTGGCATGTTATGGTATTCAATCATATCAAATCACAATGTTCAATATCGTCCATACACACATAATCAACAACAGGTTATACTTCACATCATATATCAAAATATATGAAAAACAATAAAATAACTGTTGAGGAATCCAGTCGGATTCCTCCAACCTGTTTCCCTGCATCACATATGTTAGACAATATAGATAACATCACTTTCAGTTCCATATGATATATTCTGTTAAACAGAATCAATATAGAAATTTAACTAACTGGCTAGCAGTTCAATCAAACAATCAACACACAGTAAATCAAACAATATTTAACAGTTCTAAAATACAACATGAAATTATAAACTGTTCAGAGTTGGTGAGATTTACTCACTTTGGCGCGTTAATCGTTAAAAAACGATTTGCGTTTATTTGACTGCGACGGACAATTTATTTCGCCATAAATTGTAACGGGCTTGGATTCACTCCCGGTCAGTCTCATTGTGTTGCTCCCGTCCATACGGTCCTAACGTGACTTACCG
Source organism: Allium sativum (assembly GCA_030737875.1). Taxonomy (NCBI): domain Eukaryota; kingdom Viridiplantae; phylum Streptophyta; class Magnoliopsida; order Asparagales; family Amaryllidaceae; genus Allium; species Allium sativum. The sequence continues at coordinate 279,709,328 of CM060926.1, read as the reverse complement.
TTCGAAATTCTGATACAGTATGATAAAGTTATACGATTTACAACTTAATGTACAAATTTTATATTTAAATTAAACTACTTAGAAGATTTAATGGGCTTTACCCTTTTATACTTTTCCCGGCCCATCAACACATCCCAGGCCCACGTTATACAGACCACGCCCACATTTCTTCTTCCTCAAACGATCTCGTGAACTCCAGGAAACCAGAACTCCACGTTGACCTCATTTTGACCAACAACCACCACCACTTCGGTCACCTACGCAGGGCGCAACCACCACCATCCTGTTCCCCATCAGAAACCGCATCTCCTAAACCCCCCATGAGCCAACTCGCTGCCTTTCTTCTCGCAATCTCCTCCAGCTCTGTACGACGTCGGGCCACCAACTGGCCATCGTACTCCATCAAAATCATACCGCAACTTCTACTCTCCCTCCTAAACCCACATCCGAACTTAATTTCTCACATCAAGCCCTTAATCCTTCGATTGTTTTAGCCCTAGTCTCATGGTGGAAGTTCGAGCTCTCTGTAAACTGAATTCGCACCAAACAGGATCGGTATAGGGTTGAAGCAAATCACCCAGCGAATCCGAGAATACCAGAATTGTATTTTAGAGATTTTATTTGGTTTGTATTTATTTTTCTTTTGCAAGAATGTTTGCTGAGATGAGGAAATGATAACGGCGGAAATTGTGTTGACTTTGAAATGAAAAAATTAGGTTTAGGAAAGGTAGGTGGTCTATTTATAGGGTAAATATATATTTTTTTATTCGAATTCTATATTCATTTTAAATCAAATACTAGTTGTATTCATCCTTTAAAATCCCTGTGGTCACATGAAATACCCAAAAATAACGGAACTAGACATGCAGCCACAGTTCGACATTACGGTCCCAACGAAACTGGTTTCGTCGAATTCCGACTCCGTTTGCTCACACAGCGTATTTTTAACCGTCGAAATACTGACTGTTTTTCACTCTAAAAATCCGTACGGCCACACAGTGACTCTAAAAAGCACGAAGCTGGAAATCTAACAATAATTTGACATTGCGGATCCAACAAAATTAGTTTCGTCGAATTCCGACTTCGTTTGCAAAACCGGCTATTTTTAAAGCTCTGGATAACCCATTTAAATATATAAATATATTTAAATATAATTTAATTAAATATAAATAAATTTATATTATCGTATACCTTCATATATGATATCGTCCGGCTCCAGAATATCATATCAGAATTTACAGTTTGATATTTCAGATTCCAGATTATCTCGATATTCAATTTATATCGAAAATCCATTTATGACGTAATTAAAGCGTCGCAAATTATAAAGGAATTCCACAGCGACTTTTCTGAAATTTGATTTGGACATATCTCAAAATCTACACAACGAAATCCCGATTTTTCTCTTCCACTAGAAAGATATACTCCACCAGCTCCACACGTTTCTTGTTTCATAGAAATCCGGCTTAAAACGAATCCTGTACCTTCAGTTGAAGTTCAGATCGCCAAATAGCGAACTGCCGTGCCATTTCGAGCTCGATTATAATTATATTAAAATTTTAAACGTTCAACGATCGTTATTTAAATATATTCGTTATTCCAATTCAATTCTAAACTGAATTATATATTTTGAATTCCCCGATTCACACCATTTCGGCCAATTCTGATTATTTCAGAATTTAATATATTATTTAATTATTATTTTAAATAAATATTCCTTATTATTTAATTAACGACCATTTGAATTCTCTAAACCACCATTTATATAATTAAATAAATTAATTATATACCGCAGAAAATGCGGGTCATTACACCGAACCTGTCAATTGGCTGCCCGTGTGGAAAGAGGGCACCCGAGTTTGCAAAAGTGAAACAAACTACGAGTCAGTCATGGGACTGGTATGAGAATTCTTAACTAATTGATCTAACAACGTGGCAAATCACATGACCACGCCGCTAACGCGGAACTGGTTTACTCCATTGGATTGCTAGTGCATAATTGAATAAAGTTTATGCAAAAACAACGAAATGACCTTTGAAAAAATGAAACCATCATAAGACTCAAGTCCTATCACACAATGCAACGCACACAGGAGGATAGAGTTTTCCCTTATGATGATCAAACATGCTTAATACGTGAAAAATAATATTTTTATATTATCATTAGTGTCTAAGTAGCATTAAAATACTTCAATATAAATGTAGCAATCCTAGACGGCATAGGTACCATATACTATGTCTCAACATATAAGTTTACAATCAAGACCGTAATGTCGTATTGGAAATTGGTTTTCTGTCATGAAATTGAGGCTAGGGATCGTCCTCTCCGATTCGAGACACTCTAGCCAATGCCTCAGGATCCCCCGTAGTGAACCCTTGGATGCGGTAGGGCCGGTCCCCACCTAACGGTAGTGGATTGGCAATTCCTGAACACACGTTTCCCGGTCCCTTTGGACCTATAGTATGACCACTTCCGGCCTATAAAAACCCGAGGTACCTCAATCCAACATCCACATAAGTAAAATGTCAGCCAGTTTAAGCACTGACACTACCCCTTAGCTAGAAAGAAACATGTGCACTCCCTACGGTCCATATCCCGTTTTTGACTCATACCGGGGTGTGAGGGTCGCGAAGTCACGCTATACACAAAGCTATGCCTAAACAGACTATGCTTTGATCATCAACCACAAGGTCTGCTTTTCAACAAAGCCTTGATCATTGCATCTTGGCGTGCCACATTGACAATTCAACACCATGCGATCGATAACTATTACGATATACAAGGGTGTTAAGTAGAGAATAAATTCTCCACCACCAAACAGACATATATTAATACAAATTGATTTAATTACATGGAGTGAATTTCAACGTCAGACACGCATCCATTTACAAGTCCGTTATGGGTCTGAACGGAACCGGAGACACCAAAGAGGCGCTCGCTTATCCGCACGACCAACTCATACATCTGGACAACTACTGCTTCAACCCCGTCCTAGGAGCAAGTCAGTCCAAGACATCAGTAGTCGTCGTCCATTCGATGTGAAGATCGCCGGTCTTCAACCATCGCCTTCTTATCTCTTTGATTTGATCGTCGTGCAATTATTTGAAATGAGATAAACTCCGTCTTTTCAAATAATTGTCGCATAATTATCATTTAAAACATTTCATATATATTTATGACTATTTATCGCTATTTTTATTTATTTGAAAATAACTCAGAATAAATAAATGACGCTTTGGGTCAGTGGGCGGCCCTGGCGCTGTTTTTACCAAATTTTGATTTACACATATCTTTAAATCTAACCGTCGGATTTTGATGAAATTTATATCGTTGGAAAGCTCTTCCCAAAGCGGTCCTAACGGTTCCAGTTTTGGGAAAATCCAACGGTCGGATCTTTCGGTATAATCGTTTAAAGTTACGATTGCCGATACGCGAACTACCGCGCGCGTTTCGTTAAATTTTATATTTATTAATATATATAAACATTTATAGATATAAATGTTTAGCAATTTCAACTATTATAATTTATTCTTTTTATCGCACCCTAAGTGACGATAAAATTAACATTTCTAATTTCTACTCTTTTATCGCATCTTGTCACGATGATAAAAATGTGTTTCCTAAATTCATATCTTTATTTGCAAATGGTTTGCAAATAAAAAATCCCTTATTTAAAATGGTGTTTTTATTTTATTCTACATGTGCATAAATGTGATTTTCACTTCTTCTTATTTATTTACGCTACAATGTAAATAAATGGTTTCATCTCCTTATTTATTTAACTAAATGTAAATAAGTGCTTTCACCATAAATATGTTCTTTTTATTTACATAAGAAAATGTAAATAAAGTAAATTCTTTTTATTCCTTTTTAGTTTTCTTGCTTACTTACACCAAATGTAAATAAACGTCCTTTTTGTCTAATTCATTAAAAATATGTACTTATTCCCTACTTCATTTATAACATAAAAGTGAACTTTTTCTCTAACTCATTTTTATAACATAAAAATGTACTTTTTATGTAATTCATTTTTATAACATAAAGATGTACTTTTTATGTAATTCACTTTTATAACATAAAGATGTACTTTATTTTTATAACATAAAAATGTACTTTCTATGTAATTCATTTTTATAACATAAAAATGTACTTTTTATGTAATTCATTTTTATAACATAAAGATGTACTTTTTATGTAATTCACTTTTATAACATAAAAATGTACTTTATTTTTATAACATAAAAATGTACCTGTTATGTAATTCATTTTTATAACATAAAATTGTACTTTTCATGTTTCTCATTTTTATAACATAAAGATGTACTTTATTTTTATAACATAAAAATGTACTTGTTATGTAATTCATTTTTATAACATAAAAATGTACTTTTTATGTTTCTTTATAAAATGTAAATATTTTATATCTTTTTCTTTTACATTGAAACATGCAAATTCTTATCTCTTTTTCTTTTATATTGAGAAAAATGTAAATTCTTATCCCTTTGTCTTTTACATTGAAAGAAATATAAATTCTCTAATATTACATTAAAGATATGTTTTTAAAAGTAATACTTATTTCTTAATAAAATGTGATTCTTTTACTACTTTTTTTATTTCATGTTATATTTGTGTTGCGAACTCAACAATAAAGAAAAAAAAATGAACTTATTTGTCTATGTAATATTTGCATTGTAAAATGCAAATAAAAAGGTGAACTTTTTTATTTCTAAGTTTTATTCACATTAGGGAACTCAAATAAAAAGTTAATTTATTTTTCTATGTAATATTTGCATTGTAAAATGCAAATAAAAAGGTGAACTTTTTTATTTCTAAATTTTCAGTGTCAACGTGTATGTTAAATATGAAATCTAAATCTAAATTTTGGTGTCAACCTACATGGGATTTGGTGTTTAAGTTTTCATGTCAACACAACGATGGCAAACTATAATTCGGTGTCAGGTTTCATGTCAACACACACATCAACAACATATGATTTGGTGTATAATTCTCATGAATCAAAACAAAGGTCTCATCTTTACTTTATTTTGTAAATCAAAATAAAATATCTAATCTTTATTTATCCTTTAATTAAAATTTAAAAGATTTAAACTTTCCTTATTTTATAAATCATACATCAAAATTAAAGATTCAAGGTTTCTTTTATTTGTAAAGCAAAATAAAAATCCTAACTTTCCTTTTTTTTGTGAAACAAAAATTCAAACCATTCTTTTTATTTGCGGATCAAAGATAAAGATTTTACCTTTCTTTTATTATGTTAATCAAAATAAAGTTTCAACTTTTCATTTACTATTGTGAATCAAAACAAGGATTTAAACTTTCTTTTGTAAACCAGAATAAAGATTCAATTTTTCATTTTATTTTGTAAAACAAATAAAGATTCAAAATTTCATTTTTATTTGTAAAACAAAACAAAGATTCAAATTTTCATTCCTAGAAAGGAATAAAAATAAAAATAATAAAGATGAGAACTTTATAGAGATTACATCAGAATTTATAGATCTAAACTAACATGGCTATATCATGTCATAATAACCCATCTCAACAACCATACAACAATCACAACAACGCAGATCAAAAATAATAATATACATATCGTGATTTCATAATTATAATTAATTTAATAAATCGGAATTCTCACAGTTATGTTGCTTCTCTTTGAATTTGACCAAAAATTAGACTGGCTTGGAACTATACTTATCAGTATAAAAAATAGCCCTCTGAATTACGATCCTGAAATCGTCGAATTTCGAGTTCAAACGAAGGAGTTATGATCAAATTAAGATGGATGGTATTTATATTAATTAATTAATTAAAGAGATAACCTTTCTTCCTCCTTCTGTTTTATAGGCCGACACTTCCAAAATTTGTTCAAACTTAGGGCTTAGGTTTGCTCACGGATCAAGGCTTGAGAGGTCGATCAGACAGGGGGGTGCTGGGGAGGAACGACCGGCGCTTCGATGGGGGGTAGTGGTGGCGAGCTCAGTGCACCCTGGTGGGCCCGACGGTGGCGCAAAACGGCGGGTTTTAGGGCGGAAATCCTTGGGTCTTAGGCTGCTAGGGATTGATCAAGTGGTATGGAAATGAAGAAGGAGAGAAGGGCTTCGACGTGGTGTCCGGGTGGAGTTCTAATTCGCAGGGATGAAGGAGAAATTATGTAACACCCCGTAATTCTGTAACACTAGGATTCACAAATCAAGGCAGAATTAAATTTTAAAATCAAAATCAAGGGAAACGGGTTGCGCCATTGCGTTCGTCTCGGAATTTCGCATGAGGTAAAGTCCGAGTTTGCGTTAATCGGACTCCGTATGAAGGAGTTATGGTCTTCAGAAGTTTCAGAATTCGATTTAAAATTCGAACAGGTTAGAAACGAGTTCAAAATTCAAAATCGGACCCAGATTGGGCTGGGCGGGAATTTTCCCGCCCAAGACCCAGGTCGACTGGGTAGTCGACCTGGGGATCGACCTCCCCCGCTTTTTCCAGATCTGCAGCCTGGTTCGTTGTTCTGTATCCGGACGCCATTCTGACCAGATTCGTTGACTTCTACACTATATAAACAGCCTTAGTCTCCTTCTCTATTCACAATTCTTTTCTATCCTTATGCTGCCTCTGAGAAAATGTATAAGTAAATAAAATAAAATAATAAATCAATATGAGGAAATGCTGCTCAAGACTTTCAAGAGGAGATTCAAGTCAAGCTAGGATTCAAGTGAAGATTCAAACGGCTGTTTTTCTACGAATCTAATCTAATCTCTGCAAGTCGGTTACTTTTTAGATTTGAACGTTTTCTCTATTCGTGACATGAAATTAAAGGAATAAAAGAATATGCCAAATCTTTCTATTCGAATCAGTGCTTATATCTTTAGACCTAATTAAGAACTGTTATGATTCGATGACCAATTAGGCCTTGCCTATGACTATGAACATTGCCTATGACTATGAACATTACCTATGACTGTGACTATGATAATTATTTCCTTGACTATGAACACAAGCCTATGCCTTTGATTAGGAAACATAAACTATTGCCTATGACATAACAAGGACAACTGTGATTAAACACCTATGATTCATGACTAGGAAAGTGTTGCTTAGGTTTTGTGACTATGAAATTGGGTCTAAACCTGATTATCTATTCTGTCTATTCTTGGTTTTCTTTGGTTTTAGACCTTGGGAATTTACCTATTAAGTTAGGTCTACCCATGTTCTTGAACCTATACTAGTCAACCCTTTTCAGGCCGTAATATTACCATATCTATATGCCTGTGAATTGTCATCTTATGCCAGTTATTATGTCTATCTTTTTCATAGCATCTTTGGTTCATTCCCTATTTTCTACGAATCTAGATTTATCCATAATCTAGATTGAATCACGATTATACGGACGATGGGAATACGATTTGGGCAAAATATGAAATTTACTAAAAACGCAGTTTTTAACTTGGAAATTGGCGTAAATTGGGAACATGTATTATGGCATGTTCATAGAAATGCAAATTGGATAAATTTGACATGAATTATAGGATGTGTAATTTGAATCTAGTATTGACCAGTAAATCTAGCATTTACATGAACTGTGAACTAGAATAATAAGTATAGTTTGACATGAACTGTAATTAGAATGTTAAATTAGAATTGGATTAGCTAATTTAGCATAATTAGCATATTGGCATAAATTTGAAATTGGCCATAGTTGCGAGTAATTGTCATGTTTGGCAAAAATCATGGTTAGTGACACTTAATTTGGTATAGTTTACATACCAAAAAGCATAAATATGATATAGAGTGGAAAATGGGCCATAAGAACAAATGTTGACAATTTACATTAAAAGAGTAATTATTAAATAAGTAAATTAGGAATAATTTACTTATAGAATTTGTCTTAAATGAGAAAATGTAAATTTAGACAAATTAAAGGTTTATTAACGACATCTCTTTTAATAACACACCAGAAAGTTCTAGGGTGACAGAGAGGATAGTGTCTAGGCTTGAGTTTGGAAAATACAAGTTTCCTGCTCTCCCTGGCTATCCCTAACTGATCCGACGGACGGGATGGTTACTTTCAAAACCTGATTTGAAAATTAATCAAAACCCTTTTGAACTTAGTAAACACGAATATGCCTAACCCAAGGTTAGACTGAGTTGCGATGTAAACCTGCCCGGAACCAACCGACACATCCAGTAATCGCAACAATATCTGTCTAATATCAGTGGTAGCGGCTTTAATTTATTTAGTTAAAGCTATAACAAGAAGGGTATGGTTAAGTTAACTAAGACACTTAACCAATTCAACATGATAACAAGACTGATGGGTGGGGTTAGGTTCATACAGACACTTAACACAGTTAAGTTAGAATGGGAGGGTTAAGTCCATAGGAACACTTAACCAACTTAACACAGTTAAGCTAGAATGGGAGGGCTAAGTCCATAGGGACACTTAACCAACTTAACATGGTAACAGGACAAGATTTGTAGGGGTTAAGTAACTAAGAAAACACTTAGCCAAATTAACATGTTAACTAGACTAGAAGGTGGGGTTAAGTAAAGTTAATACACTTAGCCAAAATTAACATGTTAACTAGACTAAAGGTTGGGGTTAAGTAAAATTTAATACACTTAGCCAATTTGATATGTTAGCTGGACTAGACCGTAGGGTTAAGTAAACTTGAACACTTAACCATCAGATTTTGATAAAGGAATAGGGTTAAGTTTAAAACATGAAGGGATAATACTTAACCATTAATAACATGTTAGTTAAAACAGACGGGCAAGGTTAAGTTAAAAAGGAACACTTAACCAATACAGGATGAATGGGTAGGGTTAAGTAATAAGAAATACTTAACCAATATAACTTGGTTTGTGGTAGGGTTAAGTCAACATGAATAACTGATAACACTTAACCAGTTTAACAATGAAGAGGGTTAAGTTAGCTTGAATTGACTAATGACACTTAACCAATCCAAATTGATGGGAAAGAGAACTAAGTAGTAAACCTTAGTTAAAAGGAGCTAAGTAGTAAACCTTAGTTAAGAAAACAACGATTCTGGAAACTAAGTGGTAAACCTTAGTTAGTAAAACTAAGTAGTAATTCTTAGTATAACACGAGAATGAGCGAATGTCCGTCTGAGTAAAAAGAAGGCTCCAACGAATTGGGTTACGAAGCCCGAGGCTTCGAGGGGACGTGAGGGTACTCTTGGTATCCCTCTGTGAGGCTGCAGATGATCCTCCTGGGCTCACAGAGGTTAAGGTCTGCGTTAGAAGAACCAGGGGTATGCCTTGGTTGCAAAATATGGCAACCTAAAGACTGGGATGGACCAGCGTAATTCGGCGAGAAACCGGTAGCCCTGTGATAGCAACTCGTCGTCTACCAACCATCTTGAGTCAATCGAGATACGTGAAGCGGAAAGGCGGAGAACTCCAAAAGACCATATACTTGCTATCTAGTTATGGTTGCGGATGGCCATAGGACAGTGGGGCATAGGGGGGCATGCGTATAGTTCTCATTTTTCAAGGTGTGCCTTTCATTAGTTGAGGGAGGGGTCAAGTGGGACCATAGCCACCATAATAAAAACAGACCTTAGCATCTGCATCGGCAAATATCTGAAAGCTCCCGACCGAGTTTTGTGTTTCTTGATTTGCCCTGCCACAGGACTCGGGCCACACATTACAGGACATATGCATCTAGACAAGCGATAACGATTCGCGATACATGCGTGGGGAAGTATAGGAACATATACCACTCTAGGTTGTGTGTCCTAGACTTGGGGGCATCGTCGATAGGTAGCGTAATCCCTAGTTGGACTAGGTGGCATAAACCCTAAATCCGAGAAGTGTTCAGCAGATAGCGTAAACTCTAGTTGAATCTAGAAAGCACTTGATAGAAAACCCTAGATTAGATCTAGGTAATAAATAATAAATGTATGCCTGAAGGCAATGGAAACTACAGGGATTGGGATCACGTTATCGTTACTAGTTGGGACACTAGTTAGGTGGTGCAGAGATATAGAAACCAGTATAACAAGGAAATAGTGAAGCGGCGAAAGTATTAGAGCATATCCAGTTTATCTTATCTTAGCATATCTTGTGATTAATCTTGTCTAATCTTGTTGATCCTATCATCTTGGTGTTATCTTGTATTCAGTTAATTCATGTCGTTTTGTTTTTCCATGTTCACATGCTAGAAGTTACTGAACTTACTCAGGCTTTATGTCTGACTCTATTTTTCTTTCGTCTTCTTTTCTTCCGTTCCCCCCCCCCCCCCCGGTAGTAAAGAAGGGAATAGTATAGCTCAGGTTAAGTTGGATTGTCACTCTTTCCCAGCTTGAAGATTTGTCGAAGTTTTGCTTGGATTCTCTTTTCAGATGCTATGGCTGGCTCTTGCTAAAATTGGGGAATATAAATGTTATTTTATGCTTCTTTATTTTGTAAGACAGATGATACTCTGATATTATAAAGAAATTGTTGTACAAACTATTTTATCAATAAAGCAAAGTTTTATTTTCCGCTGTTTAATTTCTGTCTGTCTTGTAATTTATCTGCATCTTTTACCCTAAATGCTCCACAGAACTTAGTGCATTCCCTTTGTGAGTAACACTAACGGATGTGGGGTGTTACAAATTAGGAGGAGAAGTTTCGAGCTCCCATGGCCATTGAACGAAGGGGGTGGCGGCTACAGAAGTGAATAGTATTTTAGGGTTTAATTTTCCTCTATTATTTATAATATTTAATTGCTATTTTACAAATAAGTCCGTAACTTTTAAACCGATCCATTTCCAGTCCAGCAGAAAGTGACCCTAGCCAATAACCCATATTCCGGATCCAACGGGACAGGTCCCGTTAGCTCAAACGACTGTCTATGGCCTGTTTTATTTAAATTTAATAATTAAATCCTTTATTAATTTAATTTGTCTACATAAATAAATTCACCGAGGCCACATACGGACTCAGAAAAATCTAGAAAAAATATATTTGTCTTTGTTATGATGATACGGTCCTAACAAAATTAATTTCGTCGAATTCTGAGACTGTTTGAAAAATGGCTATTTTCCAGTCGATTAAATTTGACTGAAACCGACAAAACACATTTTCCTTCGCCACGCTCACATATTAATTCGAAAAATTCTAAAAATTGAAACCTAGCAATAATTTGACATTCCGGTTCTAACAAAAGTGGTTTCGTCGAAAACAGAGATCGTTTGAAAATTGACTATTTTCACTGGCTTTAATATTATTTAAAAATGAAATTTTAATTTCTGCCACATTTTTCCACCAAATTATTTAAAATAAAAATTTTAAATTGGTTCGAATTTTCCGGGTGGTTACAATTTCCCATAACAATTGCATTTCTCTCTTTGACTTCAAAGGACGAAAAATAATTTCTATTCGGCGTCATATGATACGATGCACCCGAATCGAGAATCCATTCGTTACCGGAAACACCCGATGCTACCACCGTTGTAACAACCCGCATTTTAAATGACATGTTATAATGTAAATCAAGGCAGAATTAAATTGTAAAATCTGAATCAAGGGAAACGGGCTGTGCCATTGCGTTCGTCTCGGAAAAATACGCGAAACAGAGTCCGAGTTTTCGAAAAACGGAGTCCGTATGACCAAGTTATGGCCCAATGAAGTTTTCAGAAAATTATAAGCCCGAAAACAGTTCAAATTCGAATTCAGATTCGAATTGCAACCAAAGCAGAATGGGCGGGAATTTTCCCGCCCCAGGCAGGGTCGACACAGGGGTCGACCCCCCCCCCAATGGGTCGACACCCATGTCGACCCAGGGGTCGACCCCCCCGGTCGGACCAATTTTTCGGGTGCACCATTTTGACATGTTGGGTCTTGTTCTGGAAGTTTCTGACGGGACTTGATGGCTCAGATTTGATTTAGGGTTAATCCTATGGTCTAAACTACCCCTAATCTCTATAAAAAGACCCCTAGACCTAGCCTAAACCCTCATTAATCATTCCTACAACTAAATGTTGCCCAAATGTTCACTAATCATGGCCTCCACCTTCTTTATGAAAGCATGAGTGTCTCAAATCAATCTATGTCATAAAGGAGCCATCTTTCTTAAGTAAAAGAGCCATCTTTCTTTGTCTTTGGGGTTATTCCTTCTTGTTCTCAAGTCTTGAAATGGAGTTTATCGTCTTTGGTTGCGGATTTGCTAGTGTGGCTTCGTCTCAATCTTATTTTATATTAATTCTAGTCTTCATAGCATTGTAAGCCCTATACTACTCTTAGATTCTAACTATGAAGTTAAATATGACATGTTGCAAGTTTGAGTTTGGGCCTAAGTATGATTTGTGCTTTGACCCTATCATGTTATGCATAGATTTACCCTATGCAAGTTTGTAAAGCTATCACCTTGACTATGTGCATAGAAAGCTATGACCTTTGATTTGGAATGTTGCACTATGCAACATGAGAACTCTCATAACCTTCATGATAACTTGCATATAATGTTATATGCGAACTTCTAGTCATCATCCTATGTCGTTTATGATCATGTTTCACCTATTTGCTTAAGTTGATATTATGCATGTTTTGAGGCTTATAATGTAACATGCAAGTTAAATGAACATATTTATGCCCTATATGCCACCATGTTTAACTTGTGGCCAACCTTATTACCTTATGGCCTTTTTGTCATGCTTTTGCCAAGTTCCCGCTTTTGATCTATGTTATGTTATGCGAAACGTACATGCGATGGGAATGCGTTGGGTTTGGGTAATATTAATGACATGAAAACATGGTTTTAAAATATGACATGAACATTGACTTGTGATTATGCTTGTAAACATAATGATGGACATAACACTTAGAGAATATGAGTGTGGCCAACTCGAGGTTGGGTTGAGTTTGTAGCATAAATCTACCCGGAATCGACCGGCTTAACTAGCGGCTACAAACAATAGGACCCAATGTGAGAAGTTGGTCATGTTGTGCTTAAACCCGAGGTTAGACTAGGTTGTGGTGTAAAGCTACCCGGACCCGCCCGGCTTAACTAGTAACCACAACAAGGTCTAATGTGAGAGGTTAAGGTGCATTAAATTAATTAATGCCACATGATAGGGTTAAGTCATGGACCACGTAACACTTAACCAACATGAACATGATGGGTTGATAGGGTTAAGTCATGAACCTTGGGGACGCTTAACCAACTTGATGTTTGATTGGATCGGGTTAACCACATTTAACCCGTTAGGAAACCCTAGTTACGGGGTCCTTTTCACTAGTAACCCTCTTGATTGTATCATGATACCCTAGGGACTAGGCTAGGGTGGGGCACGATTACTGGGTTGACATGTAAGCGACCAAAACGACGACTGAGTAGGTGCGCCGGTGCAGGTTCAGGCGGACTATGGTCGTGCACATAGTCCGGAGTTGAAAAAGCAAACACGGGCACCCGTAGGTTTAGACTGTACGTGCTTGATTTGTGTCCGTGGTTGGCACCCTAGGGCTTGATACACCCTAGGGTGGACCTAGCACAGTTTGACTACACTTCGTGATTGGGCCATTTGACACCGACACTTGACGAGTTAGGCTTTTAGGGAGCCGATCGACTAGACCGAGTAGTTGGACCTTGATTTAGGTCACCTCATGATATTGGGCCAGCTTTGGGCCAAGGGATCATCTCTTGTTTATACTTGACATGGATTGGAATACTAGTACACACCTGGTGCAACTTAACCTTGTATATGCGATGCCACACTTGATCTATCTTCACCATGCCAGTTATCACCCTACATCTCATCTCTGTTTTACATGTTCAGCTAACTTTATTAGTTGTTATACTAATAGTAGATAGGACTTACCAGTCTTTTTGACTGACCCGTTTTCTTTCGCCTCTTTTCTTCCGTTCCCCCCTCCCCCAGGTTTGCAGGGTGGGAACACTGGTACCTAGCTGGATCTTTAGCTGCTTTTCTGGATAGCTCATGTATGGTTTGAGCATGCTATGGCCTTAAACTACTTTGGGGATAGTTACTTTATGTTTCTTTTTCAGTTTTCAGTTTCTGTTCTAGACTTTGTTTTATGGGAAAATAATGAACAAGTACTTTGATGTAACTTGACTATGGTTTTGAAATGCTAGTTTTATCCGCTGCTTTACTGCTCTGTTTTACTTATATGTTCTGTCTTGTGATATCTGCATGCATGTTTACCTTGTTTAACGCCCCTCCAAAGCTAGTGTCCTTGCAAGAGTGGCACTGGCGGAGGTTGGGGTGTTACAACCGTCAACACATCCTTATCTATCTCACCTTCCCCACTCTCTACCGCTACGGATGAAGGCGCTACTTCCTTTTTATCTTTGTCCGGACATTCATTCTTCTAATGTCTCGGTTTCTTGCAAATAAAGCACTTGCCATTTCTCTCTTTTGATTTACCTCTCCTACCGGGCTTTCTTGATTTAGAACGCCCCCGGTTTCCTTTCTTCACATTCTTTTCTTTCTCCATAAACAACCTGTGACCACTACTAGCTCCACTACTACCCTCACTCATCTCCTTCATTGGATCTCTCAACTCCTCACTAAGAAGACCCGTCTTGACATCATCTAGAGTCAAAGTATCCCGTCCATAGATCAAACTATTTGAGAAACCCGTATAGCGGTCCGACAACGAACACAATAATATCATTGCCTTTTGCTCTTCCTCAATCTTCAAATCAATGGTCTCCATCTTCATGAGCAAGTCATCAAAGGCATTCAAGTGTGCCTTAAGCGAATTACCCTCCTTCATCTTGAAGGTGAAAAACATCCACAACACGATCAAACGGTTAGTGAACGACTTCTTCATATATACAATTCTTCCAACTTGTCCCAAATACCTTTAGTGGTAGTCTCATCACTAATTTCAGAGATCACATTCTCCCCCATAGCAAGTTGAAGAGTAGTGTAAGCCCATTCCTCCATTTCCTCTCTCTCCACATCCGAGATATCACTTGGCAATAAGTGAGTATCAAATTCCACTCGGTGCACCTGATTCCGCCTAAGAACCGCTTTAATTTTCCATTGTACTTCTCAAAGTCATTATCACCATTCCACTTGTCAATTACCAGTTGAGAACCCGATGCCACATACGAACCATGTACATAAGGCGCCACACTATTCAGACTTCTGGTTGAAGAACTTACTGGGCTATATTATCCGTTTCTGGCATTTTCACAAACACCTAACAAGCACCAATTGCTCTGATACCAACTATTGAAACCGTTGTGATTAATCCGATTCAAAAGCACTCGAATCAAATATCTAAACCACAAAGCGCTAGTTGAAGACTATACCGTTGTTAGACTTGCAAAAACAACCAAAATAATAACTCTAGTCGCAGTCAATGATCAACCAATCACGAACAATTCAAATCTCAATCTCAAGCAAGAAACTAATGAAAAAAGTAGCAAAAGTAAATCACACAAGGATTTATAGTGGTTCCACTAACATATTGTTAGTGTATATCCACTTTGGAGAGAGTATTTTATTACCATGATGAAAGGAATACAAGAGATTGATCCAATGATCACTATATTTCAATATAGAAAAGCGTTTGAGGAGAATAGAATTGAAGAATTGGAATTAGGTTATAAACCCTAATTCCCCCTTGAGAATAAACCCTTGATTTCAATCAAGTATCCAGGTTGTCTCTAAAGAGAAATAGAAAATAACATATATAGGAATGGGCCAATTCTCGAAATTGCCCTCAAAGATTCACAAAACAACATGCTAAATTTCCAGCCCGAAATAGTCCATTAGCCACCTCAAACGTCTGTCGTAGGGCCTGATAGACGTCTGTCCCTCCCAGAGAATTATTTGTGCTTCTGCACTCAACTCAGACGTTTGTCCCCTATATGACAGACATCTGTAGGAGCTTTTGGGAAAAGTATTTTCTGACAACAAACATCTGTCCCCCTTTGGTCATACGTCTGTTGAGACTCTCGGGAAATTGTTCCCTGTAGTCACAGGCGTCTATCCAAGGAGCGACAGACGTCTGTGCTGAAGCTTCCAGCTTTACCTCGCTATATCAAACACAATCTCCCCCATCAAGCTCTGATTTGCATACCGCCTTCTCCTACTCGATGTTGTCTTCATCCTCTTCAATCTAACATATAGTATCGCATACTTCAACACCTACATCATCATGTCCTAGATCAGCATACCCTCTGCCAATGATGCGAAATATTGGGATTTATCTTTTGCAAAGCCCATGCACCCTCCAAGTACAATTTTAAAATGCTTAACCTCCATATTTTGATATCTATACATTTTTTATCCGCTTCCAGGGACTTTTCAGGAAAAGCAATTGTAATTTATCATAAAATGAGTGCATCTAGTTATAAAAATGATGTGATGTAAAATTATATATAAATAAGATTATATAACATTATTTACATGAAGGTGATATAATAACCCAAACGCGAAGATTTTTATACATAGCATACAATGAAAAAGAATTCAGATCATACACTGAATTATTGTGTGCATGTTAATAAAATCACTAAAAAGCTAAGAATTTTTTAATACTAATTGAAAGTTCACTTTAATCGTCATTTCAATTTGGATATAAAATAAAGTTATTCCACTAAGTAACATTTATGTGAAATTACGGCTATACTTATAATTTTCATTCTTATTGAATTACATGCAGTAAAATCAGAATTAAAAATTTAATATTCTTTAAATGATGAAAAAAAAATAAGAAAAATGGGGTTATTCTTACTTTCGCTTATACTGTGGAATGTAGAGTAAATCTTCACATCAATGAAAACAACATGCACTTGACGTAATTAAGGATGCGCTCTATCATTCCTAATTTTATATCTATATAAAAACTTAGAAAATGTTGTACATTTGAAAAATACTAATAATTCAAACTTCAATTCTCCGACCAACATGTGCCTCACATTATTTTGACGCATTTTGTACTATGTTTTCAAGTTATACTTTCTCTACTTTCAAATCACATGTGTAAGTGAAAAAAATGTGTGATTACTACATAGTCGTATTTTTCTTAACATCACCCTAGCTTACTCAAAGCCTATGTACATGAAAAGTAATAGCAACAAATTTTGAAGCAAAAATTTGTTTAATTGACTGTTCAGGTGGATTTCTATCCATATGTTTATTATTTCTCACAGTAAGTACTCAACTATGAACATTCATAATAAAGTGTATTAAGGTATTACTTGATCTTTTAGTATCTTTTTCCCAAAAAAGGTCATAAACAAAGGTTTATGGTTGCTATAAAAATATGTTAGTATGTGTTATTACACTATACAAACGCTAATAAATGAAACTAAAAATATTTTAAAGAAGTGCGTTGTTAATAGAAAATTAAGCTTTTTACCATAGGTGTAAGACAAAGTATGCAAGCGCGCGCGCACGTGCACACACGCACGCACACACATTTATATGTTTATACACACATGCACACATACACGCATACACACGCACACACACATATATATCCATATAACATCCATTCATTATCACTTTATATAAGACGTAAAATTCACCATTCATTTTTTACATGATTACTAACACCTCTGAACTTAGCTGTTTGTAGAAGCAATGGAGAAATAAGAAATCTTCAATTTTGGAGGATTCATAAGACAGAAAAATGCTTCCAAAAAAATTCCCTTAGCTTATCAATTCATCCTAAAAACAAATGACATGAGCGAAATATGTAGGCTAAAGTTGGTAAAGTGGTAAATATGTGTTTTCTATAGGTCCCTATTAAGTTTCAAAATTAGGCTCACATCCGGTCATAAACTTATTATAAATTTAGTCCCTGTTTTCATTTTTACGTGTTATTCATAATATTTGCATACATGTATGGAAATATTATGAATGAATATTTGCATACATGTATGCAAATATTTGCATACATGTATGCAAATATTCAAAATATTTGCATATATGTAGCAACTATTCTAATGAATATTTGCATACATGCATGCAAATATTCTAAATTTTTGCATACATGTATGCAACTATTCTGAACGAATATTTGCATACATGTATGCAAATATTCTAAATTTTTGCATACATGTATGCAACTATTCTGAACGAATATTTGCATACATGTATGCAAATATTCTGAATTGTTGCATACATGTATTCAAATAAAGTTGAACTAACGTGATGAATTGTTGCATAAATGTATGCAATTTTTCTAAATAGAAAAATAGGGACCTAATTTACAATAAGTTTATGACCGGACCTGAGCCTAATTAAGTTTCAAAATAGGGACCTTAGCCTAATTTCCACTATTTTATTCATGCAAACCAAGGTGTCGTTGTGTTATAAGCCACAGTACAATGGTAATTAATGTCATGCCAATGGCAATTTGAAGTGAGTTAGCGAAAAATCCAAAAAAAAAATATTGGACAGTTTACAATCGACCTACAGAAAGCTCCAAAGACTATATTTTTGAGAAACAATAGGCATTCTTCTTCTAATGCGAACAACTTCCTAACTTCCTACAACAGAGTAGAAAGGGTATGCTGTTAGAAAATCTATGAGCAACTATATTACTTGCGTATGTACTATATGATATAGAAACTGCCTTCAAATTTCCAGCAATTGTTATTGTAATAACCCGGAAATTTGAGCCAATTTAAAAAATTTTATTTTGGAAATTTTAGTGAATTTTGATTATTTAAAATGAATTATTTTAAATAGTAACGATGAGAAATTTATTTTTAATAGAATTAGAATGTATATATTTATATAGATCGTCATTAGAATATAAATGATTATTTATAATTATAAAAGGAATTGAAAATGGCGCGATAGTTCGAAATTTCGATTTCAAAGTTCAAATGAATGTACCGGATGCAAAATAAACCGGATTTTAGTGAAACCAAAAATATTAGAATCTAATTGAGAATATCTTTCCAACAAATCCGAAAAATTGAAATTTCATAGCGGGGATAAAAAGTTATGTCCAGTTGAAAATTCAGAATAGTCGCTATGGAATTCTGGGCCTTAAAAATGGAAATTTTGCAAACGACCTCAGTTTTTGACGAAACCATTTTTGTTGGATCCATGATGTCAAGTTATTGCTAGATTCCAAAATTCATAATTTTCTGAATCAATATGTGAGCGTGGCAAAGGAAAACGCATTTGACCAGTTTTAGTTGATTTTAATCGACTGGAAAATGGCCATTTTTCAAACGGTCTCAGAATTCGACGAAATTAGTTTTGTTAGGACCACATAGTCAATGCGAAGCTAGAAATAAATTTTCAGGAATTTTTAGAGACTGTATGAGGCCCCTGTGAATCGAAATGTACATTAAAAATTGAATATATGGATTTATATATTAATTTCAATCAAAATTTGATCGAAACAGTCGAACTGGCTTACGAAATATGTCCCATTGTGTTCGAAATGGGGGTAATTAGCTAGGGACGACAGGCGGTGGGTCTCGTTTTCAGGTCGAAATTGTAAGGTACTTTATGGAGAGATAAATAATTTAAAATTATTAATATTAATTAGCTTAGTCAACCCCCCCCCCTCATTTTTCTCAGTCAACACGAAAGAAAAAAATAAGAAAAAGGGGGAGGATAGATCGCGATCGACGATCGCAAGGGGGGCTCGCCGCCGCCGCCTCTCCCTACGATCGTCGGACCTCCTCCCACCTGTCCCCCTCGCCTCCGCATCTCCTTCTCCTCCTCTCTTCTTCCCACGAACCCCATGCCCTCGCGAGACCCGTAGCCACGCCACCGAACCCCAGACCTTGTCCTCCTCTAGCCCGCACAGGCCAGCGCCAAGCCCCCCCCTGACTGACTCCGACGTGAAAACCCACCTTCTCTTCAATTACAGTAAGTTTCCTTGTTTTATTTATTTTTGTTTTATTCTTTTTTTAGTAATTCATTTAAATTCTGAAACTAAATGAAATCAGTTTTGTTTTAAATAAATCACATCGATTATTTTTAATTTTAAAAATATATGAAGCATAGATAAAGGTATGATTTTTATTTTTATAAAGGTAGGATTTTTATTATTTACAAAGCCATGGTTTTTAAATGTTAAAGACTCGATTTTTGAAATGAAAAAGATTTGATTTCACAAGTTAAAGATCGGATTTTTAAAAGCATAAAGCTATGATTTTTATCGTTGAAAGAAAATATTGTTGGCAAGTTGAAAATATTTTTAAAAAGTATTAAAAATATAATCTTTATATATAAAAGGAAGCGTTGTAAAAATATATATAATTTTTATATATAAAGTGCCATTATAAAAACGTTATTTTTAAAAATGAACATCATATTAAAAATATGATTTTTACTATGAGCAGCGTGAAAAGAAGTGAGATGGAACGGATAGAAATCAAAAGGGAATTCAGACAGTTCAGAAATGAAATGGTGGAGTGGAACCCCACTGTGAGAACTTCTCACTTTAGATTTTCTTTTCTAGTTAAAATATATACTAGGATGTAGACGGTGCTTAGTAGCACCCGACACCCGTCGTCCACAGACCATGGATGACTTGTTTGTTTGATTTCTGTGTTGTGAAATTTGATTGTGTGATGTGAAGTGAAATAAGATATTTTAAATAGTGAAAAATATTTTATAGTTAAAAATATAATTTTTAATGTGTACATAAAATGAATATTTATAAACAAATCGACGATTTGTTTATATACACTGATTTGACTAATATTGATTGGGACGATAAATTTTACACCTCACCCAACTGCACAAATAAAAATATGTGTTTGTTGATTTGAAACCCCACATGGGTATTAGGATGATATTTGGCGTACACTAATCCCAATTATTTAGCTGTATGTCGATCGATTGGTCGACAAACTGTGTAAGCGTTAACTATTTATATTTAATGCTTATGCAGTTGTGTGGTGCACTCTGGATGATGATTGATTATTTATTGTTGTTGTTATGTACATGTGTTGTAGAGAATCCATATAATTAACATTATATGGTAATTGATTGGGCCTCATTCCAATTTAGAAAATATAAAATATAAAATTCATGTGTTGAATAGAAATAGAATACATTCACGTGTTAAATAGAAATATATATATTCATGTGTTGAATAGAAATATAAATTCATGTGTTGATTAGAAATTTAAAATTCATGTGTTGAATAGAAATAGAATAAATATTCATGTGTTGAATAGAAAAATAAATATTCATGTGTTGAATAGAAGTATAAATTCACGTGCTGAAGAAAATATTCATTTGTTGAATAGAATAACGAAGTTATTGAAATATATATAGCCGTGTTGGTTAGATATATGCGCCATTTTGACGTGATTGATATTTATATCGATTTTATTCATTTTTATAGTGAATATAGAAAAGGAAGTGATTTAAAAATATAACGTTTTGAAAATATTATCATTTGTATATTGATGATGTGGAATATTTAATTTTGATTCGAAATTGAATATGAAGTTGAAATCGTTTCGAAAACGAATTTAAAACGATTTATAAAATATGTTTTAAAAAGGAATCGACGAAATATATATTATATATATAATATAATGGCCAGAATAGAACGCGCCGCGGTAGTTCGCGAATTACGACCATTGACTTCGAATGGATATTGCGGGAGATCCGACCGTCGGATTCTCCTAAAACCGGAACCATTGGGTTCGTCTCGAAAAGAGATTTCTAACGAATATTAGAGATTTTAAACCTAACGGTTGGATTTGGAATTATGTCCAAATCAAATTTGGAAAAGGACGCCGTAAGTGCAGTTCGATGGCCGTTGATGGAAATCGACTGTACGGGCCTTGATAAAATTATAAAAAATAGTAATAATTTTTGTAAAATCATAACAAATGGTTTGTGAAGAATTAGGATGAAAAACTTCATATTTGAAAAGATAAAAATTGATTTTTATTGAAATGAACTAGTTTTGAACAAGAATTATAATTCTATTTATTTTTAAAATAAATAAAGTGGATTTGAAATGGTTTTGAAAATAACCAGAATTTCCAATAATTGAATTGGAATGGATTTGAATCGAAATTATCTTTGGAATATTTCGATGTTGGATTTCGTGATTATACATATATTGTTATGGAAATTTGAAAGATATATTTATATCGTTATTTCCAATACGATATTTGTTGGTCGTAGAATTTGATATTGAAATAAGCCAATATATTTTCTATTCAGAGCCTTGTATATAATATCAAATGTGATTTGGGTTTGTTGTGAATGGTGTCTTCATCAACACTGTTTTTAAACCCAGTTGAGAAAAAGATTAAATCTTTTTATTTAGATTTAATGAAGTGTACCAATTAAATGGGATTTAATTGGAATTGAATTTGAATTGGTTTTTGGGTTTATCGTGAACGGTGTTTTAAATAACACTTGTTCTTTAACCCGATAATTAATGGAATGTGATTTTGGGTTTATCGTGAACCGTGTTTTAAATGACATTGGTTCTTTAACCCAGTTAAAGACGGGATGTGATCTCCCGAGTTAAATAATCATGGATAGTGATTATTGGGAAGATTAAAACCAAGTGGAGTTTTAATGAATTTTTAATTAAATTGAAATGGTCGAGAATGGAGTATCACCAGTTTTGCTCCAGGCGATAGTTAAATCTTTAATTAGATTTGAATGTGAAATGGTAATTGAATTTACCGATAACACCGTGGCGTTAGATATGAAGTATGACCAGTTTACTTCATGGGATGAATAGGTTGGGATTGGGAAATAAAATAAATGATTACTTCAGTGTGATTCGCTAATCCCGACTAGTTTGAATTGATATTCAAAGAAGATTAAAGAATAAATTTAAAGAATTTATCTTTGATAAAATTAATGGGTACCTTTCCCAAAGTATAAGAATATTTGAATAAAAGAATATTCTGAATTGGAATGAGGCGTATGTTGTGTTTGTGTAACACTTGTTTTTTATATACGCTAGTTATTCAGAAGACCGGGTTTATCCCATTCTGAATAACTGATTCGACGTGGTGTCGAGGATAAAGATGGTGGTCGAAGACCGGAGGTCTTCAACATCGTTTGGATAATTACTGATGATCTTGATTGGGCCGTACACCCAAGAGGAGGGAATCAGTTGGTGATCCTCCAGACGTACTTGGAGATCGATGGATATGCAAGGTACTAGGTGCCTCAGGTTTCGTTCAGACCCAGAACGAACTTGTAAATGGACTGTGTGTCTGACATTGGATTTTATTATGTGTGATTGATTTTTATTAAATATATATCTTTTTGGCGGCGGAGAATTTATTCTCTTGCTTAACGCTCTTCTCTAAGATGTACGAGCTCAGGGGTTATATATTGATGGATATCAAACGCATGGAGTGAATTGACTGTGTGGCAAATGATCAAGGCTTCTGTTGAAAAGAAAATTCTTGTGATGATCAAAGCATGGCCTGTGTGGTATAGCTTTGTGTAGCGTTGATTCGCGAGCCTCACACCCCGGTAGTGGACCAGAAACGGGAGAGGACTTTAGGGAGGGCATGCGTTTCCTTCTAGCTAGAAGTGGCATCAGTGGTTTTACACGCCCTGACGAGTTTGACTTATGTGGTTGTTGCTGTTGCGAGGCGCCTCGGATATATCGGTCGATCCGGGACCGATGGAGTCATTGGACTCATTGACACCCCAAAGGGTGGGGAAACGCAGTGTTCAGGCATTTTAATCCACATCGGTGGACCGGCCCTGACAATCCAAGGGCCCACCTGAGTCTGAGTCCTGAGACACGGGCTAGAGCGTCTCGAATCGGTAGAGGACTATCTTTTACCTCGGTTCACAGATGGAAACCCAACTTCCAATACGTGACTTTGCGGTTTTAGTTGTAAACCTATATATGGCGACATAGTGGTATGGGGCATTCATGCCGCCTATGATTGATACTTATGATTGAAATTGTTTTGACACTATACGCTTATAATAGTATCAAATGATTTGTTTTTAACATATCAAGCATGCTTTGGCTATTATAAGGTAAAACCCTATCCTCCGGCTTGTGTTGCATTGTGTGATGGGACCTGGGTCTTATAATAGCTTCATTTTTCTTTATTTAGCTTTGCGCTATTTATTTTATGCACTGGTATTCTTGGGAGGAAACCCGTTCCGTGTTATACGGCGTGGTCCCTTGATTTACCCAACTTTAAAATAAAAATTAATAACTGTTTTAGTTCTCACACCGGTCACATGACTGACCTGGAGTTTATTGTTTTAACCTAAACTCTGGGTGCCCTTATTTTGACATGGACAGCTAGTAGTTTTGGTTTTGCAGATCTATATTCACAGGAACCTGGTTTACAGCTGGAATGATACTCGGAAAGCTCTGTATCCGTGTATTACTTTCAGTTGTGTTTTGTATCGTTTTTCCGCTGCTATGTAATTTATTGTAATCTCTGATATTTATCGAATGTGTAATATTTATTCATACTCTGTATATTCCTGTATTCAGATGAATTGTTGTAATAAACAATGAAATGTTGTTCTATTTGCGTTCTTTTGTGTGTTGTTCTCAAAGTATCCGCTCTTTCCTTACCGGGGAAGTTACGGGTCCTTACAGTTGGTATCAGAGCATTGGTTTACAAAGCTCGAGAACAAGACACGTTAGAACCATATGAAAGAATTCAGCATAGATTGGATTAGTAATATCCAATGAGAATGACTCATTAGAGATAGGATCTGTAGTATCCTAGAACGAGTGTGAAGAGTATATTTTTAAAATGAAAACAATTTTTGTTTTGAAAATTAAATTCAATTATTCGTATTTGAATATTTATTTGTATTGATTTGGACAATCCAGTATATAAAGATTTTACGTATACGTCTGATCCGCGTGTATTTGAAGTTTTAATATACTGTATAGATATAGAATCACACTCTAGTCGCCTGAAGATGGTTCTGATGATTGCTATAGCGATCGCATCATCAGTATTCATGTTCGAGTTTAGAAAGTGGGATTTCTATATATTTCCTACTGACTGGTGTGAGAACCAAAATTAGATAGGGCTTATTGTTGTGATTTGGCATCAAAAATGTGATTTTTGCCTATATATCAAAGTTATGAATTTGAAACGTTAATCAACTAATTGATTGATGATTGTGTTGTTTGATTATAGGTGTGATTAATTAGAATTTGAACCACTTATCCAAATTGTATAAAATAGTGAATTGTATTGAAAATTAGTCGCATTTGCATGCATATACATGTACTTACATTGAACACGTCATAGCAAGGAGGCTAGAGAAGAAGAATAAAATTGTTTGCCCGACAAATAGGTACATGTTTATTATATTTCTTTGGGTTTGGAAGATTTTATGAGCTGATTGGCTGTTTCTTTTTCTTTTTGGATTGATGAGGGCCATGGGAGGCTATTTGAAATATCCCGAAGTCCCCGGTGCAGGGGAGGTTATGGCGAATTTTTTTGAAAATTTAGGGTGTTAGCCAAATTTTTAAAAATTTGAAAAGTTCTTAGAAACTGAAAAGTTGAAGAACATAAGTCATAATTAAAATAATGGAAGTTGAGTTGATTGGTTAAACAACTTTCGGCTTCGCTCCTTTTCAGGGACGAAAAGTTTGGGGGAGATTGTAATAACCCAGAAATCTGAGCCAATTTAAAATTTTTATTTTGGCAATTTTAGTGAATTTTGATTATTTAAAATGAATTATTTTAAATAATAACGATGAGAAAATTATTTTTAATAGAATTAGAATGTATATGTTTATATAGATCGTCATTAGAATATAAATAATTATTTATAATATAAAGGAATTGAAAATGGCGTGATAGTTCGAAATTTCAATTTCAAAGTTCAAATGAATGTACCGGGTGCAAAATAAACCGGATTTTAGTGAAACCAAAAATATTAGAATCTAATTGAGAATATCTTTCCAACGAATCCGAAAAATTGAAATTTCATAACAGGGATAAAAAGTTACGTCCATTTGAAAATTCAGAATAGTCGTTATGGAATTATGGGCCTTAAAAATGGAAATTTTGCAAATGACCTCGGTTTTCGATGAAACCACTTTTGTTGGATCCGTGATGTCAAGTTATTGCTAGATTCAAAAATTCGTAATTTTCTGAATCAATATGTGAGCGTGGAAAAGGAAAACGCGTTTGACCAATTTTAGTTGATTTTAATTGACTGGAAAATGACCATTTTTCAAACGATCTCAGAATTTGATGAAATTAGTTTTGTTAGGACCGTATAGTCAATGGGAAGCTAGAAATAATTTTTCGGGAATTTTTAGAGACTGTATGAGGGCCCTATGAATCGAAATGTACATTAAAAATTGAATATATAGATTAATATATTAATTTCAATCAAAACTGATCAAAACAGTCGAACTAGCTTACGAAACATGTCTCATTGTGTTCGGAATGAGGGTAATTAGCTAGGGACGACAGGCGGTGGGTCTCGTTTTGAGGTCGAAATTGTAAGCTACTTTATGGAGAGATAAATAATTTAAAATTATTAATATTAATTAGCTCAGTCAAACCCCCCTTTCTTCTCAGTCAACACGAAAGAAAATTAAAAAAATAAGAAAAAGGGGGAGGACAGATCGCGATCGATGATCGCACCGGGGGGGCTCGCTGCCAACGCCGTCGCCTCTCCCTACGATCGCCGGACCTCCTCCCACCTGTCCCCCTCACCTCTGCATCTCCTCCTCCTCCTCTCTTCTTCCCACGAACCCACATGCCCTCGCGAGACCCGTAGCCACGTCACTGAACCCCAGACCCCGTCCTCCTCTAGCCCGCGCAGGCCGGCGCCAAGCCCCCCCCTCCCCCCGACTGACTCTAACGTGAAAACCCTCCTTCTCTTCAATTACAGTAAGTTTCCTTGTTTTATTTATTTTTGTCTTATTCTTTTTTTTAGTAGTTCATTTAAATTCTGAAATTAAATGAAATCAGTTTTGTTTTAAATAAATAACATCGATTATTTTCAATTTTAAAAATATATGAAGCATAGATAAATTTTTATTTTTATAAAGGTAGGATTTTTATTATTTACAAAGCCATGGTTTTTAAATGTTAAAGACTCGATTTTTGAAATGAAAAAGATTTGATTTCACAAGTTAAAGATCGGATTTTTAAAAGCATAAAGCTATGATTTTTATCGTTGAAAGAAAATATTGTTGGCAAGTTGAAAATATTTTTAAAAAGTATTAAAAATATAATCTTTATATATAAAAGGAAGCGTTGTAAAAATATATATAATTTTTATATATAAAGTGCCATTATAAAAACGTTATTTTTAAAAATGAACATCATATTAAAAATATGATTTTTACTATGAGCAGCGTGAAAAGAAGTGAGATGGAACGGATAGAAATCAAAAGGGAATTCAGACAGTTCAGAAATGAAATGGCGGAGTGGAACCCCAATGTGAAAACTTCTCACTTTAGATTTTCTTTTCTAGTTAAAATATATACTAGGATGTAGACGGTGCTTAGTAGCACCCGACACCCGTCGTCCACAGACCATGGATGACTTGTTTGTTTGATTTCTGTGTTGTGAAATTTTATTGTGCGATATGAAGTGAAATAAGATATTTTATATAGTGGAAAATATTTTATAGTTAAAAATATAATTTTTAACGTGTATATAAAATGAATATTTATAAACAAATCGATGATTTGTTTATATACACTAATTTGACTAATATTGATTGGGACGATAAATTTTACACCTCGCCCAACTGCACAAATAAAAATGTGTGTTTGTTGATTTGAAACCCCATACGGGTATTGGGATGATATTTGGCGTACACTAATCCCAATTATTTAGCTGTATGTCGATCGATTGGTCGACAGACTGTGTAAGCATTAATTATTTATATTTAATGCTTATGCAGTTGTGTGGTGCACTCTGGATGATGATTGGTTATTTATCGTTGCTGTTATGTACATGTGTTGTAGAGAATCCATATAATTAACATTATATGGTAATTGATTGGGCCTCATTCCAATTTTGAAAATAAGAAATATAAAATTCATGTGTTGAATAGAAATATAAAATTCATGTGTTGAATAGAAATATAAAATTCATGTGTTGAATAAAAATAAAATAAATTCATGTGTTGAATAGAAATATATATATATATTCATGTGTTGAATAGAAATATAAATTCCTGTGTTGAATAGAAATATAAAATTTATGTGTTGAATAGAAATATAATAAATATTCATGTGTTGAATAGAAAAATAAATATTCATGCGTTGAATAGAATAAATTCATGTGTTGAATGGAAGTATAAATTCATGTGTTGAATAGAAAAATAAATATTCATGTGTTGAAGAAAATATTCATTTGTTGAATAGAATAACGAAGTTATTGAAATATATAAAGCCGTGTTGGTTAGATATGCGCCAATTTGACGTGAACGATATTTATATCGATTTTATTCATTTCTATAGTGAATATAGAAAAGTAAGTGATTTCAAAATATAACGTTTTGAAAATATTATCATTTGTATATCGATGATGTGGAATATTCAATTTTGATTCGAAATTGAATATGAAGTTGAAATCGTTTTGAAAACGAATTTAAAATGATTTATAAAATACATTTTAAAAAGGAATCGACGAAATATGTATTATATATATTATATATAATATAATGGCCTGAATAGAACGCGCCGCGCCGCGGCAGTTCGCGAATTTCAACCATTGACTTCGAATGGATATTGC
Organism: Allium sativum; assembly: GCA_030737875.1. Lineage (NCBI taxonomy): Eukaryota > Viridiplantae > Streptophyta > Magnoliopsida > Asparagales > Amaryllidaceae > Allium > Allium sativum. The sequence goes on along the minus strand of CM060926.1, from coordinate 279,680,649 downwards.
GGGAGATCCGACCGTCGGATTCTCCTAAAACCGGAAAAGTTGGGTTCGTATCGAAAAGAGCTTTCTAACGAATATTAGAGATTTGAAATCTAATGGTTGGATTTGGAATTATGTCCAAATCAAATTTGGAAAAGGTCGTTGTATTGCAGTTCGATGGCCGTCGATGGAAATCGATTGTACGGGCCTTGATAAAATTATTAAAAATAGTAATAGTTTGTGTAAAATCATAAGAAATGGTTTGTGAAGAATTAGGATGAAAAACTCCATATTTGAAAAGATAAAAACTGATTTTTATCGAAATGAACTAGTTTTGAACTAGAATTATAATTCTATTTATTTTTAAAATAAATAAAGTGGATTTGAAATGGTTTTGAAAATAACCAGAATTTCCAATAATTGAATTGGAATGGATTTGAATCGAAATTATCTTTCGAATATTTCGATGTTGGATTTTGTGATTATACAGATATTGTTATGGAAATTTGAAAGATATATTTATATCGTTATTTCCAATATGATATCTATTGGTCGTAGAATTTGATATTGAATATAAGCCGATATATTTTCTATTTGGAGCCTTGTATATAATATCAAATGTGATTTGGTTTTGTTGTGAATGGTGTCTTCATCAACACTGTTCTTAAACCCAGTTGAGAAAAAGATTAAATTTTTTTATTTAGATTTAATGAAGTGTACCAATTAAATGGGATTTAATTGGAACTGAATTTGAATTGATTTTTGGGTTTATCGTGAACGGTGTTTTAAATAACACTTGTTCTTTAACCCGATAATTAATGGAATGTGATTTTGGGTTTATCGTGAACCGTGTTTTAAATGACATTGGTTCTTTAACCCAGTTAAAGACGGGATGTGATTTCCCATGTTAAATAATCATGGATAGTGATTATTGGGAAGATTAAAACCAAGTGGAGTTTTAATGAATCTTTAATTAGATTGAAATGGTCGAGAATGGAGTATCACCGGTTTTGCTCCAGGCGATAGTTAAATCTTTAATTAGATTTGAACGTGAAATGGTAATTGAATTTACCGATAACACCTTGGTGTTAGATATGAAGTATGACCAGTTTACTTCATGGGATGAATAGGTTGGGATTGGGAAATAAAATAAATGATTACTTCGGTGTGATTCGCTAATCCCGACTAGTTTGAATTGATATTCAAAGAAGATTAAAGAATAAATTTAAAGAATTTATCTTTGATAAAATTAATGGGAACCTTTCCCAAAGTATAAGAATATTTGAATAAAAGAATATTCTGAATTGGAATGAGGCGTATGTTGTGTTTGTGTAACACTTGTTTTTTATATACGCTAGTTATTCAGAAGACCGGGTTTATCCCATTCTGAATAACTGATTCGACGTGGTGTCGAGGATAAAGATGGTGGTCGAAGACCGGAGGTCTTCAACATCGTTTGGATAATTACTGATGATCTTGATTGGGCCGTACACCCAAGAGGAGGGAATCAGTTGGTGATCGTCCAGACGTACTTGGAGATCGATGGATATGCGAGGTACTAGGTGCCTCCGGTTACGTTCAGACCCAGAATGAACTTGTAAATGGACTATGTGTCTGACATTGGATTTCATTCTGTGTGATTGATTTCTATTAAATATATATCTGTTTGGTGGCGGAGAATTTATTCTCTTGCTTAACGCCCTTCTCTGAGGTGTACGAGCTCAGGGGTTATATATTGATGGATATCAAACGATGGAGTGAATTGCCTGTGTGGCATGCCTAAGTGGCAAATGATCAATGCTTCTGTTGAAAAGCAAAGTCTTGTGGGTGATGATCAAAGCACTGCCTGTGTGGCATAGCTTTGTGTAGCGTTGATTCGCGAGCCTCACACCCCGGTAGTGGACCAGAAACGGGAGAGGACTTCAGAGAGGGCATGCGTTTCCTTCTAGCTTGAAGTGGCGTCAGTGGTTTTACATGCCCTGACGAGTTTGACTTATGTGGTTGTTGCTGTTGCGAGGCGCCTCGGATATATCGGTCGATTCGGGACCGAAGGAGTCATTGGACTCATGGACACCCCAAAGGGTGGGGAAACGCAGTGTTCAGGCATTTTAATTCACATCGGTGGACCAGCCCTGACGATCCAAGGGCTCACCTGAGTCTGGGTCCTGAGACAAGGGCTAGAGCGTCTCGAATCGGTAGAGGACTATCATTTGCCTCGATTCACAGATGGAAACCAACTTCGAATACGTGACTTTGCGGTTTTAGTTGTAAACCTATATATGGCGACATAGTGGAATGGGGCATTCATGCCGCCTATGATTGATACTTGTGATTCAAATTGTTTTGACACTATACACTTATAATAGTATCAAATGATTTGTTTTTAATGTATCAAGCATGCTTTGGCTATTATAAGGTAAAACCCTATCCTCCGGCTTGTGTTGCATTGTGTGATGGGACCTGGGTCTTATAATAGATTCATTTTTCTTTATTTAGCATTGCGCTGTTTGTTTTATGCACTGGTATTCTTAGGATGAAACCCGTTCCGTGTTATACGGCGTGGTCCCTTGAATTACCCAACTTTAAAATAAATATTAATAATTGTTTTAGTTCTCACACCAGTCACATGACTGAGCTGGAGTTTATTGTTTTAACCTAAACTCTGGGTGCCCTTATTTTGAAGCGAGCAGCTAGTAGTTTTGGTTTTGCAGATCTATATTCACAGGAACCTGGTTTATAGCTGGAACGATACTCGGAAAGCTTTGTATCAGTGTATTACTTTCAGTTGTGTTTTGTATTGTTTTTCCGCTGCTATGTAATTTATTGTAATCTCTGATATTTATCGAATGTGTAATATTTATTCATACTCTGTATATTCCTGTATTCTGATGAATTTTTGTAATAAACAATGAAATGTTGTTCTGTTTGCGTTCTTTTGTGTGTTGTTCTCAAAGTATCCGCTCTTTCCTTATCGGGGAAGTTACGGGTCTTTACAGTTATGCATCAAATTTCCGGAGGTTGTGGGAAAACTTCAGGATCAAAATGAGGTGCATGACAAATGCAGGTAATTATATTTGTTAAGCAAAATTAATAAACAGAGAGCCCATCATACATTCAAATGAATCCAAGAAGATCAATTCAAGAGGAAAGTTGAAAACCAAACATGGTAACCACAAAATAGAAATAAAGAGTAAGGAAGTGAGAAGTATGCACAAAATAGTCATTACACGCTCATGGACATCAGTAAATTGCAACTGGACCTAATTAATATTAGAAAATAAACCCAAACAGATAATAAATAGGAGATTACTTGAAAATAACCGAGAGAGGACCGGCGTGGCTGTAGGTGCGAGCGAATTCCTAGATCTAAATTCATCCTGAAGACAGCTGCTTCTCGACAAAGATTGAATTGGCTAAAATCTTATACGGTGGTGGCTAAATCTGTAAATGAACTCGCAGCATAGAGATATTCTGTCGATTTTGAGGTAAGGGCAGCCAAAGAGTATATGCCAAATAAGGAACGAATCGTTAGGGTCGGGAAGAGCAGAGAGGAAGTGAGAAATATTAGAAGATGGGATAATCTAAATGGAAGAAGGAAATATAGTGACAGTTGAGTTCCAAAGAAGACGTAGGATGCTTGAGAGTTGTTGAAACCAAACTCAGCAATACAATAACTAAACTGTAACTTGTTTATTTATAGAATGAGACACACCAGTGTTAACCTTTGTGGATTTGAAGAGGTCATCAAGAACTTCAGACAAGGTTGGATGTGCATGAATAGCAAAAACTGTTTCCTAGATCTACAACCAAATTTATAGTAACTAATTTATAAATTTAATCTAAACCCATGACTAATAATTAGCTTTCAAGAAACTTCCAGATGGTCTTTTGGAAAAAATTACTACTTTTTTCAATGCAAATACTAACATAACTTTAAATTTCTTGGTTCAAAATTCATGATATTGTTCTCTATAACAATTATATGGCAATAACTCTTGTAAAAACAAAGTGATGGAGGACACTATTCTGATGTTATAACACACTGAAATATAAATTGTACCCATGGGGTTATTGAGCAAACATCTAGCGTACATGACTCATAAATTAATACATTAACTTCCCTTTTTTGATAGTATAATAGATAAATGTACAGAATGCCAATCTTAAACATCAATTGCAATGTCAAGATACATTCCAGTTTCATAAATTCTATTCATTGGAGTCAGCAAGCTGCTTATTAGGGTTCAGAAGGCATCGATAATTTATGCACAACAGTGGAGTAACACCATCAATATCTATGATACCATTTTGCATAATAAAATATCTAGAATATACGAATGCAAAAACATTGGCGACGGTGACATTCTTATAACTAAACACGGGATAGAAACAAAAGTAGCAGGGAAAGGCACATTATTAAACACGTTAGTCATTCTTGATTAAGTGATATAGAAGATCACAAACCTAATAAAATTTCAACATGGAATATTTTCCAAAGTGAAAGAAGCCTATACATAAAGTTCATCTTTCAAACAATTTCATTGAACTGATCTAATATCATTACCTCTTTAAGCAAAGTATCAGATATAGAAAATGCTGACCAGTACTCTTAGAACAGTATTTTAAATCATATGCATCTGCGGATACAAATCTACAGGTATTATCAAATTATAAATTTGAAATGTAAAATAAATCAATATTTTTCAATTCTGAACTCAGAATCTTAAAATAAAATGTTTCCAAATCATATTTATACGTGATACTTCTTTTAACAAAAATGGTGGAGAAAAAATCATGAATACAGGCCATATTATTGTAGGCCTTATAGTGATATGGATGCCAATTTAAGTAGATTTTTATAATCACAAACCTCTCTAAAACTTTGAAATACTTTGTGTTTTTCTTACATAATGATACAGATGTCACTTTGAGTAGATTGTTATAGTGACAAATCTGCATAAAACATGATATGCTTCATCCTTTTCTTGTAAGAAATCAACAGGAAGAAAATTCCCATGCAACGATACATAAATAACAAATAATCCAAAATTAAATTCTATTGCTAGACGATTAAACTTAAATTTAACTCTGGAAGATTTGATGCATTTCTAGCCAATTTAATGAATGGAGATCTGCATAAATGACAAATATACATCTGAAAGCAACACAATGCCCGTAATGCTCTATAGAATATGATCCAAAGAAATAAATGTGTAATACATAATCCCACTACTGTTAACGTAATTTGCACTATCCTAAAAAATAAGACAACTAAAGGCCTCGTCCCACAATTATGACACAATATCCCCATCAAAACATATAGTTTTACTGTTATTTTGAAATATCAAATTTATTATGTTTTTATAGATACCTAAATGCATCAAATTTTCTCCCAGCTGATCTTAAACGTTATATGAACATATAATAACATTTGAAGTAATGTTGCTCAAAATATGATAAAATAGCTAATGAACCGCTCCAAATGAGGATATATATATATATATTCAGTAAAAGAGAAAGTAGAATATATGTTCTCACATTCAGATAATGAATAGTGGAAATTCTTTGACAAAAAAAATGATGCAGAGCGATATTCTTTTAATAAACTGAAATCATCCAGGTACGAAATTAAAATTGCAAAAAGGAAAAAAATGTTCTACTTCTACATGTTATGTAATATAATATTATAATAGAAGTATTGATCATCTAAAATATACTTAAAATAAACAATGCCAAAAAATATTTATAACTAAAGTTTTTTATATATATTAAGTATTCCTTCATCTAAACCCTTACAATTTACAAAAGTTAAACAAACCACAAAGACAAATACTACTGTTCAGTTAATTGTGAAAGTGAAACTAATTATTACTAATTTCTATAGTGGATATGAGAGCACACTCATTTAAGCTTGCAAATGCCAAGTAAAGGTACCTTTAAAGATGAAAGTGTTCGTTCCTATGAATTATTATGGACAAAAACTGCACTGATAACGTTAGTCAGCATCCCTTTACCATTTCATTACAGGAAGAGTTTCTTCTTCAAATCTGATAATGTAGCCAGAAATTATTAAAACAAAATAAATTTGGTTTTAAAAACAAATGGAAATGTATATAATGTAAAAGCATACAAATAAAGTTACAGTTTCATATAAAACTTCATCATATTATTTGCCTTACTTATTTTCCTTACTACAGAAACTATTCATGTTTTCCCATAGTTGATGGAATGAATATTTGCAGTCAAAAACTATAATGAACTTATCTAACAAAAAGTTGTCCCATTCATCAAAATCCATGGTACTGTTGTGATTTGTGACATAAAATCACATATATTGATTGAGACGAGGCGTGGATATGCTTGGCGGTAGAGGAGATGGTGCAGCAGCAGAGAGAAGGTAAGAAGGGAGCAGCTTTGTTTCGAGCTTCAGCTCAGACGTCTGAGCCATGCCTGTCAAATTTCTGACTTGTCAGGATTTGGAACTCGAAAGCTTGGACAGACGACTGGCAGATATTGGTCAGACATCTGAGCGGGTTTTCTGCTATTGACTTGGTTTTTCTATGACTTATTCTACAAGTGTTGAAGGGGAAAATTGGGTATTTTTCCTAGGCCTTTTATTCTCCTATAAAAGCAGCATCTAGGGTTGGATTATATAGCATGGGATTGAAACCGAATTAATTAATCCAAGGGTTTGTTGTCGTTCTTCATTGTTTTTCTTCTCCAACAAAAGTAATAGTCATCTAGATATTCTTTCTCTATCTCAATAAGGTTATTGATTCTTATTTTTTTTATTGTTGGTTCTGATCTATTGAGCGTAAACAAAATTTGTTTTTGTGAATCAATAAAGAGGGTGGTTGGGTGGAATATCTTGTGTTTACGCGTGTGATTTCATATCTGTGTTTGTTTCCATAGAAATCATCTTTAAGTAATTGGGTGAAGAAGATCCCGATCGCTTCCGCAAAGGCGTAGTTTTCATAACAGTTGATATCAGAGCTAGATCATCGCAGAGCTTAGAGTGATTTTGGATTGGAAATATTTTTTTATGTCGGATATGATGGCGTTTTCGAAGATGGCTGTTTTTGATGGAAGAAATTGGGGAATTTGGGAGCCTAAGATGGAGGATGTGCTTTACCTCAATGATCTTCATGATCCGATTGATGAAGATGCGAAGAAGCCCTCAGTGGTGGATGATGGAATGTGGAAGAAGATGGATAAAAAGGCGATTGCCTTAATTAGACAGTACCTTGATGATTTGGTATTCCATAATGTGGCTAGTTGTGAATCCGCGAAGGATTTGTGGGACAAGTTAGTATCTCTATATGAGTCGAGGAGTGCTACAAGTAAGGCTTTTCTAGTTTGAAAGCTTGTTCAGCTAAGATTGGATGAAGAGAAGTCTGTTGCTGGGCACCCGCATGAATTTCAAGATGTGATCAATCAATTGGCAAATCTAAAGGTCAATTTTGATTATGAGTTGCAGACTCTTTTGCTAATGAGTTCGCTTTCAGAAAGTTGGGAGAATTTGGTTGTTTCATTGAATAACTTCAATGCTAGTGGAGCCATCTCTTTGGAAACGGTACGAAGCAGCCTTTTGAATGAGGAACTAAGGAGAAAAAGGTCGGGTTTGAAATTAGTGCAAGGTGAGGTAATGGTAGCAAAGGTCTCGTAGAAAGATACAAGAAGGAAGAAGAAAGGTGCTAATGGTAAAGGTGCTTCTTATTATTGTGGCAAGTAAGGTCACATACGCAAGAATTTTTATGCTTATCAGAAGGATAAGAAGAAGGTTGCGGATGGTGATAGAAGTGATGAGGCACAGGCAGATATTGCTGCAAGTTCCATTAGTGATACTTCTTGTGATGTCCTGTTTAGCGAAGTTAATCCTTGGAAGATGGATTCAGGAGCCAATTTTCACACTTGTAAGGATGTGAAGTGTTTTTCTTCTTATGATATGAATGTCGATGTGATTAGAACAACCAATGGAGTAGAGCTACCAGTTTGTGGTATTGGATCTATCCGGTTTCGTATGCATGATGGCGTGGTAAGGGAGCCTCTGGACTTAGACATGTACCCAGTAGTTCGCATAACCTCATTTCTCTCTGTCAATTGGATCGCCATGGTTGCGCTTATGATATTCGAGGTGGAGTTTTGAGAGTGAAGAAGGGTGGTCGTGTTGTGATGAGAGGTGCCTTGGAGGCAGGAAACCTGTATATATTGGTTGGTTCTGCGGTCAACAGTGGAAGGCGAGAGACGGTTGAAGAACCTAGTCCACAGCAAGGTGGAGAGGTTAATTTGGTCATTGCTGATGTGTTAGATAGGGGTCTTCATGTTGACGATGCTCGAGGGATCTGGGGTGATCAAGGAAGGAGATCAGATCAAGTGGTGGACGGGTGTCGATGCAGAAAATCCACAAAGTGGAGATCCTTGTGGTATTACAAGCACTTTTAGACCATTAGAGATGGTGCATCTTAGGCGGAAGATGCATCGTTGGCAGGCAGTGGGTTGTGTTTGTAATGGTTTAATTGAGAGTAGGTGTCGTTGAAAGAGCTAGATGACTTGTGTGTTGGAAGTTCGTTTGATGTGATGTGATTTCATATCAAGGTAGAGTGTTGTGATTTGTGACATAAAATCACATATGTTGATTGGGATGAGACGTGGATGTGCTTGGCGGTAGAGGAGATGTTGCAGCAGCAGAGAGAAGGTAAGAAGGGAGCAGCTTTATTCAAGCTTCAGCTCAGACGTCTGAGCCATGCCTGTCAGACGTCTGAGTTGTCAGGGTTTGGAACCCGAAAGCTTGGATAGACATCTGACAGATACTGGTCAGATGTCTGAGCAGATTTTTTGCGATTTGACTTGGTCTTTCTATGACTTGTTCTACAAGTATTGAAGGGGCTAATTGGGTATTTTCCTAGGCCTTCTATTCTTCTATAAATGTAGCATCTAGGGTTGGATTATATAGCATGGGATTGAGAACGAATTAATTAATCCAAGGGTTTGTCGTCGTTCTTCATTGTTCTCCTTCTCCAACAAAAGTTGTAGTCAACTAGATATTCCTTCCCTATCTCAATTAGGTTATTGATTCTTGTAATTTTATTTATTGTTGGTTCTGATCCATCGAGTGTAAACAAAATTTGTTTTTGTGAATCAATAAAGAGGGTGGTTGGGTGGAATATCTTGTGTTTGCTGTGTGATTTCATATATGTGTTTGTTTCCATAGAAATCATCTTTAAGTAATTGGGTAAAGAAGATCTTGGTCGCTTCCGCAAAGGCGCGGTTTTCATAACAGGTGCAATAGTTAATAGAATCATTCTTCTACTATCCCTCAGGCATGCAACAGTAAATAGAATCATTATTCTATCCATCAGACATCTCAAATGAACCTAAAAACAATAATTTTAGCATATACATGGAGAATGTTCTAGCAAATTTTGGCACAAAGAATATAGCATAACTTCCTTGATTACCATTAGAACTTGCAAAAACATATGTTTCCATCATACGCCTGACAAAGTTTTTCTCCACTTACTCTGTATGATACTTCAAATTTCACATAATTGCAAGTGTTAAAAATGAATGTATCGTTATCCAAGCTAAGGGTAGAAGTTAAATCCGTGACTTATAAAACAGGAAGGTAACTATAAAATTAGTGACTTATAAAATCAACAATGATGAGATAATAACGCCTATTAAATCAATTTACTTAAAGAAATATATGCCATGTTTTCAATCTAATGGTCACGTGGAAAAATTCAGCTCTCCATATTTCAAAGGATAACATAAGGGTGTTGACTCAAAAAGCAAAAAGCTATACTTACAACGTAAAGAGAGCAATTTTCATTTGTGGCCTCATTTGTTTTCCCCCCTTTTAGCCTTCTTTTGCAAAATATTGCAAATATAGCCCGCTTTTGCCATGTAAGCGGATGATATAGTTGTTCCTTTATACTGGCGCAATCACAGATTGTGCCTGCATGAAATAATATTTCAGGGCGCAATCCTGTTTTGTGCCCCCATTGCAATTTTTTTTCAAACTACCAGTCAAAGAGGACACTGTTTTTCTTTTTTAATTGAATGGTCACTCAACTATGTTGTAGGCAACAGCTACTCTCTTTTTGCTTTTTTGACCAAAACCCTGGGCTCTTGTCCTAATTAAAGATTCTTAAACAATTTACACCTTTATATATCACCTCATACACTTATATCACCTCATATAAAATGCCTTCTTGGCCATTGTCCACAGACTCCAACGAGTAGGTGTATGAAGAGAGGAGACTTCAAGAGCTCGCGGACAAATTCGACTTCCTAATAGGACTTAAGGAACAACCACCGAGCGAACGGGCGAATGTACAACCTCAACATGAAGATCAAGTGCCACATGTTCAACTCTCGTACCAACAGATGGTCACTCAACCACTGCTCGAAGTTGAGGCATATCGAGTAGCATATGTTGATCCTTATCCAGTTCATTGCTATTGCGATTATACTATTGAAGTTGCGGTTCGTGCGGAAGACAACAATATAGGTCGGTGCATGCGGACATGTCCAGCCTATCCAAATGGATGCAATTACATAGAATGGATAAACGAACCTTTGTGCCCAAGGGGAGTAGTATATGCAAAAGAGCTCGAACAAGAGATTAGACATCTCAAAAATGTTATTAAACAATTGCGGTTACGAGGTAATTAGTAGTTTGTTTGCCTCAAGTGCGATGGTGTACTAATTTTAGGTCGTTTGAATGGTTGGAATTAATGTATTTTGGATTATATTGAATGGATGAAATTAATGTATTTTGAGTTTGTCTTGATTTGTCGAGAAATGAGCAATTTCATCTTTGATTGTAGACAAGTCGAGAGCCAAGCTAAAGGCTAATTTGTATCATGTATTCGTATTGTAGACAAACAAAGAGCAAAATCGCTCTCGGCTTCTCTTGGCGGGATCCAGGATTCCGCCAAGAAATGTCGAGAGTAATTTTATGTTGACAGTATACCTGGGGGGGGGGGGCAATCTTGAATTGCGCCCCAGTTACAGTGTCAATATAAAATTGCTCTCGACATTTCTTGGCGGAATCCTGGATCCCGCCAAGAGAAGCCGAGAGCAATTTTATGTTGACAATGTACCTGGGGCGTAATTCAGGATCGCGCCCCAGGTATATTGTCAACATAAAATTCACTAACACAAGCAGAAAAAGCAACACCATCATTCAACACGTTGACCAACACTATCATTCAACACAAGCAATACCAAAGTCAATACAAACGGATAAAGCAATACCATCATTCAATACAAATAGAAAAACAAACAAAAATACTTGTCAAATAGAAACAAAAATACCATCATTCAATTCAATACAAGAACTCCAACAATTCAAAACCAATTACAACCAAATATACCAATTCATTCCAACCATTCGATTCAACCATTAATTCAAACATGCTACAACCACTACTACTTTCAAAACGACCACCAAATTAATTCGAAGTACATGCCAAAATGTAAAGTTAAAACAAATCAAAATTCAACGCCAAAATGTCAAGTTCTCTTACGCACTCCTACTTTCCTTCTTTGACCACTGGAAGGCCTGGGAGTTGGATCCTGCGACTGGATTGGCTGAAACGGACCGCGCACGAGTTCCATTTGGGAAGGCTGAGAAGATGAAGCTAAAGCCTTTTTCCCCTTACGAGTGGACTTACGAGTGGGAACCATAGGAGGACGTGCAGATGGAGGCGGTGGCAGTCGTACAAGCTTGTTCTTCCTTAAAATCGTCTGGAGAATACATTTAATGCCCAAGCACCTTGCCTTCGACGGCTCCGGCACCTCCGCCACTAACTCTTCAACCAACTCGGCCTCATGGTAAATCCCACCAGTCTGTAATACAAAAATTATGAGCATGTAAATTTATATATGGTTTCATGTTAAACAAAATGTACATACCAAACTTCGCTCAAGCGGCGCTCTAGGGATGTAGGGTTCCGTGCCTTGAGGAACATTTAGAGGCGGGTCTACAGGAATAACAATATAACAGAGCGTAATGTTTCAATACCATGTGCAGTATTCCATATCGGATACCACCGCACTTTGCTCTTGCACATAATCATAGCGCTGGTTCCATTTATTGATTGCTGATTGATAGGCCTCGTTGTTCTCGGCTTCAACCATGTAGTGCTGTGGCTTCTTAGGAATATGTTGTAGCAAGCCAAACTGTCGCATCACTCTATCCAGTAGATGATTCGAGACATCCCGAAAATAAATTAGCGGCACGCGGGCTGTCCAAAGCTGGATAGTAGCAACGCACAATTGAGGTAGATGAGGAAATGCCTCGGTGTAGGGGGTCCATGAAACGACATCGTAATCGAGTACATCGAACTCGTTACGATAGAACTTAACATTGTGTCTGGGCGTCGCCAACGTGCTCTTCAGGCCGACCTACCTATTAAAAACATTCAAGATTTATTACCGCAATTTAAAAAATAACTATGTGCAATTTATAATTCTAGTAATAGAACCTCGAAGCAAAAGACAAAGAAAAATCAGTTTCTGACCTTTTCATTGTTATTCTCCCAACCGGGAGATACATCCAAGACCAAGTCTGTAAATGAGTATATGTATAATAAAACATAAGATGCATATGTGTATAATAGAACGTAAGATGTATACATATAATAAAACATAAGGTGCAATACCTGAACCAATGTAAGACAACCTCCAATGGAATCGCCCCGCCCTAAAGTCATCCGTGATAGCTCCGCATATGTGTAGCCAAGCATGGCGCTACCCCAATCATACTGCCGGCATACAACAAAGTCCTCCAAGTGATGTAGCCATCTAAGCCAAACAAGAGATTTCGAATGGTCATATACCAAACGTAACGTGATAATGTGAATTATAATCGTACGTGCACGCTGCTCCACCTATACTTACAAAGCATCCGTAGGAATGTCCTTCACTAGTTGTTGCCTAGACCACTTCATAGTAATCATCTTGGGCCCCCACCATGCATCTCCTGGAGGACATAATCCTAGCATTCTCTCACACATCTTAGAATAATCGGCTGGTTCAGGTTCAATGAATGGATGGCCATTGATTGGTATGCCAAGCAAAACCGCTACGTCCTCCAATGTGATCGTCATTTCGTCGCATCTAAGGTGAAATGACGATGTCTGTGATCTCCATCGATCAATCAAACCCGTTATAAGATGGCAGTCAAGTTGTATGGTTCCAAGTCGATGTATTAAAAGAAAACCCACTAGTTCAAGAAGTGCAAACACACTAGCACGATTTGAAGTGACTGACTTTAACGAAGATGAGTGCTCTATGGTAACAACAGCAGTTTTTCCCTGCCACACAATAACAAAATTTAATTTTTAATAAGTTAACATACACAATAACAATGAAAGGATTAGTACTATATGCTTACCAACATCAATTCCACATTGTTTGAGCGATGTTCCGACTGTAAATATAAGATGCTCCCGTCTATAGGTCCGGACAACATCTCCGCGTATTCTATAATAATTGAATGCTAACAAATTTAGTATTATGTTTCTCGAAAACAAATACACAAATACCAATCTTCAATTCCACACAAACTCAATATTATGAAATCATCTAGCAATCTTCAATTCAACAAAACTACCATGAAATTTCAATTTCTATGACTACCCTCAATCCTAAACCTAATTTCTTCGAATCTCAATAAAACTATCATGAAATCCACTATTGTATATATTAAACAACAATAAATCATCATTAAGTAGCAATGAATCAACTGTGCACAAAATCCCAAGGATAATCAAAAAATCCTAAATCCAATTTCTAAAAGAACAAGACAAAATTTAAAGATATTATTACCTAAAGCTTATTCTTGTGTCAAAGAACTTGCTATATTTACTTGAGAATTTGAATTTAGTTGAAGAAATTTGGGTTTTGATTTAATTGAGGTATAGGGGTTTTGGGTTGTAAGTAGAAAAGTTTGAGAAATGAGGAGGAAAGGAAAGGGTTGGCTATTTCTTTTTTAAAACAAATCTTCCGGGGCGCAATTCAGGATTGTGTCCCAAAAGATTACTTCGTATTGGCGCTATCTATGATTGCGCTAATAAATAGCCATACCATCCCCTTACGTGGCAAAAGGGCTATATTTGCAATATTTTGCAAAAGGAGGCTAAAAGTGGAAAAAAGTGCTACAAATGAAAAATGCTCACGTAAATAAGAAATAAAAAGAAATTCCAACACTAACATGAACAGAAATTCAAGGAGCCAGAGGTGACAATTTTAGACTAAATTTGAACAGTTTTTTGAAAATCCAAAAAATATAGACTAAAATCATATTTGTTATTCATTTCATGTTTTAATTGGAAAAAGAACGTGATAAGATAAAAAAAATTCTCACATAAACAGTTTTCGACTTGTTCAAACAAAATTTGCTAATTATTTATAAAAATAACCTACACTGTTCAACGGCTATATGCATATATACCAAAGAGGTAGAAATATACTAAGTAAACAATGGCATGCTTCTTCGAAGCCCAAACCAAATCAGGAACTACCATTACCTTAACTTATCATGTAATTTATATTAGTTCCATTTATTTTAGTCTATAATAAAGAACATAATTACAATTATTTCTAAGAAAAATGAAACTAAGATGTCAATATACTTGTTTTTGCCATGGGTCCGTAAACGATAGGAAATGAGTAATTGCCTCTTATAATTTAAACTCATAGGAATTGATATTTTCTTCATCAATCATCAACAACTTGCAGCAGAATGGGTCTTACAACTTACTGGAAGCTCATAGGAGTAATTTACCAAAGTATTTTTGATGAAGCATGAGAAGATTATCATCTTATAGTATAAAACTAAACCAGATTAAACCTTTATCCTTCCTTATTTCTAGTTCAGGTCTCAGTTATCCACGCAACTCATTATTTTTTTAAATAATAATTTGGTGCATTTCTAGTTTATATGATACCTTTGGATCTGGGTATCAAATTACCAGGAAACCAAAGATATACTCAATGGAGACTAACATCCAACTTTGTAGGAGGACTGGAGAAGAGTCGGTCGTTGACAATGGTGGAAGAAGCAATGGAAGGGACTTCTTTGTTTGACATGGCAAGAATTGGAGATTAGGGTTCGAGATAATAAAACTGATATTGAATTCTCTGATCTAGGATGGAAAAAGGAAGGTTAAAAAGAATAAAATTTCGGCATTGGGGAGAAGGAGAAGAGGAGATATGTGATATAAGGGGACGATTGAGTTTTAAATTTGAATGCTGAGCTGGATGGCTTGGCTACACTTCAAATTGAACAAAGTAACTATAATATAGTATAGATATGGTTAGTTATGATGTTTTACACATCTTTGATTTTTACTAGATTCTTTTGTGATCATTTTACGTAAGTATCTTGTTTTGGCCATATCTTTTGACTAGTGCAGAATTATATGCTCAAACCTGTTCCATTGGAAAGATTTAATGGTTGTCCATTCCGTAAAGTGGTTACATTAATGATTTCATTAAATGGTTATGGAGACACATCAGATTTAAATTTTCAGGACTACTGGGCAGATTTAATTAGTAGCTAATGAGCTGATTAGATTAGCCCATTAGGGTTAACGACCTATAGTATAAAAGTGGACTGAAGAGATTAGGTTAACCTCTTTTCTTTATTTTCCTGATGGCCACAAGTACTAATATTCCCTAGTTCTTCCTCTCGAGACCTCAAATCACATTCTAAATTAGTTCTAATCTCCTCTAAACATCTAGAGATTGGACAATCATTGGTCTATACATTTAGCACTTAGGGGCTGTATACATCCATTTCCTTGCTGCCAAATCATTTTAACATTGATCTTCATTAGATTCATTGATTTGATAACTGATTTAGATCTCCTATTATGTTATGCTACAATATATGCTTAGATTAGTTGTTTTTATCATATTTACATGTTAGATCGCACCAAATCATGATCATATATGTTCATTTTAGTTTTTAAATCTTAAGGTTAATAAAACTAATGAACAATTGATTAAAATGATAAGTTTAGATTAATTTACATGTAGATATACACTAAATCTATGAACATAAATGATTGTTTCATGTTTTATACGAACTAGGTGTTTAAACTTATTGATAAATATGTTTGCTATTTGAATTGTTGAAATCATTGTTTGGATGTTGTACTTCATTTTATGTATTGTGTCTATGAAATTATGTCTTGGAATTAAGATTGAAATGCAGCTACATCAGAGTTCGTTGGAAACACACGAAAATTTTGGGTTGAGCTCTAGAAGGAGGCCGAAAGATGCCTAAAAAATTTAGGGTCTAAATTTGTTAAGTATACAGATCAGTATCGTACCACCGGTCCATGGTCCATGGACTGGTACCGATCCATGGACATGCATTATTTTGACTCCAAACTTTTAGCATGGACTCCTAGGGGAATTTTCATATCATAAACAAAGTTTGGTGTCAAATGGAGTTGGCATGCGATGTGAAGAATTCTTCTAAGTCGTAGACCAGTAGAGAGTCACGATTGACTGTAAAATATGGGCTAGTAGGAAAATGGAACCTAGGGGAGATGTACGTCGAGGATCTGAAGTACTTAGACAAAATTAGCTAAGTACATGGACCTATATCGATATATAGCCTATGGATTGAGGTCGATCCATCATAATGAGTTGTATGGACGTACGACCCATGGAGGAGGAAGATGATGCTTTATGGAATATGCTGGTAGTATTAGTTTGACGGTTGCTAATCTGGTTTGAGAGATATGGCATGACCAGGAAATAAAATCTTTGATAAAGACTCAGATGGGGAGTGGATCGAAGGAAAACTATGGCTAGTACATGGAGAATATAGCTACATGACAGTAGGTCAATTCATGGCATATGATACTGCAGATTTAACTCGTGGCGAATGAGATTATTGATATGTCCCATGGCGTGAGGCGCAGTAAGGATTGAAGTGATTTGTGGTGTAACGAAGATTCAAAATAATGTATTGGCTAAAGGGGACTAAAGCTTTAGACTGACAAAGAGGAATAAATTTACAAATGTTTTACCAAGCAATCATTGATAGCTCAGAGTGTTCTAGTGGAACTCAAAGCGGGGATATCGTGAGGACGTCCATTAGGATCGGTAGGATCATGTGCTCTTAGTGACGAACCTAGGCTAGAAAGGCACATGTTGGCAAATCACAGAGTTTCTACTAAAATTTGGATTTCCATTAGTCCTTGTTTGGGGTTGCTATACGAGAATCAACGCATTCAAGACTTTAGAAGGTGATAGTTAGGATTTGGATGATGGTTGCTATGGTTGCTTTTTCACTTACACCTTCACTTCTTAGGTAGACTATCACCTATAGGGCATATAGAAGATAGGGAATGTAACGACCTGAAATTTTTGAACCAATTAAAAAATTTTAAATTCAAGTTCAAGTAGTATATATTGAGATTTTCAGTCAATTTGAAATCCAATATTTTAATATTGTTCTAATAGCCTAGAAAAAATATTTTTTGCAAACGATCTCGGAATTCAACGAAACCACTTTTATCGGATCCGGAAAGTCAAAATATGGTAGGGTTCCAAATTTGGTGTCATTTAGAGCTAGTATGACTTGACGAAATTTAAGTCTAAACTGATCGATAATTTAAACTCAAATTTAGCTCGAACGTGCACTTTTTGAGCAAACGGACTCGGACTTCAACGAAATCAGTTTCACTGGAACTGTAGTGGAAAAATATGTCGAGATTCCAAATTTCATCGAAAACGAAATCATTATGTGACCACGCGAGTAAATAGCTTGAAGAGAGATGACTCATGCCATATTTTGCGTTTACACCTAAAGCTAGTTAGTTACTATTTGTGTTTTTTTGTGGTTGTCATGCATCCAATCGAACTAAGTGCACTTTCTCCCCTAAGCTAGACGAGTGACAACTCACTAATCCATGTACTCAATTTTTTTCTATAAATACAAGCATTATTCCAACCATTTTTCACTTTACCTTACTTCATTTTCTTACTCTCTCCCATTTCTTCACCCTCCTCAGCTACGCCTGCTGCACCAGCTGGCACCACGCTCCTCCAGCCCCCTCCACATCAGCTAAGCCCCTATATGGGCCCCTTGCATCCCTAAACCTTCCTACCACCTTAATTCTCCATTTAAACACTGGTTTCTCCTCTTTAAACCCCAAAATAACCGCTCCTCTACCCCCACACAACTCCAACCCACCATGTCTAGCACCCCCTGGCCTACACCGCACGCATCAGCAGCCCTGGGCCTCACCTCCTCAAGCTCGAACCCCGTTTGCCCCTAAACTCCGTTCGTTCCGAAAACTAAGTTATAGCTCCACATTTATTCGTTCAAAAATACGAAACCAAATAGCATCGAACCCCTGCCAAAATTTTCCCAGAAAATATTCGATGACGCTGGAAGGCTGCAAAATTTTTTCGGGATAGCTAAGAAGTCTTACAATCAAAGTTTGGCAGAGTGGAAACCAAGGTGAGAAATGTTGAACTTAAAAAGGATAGTTAATCATTAATTTGTATGTATGAACTCGTTTGAATGTATTTTGACTTTTGATAGTGTATATTAGTTCACATTGTGGTTTGATAATGTTTGGGATGGTTTAATGTGGCTTAGTGTGAAAAAAGTTGGATCTTTAAGTAAGATTTACATTGTTACTTGCATAGACCCTAAGAACTGAATTCATAGACATTGGGATGGGTTTGAACCTTAAATGGACATTGATATGGAAATTAACTTGCCATTGGTAATTGTATATGGGTATGAACCTCATTGACGATGAATTCATCTGTTGATTGACAAAAACGTATAGGTGTTAATTGTTTAAGGCCTACACGTTGTAAACTATCTCACGGTAGTTGTGAATGGATATTGTCATGGTTGTTGATAACATGGTATATGATTAGCAAAGTTGATTTTGGCTAAAAATTATATTTATTAGCCCATTGGTTAATTCTCCATTTATAAAAATCAATTTTAATGAATATTTTATTAAAATTACAATAGGTGAAGAATAAAAATCAAAATTTGACGTCCTATTTTGGATGGACGTATAGTATAATTCATTACGATAAACTTTTGCAAATGGTATAAATGATTTCGAAGAAATTATCGGTAGGGTATGGCCTGTCGAAGTCTTTATTTTAAAATGTGTAGTAATATGAAAAAGTGAAGTATGGTTAGGGTATTAAGAAAAGGTTTTGAAATGATTTCTTTTATAGAACTTTCTTATTAATTTTTGTATTGGATGTCAGGAAAATTTAGGTTTAAAATATTGAAGTTTGAAAAATAATATTATTTTAATAATAAAATAATATTATAATAGTCATTTGATGGAATATTTGAATTTTGAGTTAAAATGGAAAATATTATTTCCCGGAATTTTTATATAGTTAATAAACTATTTTAGAAGCAATGCAATTCAGTTTTAAAAATAATTGAAGTGGGTATGAATAGAACTTGTCGTGCAGCGCTAATTCGCGAACTTCGACCTATAACTTCAAACTAATATACCGAGAGATCCGATAATCGGGTTTGCCCGAAACCGAAAACGTAGGATTAGAAATGAAAAGAGTTTTCAAATGATATGCGGAGTTTTAAAATCCAATGGATAGATTGTTAGATATGTTCAAATCAAATTTGAATAAAAACAACGTTAGTGCAGCAGAATGACCTAAAACGTCATTTGACTGAAATGACATATTTTTAAATAAATAATAATAGGGGAAAATTATTATAAACTATAATAAATGATTTGAAGAAGGTTAGAACCAAATACACATAGTTTTGATGGTAAAAACCGATTAAGTAGAAATCATCTATATTTTGCAATGCTTATATATAATGGTTTTTGAGGAATGGTTTGGGATAAAAGTTTTGAATTCTTAAAACAAATCTAACCTTTGGTAAACCTTTTTACAAGGTAAATGAAATGATTTCCAATTTAAGGAGATTTAATGGGTGGGTTGATAATCCATTAAGGATTTTGTTTAGGCGCTAATTATTTCG
The DNA here is from genome assembly GCA_030737875.1 of Allium sativum. NCBI lineage: Eukaryota > Viridiplantae > Streptophyta > Magnoliopsida > Asparagales > Amaryllidaceae > Allium > Allium sativum. The sequence continues at coordinate 279,660,644 of CM060926.1, read as the reverse complement.
AAAAGACCGGGTTTAACCTATTTTGAATAATTATACAACGATAAAAGGTCGAAGATGGTGGGAGACCGAAAATCTTCATGTTGAACGGATTGCTTGCTGATACCTTGAAATAGTTTTCTCCTATTAAAGGGTTATAGTGGCAGTAGTCCGGACGTATTTATTGATTGTCCGGATGTGCAAGGGCTTCTCTCCTTAATTGGATGAGGAATAAGGTGCCTTTAGTTTCATTTAAACCCAGAACAGACTTGTAAATGGATATGTGTCTGACATTGTATTTCACAACATCATCAATTGATTTCTATTAATGGCATATCAGTTGGTGGCGTATAATTTATTCTTTTGCTTAACACACTCCTCCGAGACTTAGGTATTTAGAGGGTTATATATTAATAGACATTGATTATATGTTGCAAATTAACGAAGTGGCGTGCTAAGTGTTGCGGGCAGATTGATCAAAGTTTCTGTTGAAAAGCAGAGCTTTGGGGACGTAATCTAGGGCCTCACACCCTGGAATGTGCTGTAACGACCCAAGGATTTTCGGCCTTGAAAATCAACATAAAACACAATGTTGACCATTCAAGCATCGGAAATACTAGATCATTAATAGAAAGAAGTTAGAGCATGAGAAATAGAAAGAAAGAAAGTTGGAATAGAAGAAGAAGAAGAAGAACACAACAAAACAGAATCAGAGTAACACGAATCCCACAACGGAACAAATAAAATATATTATATAACAACTTTTGAAATACAAAATTGTATTTGTACTTACATATATCATCAGAGTACATCACATGTATATCACAACGGAAATAAACTCTATTTTATATCTCCTGCTCCAAGCTATTCCAAGTATCTGTAAAATTTCGACTACTTGACTGCCCATACAAATTTGGGCACCCAAGAGTTTATGGTAAAACTAAACAAAATAAACTTTGGGCCAGCCATGGGACTGGTGTGAGTAAACTTCAACCATTCGGTTTAAATTTTAAAAAATCTTTTTCAAAAGAAAGGATAATCGTAAGACCGATCCATACATAAATACAAATGGTTTTTACCTTATGATAACTCAAAACATTTCTTAAAATAAATACGTTTCTAATATTATAATAATGTGTAAATCAAGTAAATAACAATTTAGCAGAATTTTTGCATCTCATGCTGTACATACATAATATACAATACAAACCGCGGGCACTTATTGGAGAATGGATTTCCTACTATGACAAGGTATGGAACCACCTTCCGATCAGTGTACTCTGGAGGGGATGCATTGGAGTTCAACAAGAACATCTTGTAACTCAGCCACGCATGACCGGTCAATCATTTTGCTTGAATGTTCCAAATATATTGTCACCTTACGGTTGGTATACCAACATAACCATTCCAGTGAGATATAGAAGCGAAAGAAGAACAAAATTGAATATTCTCTAAATGGTGGCAATATAACCTAATTGGGAGCGACCCACTTAGCCATGTTGCCTGCCCGATTTTTGTCATTTCCCGTTTGATGATGCTTGAGGTCATAACGTATCTTTTTCCAGACCACACCTTCATTTACTTTGAATGTCACATCGTCATACCCACTAAATCACAAATTGATTTCTCCAAATATACCACAGGTATAAAGCTAAGAGAAACAAATTCCTCTTCCTCTAACATAAATACGTTTGAAGAGATCAACTTACGTGATCCATTAGATATACTCTATCTAACATTCGTTCATACAAGTTGTCCTAGGGTTGGACAAACTGAAGGCACTATTTTGTAAATCCATTTTAGGCAATTTCTACCTATGATTGCCAAAACAGCCCTTGCGTAAACTTCGTCTTCGATTGTCTTCATCATATTTGATTAGCAATGCTAATGCTCAAACAAAGTTATTTTCAGATAATAAATCGGATCCCGGTCTCTCCGTATTGACAATGGAAAAATGGTCAAAAAAACTTAGAAAGCCGGTGATTTAACTATCAAAGGAAAGCATCCATACAACCAGTGATCCAATCTCCAAATAGAAATATTAACAATCAATTAACACTAAGCCCTTTAATTAATTTAACATTAATTTCTTCATTTAATAATTCCCTTCAATATCTCTACCCAGATATTTCTCAAAACCCGTTTAGCCTCTCACGATTTTTGGAAAACGTTTCCACCTATCTAAAATTTCTTAGTTTGTATAGTTAGAAAATATACGTTATTTACATTGTAAAACATTTCCATTTCTTATCCACGCATCATTATTCTTCCACATTAAGTCCATAACCGTAAACTAGTGAGAGAACAATTCCCTAAGCATCAACCCCGTAGGCCGAAACCAACATCAGATCAGTACTCAAAAAACCATTCAACTTAACTTATCTTTGGTCAGTTTCTAATTTCCTCAACTTAATTTCTTATCAAATCATTGCTTATGTCACTCTCGGATTCAGTTCACGAATTCACTTCTTTAACAGAATCCTTGATTATAACAATAGCGTTATAATCTCTGGTTCTGAAATATTTAACTTAAAAATATAACTTTTATTTGAATAAATACAAAATTAATTAATTAAAAAAATAAATCTTGATTATAAACGGAAAGTAAATAGTACTTTCCTGAATTCAACGTCTGACTCTCCTTCGAATAGTTCCGATTCGATTAACGTTCTGAACTTCGGAAAAATTTACTGTTTCAGGTCAACTCAATTTCTAAATTCAATTTTGAATTTATCACTTCCAAAACATCACCAATTCCCTTTATAACCCTTACAATTTGCAAAACGTTTGCTTTTAAATCATTATTCACTTTAAAATGTGACCGCTATTCCTTTTCAGAAATCTGAACTTGTTATATCAATCAAATCTTGGTTTTTATTTAAATATACCATTACAATTTAAAATTCCATCTATCGGGTTATTTTATAAAGTCATATTCATATTCCACTTCATAAACTCTGTTCACAAGTAAACTTCTCATTAATTATAAATCAAGTTTACAATTAAATCTCGACTTCATATTATATTCTAATTTATTGGTTCCAAACCAAATTTTAATTATCCTGTCAAATCCAAAATTATATAATATATAATTTCTAAAAATAAATTATTTTAATAACATTCGACGTCGTCAAATTATAATTACAAATCCTTATGGTTTTATTTAGTTCTATTCACATTTTGTAACGTCCCGTATTTTTAGTGCTCAGATATTGAATATAATCTATTATATTAAATATTGAGTTGGAATTTTACACGGATTTATAATATATATTTTTTGTTTATATAACGGAGTTTGAACGTTTAATTTATATTCAATTATAAATCTAGCTCGTACCGTCGTGGTAGTTCGTAATATACGATTTGAACTTCAAATAAATATATAGAATCCATTTAAAGTCAGAATTCTGTGAAATAAGAAACGTTTGAATCAATTTGATTATGATTCTCTAATGAAAGAGAAAAATGGAAATTTTAGCTTATAGATTGTTAGTTATGTCTAATTCAAATTTTCGAATAGTCACTATGAAATTCGTTAATAAACAATAATGTTTATTAAGTAAAATATTAGGGAATTTCTATATATTTTGAATATTATTTAACACGAAATCTTTAATGTTGAGTTAAAAATATATTGGTTTATTTTAAAGCTGTATAATATTTCATTTGCAGATATATGATAATAATAATTTATTATTATTTGAATGAATTGTTTTGGATTTAATTATATTTAATCGATAGTGTATAAGCCTTAGAAATAGATTTCTTTTCAAACAACCTTCGTTTTCGATGAAACGAATTTTATTGGAATACGTATAGCTAATTATTGCTGTATTTCTAGTTTGGAGCCAATTGGAGTTATTTTATTTGCGTGTGCAATTTAAGGGTGAACCGATGAATAAATTGAAACTAAAAAAAACGTCATTGTGCAAATGGAGTCAGTTTTTAGAGAAACAAATTTCATTGGGACCAGAATGTTGAGACGTACTGGTGTGTCCATTTCCATGTGTTTAGGGGTTGTTTATGACGGTACGAATTTAACGGCTACGGATAAACATCGGTTAGGGGTAAAATTTACTACCCTACTATAATAAGTTAATAATTAAAACTTAACTCCTAAGTTTCCTTTCACTTAGCTCAATGTGGCACGGCTACCCTATGTTGAAATGAAAATTCATGCAGAAGCTACTCTGAAACGAACCCATGCAAACGTATATTCACAGCTTCCCCATCTTTCCCATCTGCAGACCTATACACACAGACCTGTTCTACTCCTACCACTACAATATGTGACGGCTAAACATTTTGATTACTTGCCAACAAAACAAATTTCTTGGCTGCCAAGGAATTGTTTACTACAAAAACCCACCAAATCCTTTCCCATTTTCTTCATACCGGAAGCCATTGTTATTTTATAACCAAACTCTTTTCCAGAAATCAAGATATATGATGTAAAGCTTTGCAATCACTTCAAACTGGACCGGGAGTTCATGCGTGATTCAAACTCAGATGCATGGTGGGGTTTGTTTGGACGTAGACGAGCAGTTTAAGATGGAAGGTCGGTGAGGGTTGCACCGGAATCGGACAGAGGTTCGATGATGGTGCACAAGCCGGAGATGGGTGCAGCTGGGTGAAGTTTCTGACAGTTGACGAACTCATGTTTCGAAGCTCATGCATGAAAGTGTGGGATGAGCAACTTTTGGGTTAGGTGGTCAGAAGCTGTTTATGTAACGCAACAAATCAATAAGATAAACAGAACATGGGTTATTTGAATATCAGCGTGAAGGGCGGAAGAGATGAAGTTTCGAACTAAAACTATAAATTTATCAATGGTTGTTGTTCTAGCCATTATCACGGGCATGGGTTTTGTTTTTGTGGCAACATGATGAAAGAGCAAGTGGACTGGTGGCGTCGACTTGGAGAGGTGGTGAGGTCGAGATGGGTGGAGCAGCTGTCGGTGAGTGGCGGTTACTCGAGACGCAGTGCAACGAACGAGGAGTGTGCTGTGTTATATATATTTTGAGAGTATGATGTATGGTGAGTTTAAATATGCCCATTTTTATTTATAAATAATATTATACATGTGTAGCCTAGGTATAGATTTAATAGTGCCTAAATTCGTTTATAAAAATTGCCTAACCTATCAATAACGTGGACATTGAATACTTAGTTCGTGCCTAATTAAATTATTAGTTTGAATAGGATATAATTTTGCCAGTATATTAAGTCTATATACATATATTTGACTAATAACGTTGAAATGCGCCTAGATTAAATAAGCAAATAATGTGCTAGTAGCATTAGTACCTAATCCTTTTGTTTACTTGCCTGATTTATATTTAACACGTTCAAGTATAAATTCGTGCCTAATCTTATAAATGAACATGCCTAATCATATTAAACCAATTTATATAATGGTGAAATTAACGTGGCTACCTCCAGAATTTTTGAATATAGATATGAAACAATTAGACGTTACAGTATATCCACGGATCGAATAAACTAATATGGTAACAGTTTATATAGTTTATATCCCTGTGGTTAAATTTGGGAATAAGGTCAACTAGTAATTCACTATATAGGGTCATCAGATTTGGATAGAGTTATACCATACATTTTATGTATCACATGTTGACATGCATAATAAAGATATTTACGTGGCCTCAGGGAAAAATTTCAAATACGTGATGGAATTAAACATGCCAAACCCATTCCTAAGTACCAAACTAAATTTTGAATTTGTCAGAGTTGTATAATTTGCCATATCCCCAATTTATATCGTGACGACTTATATATGTATATAGCATCAGTAAGCAGTATAACGTGACCACCTGAGAGATAAATATATGCCTAGACACTATTTGAACAAGCCTAATCCAATTAGTTTGCCTAACCAAAAAGCTTATGCCTAATTTAGTTAAGCAAGCTGATTAGTTTTGTTAAACAAAATAGAAACTAGGTTAATAACTTATTTTTTTAAGACATTAATAATATTATTTAAATAGGCAAATAACGCATATTAAATTTATAACTGTGTCATACAGTGATGGAATTAAATAAGACCAGAAGCGTTGGAACCGTATGATGAGCACTTAAATGAAGCTGGTTTGATCAGAACTAGACATAGTTGGAAGTTTAATTAAATTAAGTGCCTGTTTAATTTATTTAAAATGAATTGTTCCAACAACGGATGAATCAAGTAAGTACAATTCACTTAGTTTTATCCGACTTATATTTTATATAATTCGAATTTAAATACTTGTGTGCTATAATTGCTAAATTGATTGATGGATGCTAAATATATATTTATATGCGATGACTGAACTAATTAAATTAAAAGTTCGTTTAATTTAATTGAAACCAATCATTTTTTTAATGGTTGTAACCGATGGACGTAACTTACCTCATTGGTCACGTTTATAATAATGTAAACATATAGATGAATGTTTGGATTGTTGTTATTGTTTGATTATTGAATAATATATTTGTTTATTAAAATAAATGATTTTGTTGAGATAACGTATTTGGATGCAGGGAAAAACAGTTTGGAGGGATCCAACTAGATTCCTCAAATTTATTGTTTATTATCATACTACAATTATATGAACTTTTTTACTGGCATGACTGGATGATGGATTTGATCATTGATTGTTCAATCTAAATTCAACAGTTGTTTTTTTATTAACCAATGGGCAGTATTGGTTGAGTAATTGGCAGTAGTTGGCCTAAAACTAAATCGTTTTAAATATTGATTTTACCGTCGTGTGAATCGACAGTAATGAAGTTATTAAATTTATCTTATAACTGAAGATAGATTTTAAATTTATATTATTCTAAGTAAAAGTTAAATAAAGGAAATTAATAATATTATTTAAGTTTTAAGTAAGTTTTATAAATCAATTCTTATGTAATAAGATTTATAAGAAGACGAGCAGATATTAACACAATGGTTAAGAGTTGAATTAATTGTTTTCAAAAGAAACAATTAAATGGATATTCAAATTAATTATTGTAACGACCCGCATTCTACGCATCGGAGGATCGTAGAATATTTATTTCTTTTTCGTATGAAGTCGTATGGTCGTGTAACTTTGGGAAAAGACTATTGGGGTCATTTCCCATGTTCACGATTTTTGCTGATTTTTAAATGATCGTTTTGCCCTTGGCAAATCTTGTTTCGATTATAACATTTGATTGGTAAGGAGTTTTGACTTGAAACCGCTTCCATTGGATTCGGATTATGGTTTAGCTTTCCGTAGAGTGGTCACATTAATCAAACAGACTTACCGTTTGGGAGATATGGCTGAAATAATGTTTAGGAGGTGAAAAACAACTTAATCAGGCTTAATAGGGTAATTAGCAGCTAGGCACATTAGCGATTTCAGGATTAGGGCTAGAGGGGGTTAGAGAAACCCTTCTTTGTCATTTTTACAGCCGTCACTTAAACTTCTTCAACCCTAGCAATGGCCTCCACCTTCTAAATTCATCCTTAATCACTTTCTAATCACATATTAGCCTAATCAACATCAAATTAAAGCAGATAGCATAGAGATCGAGGTAGAGCTCCTGGAGCACATAGAGATTAGACCCGTATTAGTTAGAGTTTCAGACCTGAGATTTAATTGTGGCTAAGGTGAGTGATTTGCGTTGTTTTTTTACTAATTACGGCTAATTAGGGGTGATTAGTGATAATTAACGAAATTATGCATTACAAAAATATGGAAAAATATGTAGAAATTCTTGAATATTATTTTATGCCTCTGTTAGAAATTTGGGTTAATTTGGACATATTTTGCTAATCGTATGGCTAAATTATGATTAAGGATATTAAGGGGAAAACATGGGTTTTGGGTATGTTTGATCCATATTATCATGTCAAGTTGTTGTTTTGGTGTTTTTGGTTGATTATACATGTTGCTATTACTATTTGGAATGTTTTGTGGTTGCATAGAAAAGTTACAATGGTCGAAAATGCTGTCGAGGGGCGAAAATTGGTTGCTGGAAAGAGGTGCAGGTTTTGGGTCGCACGGAGCGGTTCCTCGGGAGTGCGACTGTGGGGAATCGAACGATTCCTAGGAGAGCGTCCGTGGGAATCGAGCGATTCCTAGGAGACCATGGGGAAGCGAGCGATTCCTAGGAGAGCGACCGTGGGGAAGCGAGCGATTCCTCGGAGAGCGACTGTGGGGAGCGAGTGGTTCCTCGGAGTGTGAATGTGAGGAAGCGAGCGATTCCAACGGGAGCGACTATAATGAGATATGATTCATATGAATGCGAGCGAGCCCGTGGAAGGAGCGAGCGACCGAGCTACAAAAGAAAGAATTAGCGACCAAGCTAGGGAAGGAAGAATGAGTCGTCTCTATGGAGTATGAACAAGCAATGACGACCATGGGTTCTTCTGAAAATCGATTCCAATTCTACCAAAACCCGAGATGCAAAGGTAGTCCAGATGAGAAGTTAAGACTCGGGATCCAGATGAGAATCAACGAGTTAACTTCATGATCGGACATTGTTGCGGGACGTGTTGTAACACCCCGCCTCCGTTAAGGATACTCACAAAGGGAATGCCTTAACTTTGGTGGAACATTTTAGTAAATAGAACAGAAACTTACAAGACAGATAAAAACAGTACTTGAAAATTTTTAACTTTATTACAGCGGAAACAGAAATCGGTATGGTTACATCCTTTCAAATCTCAGAATTCAAGTACAAAATATCAGTCTTGTACAAAAGCCTTCAGAATGCATAGTTTAAAATCATAATCCCCACAGAAGAAGACAAGCCATACTTTAAGCACTTCAAGCAGAAGAAATCCGGATCTAGCTAGAGTATTCCCTCCTTAGAAAACCTAGGGGGGAAACGGAAGAAAAGAGGCGAAACAACAAGGGTCAGACATAAAGTCTGGCAAGTCCAGTGATTTTCAGTTATGAACAGATAATAATAACATGACATGAACATAAAAATGGATGAGAGATAACTGTAACAGGTGTAGCAGATATAACGGAAGAACAGAATGATATAAGCTATTGCTTTACACTTCTCTACACTAATACTAGTTTAACAGGATTAGGTGTCACCCTAATGTCTAAACTGAAACAGAAGCGGGTACAGAATAATTTAACAGAAACAGAACGCTAATAATGGGCCTTTACTACCCGATCAGAGACAGACAGAAGCAGAATGCGGATAATGGGCCTTTGCCACCCAAACAGAAACAGAAACAGATTAATCCCTACGGAAACAGAATGTAGAATTAGGTGTACACTAGTAATTGGGCCTTTACCACCTGAACAGACGGTACCATGCAGAAACAGACAGGTGCTGCCACCCAACAGAAACAGACGGTACCAACAGAAACAGACAGAACTAAGTGTACCCTAAAACCCTACCCCAAGCAATCGGCTCCCTAATACATAAATACCCTGTGTCGGCCCCACAGTAGGGTGTATAACTCCCTAAAGTGACAACCAATTGGCACAGACCTATTTACAGATGTCACGGCGTCTTACATCCTCAGAGGCAGACCGGGATCCATGCACGCACATGACCCGGTTGGAACGCACCATCAACACCCCTCGCCATTATCAGAATGAACCGCTTATAATTAGTTCAGTAAGCGTGCCCGGACCCTACCTACTGTTGGGTCAAAGTTTTGATACCAGAAAGGGTTACTGACTAATATGGGTCCCAAACAACAGATGACACAAGTGATTCCCCTCCTAACCTTGTGTCCCAAGACTAACAGATTTCAGCTTAACTTGTCTACAAGTTTCAGACATACAAAATTTAGATTAACTAGTTCACATATCAGACAATCAAGCTAATAGGTTTTCAGACTAACGGATCAGATGTTCGGATTAACAGGCTTACAGATTAACTGGTTACAGATTAACAGACTTACATATTAACTGGTTACAGATTATCTAACTTTGTATTGGGCCTACGGATTCATGAAACGGGTTTATCAGATTCGTTGGTCCAATTGGTTTAACCTTACCCAACACGTTTTAGACATCATAATTATCTCAAATTTTCATTAATTAAATACTAATGCCCAAACCTCTCACATTAGACTGACAGTTTGCGGCTACTGGTTAGGCCGGTTGGTTCCGGGCAGGTTTCTGTCGCAAACTGAGTCTAACCTCGGGTTTCAAGCACGTTATGACTAACTTCTCACATTAGAACCTATTGTTTGCGACCACTGGAATATGCCGGGCGGTTCCGGGCAGAATTACGCCGCAAACTCATTCTAACCTCGAGTTAGCCATGTTTATCTTTGCGGCCAATTAATTAATGATTTACCATTTATACCCACGCCTAATATACATGTCAATTATTCATAGCTAATTCAGAGTATGTCAATAGCGGACTAATTATACCAACTCAACAGATATAGCAGATAACAGATTCTTCAGATTAGGCGACTTAACGGATTTATCAGATTAAGCAAACTAGCAGATTTAGCATTTTCAACAGACTTAGCAGATGACAGATTTGGCAGATGAACAGATCTAGCAGACTAGGCAGTAGAGCAGAACTAGCAGATTAAGCAATATAACAGAACTAGCAGATTAGGCAATGAAACAAAACTAGCAAATTAGGCAAATATAACAGATTTAATCATTTCTTAAAGTTTCACAAACATATCTTGCCTAATTATAAATCTTGCCTAAGTTCACATGCATAAATAATTGTCATGGTTCACAATATGATTATATACCAAATATAGCCATCTATTACTATGCATGTCATATATCCCAAAGATCCCTTACTTAGGTGTTTATTTACATTAATAGATGCCCTACCCTCATGTAAATCTTTATACCTAAGCCATATTTTCTTTGTCTCAAGTCATATGTTAACATACCATGGTTCCTCTTCTTCCAATTCACAGAACATGCATAGATCTAAATCTAGTTTACAACCTATGTCCTTTTTCTTAAATCGGTCAAAGATTATCCATGTCCAATTATTCCACATCCATTATTTGTCCCAAACATTTTAGCGTTCGTGCGTTAATCTCTTAGGAGATTGGCGCAGGCTCGTAGTAGCCTGGCTATTAAACAGAAAGAAGAAGAGATACAGAATAAAATAGATCAGAACAGAACATACACAATCTCAAATTCAGATATATAATCATGTTACAATTATGATTAAAGTTTATATCGGAAAATAACTGCACTTTCCTTGATTGGATTAAAGAAAGAACTTTAGTTGTTGCAGAATTTTTGCAGAAGCTTTAATCTCTAATTTGAATTGAATTGCTTAGGTTAATGTTGATTAGCTTCTAGTTTTGATTCCAGTAGAGTAGCGACGCCATTTTTATTTTTATTTAGAACAGAGGCAGAGAAGAAGAAGAATAGAATTGTGTGTAGAGGAGGCTAGGTCTTAGGGTGTATTTATAGGAGTAGGAACTCATTTCCATCAGATTAACCCTAAAACCAATCCGGACCATCAAAAATCATCCCAGGGCTTCAAAAATGGGTTCTGGGCCACCCCAGGCCGACCAGGTCGACCTGTACAGAGGGGGGGTCGACACTATAGTCGACCTAGGGGGGGCAGGTCGACTATAGTGTCGACACTATGGTCGACCTGGGTCAGTCTGCCAGAAAGTCTGCTGAAAACTTGTTTTGGCCATATCTTGGTCATACGGACTCCGATTTTCGAAAACTCAGACTCTATTTCGCGTATTTTTCCGAGAGGAATGCAATGGTGATGTCCATTTTACCTAATTCCTGATTCTTGAATTAGTTATCCTTATTTTACTATCTTTTTCATTACATACATCGTTATCGAACTAATTTTTCTTCTCTTCCATGTATTAATTAATTCTTCTTATGCATCACCATTATTTACCCATCGTAAGCATATTTTTAATATATTTTATTTTATTTTTAATTATATTAAAAATACGAGGTGTTACATTCTCCCCTCCTTAAAGGATTTCGTCCCCGAAATCTTCAAGTTAAGAAGAATGTGTCCTACCATCCAATCATCCATCTACTCAATCACCAATCACATGCATTCATTGTCCTTAAGAGATTTCTAATGCTGTATGAACATATGCAAGAAGTGTGTGTATATGTTCCTTGTCTAATGCAAAGATCAGGCGGTTCACTGATTCAGTTGACCTCCTTAATGCGAATTATGCCAGTGCCATGAGTCCAACATGTATGCAATTTTCCTACTCGATACATATCATTTCTATATGAGTGCACAACCATTCATCCAAATGCAACATCCATGTGCTGAGTCAATCATTTTGCATCCACAAAAATTGAAAATGCTCACACATCCATATGTAGTATGAGAGTGTTCTCGAGCCGATCTAGTGCATAGTGTGTGTATATGCATCCATGAGCAACCACTAGCAACCACTTGCATCCACTTGCAACCATCAAACATAACATGTCCCAAACACATGTTTACCCCCATTAGTTTCTACCTAAAGTTCGAAGATTCGATCGATAGGATACAGTCGAATGATGGAAGCGAGTACAGATAAAACGAAGACTTGGTTCCCATTAGACATTGGTGAGAAAATAATTCCCCTAAGTATCAACCCCGAAGACCGAAATCAACATCAGATTGACACCCAGAGGATTACCCTCTTTAGACAATGTCAGAACTGGAAATCAGAATTATTCAGATATTTACAGACTACTGATACAGATCAGGTTCCCTAATGATTCTTAGGAAGCTAAGCATGATAAAATCATATCCCACAAAACCTCAGAATGTATGCGTCATACTTGACGCCTAACACAGATATCTCTCAAACCCCAATCTATCACAAACAGATTAATCATAACCCTTATGGGTTTGAGTCTACAGCGGAATCAGAAACAATACTAGTATTAAAGTGCAGAGTATCGATTACAGAATCAAAATACCAGAATCAGAAAGAGTTTTAACTCAACAATCAGATAAAGAAATTAAACCTCCTACAGAAAGTTTTCCTAATCCTATCCTATCCACTAGCCTCGAGAGTGTTCGCCTTCCCTCCAGCAGTTGGTCCTGCCCTCTGCCTTGTCCTCGTTTCTTCGGGCAGTCCATAGTGAAGTGTCCCATCTCACCACAGTTGAAGCAAGTGCCCTTCTTTGGATCCACTTTCTTATCATGTGTCCTATCCATGTCTCCCATGTACGTTCTCCATTCGTGACCTTCCACCAAAATGAAGCTTCATCCTTCATTAACCAAGCATCTGGTTGAACCTTCCTCTCATCGTCTATCTCAAAGGTACCAACAAGTCCTCCACTTCGTTCAGCCAACTTCTAGCCTCGACAACGTCTCAGTCCCATAAAGCGGTTTTCCGCCCATCGCACGAAAGTCCTTACATATCTTAGAAAAAGCATCTATACGCGGAGGAAGAGATTCAAAAAGGGAAATAGGAAGGAATTCGAAACAAAGAATCGAAAGAAAGGTATATGGCTTTTGGGGATTATGTTTTTTTTTCAAAATAAGCTTTACTTTTGAAAATACTTCCTTTTTAAAACATAGGTTTCAAAAACTTTTTATCAAATCTGGTAACCTTCAGCTCTGATACCAAGTGTAACACCACGCCTCTGTTAAGGACACTCACAAAGGGAATGCCTTAACTTTGGTGGAGCATTTTAGTAAACAGAACAGAAACTTACAAGACAGATAAAAACAATACTTGAAAATTTTTAACTTTATTACAGCGGAAACAGAAATCAGTATGGTTACATCCTTTCAAATCTCAGAATTCAAGTACAAAATATCAATCTTGTACAAAAGCCTTCAGAATGCATAGTTTAAAATCATAATCCCCACAGAAGAAGACAAGCCATACTTTAAGCACTTCAAGCAGAAGAAATCCGGATCTAGCTAGAGTATTCCCTCCTTAGAAAACCTGGGGGGAAACGGAAGAAAAGAGGCGAAACAACAAGGGTCAGACATAAAGTCTGGCAAGTCCAGTGATTTTCAGTTATGAACTGATAATAATAACATGACATGAACATAAAACTGGATGAGAGATAACTATAACAGGTGTAGCAGATATAACGGAAGAACAGAATGATATAAGCTATTGCTTTACACTTCTCTGCACTAATACTAGTTTAACAGGATTAGGTGTCACCCTAATGTCTAAACTGAAACAGAAGCGGGTACAGAATAATTTAACAGAAACAGAACGCTAAAATGGGCCTTTACTACCCGATCAGAGACAGACAGAAGCAGAATGCGGATAATCTGTTTCGCGTATTTTTCCGAGACGAACGCAATGGTGATGTCCATTTTACCTAATTCCTGATTCTTGAATTAGTTATCCTTATTTTACTATCTTTTTCGTTACATACATCGTTATCGAACTAATTTTTCTTCTCTTCCATGTATTAATTAATTCTTCTTATGCATCACCATTATTTACCCATCATAAGCATATTTTTATATATTTTATTTTATTTTTAATTATATTAAAAATACGGGGTGTTACACATGTGCAAATGGGTTATCGATGTCTGTAGCTTTGGTTCACCACGAAGAGACGAATTAGTGGCTATGGATCAGCTGTGACGGCCCGCCCCGCACCAGCCTGCATTTCCTCCGAAAGTGCGCTGTACACATGCCCGACTAGCATGGGACGGTCGTCAGGAGAAAGGAAAGAAGTAAACGAACTAATCAAGAACCTGTAAAATGTCTCACAGCGCATGGAGTAAAATATAATAATAATAACATACTTGACATAAAACAGGTGAGACAGTGCATAAGCTGATAACTAGAATTAACATCAACATCAGAGCAGCGGAAATCCAAATACAGCTTATTACAACTTTCTAATTTTACTGTCTCTAAACAAAAGAAAGCTAAAGTAGAAGATACACCACTAATGCCCAAGCAGTGATCTTCAACAACACAGGGAGAATACTATATATATATTACGTGGAAGCCTCCTGCTCGTCTCCGGATCATCTACCCGTGCATCACCAGCTAACCTGTCTCTAGTTTGCTCGTGTGAGCACCCAGAGTAATAAGAGGAGACATAAAACTCTGGGTCATACATAAAGCCTGGTATGAGCGATAAGCATCTAAACAGAACAATAACAGGTATACTAAACCATATCTGAACCTGGACCTGCAACCAAAGAGTTAGTACCACATACCGTACAATACTCTAAGGTGCCATAATAAATAGTGTAAGAATACGGGGGTGGGGTGTGCATGTCATAATGATAGCAAACAAATCAACCATAGCAACCATCCTCACATCTCTCACTCAGTGCGTAAAGCATACGATGTCCACCACTGTCAATCACTAGACCCATTGAAGTAGTGACGGAGTTCAACTTGTACAACTACTGCTACTACCAAGCTTACCACATGAATCATGACCAAATCTTTACAAATGACCCCACTTCATTGGCTTATAGCCCTTTAGTCGTACCTAGGCCATTTCAGCCCTGAATCCGTTAACGTACTTCCCATACATAGTGATCCAAAGTCATAAACATCGATAGCCCCTTGGCGCACGTCCCGCAGCAAAGCCCAATCATGAAGTGAACTCATCGGTTCCCAACTGGATCCTGAGCTCTAACTTCCCATATTGGACTACCTTTGCATCTCGGGTTATTGGTCAATACTGGGTCGGGTCGGGTTTCCCTCCTAGCCATCGGTTCGGGTCGGGTCCTCTACTTTGAATTGGCGATGTTCGTAGTCTTCCCCTGTAGCGGTTCGGTTCGGGTCCACAGCGTTGCATCGGTTCGGGTCGGGTGTTCCACTTCGGGTCGGGTCGGGTGCCATCTCCCATCCAGTCTGTACTTCCGTTCCGATCCGCTCCCTCGTCCCTTATTTGCTTCGATCCGATTTCTTCGCTTTACTTCAGTCCGAGCCCTTCATCCTTCAGTCGATCCGATCCGAGCCCTTCGTCCTTAAGTCGATCCGATCTCTCCTCCTTTATCCGATCCGATCCCAGTTCAATTAGCGTGGCCTTCCTTTTTTCCAGTTGTCTCAAGTGTCAAGTTCCGATCCGATCAGATCCCTTTCCCAGTTCAACTCATCCGATCCGAGCCTCCATATCTGATCCGATCCGGTCCAGAACCTGCACTTTTTCTGCAACTCTTCCAGCAAGTAATTTACGCCATTCGACAACGTTTTTGACAAATATAACACTTCTAATCAATCATAAAACACACCATAGAGTCATAGCAACATGTAATAGCAACCACAAACAGCAAAACAACAATTCAAATGAATCAAAATGGATCAAAAGGGGCTAAAACGTCACATTTTCCCATAATCCTTCTTAATCATGTTTAAGCACGTACTTAGTAAAACTTAATCAAATCGTCCAAATTTTCTAACAGAGGCATAAAACATTATATTCGAGTTTATCAATATTTTTCCAGATTTTATTTGTGTATAAATTCACTAATTAACGCTAATTACCCCTTAATCAACCGTAATTAGTGAGAAATCATGCAAATCACTCACCTTGGCCACAAAATAAAACACCAAGTCTGAAATACTCTCTGTTTGGGTCGAATTCCTATGTATAGCAGCAGCTCCAACCTTGCTCTGTTGCTATTTGGCCTTGTTTTGATGTAGTTTAGGCTTAATCTTCACTAAAAATGTGTTTTGGAGTGGTTTTAGAGGATGGAAGCCATTACTAGGGTCTCAAGAAGGTTTGTGGCGGCTCAAAACTGAAAATAAAAGTGATTTCCTAACCCTAATCAGCCCTCCTATGCCTCTAAACCCGAAATTCCCCTCTGGGCCTAGCTGCTAATCACCCGGTTAAGCCCAATTAAGCTGTTTTTCACCATCTGAAATTGTTTCAGCCATATCTCCCAAACGGTGAGTCCGTTTGGCTAATGTGACCACTCTACGGAATTGTAAACCATCATCCGGAGCCAATGGAAGTGGTTTCAGGTCAAAATTCCTTTCCAGTCAAAAGTTATGGCCAAAACAGTACCAACTAGGGGTAGAATGGTCATTTAAAAATCGGGACAACATGGGAAATGACCCCAATAGTCGTCTCCCAAAGTTACATGACCATACGACTTCGTATGTGAAAGAAATAAATATTCTACGATCCTATGATGCGTAGAATACGGGTCGTTACACTCCCCCCCCCCCCCCCCCACCCCTTAAGAAATTTCGTCCCCGGAATTCCTTAACCCAAAACATACAAAGGATCCCGCATGCCTAACAACCACATACAACAATCAAACATGCAAAACAAGCAAACAAGTCTATCCTAGCATGCGGAAAACTAAATCGAAGTCAAAATCTTACCAAGCAAAGAGTTCTGGGTGTGTCTTCCTAATGTTCTCCTCTGTCTCCCAAGTACAATCATTTTCATCCTCGCCCCACTGAACCTTGACTAGCTTCACCGCCTTCCTTCGAAGTTGCTTCATGTCGTGCTCGACAATACGAGCCGGCTTGCGGTTCCCAACCGCCTCGGATTCTACTTCGAAGTCCTCTAACTGATCAGGTGAAATAGTCATATCTGAGTCGTGGACGAACTTCCTCAGTTGGGAAACATGAAATACATTGTGAACTCCCGCCATCTTCTCTGGTAAGTCAATTCTGTATGCCAAATTCCCGACTAGTTCAAGAACAGGGAATGGGCCAACAAATCTTGGTGCCAACTTGCCTCTCCTTCCAAATCGTATTACGCTCTTCAACGGTGAAATCTTGACAAACACCAAGTCACCAACGGAGAATTTTAGGTCTCTTCTCCTCTTATCAGCATAACTCTTCTGCCTATCTTGGGCAGCCTTCATTCGTTGTTGAATGATCTTAATCTTACCTGAAGTCTCCCTCACCACATCTGGTCCAAGCATAAACTTCTCGCCAGTCTCTATCCAACATGATGGTGAGTTGCACGGTCTTCCGTACAAAGCTTCAAACGGAGCCATACCGATACTGGATTGGTAGCTATTATTATATGCAAACTCTACTAGATGCAAATGATCATCCCATGATCCACCAAAATCCAATATACATGCTCTCAAGAGATCTTCCAAAATACGATTCACCCTCTCCGTCTGACCGTCGGTCTGAGTATGATATGCGGTACTGAGATGTAACTCTGACCCTAGAGCCTCTTGTAAGCTCTTCCAAAACCCACTAGTGAACAACGGGTCTCGGTCACTTACAATGCTTTTAGGTACTCCATGAAATCTCACTACCCATTTCATATACAATTCTGCTAACTTAGCTGCCGTTCTGGTCGATTTGACTGGTATGAATCTTGCACTCTTAGTCAATCGGTCCACAATCACCCAAATGCTATCATGTCCCGATCTAGTCCTTGGTAAACCATCGATGAAATCCATCGAGACTTGCTCCCATTTCCATTCGGGAATTTCTAATGGTTGCAACAACCCACTAGGCTTCTTTTGCTCGGCTTTAACTAGCTGGCAATTCATGCACTGGGATATAAACCTCCCAATGTCTCTTTTCATCCCTTCCCAGTAGTAGGTCTGCTTCATGTCTTGATACATCTTGTTACCACCGGGGTGTATAGTCAGTTTCGAGTGATGACATTCTCTAATCACTTCATCTCTCAATCCATTGACACTGGGTACGATTAGTCTTCCATCCTTTCTAAGCCATCCATCTCGATCAAGCCCATACTTGTTCATCTCCTCATCGATACCCATCTCTAACTTGGAGATGATTTCCAATAGGTTAGGATCGTCCCTCTGACTAGAGCCGATCCGCTCGATCAAAGTGGGTCTGATCGTCAAACTTGCTAACATTTCTGGATCCAATTCGCACTTTGGTCTGAAATCAAACCCCGCGATGTACTCCAGTTGCTTCCATTCTAGAAACATAGCCCTTAAGCTGGCATGTCTCCTACTCAATGCATCAGCCACTGCATTGCCCTTTCCCGGTGTATATGCGATGTCGAAATCATAGGAAGCTAAGAACTCTAACCATCTCTGCTGACGAAGATTCAGATCTTTCTGAGAGAAGAGATACTTCAACGACTTATGATCTGTAAACAGCTCAAATCTTTCTCCCAAGAGATAGTGTCTCCACATCTTTAATGCGAACACGATCGCTGCCAATTCTAAATCATGGGTAGGGTATCTTCTCTCATGCGGTTTCAATTGCCGACTTGCATAAGCTACAACTCTACCACTTTGCATCAATACAGCACCCAGTCCGGTACCACAGGCATCCGTGTATACCGTCATCTCTTCATTCCCCTTAGGAATGACTAACACTGGTGCGCTTGTCAACTTGTCCTTTAGACTCTTGAATGCATTCTCACACCTTTCATTCCAGACAAAAGCTTGATTCTTCTTGGTCAACTGGGTCAATGGTGCTGCTATCTTGGAGAAACCTTGGATAAACTTACGATAATATCCAGCTAACCCCAAGAAACTTCTTACATCTGTTGCATTCTTGGGCGTAGGCCAATCCTGTACTGTAGCCACCTTCGCCGGGTCCACGGCAATACCATTCTCTGAAACAACATGGCCCAAGAACCTCACTTCCCTCTTCCAGAAGTGACACTTAGAAAACTTTGCTTTCAATTGGTGTTTTCTCAACACCTCCATCACTGTTCTTAAATGTTCCTTGTGTTATTCCTCTGTCCTCGAGTAGACCAAAATATCATCAACGAACACAAGGACAAACTTATTCAACTGATCTCTGAATACCCTATTCATAAGATCCACAAAATATGCTGGGGCATTGGTCAGCCCGAATGGCATGACCAACCACTCATAAAATCCAGACGGCGTCCGAAATGCCGTTTTAGCTATACTCTCAGCTTCCACTCTAAGCTGATGAAAACCTGTCGTGAGATCCAACTGAGAAAATACTCTCGTGCCACTCAACTGATCAAACAAATCATCTATCCACGGTAGAGGATACTTGTTCTTCCTCGTCACTTTATTCAACTCGCGGTAGTCTACACACAAACGAAGGGAACCATCCACCTTGGTAGCAAACACAACTGGTGCTCCCCATTCAGAAACACTCCTTCTGTTAAATCCCTTCTTCAAAAGATCGCTGACTTGCACCTCGAGCTCTCGCTGCTCTCTTGGTGCCATACGACGAAGTGGCATCACTATAGGTCTGGCATCTTTTACCAAATCAATACGGAACTCAATCTCTCGGTGTGGTGGAAGCCCGGTCACTTCTTCGAAAACATCCGGATACTGGTCAACCACGGGCAAACCTGACAACTCACTATGCGGAATATCGAGGGAGTTTAGAAAACTAGCCAACACCCCCTCACTGGGTAGACCATCAAACACTATCCTCCGTCCATCGTCCGCTCTAGCTGTCACCAAAAAGCCCTCACAGTCTACCACCACCCCGTATCTTCGGAGCCAATCTACTCCCAAAATAACGCCAAACCCAGTAAAGCCCAAAACAAAGCAATCACAAACAAACATGCATCCATGACTCAATAAGACCACATTACGACAAATCATGCTAAGACTAGTCGAACCACCAATCGGGTTCGTCACTACTAAAGGTCTATCGACAATCTCGGGCTCCAATCCTAACCTATCTACCAGGTCACTAGATATGAAAGAACTGGAAGCTCCGGTATCAAACAAAACTCTAACAAGAACATCATAAACAGAAAGCATACCTTGAATGACGACATTCTTTCCCTTCTCTGCCGCAGTTGGGGCATTCGACGAAGAAGGAATAGCATTAAGAGCATATGCTTTCACCATTTGCTTTTCTTTAGGGGGCTGTGGACACTTGTCCTTGTGATGTCCCATTTGGTCACAGTTGAAGCACTTCCTATCTGCTGGCTTGGCCCGACAATTACTAGCATAATGGCCCTTCTTAGCACAGCTGAAGCACTCAACATCTTGCTTATTCTTTTTCTTCTGGCCATCCTTAGTCTGATTCTGCTTTCTCTTATTCTGGGAACCACCCTTGCCTCCACCACTTGCTTGTGGCTTTGGCTCATCTGCGGATGCAACCTCAGTCTTCGGCTTAGGGTAGAGACTTTCTGATCTTAATGCTTTCCCCACAATCGATTCAAACGTCTCATCGATGTGGTTAATAAGTCTTTCCCCCAAGTACTGATCCAAACCAGTTATGAATATCTCATTCTTCTTCTCGGCGGTATCAATAAGAGATAACCCATATTTTGACAAAGTGTCGAATTCAGTAATATACTCCGAGACAGCTCTGCCATTCTGCTTGAGCTCCAAGAATTTCTTAAACAGCACCGACTTCTGGGTAGCTGGAATGAACTTCTCGCTAAAGCGAACCTTAAACTGCTCCCAAGTAATCTGATCTTCGGGAGTAGCTGCCTTTATAGCATTCCACCAATTCATTGCCCGCCCTTGCAGATGACGGGACGCTAGCTTTCTCTTCATCGCATCCTCGATACCCAAATCCTCGAAGATACATTCGCAACTATCCAGCCAATCCTGAACATTCGTGGCCGACTCCGTTCCGTGGAACGGCTTCCCACCAAAGCTAGTATAATCCTTATTCAGCTTGGCGAAGTCGACTCTCGGCGCCTGCACTATTGGACCACCACCATTTCCACCATTGGGAGCTTCCCTTTGCACATCCCTAAGCATCTCCCTCATGAGGTCAGTAAACATCATCCTCATGTCGGCAGCATTCCCATTATTGGCCCCTCTACCAATACCTCTAACATATCGGCTCATCGTCAATCTGAAAAAGGAAACGATTAACGACCCCATTGTGGTGCTAGTGCAGCACGACTTCATTCTTATACTACTAATAGTATATTTATAGCTTTTGAAAACCAAAATAATCACAAATACGCTCGCTCGTATACATATATTATCTCTCCCTGATAACTTCCCTAGGTTAACTACGCAACCTAGAGCTCTGATACCAAGTGTGACGGCCCGCCCCGCACCAGCCTGCATTTCCTCCGAAAGTGCGCTGTACACATGCCCGACTAGCACGGGACGGTCGTCGGGAGAAAGGAAAGAAGGGAACGAACTAATCAAGAACCTGTAGAATGTCTCACAGCGCATGGAGTAAAATATAATAATAATAACATACTTGACATAAAACAGGTGAGACAGTGCATAAGCTGATAACTAGAATTAACATCAACATCAGAGCAGCGGAAATCCAAATACAGCTTATTACAACTTTCCAATTTTACTGTCTCTAAACAAAAGAAAGCTAAAGTAGAAGATACACCACTAATGCCCAAGCAGTTATCTTCAACAACACAGGGAGAATACTATATATATATATTACGTGGAAGCCTCCTGCTCGTCTCCGGATCATCTACCCGTGCATCATCAGCTAACCTGTCTCTAGTCTGCTCGTGTGAGCACCCAGAGTAATAAGAGGAGACATAAAACTCTGGGTCAGACATAAAGCCTGGTATGAGCGATAAGCATCTAAACAGAACAATAACAGGTATACTAAACCATACCTGAACCTGGACCTGCAACCAAAGTGTTAGTACCACATACCGTACAATACTCTAAGGTGCCATAATAAATAGTGTAAGAATACGGGGGTGGGGTGTGCATGTCATAATGATAGCAAACAAACCAACCATAGCAACCATTCTCGCATCACTCACTCAGTGCGTAAAGCATACGATGTCCACCACTGTCAATCACTAGACCCATTGAAGTAGTGACGGAGTTCAACTTGTACAACTACTGCTACTACCAAGCTTACCACATGGAGTCATGACCAAATCTTTACAAATGACCCCACTTCATTGGCTTATAGCCCTTTAGTCGTACCTAGGCCATTTCAGCCCTGAATCCATTCACGTACTTCCCATACATAGTGATCCAAAGTCAAAAACATCGATAGCCCCTTGGCACACGTCCCGTAGCAAAGCCCAATCATGAAGTGAACTCATCGGTTCCCAACTGGATCCTGAGCTCTAACTTCCCATATTGGACTACCTTTGCATCTCGGGTTATTGGTCAATACTGGGTTGGGTCGGGTTTCCCTCCTAGCCATCGGTTCGGGTCGGGTCCTCTACTTTGAATTGGCGTTGTTCGTACTCTTCCCCTGTAGCGGTTCGGTTCGGGTCACAGCGTTGCATCGGTTCGGGTCGGGTGTTCCACTTCGGTTCGGGTCGGGTGCCATCTCCCATCCAGTCTGTACTTCCGTTCCGCTCCCTCGTCCCTCATTTGCTCCGATCCGATTCCTTCGCCTTACTTCAGTCCGAGCCCTTCATCCTTCAGTCGATCCGATCCGAGCCCTTCGTCCTTAAGTCGATCCGATCTCTCCTCCTTTATCCGATCCGATCCCAGTTCAATTAGCGTGGCCTTCCTTTTTGCCAGTTGTCTCAAGTGTCAAGTTCCGATATGATCAGATCCCTTGCCCAGTTCAACTCATCCGATCCGAACCTCCATATCTGATCCAATCCGGTCCAGAACCTGCACTTTTTCTGCAACTCTCCCAGCAAGTAATTTACGCCATTTGACGACGTTTTTGACAAATCTAACACTTCTAATCAATCATAAAACACACCATAGAGTCATAGCAACATGTAATAGAAACCACAAACAGCAAAACAACAATTCAAATGAATCAAAATGGATCAAAAGTGGCTAAAGCCTCACATTTTCCCATAATCCTTTTTAATCATGTTTAAGCACGTACTTAGTAAAACTTAATCGAATCGTCCAAATTTTCTAACAGAGGCATAAAACATTATATTTGAGTCTATCAATATTTTTCCAGATTTTATTTGTGTATAAATTCGCTAATTAACGCTAATTACCCCTTAATCAACCGTAATTAGTGAGAAATCATGCAAATCACTCACCTTGGCCACAAAATAAAACACCAAGTCTGAAATACTCTCTGTTTGGGTCGAATTCCTATGTATAGCAGCAGCTCCAACCTTGCTCTGTTGCTATTTGGCCTTGTTTTGATGTAGTTTAGGCTTAATCTTCACTAAAAATGTGTTTTGGAGTGGTTTTAGAGGATGGAAGCCATTACTAGGGTCTCAAGAAGGTTTGTGGCGGCTCAAAACTGAAAATAAAAGTGATTTCCTAACCCTAATCAGCCCTCCTATGCCTCTAAACCCGAAATTCCCCTCTGGGCCTAGCTGCTAATCACCCGGTTAAGCCCAATTAAGCTGTTTTTCACCATCTGAAATTGTTTCAGCCATATCTCCCAAACGGTGAGTCCGTTTGGCTAATGTGACCACTCTACGGAATTGTAAACCATCATCCGGAGCCAATGGAAGTGGTTTCAGGTCAAAATTCCTTTCCAGTCAAAAGTTATGGCCAAAACAGTACCAACTAGGGGTAGAATGGTCATTTAAAAATCGGGAAAAATCATGAACATGGGAAATGACCCCAATAGTCGTCTCCCAAAGTCACATGACCATACGACTTCGTATGTGAAAGACTTAAATATTCTACGATCCTATGATGGGTAGAATACGGGTCGTTACATCAACGCAATAGGATCATTATGACTTCCAAGGGCAAGTGATCATAGCATGGCTATGAGCCAATGCAGTGGAGTCGTCATGACTCCAAAGGGGCAAAGTGAACATAGCAAAGGATTGGTGGCTGTGGATCAGTGTAATGGAGTCATTTTGACACCCAAGGGCAAAGTGATCGCAGCAAAGGACTGGGTGACCAAAGTGGTGGATATTGTATGCTTTACGCATTGAGCGAAAGATGTGAGGATGATTACTATTTTGATGTTTGATATCACTATGTCATGCACACTCCCATATTACCTTTACACTTTATACTAGTGTTACCTTAGAGTACTGTACATCTTGTTGTGCTAACTCTTTGGTTGCAGGTCCAAGTTCAGATATGATTTATTTATACCTATTATTGTTCTGTTTTGCTGCTTATCACTCATACCAGACTTTTGTATGACCCAGAGTTTTATGTCTCTTCTTAGTACTCTAGGTGCTCTTAAATAGTAACACCCCACATCCTTTAGTGTCACTCACAAAGGTAATGCACTAAGTTCTGTGGAGCATTTAGGGTAAAAGATGCAGATAAATTACAAGACAGACAAAATTAAAACAGCGGAAAATAGAACTTTACTTTATTGATAAAATAGTTTGTACAACAATTGTTTTCCAATATCAGAGTATCATCTGTCTTACAAAATAAAGAAGCATAAAATAACATTTATATTCCCCAATGTAGCATAAGCCAGCCATAGCAGCAGAAAAAGAGAGTCCAAAGCACTTTGTCAAAGAATCTTCGAGCTTGGGAAGAGTGATGGTCCAATCTAACCTGAGCTATACTATTCCCTCCTTAACTACCTGGGGGGGAACGGAAGGAAAGAAGACGAAAGAAAACTGGGTCATACATAAAGTCTGGTAAGTTCAGTTACTTCTAGCGTGTGAACAAGGAAAAACAAAACGACATGAATTAATTGAATACAAGACAATACCATGATGATAGGGCCAACAAGATAGGATAAGATTAACACAAGATATGCTAAGACAAGATAAACTGGATATGCTTTAATACTTTATCCGCTTCGCTATTAACCTGTTATTATGGTTTCTATGTCTCTGCACCACCTATCTAGTGTCCCAACTAGTAATCTGTCTAAAATGATAACGCGATCCCAATTCCAGTAATTGTGGTTGCCTTTAGGCGTACATTTATTACTTATTACCTAGTATCTAATCTAGGGTTTTATATCAAAATACTTCCTAGATTCCACTCGGGTTTACGCGGCTTATCTAATGCTTCACAGATTCAGGGTTTATGCCACCTAAGTCCAACTAGGGATTACGCTACCTGTCGAACGATGCCCCTAGTCTAGGACACACTACCTAAAGCGGTATATGTTCCTAGACTTTCCCCACGTATGTGTCGTGAATCATTATCGATGTCTAGATGCACATGTCCTCTATATGTGCGACCCGAGTCCCGTGGCAGGGCAAATCAAGAAACATGGAACTCGGTCGGGAGCTTTAAGTTATCTGCCGATGCAGATGCTAAGGTCTATTTTTTTCCAGTGGCTATGGTCCCACTTGACCCCTCCCTCAACTATTGAAAGGCACACCTTGAAAAATGAGAACTATACGCAGGCCCCCCTATGCCCCACTAATCTATGGCCATCCGCAACCATTACTAGATAGCAAGTATATGGTCTTTTGGAGTTCTCCGCCTTTCCGTATCTCGATTGACTCAAGATGGTAGGTAGACGACGGGTCGCTATCACAGGGTCATCTGTCCCGCCGAATCACGCTGGTCCATCCTAGTCTTTAGGTTGCCTTATATTGCAACCAAGGCATACCCTTGGTTCTCCTAACGCATACCTTAACCTCTGTGAGCCCAGGAGGATCATCTGCCGCCTCACAGAGGGATACCAAGAGTACCCTCACGTCCCCTCGAAGCCTCGGGCTTCGTAACCCAATTCGTTGGAGCCTTCTTTAAGATCGTTCGCTCCTCCTCGTGTCATACTAAGGATTACTACTTAGTTTTCCTAACTAAGGTTTACCACTTGGTTTCCTGAATCGTCGTTTTCTTAACTAAGGTTTACCACTTAGTCCTTTTAACTAAGGTTTACTACTTAGTTCTCTTTCTCGTCAAGTTGGATTGGTTAAGTGTCATTAGTCGATACAAGTTAACTTAACCTATTCATTTGTCATGTTAAACTGGTTAAGTGTTACCAGTAATTCACGTTGACTTAACCCTACCAGCATCAAGTTATATTAGTTAAGTATTTACTTAACCCTACCCATTCATCTTGTATTGGTTAAGTGTTCCTTTTTTACTTAACCTTGCCTATCTGTTTTAACTAACATGTTATAACGTTTAAGTGTTCCCTTAGTTAACTTAACCCTAACATTGGTTTGATTAACATGTTCTAATGGTTAAGTATTGTCCCTTCATGTTTTTAACTTAACCCTATTCATTTATCACACTCTGATGGTTAAGTGTTCAAGCTTACTTAACCCTATGGTCTAGTCCAGCTAACATATTAAATTGGCTAAGTGTATTAAATTTACTTAACCCCAACCTCTAGTCTAGCTAGCATGTTAAATTGGCTAAGTGTATTAACTTTACTTATCCCCAACCTCTAGTCTTGTTAACATGTTAAATTGGCTAAGTGTGTTGAATTTACTTAACCTCCACTTTCTAGTCTGGTTAACATATTAAATTGGCTAAGTGTTTTTCTTAGTTACTTAACCCCTACAAATCTCGTCTTGTTACCATGTTAAGTTGGTTAAGTGTTCTAGTTAACTTAACCCTATCGTTCTAACTTAACTGTGTTAAGTTGGTTAAGTGTTCTTATGGACTTAACCCTTCCATTCTAGCTTAACTTTAATTGTCTTATTAAAGCACCAGCCACTCACATTAGACAGGTATTGTTGTGGCTGCCGGTATGCCGGTTGGTTCCGGGCAGTCTTACGCCACAACTCAGTCTAACCTCGGGCCTTTATCGGGCTCAATGCCTTAACCTCCCACATTGGATAGGTATTGTTGTGATCACTGGACAGCCGGGCGGGTCCGGGCAGGTTTACATCACAACTCAATCCAACCTCGGGTTAAGCATGTTCGTATTGTTTAAATTTACTTTTCTCATTTAGGATAAATCCTATAAGTAAATTTTCCCTAATTTACTTATTCCATTATTACTCTTTAATTGTACATTGTTAACATTTATTATTATGGCCCATTTTCCCTATATATCATATTTATAGTTTTTGGTATGTAAATTATACCAAATTAAGTGTCACTAACCATGATTATTCTAAACATGACAATTACTCACAATTATGACTAAATTCAAAATTTGTGCTAATATACTTATTATGCCAAATTAACTTTAATTGACCCAATTCTGATTTAACATCCTAATTTACAGTTTATGGCAAGACTAGAATTATTATTCTAGTTTACCGTTTACGCCTAAAACTTAGCTTACTTGCCAATACTAAATTTAATATGTCAAATTACATATTCCATAATTCATGTCAAATTTTCAAATTTGCGTTCTAATAAACATGCCATAATACATGTTCTAAACTATGTCAATCATAATTATGTTCATGTTCCACGTTATGCCAATTTCCAAGTTTACAACCATGTTTAAGTCAAATTTATGATTTGCCCAAATCGTATTCGCATCGTTCGTGTAATCGTGATTTCTTCCTAGATTATAGATAAATCTAGATTCGTGGATAAAAAGGGAATGAACCAAAATGCCATGAAAATATAGACATAATGACTGGCAGAAGATGATAATTCACTAATCACAGATCTAACAAATTACACTGAATAAATTGCTTAAAGTATCGAAGGCCTGTAGATCTGATAATATTATGACATAAAAAGGGTTGAACAAATAACATAGGTTCAAGTATATGGGTAGATCTAACTTAATAGATAAATTCCCATAATCAAGATCCAATGATAATTAAGAATAAACTGAATAGATAATCAAGTTTAGACCCAATCTCACAGTCATAATCCTAGGCAATAATATCATGTTCATGAATCATAGGTAATTATCCACTACTGTGCTTGTCATAGTCATAGGCATTGGTTTATGCTCCTAGTCAAAGGCTTATGTTCATAGTCAAAGTCTTATGTTCATAGTCAAAGTCTTATGGTTTCGAAGGCCACAGTTCCATAGTCATAATCTTAAGCATTGGCAATTTAGTCACAATGTGTTCTAGGCCATAATCAAGAATCAGATCCAAAGTCATAAACAAGCACAGATTCAATGAAACGATAAGTCATATTTCTTATATTCTTTTAATTTCATGTCACAAATAGAAAAGGCGTTCAAATCTAAAAAGTAACCGACTTACATTGATTGGATCTAGAAAAGAATAGAAAGATAGCGTTGCTTGAAGCCGTTGAATCTTTACTTGAATCCTAACTTGTTTTGAATCTTCTCTTGAAAGACTTGGGTCAAGTGGGACCATAGCCACTGGAACAAAACAGACCTTAGCATCTGCATCGGCAGATAACTTAAAGCTCCCGACCGAGTTCCGTGTTTCTTGATTTGCCCTGCCACGGGACTCGGGTCGCACATATAGAGGACATGTGCATCTAGACAGCGATAACGATTCACGACACATACGTGGGGAAAGTCTAGGAACATATACAGCTCTAGGTAGTGTGTCCTAGACTAGGGGCATCGTTCGACAGGTAGAGTAATCCCTAGTTGGACCTAGGTGGCATAAACCCTGAATCTGTGAAGCATTAGATAAGCCACGTAAACCCGAGTGAAATCTAGGAAGTACTTTGATATAAAACCCTAGATTAGATCTAGGTAATAAATAATAAATGTACGCCTAAAGGCAACCACAATTACTGGGATTGGGATCGCGTTATCATTTTAGACAGATTACTAGTTGGGACACTAAATAGGTGGTGCAGAGACATAGAAACCATAATAACAGGTTAATAGCGAAGCGGAGAAAGTATTAAAGCATATCCAGTTTATCTTGTCTTAGCATATCTTGTGTTAATCTTATCCTATCTTGTTGGCCCTATCATCATGGTATTGTCTTGTATTCAGTTAATTCATGTCGTTTTGTTTTTCCTTGTTCACATGCTAGAAGTAACTAAACTTACCAGACTTTATGTCTGACCCAGTTTTCTTTCGTCTTCTTTCTTTCCGTCCCCCCCCCCCCCCCCCACAGGTAGTTAAGGAGGGAATAGTATAGCTCAGGTTAGATTGGACCGTCACTCTTCCCAAGCTCGAAGATTCTTTGACAAAGTGCTTTGGACTCTCTTTTTCTGCTGCTATGGCTGGCTTATGCTACATTGGGGAATATAAATGTTATTTTATGCTTCTTTATTTTGTAAGACAGGTGATACTCTGATATTGGAAAACAATTGTTGTACAAACTATTTTATCAATAAAGTAAAGTTTTATTTTCTGCTGTTTTAATTTTGTCTGTCTTGTAATTTATCTGCATCTTTTACCCTAAATGCTCCACAGAACTTAGTGCATTACCTTTGTGAGTGACACTAAAGGATGTGGGGTGTTACATAAATGGGCAGACTAGAGACAGGTTAGGTGGTATGCACGAGTAGCTTTATCGGAGACGAGCAGCAGGCTTCCACTTTGATATATATATATATGTATGTATGTATGTATATGTATATATATTCTCCCTGTGTTGTTGATAGTCACTGCTTTGGGCATTAGTAGTGCACATTTTCTATTTTGCTTTAGAGATAGTATGTTAAAATTGTAATAATGATGGTTACGGATCATAAGCAGTATTTTTGATTCCGCTGCTATGATGGTTTAGTTTTCAACTTATGCACTATCTCGCCTTTTTTCTGTCAAAGTTATGTTATTATTATATTTTATCCCATGCGCTATGAGATATACTATAGGTTCTTTGATGATTAATAGTTTCAAATCCTTTTCTTTTGACGACCGTCTCGTGCTAGTCGGGCATTGGCACAGCGCATTTCGGAGAAATGTTGACTGGTCCGGGGCGGACCGTCAGATTTGGTATCAGAGCTCTAGGTTGTGTAGTTAACCTAGGGAAAGACATCAGGGAGAGATAGTATACGTATATGAGAGCGCGTATTTGTGATATTTTGGTTTTCAAAAGTTATATATATATACACACACTATTAGTATATCTAAGGATGAAGCCGCATTGCACTGGCACCATTGAAGAGATGATTAATCGTTTTCTCTTTATAGATTGAACAATGAGCCGATATATGAGGAATACCGGTTCAGGAGCCAATAATAGGAATGTCCCTGACATGAGGACAATATTTACTACCTTCATGTGAGAGATGCTTTGAGATGTTCAGGGAGCAACTCCTAATGCTGCAATTGGTGGTGGTGCAGCGGTGCAGGCGCCTAGGGCCGATTTCGCCAAGCTCTATAAGGACTACACTAGTCTTGGTGGGAAGCCGTTCCACGAAACGGAATCGTCTACAGAAGTTCAGGATTGGCTTGATAGTTGTGAGCGCATCTTCGAGGACTTAGGGATCGATGATGCAATGAGGAGAAAGCTAGCATCGTGTCAACTGCAAGGACGAGCTATGAATTGGTGGAATGCTATTAAAGCAGCTACTCCTAAGGATCAAGTTACTTGGAATCATTTTAAGACCCGGTTCAGTGATAAGTTTATTCCAGCTACTCAGAAGTCAGAATTGTTTAGGAAATTTCTGGAGCTTAAGCAAAATGGTAGGGCAGTCTCGGAATATATTGCTGAGTTTGATACTTTATTGAAGTATGGATTATCCCTTATTTACACTACCGAGAAGAACGAGAAGTTCATAACTGGCTTAGATGGGTACTTGGGGGAAAGGCTTATAAACCTCATCGATGAGACCTTTGAATCTATTGTGGGGAAAGCATTAATATCAGAGAGCCTTTACCCTAAGCCAAAAACCGAGTTTGCTATTGCATCTACAGGAGAACCGAAGCCGCAAGCAAGCGGTGCAGGCAAGAATAATTTGCAAAATAAGAGGAAACAGAACCAAGCTAAGGATGGTCAGAGAAAGAAAGACAAGAAAGATTTCAAGTGCTTTAGCTGTGGCAAGAAGGGCCACTATGCCAAAGATTGTAGAGCCAAGCCAGCGGACAGGAAGTGCTTCAACTGTGGCCAAGTGGGACATCTTAAGGACAAATGTCTGCAACCTCCTAAAGAGAAGCAGATCATGAAAGCATATGCTATCAGTGTTGTTCCTTCTTCGTCGAGTTCCCCAACTGCGGCACAAAAGGGAAAAAATATCGTGATTCAAGGTATGCTTTCTATTTATGATGTTCCAATTCGAGTGTTGTTTGATACCGGGGCTTCCCATTCCTTCATATCTAGTGACCTGGTAGATAGGTTGGGATTGGAACCTGAGATAGTCAATCGACCTTTAGTAGTGACGAACCCCATTGGTGGTTCGACTAGCCTTAGTATGATCTGCCGTAATGTGGTCTTATCGAGTCATGGATGTATGTATGCTTGTCATTGCTTTGTTTTAGGATTCACTGGGTTTGGCATTATTTTGGCAGTCGATTGGCTCCAAAGGTATGGGGTGGTGGTGGACTGTGAGGGATATTCTGTGACCGTTTGGGCGGATGATGGGCGGAGGGTACTGTTTGGTAGTCTACCTTGTGATGGAGTGATGGCTAGTTTTCTAAATTCCATTGACATCCCGCATGATGAGTTGTCAGATGTGCCTATTGCTAGCGAGAATCCGGACATCTTCGGGGAAGTGACCGGACTTCCACCACACCGAGAGATCGAGTTTCGGATTGATTTAGTGAAAGATGCCAAGCCTATAGTGATGCCTCTTCGTCATATGGCTCCAAGGGAGCAGCAAGAGCTTGGGGTGCAAGTGAGCGATCTTTTAAAGAAGGGATTCATCAGAAGAAGTGTTTCTAAGTGGGGAGCACCAGTTGTATTTGCTACCAAGGCCGATGGTTCCCATCGATTATGTGTGGACTACCGCGAGTTGAATAAGGTAACGAGGAAGAATAAGTATCCTCTTCCGCGGATTGATGATTTGTTTGATCAGTTAAGTGGAGAAAGATTGTTCTCCTAGTTGGATCTCGCGACAGATTTTCATCAGCTCCGAGTAGCAGCTGAGAGTATTTCTAAAACGACATTTCGAACGCCGTCTGGATTTTATGAGCGGTTGGTCATGCCATTTGGGTTGGCCAATGCACCAACTTATTTTGTGGATCTTATGAATAGGGTATTCAGAGACCAATTGAATAAGTTTGTTCTTGTGTTTGTAGACGATATCTTGGTTTACATGAGGATAGAGGATGAACATAAGGAACATTTGAGGATAGTGATGGAGGTGTTGAGAAAACACCAATTGAAAGCGAAATTTTCTAAGTGTCACTTCTGAAGGAGGGAAGTGAGATTCATGGGCCATGTTATTTCAGAGAATGGGATTGCCATGGACCCTGCGAAGGTGACTACGGTACAAGATTGGTCTATGCCCAGGAATGCAACAGACATAAGAAATTTCTTTGGGTTAGCTTGATATTATCGTAAGTTCATCAAGGACTTCTCCAGGATAGCAGCACCGTTAACTCAGTTGACCAAGAAGAATCAAGCTTTTGCTTGGGACGGAAACTGCGAGAATGCATTTAAGAGTCTAAAGGAAAAGTTGACGTGTGCACCAGTGTTAGTCATTCCTAAAGGGAATGAAGAGATAACTGTATACACGGATGCCTGTGGTACCGGACTAGGTGTTGTCTTGATGCAAGGAGGAAGGGTTGTAGCTTATGCTAGTCGGCAATTGAAACCGCATGAGAGAAGATATTCTTCCCATGATTTGGAATTGGCAGGGATCGTGTTCGCATTGAAGATGTGGAGACACTATCTCTTGGTAGAAAGATTCGAGTTGTTTACCGATCATAAGTCGTTAAAGTATCTCTTCTCTCAGAAGGATCTAAATCTCCGACAGCAAAGATGGTTAGAATTCTTGGCTTCCTATGATTTCGATATCGCATAAAAACCAGGAAAGGGAAATGCGGTGGCTGATGCATTAAGTAGGAGACATGCCAGTTTAGGGGCTATGTTTCTGGAATGGAAGCAACTGGAGTGTATCGCTGGGTATGATTTCGGACCAAAGTGCGAATTGGATCCAGAAATGTTAGCAAGTTTGATGATCAGACCCACTTTGATTGAGCGGATTGGTTCCAGTCAGAGGGATGATCCTAATTTATTAGAAATCATCTCCAAGATAGAGATGGGTATCGACGGTGAGGCAACGGACAGGTATGGACTTGATCGAGAAGGATGGCTTCAAAAGAATGAGAGGCTGGTTGTACCCAATGTGAATGGATTGAGAGATGTAGTGCTTAGAGAATGCCATCACTCGAAACTGATTATACATCCTGGGGATAACAAAATGTATCGAGATATGAAGCAGACCTACTACTGGGAAGGGATGAAGAGAGACGTTGGAAAGTTTATATCCATGTGCATGAACTGCCATTTAGCTAAAGCTGAGCAAAAGAAGCCTAGTGGTTTGTTACAACCATTAGAAATTCCTGAATGGAAATGGGAACAAGTCTCGATGGATTTCATCGACGATTTACCAAGGATTGGATCAGGCCATGATGGTATTCGGGTGATTGTGGATCAATTGACCAAAAGTGCAAGGTTTAAACCGGTAAAGTAAAATAGAACGGTGACTAAGTTAGCGGAACTGTATATGAAGTGGGTAGTGAGATTTCATGGAGTACCTAAAAGAGTACCTAAAGGTATTGTGAGCGATCGAGATCCATTATTTACTAGCGGGTTTTGGAAAAACTTACAAGAGGCTTTAGGGTCAGAACTACATCTCATGATCGCATACCATCCTCAAACCAATGTTCAAACAGAGAGGGTGAATCGTGTATTAGAGGATCTCTTGAGAGCTTGTATATTGGATTTTGGAGGTTAATGGGATGATCACTTGAATCTAATGGAGTTCGCATATAATAATTGTTATTGGTCCAGTATCAGTATGGATCCATTTGAAGCTTTGTACGGAAGAAAGTGCAACTCACCATCATGTTGGTTAGAAACTGGTGAGAAGTTTGTGCTTGGGCCAGATGTTATAAGAGAAACTTCAGATAAGATCAAGGTTATTCTACAGCGAATGAAGGTTTCCCAAGATAGGCAGAAGAGTTATGCTGATAAGAGACGAAGAGAATTGAAATTCTCCATTGGAGACTTAGTATTCGTCAAGATCTCTTCGCTAAAGAATGTGATTCGATTTGGGAGGAGAGGCAAGCTGGCACCAAAGTTTGTTGGTCCATTTCCAGTTCTCGAGCAAGTTGGGAATTTAGCATATAAAGTAGAGTTACCGAACAAGATGGTGGGAGTTCACAATGTATTTCATGTTTCCTAGTTAAGGAAGTTTGTGCACGACCCTAATTTGGCTATTTCACCAGATCAGTTGGTTAATATCGAGGTAGAACCCGAGGTGGTTGGGAAACACAGACCTATTCATATTGTCGAGTACGATACTAAGCAGCTTCAAAGGAAGGTGGTGAAACTTGTCAAAGTCCAGTGGGGTGATAATGGGAAAGACTATACTTGGGAAACAGAGGAGAACATAAGGAAGGCGTATCCAGAACTCTTTGCCTGGTAAGGTTTTAATCACAATATAGATATTCCCTTATTAGTAAACCGCATGCTAGGATAGGCTTCTTGTGTTGTTATGTATGTTTTATTGTTGCAAATGATTGATAGGCATGCGGGATCCTTTGTATGTTTTGGTTAAGGAATTTCGGGGACGAAATTTCTTTAGGGAGGGGGGGGGATATAACGACTCGCATTCCACGCATCGGAGGATCATAGAATATTTATTTCTTTTTCATATGAAGTCGTATGGTCGTGTAACTTTGGGTAACGACTATTGGGGTCATTTCCCATGTTCACGATTTTTAAATGATCGTTTTGCCCCTGGCGAATCTTGTTTTACCTATAACTTTTGATTGGTAAGGAGTTTTGACCTATATCCATTTCCACTGGATTCAAATGATGGTTTACCTTTCCGTAGAGTGGTCACATTAATCAAACGGACTTACCATTTGGGATATATGGCTGAAATAAGGTTTGGAAGGTGAAAAACAACTTAATCGGGCTTAACAGGGTAATTAGCAGCTAGGCCCATTAGGGATTTCGAGATTAGGGCTATATAAGGGCTGGAAGGGTTAAAGAAACCCTTCTTTGTCATTTTTACAGCCGCCACTTACACTTCTTCAACCCTAGCAATGGCCTCCACCTTCTAGATTCATCCTTAATCACTTTCTAATCACATATTAGCCTAATCAACATCAAATTAAAGCGGATTAGCCTAGAGATCGAGGTAGAGCTGCTAGAACACATAGAGATTAGACCCGTATCAGTTAGAGTTTTAGATCTTAGATTTAATTGTGGCTAAGGTGAGTGATTTGCATTGTTTTTCACTAATAACGGCTAATTAGGGGTGATTAGTGATAACTAACGAAATTATGCATTACAAAAATCTAGAAAAATATGTAGAAATTCTTAAATATTATTTTATGCCTCTGTTAGAAATTTGGGTTAATTTGGACAAGTTTTGCTAATCGTATGGCTAAATCATGATTAAGGAGATTAAGCGGAAAACATGGGTTTTGGGTATGTTTGATCCATATTATCATGTCGAGTTGTTGTTTTGATGTTTATGGTTGATTATACATATTGTTGTTACTGTCTGGAATGTTTTGTGGTTGCATAGGAAAGTTAGAATGGTCGAAAACGCCGTCGGGAGGCAAAAATTGGTTGCTGGAAAGTGGTGCAGGTTTTGGGTCGCACGGAGCGGTTCCTCGGAGTGCGAGTGTAGGGAATCGAGCGATTCCTAGGAGAGCGACTGTGGGGAATCGAGCGATTCCTAGGAGAACGACTATGGGCAAGTGAGCGCGATTCCTCGAAGAGCGACTGTGGGGAGCGAGCGGTTCCTCGGAGTGCGAATGTGAGGAAGCGAGCGATTCCTATGGAAGCGACTATAATGAGTTCTGATTCATGTGAATGCAAGCAAGCACGTGGATGAAGGAGCGAGCGACCGAGATAGAGAAGGAAGAATGAGTGACCGAGCTAGGGAAGGAAGAGTAAGTGGTCTCTATATAGTATGAACGAGCAATGACGACTATGGGTTCTTCTGAAGATCGATTCCAGATCGACTAAAACCCGAGATGCAAAGGTAGTCCAGATGAGAAGTTAGGACTCAGGATCCAGATGGGAACCAACGAGTCAACTTCATGATCGGACTTTGCTGCGGATATGTGCAAAGGGGTTATCGATGTCTATAGCTTTGGTTCACCACGAAGAGACGGATTAGCGGCTATGGATCAGCGCAATGGGATCATTATGACTTCCAAGGGTAAGTGATCGTAGCGTGGCTATGAGCC
The DNA here is from genome assembly GCA_030737875.1 of Allium sativum. NCBI lineage: Eukaryota > Viridiplantae > Streptophyta > Magnoliopsida > Asparagales > Amaryllidaceae > Allium > Allium sativum. The sequence goes on along the minus strand of CM060926.1, from coordinate 279,623,891 downwards.
ATCGCAGTGGAGTCGTCATGACTCCAAAGGGGCAAAGTGAACATATTAAAGGATTGGTGGCTATGGATCAGTGCAATGGGGTTATTGTGATGTCCAAGGGCAAAGTGATCGCAGCAAAGGATTGGGTGACCAAAGTGGTGGATATCGTATGCTTTACGCACTAAGCGAGAGATGCGATGATGATTGCTATGTTTGATGTTTGCTATCACTATGTCATGCACACTCCCATATTACCTTTACACTTTATGTTAGTGTTACATTAGAGTATTGTACATCTTGTTGCGCTAACTCTTTGGTTGCAGGTCCAGGTTCAGGTACGATTTACTTATATCTGTTATTGTTTTGTTTTGCTCCTTATCGCTCATACCAGACTTTTGTCTGACCCAGAGTTTTATGTCTCTTCTTATTACTCTGGGTACTCTTAAACGGGCAGACTAGAGACAGGTTAAGTGGTATGCACGAGTAGCTATACCAGATACGAGTAGGAGACTTCCACGTATGATATATATATGTGTATGTATGTATGTATGTATATTCTCCCTGTGTTGTTGATGGTGGCATTAGTAGTGCACCTTTTCTATTTTGCTTTAGAGATAGTATTTTAAAATTGTAATAATGATGGTTATGGATCATAAGCTGTATTTTTTATTCTGCTGCTATGATGGTTTAGTTTTCAGCTTATGCACTGTCTCGCCTGTTTTATGTCAAAGTTATGTTATTATTATATTTTATCTCATGCCCTGTGAGATATACTATAGGTTCTTTGATGATTAATAGTTTCAAATCATTTTCTTTTGACGACCGTCCCATGCTAGTCGGGCATTGGCATAGCGCATTTCTGAGAAATGTCGGCTGGTCCGGGGCGGGCCGTCACAATTATATTATTAATTAATTTAAAGGATGGGTTAATTAAAGTTGATTAATAAGATAATCATAGTTTAAGACTAATTTAATTGGAAATGGTTATTTGATTGATTTGCTTGAATTAACATAATGAAATAGTTTAACGAGTATTTGTTTTAATTTTAATAAGATTTTAAAAAGAAATTTATTATTTATTTTAGTTAATAATAAAGAATTTAATTACCCTAAGGTAGTTAATGATGAAGTATATTATTATTTTAATTAATAATAATTGATGTGATTACTTCTTAAATCCATTTCATTTATGTAAGTAATAAAAGTGCACTATAACAGAACAGATCTATTACAACGGGCAATGCATGTTGTAATAGGGATTTTACAGCGGCCAGCCCGCAAGCTGTATTAGACCATGTTGTAATATGTCCCCTTTTACAACGGACAATAAACATGGTAACAGGCAGTTGTAATAGACTTTTTACAACATTCTTATGTTGTTGTATGTCCCTTCAATAGAATAGTAGCCCGTTATAATATTTTTTGCAACAGGTATTGACGGTTGTAATATCTTCTGTAACAACAATTAATGCCCGTTGTAAAATACTGAAAATTGCAATGGATTTGAATATTACACAATATTAATAATATTTACAAGAATTGAATATTTAATTCAAAAATTATTTTTAACATATATTTATTCAAAAAAATATTTATTAAATTTTTGAATAGTACACATAGTGTTTCCTCTCTATTACACAATCACTTGCACAAACATTTCCTCACTACATTTCACTCGCATACATTGACTTCTTACTATAAACTCATTTACTTGTATACATGTATACACACGCTCTCACTCTAGTTTCAATGGCTGAGATTGATGTTGTTTGTAGCAGTTCCTTTTCCTGGAACAGACGCATGGACTGGAGTCATTAAACTTTCTGATCAAGTTCCAGACTTATGTCAGAACTAAATAGAGCTTAAAACTATATATATATATATATATATATACACACACACACACACACACACACACACACACACATACCAGGGTGGCAAGGGAAGAGTGCTTTTAAAGCCCATTAACTTGAAAGCAAGATATGAAGCAAATATCATTGGCAAATTCACACACACATGGTACATCATCAGCTCCATTCTGCAGCTGCACTGTTTCTTTTTCTACAAAATTGTTCATGAACATTGGTTATTTTTTATACTGCATATATAGCATTTAAATAGATATAACGGTAAGTACATCAGGATTGAGATTACGGGGAATGAAGATAAACCTGAATTTTGTAGCTTTCAGGTGTCAACCCATTCATTACGTTGTCGGCAAGCAAAGTGCTATAATATAAAAAAAAAACAGAACTTAGATGGTAGAATGGTGTTATAGCCATTATATATATATATATATATATATATATATATATATATATATATATATATATATATTACATATTAAGAATTATCCATTGAACACAGATATTCCTACTAGTATGCACATGTTTTTCATTATTGCTCATTTGGACCCTACTATCAACAATACCCATGCACACTAAATATGGTAATATAAATGACTCGGCATTTGCTGATCTTGTTACGTCCCATGTTTCTAAGATGTTGCTTTACTGAATCCAGCTATTTACAAAGAATTTCGATAAGCAGGTGAATGTGACTGTAGTTAGAGCAAATTGTTGTGTGTGCCTTATCAAAAAATGCAAGTGAATGTCTATACTTTGATTTTTGCGGTTAACCAAGACTGCTGTAGCATATATGAATCCACAAAAGCAGCTTCGTTGATGTTTATCTGCAACTCAACTAGCAGTTTAGCAAACCCTGGACATACCAAAACATCCTAATGTTTTGTTACGTGACACAAACCCATAAAATGATACCCTAATTGAGCTACTTGAAACTTAAACCACCTCCCACATAGCACCAAATTTATCACTTGATAGAACTACATGTACACGCAGTCCCACTAAAACTTTCCTCACCAACGCAAGTGGAGCCACTGAGCAACATCAACTAAATTTGAATTAAAGGTATGCTGAAATAGTGCAACTTGAGGACCAGCATACCTCAGGTCATCCACCCAGGCCAATCCAATAGACTTACCAGATATATGACATAAGCTATTTTTTTTACCACAAACAACGCTAACAGAGGCTGAAGCTACAGCCAAACCTCAGGCATCAATAGTGAATAAACACCACATAGGGCGATGAAGACAAGAGCACAGGTTCCTTTGAAGCACAGTGCAAATGACATATACAAAACAAAATGATAATAAAACAATAAGACCATGAAACTAACAACAACGGAACAACATTACAAACACAAACGAATTCTGACGAGATCAAAACAGTACCTCCAAGGGTGTCAGTAACGCCAAGCAAAACAAAGCAAAGCCTCAACAAAACTATTGAGAACCTAAACCAATTTCCATGCCAGCTTCAGTCAAGAGCAGAACCAAAGAACTCTAGAAAACACCAAAATCTAACCAAGCTCGTCGTAATTGATCTAAAAATCAACCTAGAAACTCCAATTGCAGCAGTGACGTGGATTGAATAGGAAGCACAAACGTACTAATATGGACACCACCAGTAAAAAAAGCCCCGAACTTCGCCAAGCTCCAGACAACCAGAAAGAAAACAGAACTAATACGGACACGGACGTACCAGAAACCAATAAGCAGGAGACGCAAAACACCTAAACTAAGCCTCACAGACAAATCAAAACTCACCAGAAATCGAACCAATACAAACCCGTACCTCTGTCAGCTGTGAAGACAGTCTCGTGGTGAGGCATCAGGGTCGAATGGCGATGCAGAGATAAGGGCGAAACTCCGCGTAAGAGCTTAGCCAAGAGGATCATCGGAAGCTGTCAAATCGACTCGAGGAACGAAGGCCGAAAAGATCTAAAAAGGAAATAAGGGTTGAATGGAGCTCTTCAGATCTGCTCCAGGCAAGACCAAAACTAGTTCAGGGTTGATTGGAAAGGTGAGCGGAGTGATTAGATTAGAAGAGGAGTGAGAGAAGGGAAGCAAAGGGAATCAGAGCGGAGGGAAGAAAAGGGGAGATCTGAACTAGTCTCCATTTCCAGGCGTCCTTTGAACTTAGGTTTTCTAATTGATTTTTGTTGTAGCAGGGATCTGAATTTTAGGGTTAAGGATGAAAGAATGAAAAATTAAATTGGAGAAGAGGGGGATAACGAAATGTTAAGCGGGAAATGAAAAGCGAAGTGTAAAGGAAATGATTACTGGAGCAGTAAGCCGCAAGTGGAATCTTGGTTTAATATAAAAAAAATCTTTTCTTAGTTATAAAAATATAGTTACAGTGAATATGTATACATTATAAAAAAATTATTTTTAATAGTAATTGTTAGTCATAAATTATTGCATATTTAATATTAATTACTCGATATTACATGATATTAACTGAAAAGTAAAATTAAACCGATTGAAATACTGATTATATATAATAATTAGTAATTAGTGATTATCTATTAATGATCATAAATTGTTATACGTTATAAATGATTAATATAATATTATTAATGATTAATTATTAGATATTAATAAATAATATTGTATTCTTGGTTATTGGTAATTAGTATATTATTATAATTAGTAATTAGTAACATATGGTTAATACAATATTATTAAAGATTAATTATGAAATATTAATTAATAATAAGTATTAGTTTTAAGAAAGCATTATGCTTATCAATTGTTGATTGTCGCCTAGTACAAAAGATGTTTTTAGCATGCTGTAAAACTGGCAAACAAGTTGAGTATATTGCTCATTATATAATTACTTCTTAATTTAAATTACCGAAATATACCACCCAATATTAGTATTATAATATTCTTACTATTGAAAGTAAAACTAAGTTTATTAGTTTTTTTATGGTGATATTATTAATCATAAATTGTTACATATATGGTATTAATTACTCGGTATTACTTATTGACAACTGCAAAATAAATTTAAGCCTGTTGGAATACTGATTATATACGATAATTAGTAATTAGTGATTATTTATTAATAATCACTAATTATTATAAGCAATAAATGATTAATAAAATATTATTATCGATTAGTAATTAATAATATAATATTTAGTTAGTAATTAATACCATATATTTAATATAATATTATTAATGATTGATTGTTAAACAATAAAAAATAATCGATATTAATTTTAAATAAGTATTGTAGTTACTAATGATTGATCGCCGAAAATTGGTAACAGACATTTATTATAACAGACATTTTATGACCATTGTAAAATTGACACTATTATGATCATTGTAAAACTGACACTATTACAATGGATGTTACCTGTTGTAAAATTAGCACCTCTTACAACGAGCATTTTGTGACTATTATTGTAAAACATGCATCTATTACAACGGGCATTTCCTGAACGTTGTAAATTTGACATCTATTACAACGGGCATGCCATGACCGTTGTAATAGCTTTCTATTACAACGGGAAACATTGCCTGTTGTAAAAAGGACATTGTGCAGGACATCTATTACAACGGTCCAGAAATGACCGTTGTAATATCATTCTATTACAACGGGCAGAAAATGCCCATTGTAAAAAGGACGTTGTAATAGAGTGTTTTTGTTGTAGTGGTGGGTAATAGAATCTGGTTGAATTTTGGAAGGAGTTGATGAACGGGTTTTATATTCAAACCTGAGTTTTTATAAAGAAAATTATAACAGAAAATTTAAGCAGATGTGATAACTTAAATATAATGTTTACTTAATATTTAAATTTAGTAAGAAGGAATCGAGATAAATATGATTTTATATTAAACCTTGGGGTTATAAACGATGTTTATAAAAGGAGTGTGAGGCTAAAACATTAAGATTAAATTACGTACTTAATTTTGGAATTGAAATGAGATTTTCAAAGTTGAAAATTGTTGAATGATATAGATGTGGAATAATATGGTTTGATAATAAGTCGAGATAATAATTAGAACTTAAATGAAGATTGTTAAGTGGAGTGATTTTCTGAGTATTAATCTGATGTTGATTTCGGTCTTCAGGAGTGATACTTAGGGAATTATTTGCTTACCAATTTACGGCCAAGGACTAATAAACGTTAAGATGTAGAAATGCTTGAATAATGTTATAATTAATGTTTTGAAATACATAGTAAAATAGAAAGTGGATATGGTTATTTAGTATATTTCTAAGTATTACATTCAAATGGTTTTGAGGAGATTAATATATTAAAATTGAATTGAATACCATGTTTAAAAATATGGAATGTTTTAGAAGTTTTAAATTAACCATTCGTTAATTATTTTTAAATAAAAAGAGGCCAAGTGATGCTGAGATTGAACTAGTAAATTTATTATTATTTTCGTGATAGAATGATTGTTTATTTGATAGTTAAATAACCGATCATCAAATTTGACCTATACAATTGTTGGTGTGGAAAGGTCGGGATCGAATATATATTTGAAAACCATTCTGACCAGCAAATGCGTAATCATTAAAGATGTCGGATGCTGATCAAGATGGAGAAATTGAATATCGTGGATCTTCGTAAAATGGTAGAATTACTTAAAATCTCTGGATTAGCGGCTAGAGATATAATGTAATTATGTCATGGTTGAAATATACGAATTTGCAAGGATTACTTGCTACCAATACATAGGGTGATTCCTAGGATGCGATAGGAGGGTACATTCGGTTCATCCTGTTCGTGGATGACTTGTCTGGACGAATGTCTGACATAGTATTTCCTAAAAACCACATACATTGATTTCTACAAACGTATTTCTGTTAGTAGCGGAGAATGGCTCTTCTCTTAGCTTAACGACCAGAGTATTTTTGTGGACGTCAATTAGTGTTTTGGCAGATCTAACAATGTGACATTCAAAGTGAACGATGGCCAAATGTTCAAAGGGATAATAATAACCTCAAGCCTCATCAACTGGGAAATGAAAAAAATCGGGCAGGCAACATGGCTAAGTGGGTCGCTACCAAATAAGGTGTATAATCACCTACCTAGAGAAAAATCATTTCCTTCTTTATTCTATTCGATGTTGTCACTTTCGGGAAATGGTTGTTGATCCCAATTGTTGGTGATATACATTCGATAAACTCAAGCGAAATGAGTGGTCGGTCATATGTGGCCGGGTTGCAAGAGTTCTTGTTAAACCCAGTGTATTCCCCTTTAGAGATACCCTAGCAGCAAGTGGTTCCATACCTTGTCATAGTCGGAATCCATTCTATAATAAGCGCCCGTGGTTTTGATTATGTACTATATTTGTAGAGCTTGAGATGCAAGCGTCCTGCTAGATTGCTATTTATTTGTGTTTAGACACTATAATATTAGAACAAGATATGATTTCAAAATGTTTTTGGTTATCATAAGGTAAAAACCGTCTATGTTTATGTGTGGATTTGGTCTTATGGTTATCCTTTTCTTTCAAAAAGAAATGTTTAACTTAAAAGTCAGGTTGGATGTTGCCTATAAACTTAGTAGGTTTCTCACTCTGGTTCACCAGACTGATCCGACGTTTGAAATGCTCGGGTTAGACCGGGTTTTACAGCATTGGGTTATTGGATGCTATGAATTTCAGAAGATGGCTGAAGGAGTTTAGACGTAGTCGTATTTATTCCGTTGTGTATTGTATATGAGGACATGTCATTATAACTGTCCAGATATGTTAATGTACTCTGATGATTGTAGGTTTTAATTCAAGATCTCAATATAGATTTATTTTGTTCCGCTGCGATGTGAGACTCTAATTCTGTTATGTTCTTCTTCTTCTTCTTCTTTCCTTCTATTCTAATATTTCTTTCTTATCTCACCCTCTAACTTCTTTCTATTAACTATTTGGTGTTTTTGATACTTGAGTTTTGGCCGGTAATACGGAATGTATGTATTATTGTCAAAATTCGGGCATCGAATTCCTCGGGTCGTTACACATTTCGAACATCAAAATAAATCTCATCGTTTTCCTTTGAAAATGATTTCCATTTCCCATTCTAGTTCAGTCTTGAATTTATATTTCCAACAATTATTTCATCCCATTTATAAATATGGTTTATGAACCAAACTACTTGTTTTATAAAATTAAACAAGTTATTATATTCTAGCCAATCGAAATTCAAATTCTATTTTAAAATAGATTTTCCTTTTTAGAAACCCTAAATTCTTTTCCAATATATTCGAATATATTTTATGGTATATTAGATACCAATTATTTCAGGGTCAATGTTATTCAAAGCATCCCAAACACACAATAATAAACACTAGATTATTTGTCACATCATATAATGCAATATATGAAAATCAACACTAAAATTGTTGAGGAATCTAGTTGGATCCCTCTAACTTGTTTCCCTGCATCCACAAATGTTAGTCAATATAAATAAACCCAATGTCATATCAATATGAGATATGGTAATAAACTGAATTGTTATTCAATCAACGATTTATATATAACTGTATATATTATTTCATTCAATTAATTAGCTAATCATCCAATAAACCATCACACAAACATTCAGTCATTATTGATTAATATTAAATAACGCTTATAAAGTTATAACACTATACAGAGTTAGTGAGTTTACTCACCTTGGTCATTAATCGATGAATAACGGTTAATGTTGGTTGATTTGAATTAGACGTTTAATTATGCCATAAAACAAAACGGTCTCTAAAAGACTCCAAACTAGTTTCATCACATAGCTCGCATCCACACCATTCCAACATGATAGATGGTGTTAAATTTTGTGCACATGTAAGTAAATTATTGTGTTAACAAGTTATACGAGCATAAATACTTAATTTAATTTGAATTAAATAGAATACGGGCCTCATTTTCATTCTAAGCTGACGAAAAACAACTATCCCAAACCCGCTACAATCCTCTTGCTCTTTTCATGATATAAAGTAGCCTACCCGAACAAATGATTTATTTCCTCACCCATGCTCAGAGCTTTTTTTTTTGTTCCCTTTTTATTGTATTTTTATTTTTTCCTCGGTCTCACCTTTATTTCTCAGCCCAATATAATTGCAACTGCTCCACGTCACTCTCCTTCCATCTATAAACCAATCCACGCATTAAACACTTCTTCCCCAATTACATATATTTTCGAACCAACTCTAATATATTACGAACCATATTTTTCAACTATTACCTTGTTTTTTCCACCGCCTATACCCTTACACACACCATGGCCGACATAAACATCCATGCTGCTCCTTCTTCACTTCACTGATCAACAAACGGAAATATCCATAATCCTCTTTACTAATTATACCCGTCCTTCACTCGTGCATCTCCACCAGTATCTGACATCTCCTTTCCTCATTGTTGTTCAGTGAAGTACATCTCCAATACCCTTCGATTTCACCCAAAAATAGTTGCAAGGTGTTAAACACCTTCCCGAACTCAAATACTACCATGGATTTTCTAGCTGATGATCCAACAACCAACGATCTTAAACCCTAGTTCAACCAATGTCGATCGACAACCCTATCGTGGCCCAATTACAAGCTTACTTCGGACCAAGTCGACTAACGCTACACCCCCTTCAAACTCATGCCCTTTCTAGTTCCTTGTCTCCCCCTTTCTCTATTTTTTTCTTTTAGTGTTGTTTTTCTTCATAGTTTTATTCCTAGAAGAAAAAAATGGTTTTCCTTGCCTTCGTGTATTTATGTTGGTAGAAGCCTTTGCACGCAAGGGATAGCTACTACTTAGGTATGCAGTGACTTTCCTAGGCATGTGGTTTTTGTATAGTATAACATAGGAAGGATAGAGTAGGTGACTTAGTTAAGGTATGTCCATGCAGCTTCTTGGGGAAAGTATAGGTCTGTATATATATGTATATAGCTTGTGTTGAACAATTCCTTTGGCCTTAAGCTTCTACTAACCTTCTTTTCCTTTTGTGCAGTGAAGACATAGATTTCCTTAGGTACATATGTGTTTTCGCATCTTAAGGTCAACTCGATTTTTTTACCCTTTAGGGTCTGCTTAGATATGTGTTTAGGGTAACTTTAATCTAATGTTATAGATTGATTTGATTTTTCTTAATAATATATATACGGTAGATTTTAGGGTACCGTGCTATACAGAGTTTTATCATTTTAAGTACCGCTATCGACAAAAATAAAAATATTATTGAGTCAAGCAATGTGACATGATCCAAAAAATATAATAAAATAGACAAGTTAATTTGTTCTGTGAAATTCCAAAAATGCTGATATAAGGTGTACAATACGCTAAACAAAAAGTTGTTTGTTTTCCAAATTAAAAATTATAGAAAAATTCTATAAATTAAATTAACAATATGTCTTAAAATTCTTATTCAAATTCGAAATAAATGATTTATTATATTTAATAAATCGTTATGGTTTATAAACAATTCCATAGCGATTTTCTAAAAATTTGATTTGGACATAACTGATAATCTACGATACAGAATCTCGATTTTTCACTTCCATTAGAAAAATATAACCAATTAGATTCGAATGTTTCTTGTTTTGAAGAAATCTGGCTTATAACGAATCCTATATAGTCGTTTAAAGTTCAAAACTCAATATTACGAAATATCGCGATGTTACTGGCTCGATTATAATTATATTTTAATTAATACGTTCAAACGTCGTCTATAAATAAATTCGTCATTATAATTCGAATCTAAACTCAATTAGATATCTTATATTATTTTATTCACACAATACTGCAATTTAACCATTTCCGACAATTTTGAAAATTAAATTTATTATTCCACTATTTATATTTATTAAATAATAAAAAATATTTAATTTAAACCATTTAAATTTCCAGATCAATATTCAAATAATTAAATAAATTAGTTATTAAATTGCTAAAATCTGGGACGTTACATGAGCCAAAAACATGATGATGGACCGTACAGATATGAGCTAGCGTTCCCTTCTAGTTGAATAATGATGCTATGGTATGGAACCCATGTAGGTTTACTTATGTGGATGATGGAGAGGCACCTCGAATGATGGTGAGACACGACCGAGGGAACGTTGTGTTCAGGAAAGATTCCAATTAGCCGTTTAGAGCAGGTCGGCTCTACCACTCCGAAGGACTCAATGTTTGACTCCTGTGACACTTGTTAAAGTGTTCCGAATGCAGTTAAGGAAGATCCTTTGCCTTGGTTCATTGACGGAATCCAATTTCCAATAAGAGACTTCATGTTTTTAGTTGTATACTATATAGCCAACATAATGGGATGGGATAATATGCGAGTAAGGATTGATACATTTATTTTTGAAAGTGATTTCCACACCTAGATATTAATAATAATATCAAAATACTTGTTTTTAAGAATATTGCTGACGTCAAAAGTTAGTAACTAGTAACAGTCAACCCCCAATCATGCATAAAACACACGAACAATCATCACAGAGTACGATAAAGTAAATAAAATAGGGAACATGCAGTATATTTATAGTGGTTTGGCAAAGATGGTGCCTACATTCACTTTATATATATTGATTTGCTTTTGATTACAAGTACAATATGTTTTCTTTTGGAAGAAAGAGGGAGATGAACACAAGGTGACTGTGTTGTCGAGAAAAGATTTTGCTATTTTTGGAATCAGCCGTAGAATTTGAGCTTGAGAGAGGAAGATTTGCCCAAAAGTCCTTTCTTTTTCTTTTTCATTCTTGGCATGGAGGTATTTATAGATGAAGAGATGGGTTGATTGTGATGCAACGTGGCCCACCTCTTTTGTGGAGCTAGGACACGTGGAGATTGATCATTTGAAGTAGTTGCAGCGGTGGGACCCGATCAACTGTTGATTAAGAGAATTTGGCTTATGTGGCATTTGAGATGAGGTGTATCAAAAGTTGAGCTTTGGCTGGAAGTGTTTGATTGCCTTTATTGCCTTGAGAATCGGGCTAAGCAATGAATGACTCATTTGGATATTGCCACGTAGATCCAAAGATATTTGATCGATCCAATCTTTAAGGGAATGGTTAACACGATCGGTCTGGGAGAGCAATTATGCCGTGGTATAAGATGTCGTTGCTCGAGGGAAACTGGCTCGAGCCAAATCGTGTTCGGGCTTTTTGGAACAGAGTCTGTCCGTTGGGATCGGTCGACACTGAAGAGTGAGCCTTATGACATTAGGCTTCGATCCATTGATCCATGATAGCTTTTTGCCAAAATGTTGGTCAACACTTTGTCCCCTAAAACACATCCTTCTTGGTGAAAGGAGGTGTGTTCTGGATAACACATCGGAGCTCAATGTGCAAGTTGCTATGGTTATGCCAAACCATATCAAGGCCAAAAATCCGATGGTCTTGCTAGTTGTAATAAGGCCAGAAAACCAACGATCGGTGTAGACCGTATTAAGGCCGGAAAACCGACAACCACCGAAGACCGTATTAAGGCCAAGAAATGCAATACCCAATTTCTGCAAAAGATAATGTAGGTCATTCTCGGTTTAGAGATGGCTTTGAATTTGTTTGGCCGAGTATTAACCACACTCGGCTTAAATAGTTGGCGAGCAGTAATCACACTTGGCTTAGAGGGATGCCGAGTATCATCCATACTCGGCTTACAGAGGTGGTGAGCATTAACCATGCTCGGCTTACGGAGGTGGCGAGTATTATCTATACTCGGCTTACAGAGGTGGCTATTATTATCTATACCCGGCTTACGGAGATGGCGAGCATTAACCATGCTCGGCTTATGGCAAGTGTTAATTAAGCTCAACTTATAATTTTTTCTATGCTTGACTAATGGGATCATATATGGTGATGGGCATTGACCGTGTTCTTAATTACGGTAGCAAGCACCGACCATATTTTCATGAGTAATATTTGAATATTGTGAAACTCATCTCGTGGAAGACGCACTCGATTTGTAGAGGGGTGAGCATTGTCTATACTAGGCTTATGGAAGGTTAACCATACCCGTCTCGAGGAGTTTGTTTGATATGGTGGCAGGTATTGACCGTGATTCACTAACGGTGGCTAATACTGAACATGTTTGGGTTGGTGGGTGTTAGTTTTGTTCGGCTTAACTCATGTTCAAAATAGAAAGTTTATTGTTGCAAAGGATCTATTACAAAAAAATGAAAATAAATTCTAAGTGGATGAAAGCTGAATCCAGAGCACGCGTAAGAGCTAAATTCTAATTCCATACATGTGTACTTCAGCATACCCATATTATTGAAAGAAAAACATATTTATAAGAAAAAAATTTATATCTTATTAATTGATGATGATGCCGCGATTGCTGGGCTCAAGATCATTTTCGTTTCTAGGAGCTCGAGGACCGGCCTAAGGAGCTTGGGTAGAAGATTTTGTTGCAAGGCCTATGCGGGCTTTTTGACATACTTGGGTAGTTCTCCTCGACTAACCCTATCCTTGATGAGATCATGCAAGTGCCGACATTCATTGGTGTTGTGGCCATCCATGTTGTGGAATATCCCGTGCTTTCCAGAGTCGAGTTCTTTCTGCATCGGCTCTCTTCAAGGAGGTCTTGGGAAGTGCAAAGATCCTCGCACGTCAAGGAAGATGTCGTGCAGGGGAGAGTTGAGCTCAGTGTATTAGTCATACTTGTTCTCTCTTCGAAGTCGTACGTTTCGGTCATTCTTTTTCGAGACCTTTCCTTTTCCTTTATTCTGACCATTGGTGTTGGATGGACCCCCATCTTTAGCAGCAAGGACTTTAAGGCTTTCCATCTCAATACTGGCATCTTCTTGTCGGAGGAACCTTTTGGCCTCAACATAAAAGTATTCGATGTCCTTGGGAGGATCTCTGGTTGAAGAAATCCTGAAGTAGGACCGATTATGAACACCTACAATGGCGGCCATAAGCACCATCGATGGCTCGGATCAATCAACTGATACTACAGACGCATTGAAAGTTTCTAGGAAGGACCGGAGGGTCTCTCCGAGTCGTTGCTTGATGGAGGTTAGGAACATGACACTCTTTGGTCGGGAGATATGAACTATGAATTGCTCGTTGAAGCGACTGACCAACATGTTCCAACTGCTGATTGACTCCGTTGTTAATTGCCAAAACCACATGCCGGTTATATCAGTGAGGAAGAGTGGGAAGCACTTGGCCATGACGTTGTTCGATGCAGAGAGTACTTCCATATGGCGCATGTATCACATGGGATGAATGGCCGGGTCGGTCCGACCATTGTAGGGCTCTATGGCCAGAAACTTGAAGTCTGGAGGTCTTCAGGAGTTTCTGATCTCCCTGGTAAACGGGTTGCGGTGGATATCATCTATATCTTGTTGAGAAGATGTTCCCCGGGTGAAGCATCTGATAATACTTGCAAGTTGGCTTCCATCTCCGAGGAGTCCCTGCTATGAATCCAATTCTGCATTGGGGAAAATCTCGGTACTAGGATCCGCCGAAAGTATGCTCGAAAGGGGAACCGTTGGCTAGGTTTGACCTCCGAGATTTATGTGAAGGTGAGGGTGAGGATGAGCCCCCGCTATTGATTCTGGACAGAATGGTGCCACTTGAATTGAAGAATCCTTGGACCGAGCCATGCCCATGTTTGAGGGCCCCCGGTTGATCTAGCATAGCATATGATGTTTGGGGCTTTGAGTTGCCCCTGCTTGGGGCGATGTTACGATGGTCTATGATAGCATTTTCCTCCATTATCTTGGCAACCGGTATGGTAGAATGGTCTTCCTGGTTCGAAGGGAAGGATCCACTAGCTCTTCGTTTGAGGGAAAGCAATGTAAGACAGGTTTGTGGTAAGATGTCGGTTTGTATGGAAATGGCATCGATCCCGCTTGACCCAGCTGATGTTCGATAGGTCCAGAGAGTTGATTTTTTCCCTAGAGTGGAGGAAAAATGGTCGAACGACTTAGATCTTGATCGCGGACCTCCTGAGAATCTGCAGTTGCGCTGGTCGTTGGAAGTGACACTCCTGGCAATGGTTGGTCTGGAAGTGAAGCCAAGCCAAGAGGAAGCAAACGTATGGTCTGATATGCGGCTTTTATTTGTGCAGACCGAAGATCAGTAGTTGCCCCAGCTCCACCGGTGGAGGAATTGATGTTGAAGCGTTAGATCCCTTTTCCATTCGAGCGAGGAGATTATTCATCAACTGTTGTTGTTGGTCGAGGAGTTTACCCTGAGATGTCATCTAGCCTGTGAACTCAGCCAGAATCTTGTCCATGTCGTCCTTGGTAAGATATCGGGACGTGTCTTCATGGGAGGAGGCTTCCTGGCTTGCTTCATGGGAAGAGATGGGCAGATTGTGGTGCAACATGGCCTGCCTCTTTTGTGTAGCTTGGACACGTGGAGCTTGATCATTTGAAGTAGTTGCGGTGGTAGGTCCCGGTCTACTGCTCATTAATAGTATTCTCTAGAATTGTGGCTTAAGTGGCATTCGAGATGACGTGTATCAAAAGTTGAACTTTGGCCGAAAGTGTTTGACCGCCTTTATTGCCTTGAGAATCGGGCTAAGCAATGAATGACTCATTTGGATATTTCAATGTAGATCTAAAGATATTTGATCGATCCAATCTTTAAGTAAATGGTTAACTAAGTCGATCTGGGAGAGCGATTATGTCGGGGAATAAGATGTCATTGGCCGAGGGAAACTGGCTCGAGCTAAATCATATTCCAGCTTTCTGGAATAGAGGTCATCCATTGGGATCGGTCGACACTGAAGAGTGAGCCTTTTAACATTGGGCTTCGATCCGTTGATCTGTGATAACTTTTTGCCAAAAAGTTGGTCAACAAATATCAAGCATGTTTGGCTATTATAAGGAAAAACTATATCCTCCGGTTTGCGCTGCATTATGTGATAGGACTTGAGTCTTATAATAGTTTCATTTTATCAAAAGAATGAACTTCGAATTTTTGAATCTTGGATAATGGTTTTGTGCATTGGTATTCATATGGAGGAAACTCGTTCCGTGTTATACGACATGGTCCAGTGATATGCCTCACTTTTAGATAAGTTCATAATAACTTATTAAAGTTTTTAATACCAGCCTCTTGACTGACTCATAGTTTGTTTTCCCTTGCAAACTCGGATGCCCTCATTTTCACATGGACAAGCCAGTAAACAGGTTGTTAGTTAGAACACATTTGGAAGCTATGACTTCATATATATATGAAAGCTATCTGGGGAAGCTGGTTTTGGATTTGGAGTTGTAGCAGAGATGGGAAATCCTTTTGGACTCTCCATAGGACTCCGTCGTAATATATTTTTAATTCCGCTGTGCATTTATTTTCTTATTATCCTTGTAATGTACAATATTTGGATCCATTCGGAAGTATTTGTTATGACGAAAGCTCTAACGTAATATTTGATACAATTCTGATGTTATGCAATGTTTTACTTTTTGTTGTTATATATGATGTGCTATATCCTAAAACGCCATCTGTATTTTCGGGGATCAGGAGTTCGGGTCATCTCAGTTGGTATTAGAGCTAAGGGTTGACCTTAGTTCTGGGGTATAACGCATTATAGGACTCATCATAAATAGGATCAGTAGTATCCTAGGATGAGTGACTCATTAGAGATAGGGTTAGCAATACCCTAGAATGAGCACGACAAAACAACTCACACTTGATAAACAACTTTATATGTATTTATGTCTCTATGCTTTTATGAATTCCTTAAGATATCTTTTCTGCTTGTCTAACTCTTTTCTTGCTATTTGCAAATATAGTAGAAAATGGGTGGCAAAGGCGGAAGAGGTAGAGGAAAAGGAAGGAGTAATGCTGAAATTGAACAACCAGACACCAGAAGAAGTTAACAAGGCAGGAAGAGGAAGGGGTAACGCTGAAGTTCAACAAAAAAACCTATTGGAGCAGCTAATAAAGCAGTTGTACCACTGCAACCAGAACCCGATTTGGTAGTTCTAGCTAAGAAATGCTAGAATCTAGGAGGGCTGCCATTTCTGGGGAAAGAGTCTGTAATTGAAGCGCAAGCCTGGCTGCATTCCCGAGAAAGGACTTTTTACTGGTTTGAGATTGAACGGAGAGGAGAAGAGGTTCTTGGCATCCTAGTTATTAAAGTATGAGGCTTTAATCTGGTGGGAAACCATTACTATGGGAAATCTTGAGGAGAATTTTTCTTGGGATCGCTTTAAGGAAAATTTTGAACAAAGGTTCATACCGTCTGAAGAAATTGCCCGTGGGTACTACAAGTTCTCCAATCTGAAGCAAGGGGGCATGTCTATTTAAGAATATTTGGGTAAATTAAACGAAATTTCTCGTTTTGGCCCAAAATTGATTCAGGTTCAAATAAAGAAGAATGTACGGTTTATCGATGGTCTGCAATGGAGGTACAAGAATAGGGTAACCTCACATTTAAAGCTCCCATTTGCTGAGATGGTAGAGATGGCAAGTTGCTATGAAGCTATAGACAAGCATAATTCTTTGGAAGACAAAGAGAAAGAAAGTTCTGGAAAGAAAAGGAAATTCAAAAATAAGAATTCGAAGACAACTAGCAGGGGGAAACAACCCAGAGAAGAGTGGCCGAAGAACATCCAATGCTACAACTGTATTTAGAAGGGACACCTATCAATGGACTATAAACTTCCAAAAAGATAGGAATTCTTAATATCCCAGAGAGTGCTTTGATTGCCGCAAGATGGCCACCTTTCAAGGAATTGTGCATTGTCAAAAAAGTCTAAAGTTTCTCATGTGTATGTAGTTGAAAATGTTTCGGTACCATCAAATGGTAGGACGGGTACAGAAGTTCTTGAAGGTAAACTTTCCGTTAATAATATCCCAGTTAAAGTATTGTTTGATATCAGTGCATCGCTTAGTTTTATATAACTCAAGATGGCTAAGAAATTAAATTTAGACCTCAAGCATATTGGAGAACCCATAAGTGTTATAAATCCAACAGGGGCTCCATCATTCTTTGTTTATATTGTAGGGTGTCTATCTCTTATTCTCATTATCAATTTCCCTTCGATTTGATTGTTTTGGATTTCACCAAGTTCGATGTTATATTTGGTATGGTTTGGTTGACCCAATCTGAAGCGAATGTTAAATGTGTAGAGAGAATCATTAGAGTAAAGACCAAATCTGAAAATTTTATTGAAATACCATGTGAAGGCCCAAGTCAAATTAGGGACGAATTTTGGAATGCTCTAGATATTTTCCTCACTCCTCTAGAAACCATCCCGGTTGTTAAAGATTTTGCAGATGTGTTTGAGGAAGTAAAGAACCTTCCTCCACGTAGGAAGATCGATTTCAGGATTGATTTGGTTTCGAATGCAAGGCCAGTCGTGCATGCAATTCAGAGAAGGAAGAGTTGACCGACCAAACTCGACAGCTTTTGAGGAAAGGTCTGATCAGACCAAGTTTCTCAAGTTGGGGAGCAGCAGTGGTATTTATTCCAAAGTTTGACGACACTCTCAGGCTATGCGTGGATTATCGAGATCTCAACAAGCAGACTCTTAAGAATAAGTACCATATTCCTTGTATTGACGACTTGTTGGATCGCTTAAATGGAGCTCGAGTATTTTCCAAGATGGACGACTTAGCTACATGATTCCACCAATTGGGGATTGTAGAAGATTGTGTTCCTTTAACAGCTTTTGGGGGACCCGACACTTATTTTATGAATGGTTACTAATTCCTTTCGTCCTATGCAATGTCCCTGCCTACTTCGTAGAATTGATGAATCGGGTGTTTCGAGAGGTAATGAAAAAATTCTTGTTTATCTTTATTTCTTATTTTCTCTAAGATAGAGGAAGAGCACGCGAAGCATTTGGAAATTGCCCTGGAAATTCTGAGAAAGAATATATTAAAGGAGAAATTTTGCAAATGTCATTTCTGGAAGACAGAGGTAAAATTTCTTGGACAAATAGTGTCAGAGGAAGGAATCTTGGTAAATCCGAATAAGATAGTTCTCATCCAAACTTAGAAGCAACCAAAGACCCCTACGGAACTCAGAAGCTTTCTTAAGTTAGCTAGTTATTATCGGAAGTTCGTAAAGGATTTTTCAAATTTGTCTTGTACTTTGACGAAGCTGACCAAGAAGCACGCCAAGTTTATTTGGACTCCAAAGTGTAAAGAAGCTTACCAGGAATTAAAGGAAAGGCTGACCACTACCTCGGTGTTAAAAATTATAGATGGTAACCAAGATCTAACTGCCTATGTAGATGCTTCTGAAGAAGGAGTTGGTGTAGTATAGAGGAAGAAAGGTGTAACAACCCGTATTTTAATAACATGTTAAAACCATAAATCAAGGCAGAATTAATTTTTAAAATAAGAATCAGGGAAATCTCGAAATTCTGCTTGGAAAAGAGTCCACGTTTTTGAGAAACGGAGTCCGTATGAGGGAGATATGACCCTCCGATGATTCAAGGATTTTCAGAACAGAAAAACAACTCGAATTTGAATTCGAAATTCAAATTCAAACCCCAGTGCAGGCTGGGCAGGAATTTTCCCGCCCAGGACCAGGCCGACCTGGGGGTCGACACTGTGGTCGACCTCCCAGGGACCAGGTCGACCCTATGGTCGACCTGGTGCTGAAGCCCAGTTTTGAGCCTGTGTTCATTCTGATGTATCTGGTCTCGTTTTCAGTCTAGATTCGTCCGCCTAATCCTATATAAACAGCCTCCTAGCCCCATTCTGTTTATACCATTCTTCTCTAACCTTATGCTGCACAAATTCTTGATGGACATGGCTTCTTCTGAATTAAATTAAAAGTAAATTAAAACACGAAGACTGCTTCTTGAAGACTACGGCTAGGAATTGCATATTGGGGATTTTCTGCTACAATCAAATCGAGATTCAACGATTCAACAATCTGACGACTAGTTTCTAGATTTGACTTCTACATCTCAATTTCTTAGTCCATGATCTGTAAGTCCTAGTTACTTTGAGATTTAAACTTGTTAATTGTAATTTGGACATGAGATAAAGTGAAATTGGACTTAAGTATGATAATTGATTCACATCTATTCTAGTTTCCATCTTGGATCTTGACTTTTGGGAATATTGCTATGAAATCAGCTTGGACCTATTCATGTTGTAAATCAAACTCTTTCATGTCCATAACATTATCACGCCTGTGATGTTGAATCAGTCTATTATTTACAAGTTTAGGACTATCACCTTATGCCATGACTATCACCTTATTATGCTAGATTTGAAGTCATATTATTTTCTATATGCCAGTGATGTTGTAACCAATTATCTCAAGTTATGTCATGCTAGTCTTGTAATCCCTTTTATCACTTTATGCTCGTCCTTTTTGCCTATCATAGTTTTGATGTTATTCCCTTTATTTCTGGATCTAGATTTACTTGTAATTTAGATCGATTCACGTTTACGTGCGATGGGAATACGATTTGGGTAGATTAGGCAAAACATGAATTGGTTATGAACACGAATCATGAACTTGATAATAGGAATAAGTTGAAGCTTTCCATGAAACTTGACACGAACTTGACATGAAACTGAACATGGACATAACACTAGAATGAACTTGAAAATGGCCAACTCGAGGTTGGGCTGAGTTTGTAGTGTAATTCTACCCGGAACCGCCCAGTAAATCCAGTGACTGCAAACAATAGGATCCAATATGGGTAGTTGGTCATATCGCATTTGAAAACCTAAGGTCAGACTGAGTTGTGGTGTAATTCTGCCCGGAACCGCCCGGCATATCCAGTGACCACAATAACAGGTCTGATGTGAGAGGTTGGGGTGCATTAATGAATTAATGCCACATGATAAGGTTAAGTCATGAACATGAAAGACAACACTTAACCAACTTGACACGTGATTAGCAGGGTTCAGTCATGAAATTGAAAGATAACACTTAACCAACTTGACATGCTAGACTGATAAGGGTTAAGTCATGAATTTAAATGACAACACTTAACCTACTGGACGGAAACCCTAGTTACGCGGTCCATTTCAGCAGTAACCCACTTAGATGTATCATGGTACCCTGGAACTAGGCAAGGTGGGGCACGATTACTGGGCTGATTATAAGCGACCAGAACGACGGCTGAGTTGGTGCGCCAGTGTAGGTTCAGGCGGACTATGGTCGTGCACGTAGTCCAAAGTTGAAAAAGCAGGCATTGGGCATCAGTAGGTTTACACTATGCATGCTTGATTCGTGTCGGTAATTGGCACCCTAGGGCTTGATACACCCTATGGTGGACCTAGCACAGGTAACTACATTCGTGATAGGTCCGTATGACACAGACACACGACGAGCTAGAACTTGTAAGGAGCCGATCGATTAGTTGATCGTTCCGTTGGACCTAGTAATGGGTCATTTCATGACATTAGGCCAAGGGATCATTTCATGGTTAAT
Source organism: Allium sativum (assembly GCA_030737875.1). Lineage (NCBI taxonomy): Eukaryota > Viridiplantae > Streptophyta > Magnoliopsida > Asparagales > Amaryllidaceae > Allium > Allium sativum. The sequence goes on along the minus strand of CM060926.1, from coordinate 279,602,725 downwards.
ATATGACATGGGTTTGGGATACTAGTACTGTTGGTGCAGCGAATCCTGAACATGCGATGTTATACTTGAATTATCATGCTATCTTAGTCTATCCTGCCCATCTTGCCATCATCCTTATGTTTACTTTCAGTTTATACATGTCATGTTACATTTACCTATTTTTATGCCAAAAGTCACTAGGACTTACCAGTCTTTATGACTAACCCGTTTTCTTTCGCCTCTTTTTCTTTCGTCCCCCCCCCCCCAAGGTTCTCAGGGAGGAAACTCTAGCACTTAGCTTGGATTTCGCTTGCTTTCGGTTCAGCTCATGTACGGTTTGATCTTAAGCTATGCTATGGCTGCATTTCTGCTACCGTTGAGGAATTAAGCTACTTTTGTTGTTTTAAGTTTTATGCTTCTTTATTAGTTCAAGGCAGAACTTGTTGTAATGGAAAATAAGAGTTGGTACTTTGGATGTAAAAGGTTTTGACTCTCCTTGAAAGTAATGAAATTTAGCTTTTGATTCTTCCGCTGTTTTATTTATGTTCTGTCTTGTAATATTTCTGCGTTTGTTTACCTCGATAACGCTCCTCCAAAACTAGTGCATTCCCATTGTGAGTGACCCTAGCGGAGGTGGGGTGTTACAAAAGGAAAGATGGTTTCTTATGCAAGTAAACAGTTGAAACCACATGAGAGGAACTATGCTACTCATGACTTGGAATTCCTTACAATCGTATTTGCATTAAAGATTTGGAGGCTTTATTTATTGGGTGAGAAGTTTGAACTCTAAAATGATCATAAGTCACCGAAGTATCTTTTACGCGGAAGGATTTGAATATAAGGCAATAACGTTGGTTGGAGTTTCTGGTAGCATACGATCTGGACATTCTCCACACTCCAGGTAAAGCCAATGTTTTAGCAGATGCGCTCAGTAGAAAGAATACTATTATGGCCCATTTGGTAGTTACACATGTTAGAGAATGGAGTTTTGATGACAACAACCTTATTTCAATTATAATTATTGATTGGTTATAAAATATATACTAACATCTTTATCTAGAATATAAATACATATATATATATATATATGCAGGGTTTGCATACATGATTTATTACTGTTGACTGTACAGTTTTAGAGTTCCAAGAGATTCAAGATTCAAAGAAGATTCAAGACTCATGAGTATCAAGATATCACGAATTCGAAGAGCTCAAGAAAATATTGTAATTGAGTCTAGTTTATATGTAAGACTCTAAATAACACTCCAATTTAAAATTCTATTTTTCAAATTTCAAAATCTATTTTCAAAATTCAAATTCTAATTTCAAGTTATTTCAAATCACTTTTTCCAAATGATTTCAAATTATTATGATTTCAAATATTTATATATTTATAGTTTATAAAGTTTTATAATAATATGTTTATAATATATATATATAGTTTCAATAGTTTTAAATCATATAACTTTATAAATATGTTTATATTATGTGTCACTATGTTTTTATATGTTTTTATGCTTTAGAAACTTCATTTGAAACATTAGTTTTGATTTAAGAATTTCCAGAATATATATTTGTTTTAACACTTGATATTTGATTTTAAAAATAAAAACACAAGGCATATGTCGACATACACATATGAGCATGTCGACATATAACTGTCATAAATTCAATTTTCAAAGGAAGTGTCTTCTCACTATTTGAGACGTTCCAGAAACGTTGCAACCTGTGGGACACTATAAAAAGGGGTTGATTTTAAATTTTTAATCATTCTTTCTTCTCCTTCTTCACCCGTTTTCTTTCCACCATTAAAATACATAATATTAGTGATTTCTACACTTATACTCTGTCTTTTCCAACAAAATTTATATCATTCTTTATCTCTTCTCATTCTCTATCAGCTACTCTCAGTTTGAAGTGCTATTGAAGAGTTCTAGGGCTATGTAATTGTTTGGGAATTGTTTAGGAAAGGGTTTGTTCCTTGTAGCCCTGAAATCAAGGAAAGGGATCAGTGTTAACCTTGTAGCCATGAAATCAAGGGTGGTGGAATCGGTGTTAACCTTGTAGCTATGAAATCAAGGGTGTTGTACTTAGATATTGATTATAATAAAAATCTGCACAATCCAGTGTTGCATGGAACTGGACGTAGGAGTAATCTGAACTAGTATAAAATTTGGTGTGTTCTTTTCTTTTCTGCATTTTATATTTACTTATTTCTGTGTCTGTGATTGTTTCTGTGTTTGCGATCATCTCTGTTGTGATAATCATTGTGTGATTTATATAGTAATTCAAGTTAGTTTCAGATTTCTATAAATTCCTCGTAAACACTATTCACCCTCCTCTAGTTTTGATTCTACCTTAAGATCCGCATTCCGCATCCTTAACAATTGGTATCATAGCATAGGTTTTCAAAATCTCATAATCTGAATTTTGGAAAGATTAGATGGCAACCAACACTGGTAATAATGGTTCTTCTGTAGAGAGTCAATCCACTATTAGACCACCGCTATTTAATGGTAGTAATTATTCGTACTAGGCATGTAGAATGAAAATATATTTACAATCAATAGGATTAGTCACATGGAATATCACACAGACTGAATATGTTGAACACACTACTAATTTTGCACAATTGACAAATGATCAAAAGGTTGCTGCACAAAGTAATTCTAAGGTCATGAATATGTTATTTTGTTCATTAGATAGAAATGAATTTAATAGAGTGTCAGTTTGTAAATCTGCTTATGAATTATGGAGAACATAGCAAGTTACTCTTAAAGGAACCAATAAAGTTAAACAGACAAAGATAACAATGCTAATTAATTAATTTGAATTGTTTAAAATGAATGAGAATGTACTGCAGATTCCAAGAAATCTTGCATTCATTAATGGCTTTGGGAAAAACTTATTCAGAAGAAGATCAATTCATAAAAATACTTAATTAATTGACTCCAGGATGGGATCAGAAAACACTAGCGATTGAGGAAGCCTATAATGACAGTGAAATGAAGATTGAAGAGTTAATAGGGAATTTGACGTTATTCGAAGTTCAATTACAGAAAAGAAAGGAAAATAGGACTACAAAAATGAAATTTATAGCATTCAAAACAATAACAAATGGTTCTGATTCAAGCTGTGAGGGCAATGAAGAAATTGCCTTAATGACACGGAATTTCAAAAAAAAAATTGAGATATAAAAGGAGAAATAATCAAGGAAGTTCAGGAAGAAATGATGATAAATGTACAACTGCAACAAACCGGGTCATATAAAGAGAATGTGTCCATATCCAGATAAATCAAATCAACACATGACAATAGTAATTTGTCAAAGAAAAGAAATAGGGCATATGTAGCAACTTTAGACGACTCAGATTCATCATCAAATGATGAAGAACCACAAACAGGAAATTCAAACACGTGTTTCACAGTGATTCAAAATTCAGAAAATATCGAAGAAATGGATCTAAAAACCAGGTACACCTTAATTAATTTAAATTTTTTTGGTTTATTTGGATGAATGGATGTTTTATTTGTTTTCCTTCTTTGAATTTAAAATTTAGAATTTAAAATTCAAACTTGAACTTTAAAATTCAAATTTGAATTTTGAATTTTGAATTTGAAATTCAAAATAATAATTAATTTTTTAATGATTGTTAGGACTAATATTATTTCAAGAAATAATAAAACTAAAATATAAAACATTAATATAATAAAACAAAGTCAAACAGGAATATGTCTTCTCAAACTACATATATATGTCGACATACCCAAACATACATGTCGACATATGTGCCAATAAATGAAATTCAAATTTTGAATTTCAAAAGTTTAAACTTTCAAACTTCCCTCCATCTTTTCACCAACTCCCAAGGTCTGAAAAGGTGTCTTCAATTTCAGAAAAGGTGTGCCCATTCAATCTCTATTTATTTATCTGTTCAATCTTATTCTCTCTACCTCTCATTCAAAATTCAAACAACTATCTTCATTCTATTCTCTTCAAAACATTCTCTTCAAAACACTCTCTTCAAAACATATCTCCAATGGCATCCTCTAGCACACCAAAAATTATGAGATTGTCCAAAACCCTCAAAGGACATCTCCATAATGATAAGGAATCTATTCAAGCCTATGTTGACTATATGGAAAATGGAAAAGTCAACATGGGAGCCTTCACTATCTACGAAGATTTTCCTTCTTATGTTCTTTGTTCCCTTTTTCATCAAAATGAAGTTCTAAGCTGGATTGACGCTTGGGATAATGATGAAGTATGTTATCTGAATCTCATCAAAATGTTTTACGCAAATTTGGGTCGTGGATTTTACGAAGGAGATGAGAATCAAGTCTGGAGTAGCGTAAAAGGCACCCAAATTGTTTTGGATTGTGAAATTTTGGGTATTATTTTAAATTGTAAGAGTATAGGCTCGGATTTTTCAGAATTTGAAATTGATGAAATGGATATGGAAACCTTTCATCACATATTTGAAAGCGATGATCATTTGGAATTTAAAAATCGCTTTTTTACGCCCAAAAGAAAGATCGTCAATCTCCTCCTTCAACACACTCCCACACCTATTCCGGAAATTTCAAAAACCCTACCCTCAAAGTCCAAAAAGCTCTCTTTGCTATTTTTGGTGTTTATGACATCAATTGGGCTGATGTGATTTTGAAAGAATTTAATCCCAAAAATATGTCCACCAAAGAATATACTCTTTATCATGGAGTTTATCTTACCCGTATATTTAAATATTTTGGAGTGGATCTCAAAGGAGAGGAATTTGTGCCAAGTAGGGTCTTTAACTCGGGAAATATACATCTTATGCAATTCTAATTATTTTTAAGCCTTATGAAACTTTTGAGGATAAACACGCTCGAATGCAACAACAAGAAGAAAATCCAATGGAAATCGATGAAGAAGAATCTTCTTTGGAAAGTACTGAATGTCCAACAAATACTAGAACCATAACTAAAGAAACACTTGTCCGAAACAAAGTTACGTTTGACAAGAACCAAAAGAAGATCAAGGAAACTCTTACCCAAATGTCTTCTAAAATTAACAAGTTCTTTGGCAAAGTAGGAAGAAAACTTGGTTTATCATCTTCCTGATCATCATCCGCTGAAGTACAAGCTTATTGAGTCTTTGCTATCTTTCGTATTTGCTTGTATTTTCTTTAGAATCTCATATTTAGTATCTTAAGTCAGTTGGATGTATTTGCTTTTAGGTAGTAATGAATGATGTTTATTTCTGTCAAATCAATCTTTAAGTTACTTTAAAAACATATTAGAATTAAATAAATTAAAATAATATAATAAGAATTAACTAAACATTGGAAAATACCCAAAAAAATAACTAGGGTATGTCGACATATACAAAATGACTTATCGACATATAACTGCCAGAAATTCAAATTTGTTCAAAATTTGAATTTCAAATAACCATCTAGTGTCTATTCATTACCAACGAATTCCAGACACTATAAATACCTCTTTCTTCCAGAAAAAACATATTCTAAACTTTCTCCTCTTTCTCCAACCATTCCTTTTCTATAATATCAAATTATGGCAAATCCTATTCACAATTTGAGTGAGAATCTTGAAGAAACATTGAATTCATTCAAGAATATCCTATCTATAATACTTTGTAATCAGCGTCATCATCTCGCAAATAAAGATGGTTGAACATTAAGAGAAGCATTTTGATGTCATTCGTTGGTTAATATTTTCTCTTTTCAGAGACAAAGACAACAACCTTGCTAAAGCACCACCCACAAAAGAAGATGAAGATTGGGAAGTTATCAAGAAGGATCCAATCTTTGGAGGAGACGGATGGAAGGAAGTTCCAAGAGATATTTGAATTTGTTTGAATTTTTTGGTATGATTTGATTTGTTTGATTTGAATTTGCTTAAAAATATTGTTTGATTTGGTTGGGTTTGAAACTTGTATATGATTAACTGAGATACTTGTAAATATTGACTAAAATACTTAAATTGTTTGATTTACACCCTTTCTTGATAAAATTAGAATAACATAGGCATGAATCATAAGTTTTTATCAGCAATATAAAATAGAATTATATATGTGGTAAGTCATTTGGTTCATAGTTTTAGGAGGAGTATAATTTAGTTTAGTGTTAAATTAGATATATATATATATATATATATAGGTATAGGTATAGGTATAAACTTAGGGGGAGTCGTAAATATCTTAAGTAAATTACGGTCATTTATATAGATTTAAGGGTAGTGTAGTTGGAGATTCTTTTTGTTGATGACAAAGGGGGAGAAATTATAAAATAGGGATTAATTTGGCTTAGTTTAAGAGAGAGTATATAGGATTCATGGTGAAAGGGGGAGTATTCGAAATAACAGATCAACGGATATTAACAGGTATGAATATTTTATAAATCAAGCTTGTCTTTTGACGTCTAAAATTGTCTTCAACATGCGAGAGTTCCACAAATTTGAAACTTTAATGTCCAGAGTGGAGAAGTATAGGAGATGTAGTAATAATGTGTGGGAAAATAAAGGACACGGTATTTTAAAGTAATTCGGTTCAGATTTAACCTACATCCACTTTGAAGGCTTTGCTGACTTTATTTCACTATTGTTAAAGTACAATGGAAAATAGCATTACAAATGAATACATTGATTTATGATGTCTTATTAGTCTTTGCTGTCGAGCTTTCTTGCTGAGCAGGAGCAGTCAAGGAGTTCATAGGGTCTAGAGCGAGTTGGGAGGTTCTGAGGTCTAGAGTGTGTCGGGAGTTTCCGATGATGTAGCGGAGTCAGAAGGAGCGCCGAGAAGCTACCGAGAGGAGGAGTGGAGTCGAGGGATCCGAGGGAGCGGAGTCGAGGGATCCGAGAGGAGGAGCAGGGTCGAGGGATCCGAGGGAGCAAAGTCGAGGGATTTGAGAGGAGGAACGGGGGTTAAGGGATGTGAGGGAGCGGAGTCGAGGGATCCGAGAGGAGAAGCGGGGTCAAGGGATTAGAGGGAGAAGATTAGAGGGATTTGAGAGGAGGAGCGGGGTCAAGAGATCCGAGGGAGCGGAGTCGAGGAGAGGTATCCAAGTGGAGGGATCTGAGGGAAGGGTTCCGAGAGGAGGGATCCGAGAGGAGAGATCCGAGAGAAAGAGGAGGGATCTGAGGCCTTCTTCTTCTTCGTTGAGTGGAAGATGTGTTGACTTGGTCATCAATGTCCAAGGGATCCAGAAATACCCAAAGGAAGTGTATAGATCCTTGAAGATGTCCGAAATTAGATGGGGAGCGTGTAAGCAACATTTTAGTGGTCGATTCTATGTCCAATGACCATAGGGAGGAAGATGGAAGCAATTAATGGCGCTTAAGAGCTATAAGGAGTCCAAAGGTGGTTTATTGCCATTAAGATGTAATTTATTATGTAATATTTTTATTGCTATTGATGCTGAACTTTGAAGTGTAACATACCGTTGTTGAACATTGTAATTTTAAAACTTGTTAAGTTTGGTTTTTGTGTTGAATTTATAAAAAAATGTTTGGTTTAATGATCTTTCTTTTGTGATATTATGTTAAATTTGTAAATGTTTGTATTGACTATGAAAACTAAATGAATTTGGTGTTGTAGGAGAGGTCAAAATGTACAGTTTTCAATAAAAAGCGATGTGAATTCGCAACGGCTATAAACTGTTGCTATATCAAAAACAGCAACGGCTTTGAGCCGTTGCTAAATTAAATTTAGCAATGGCTTGAGCCGTTGCAAAATACAATTTAGCAACGGCTCAAAGCAGTTGCTAATTTTTTTCAACTCCATATTTTGCAACGGCCAGTAGCCGTTGCCAAATGATTTTGCAACGGCTAAAAGCCGTTGTGAAATAGCATTTCTGGTGTAGTGTCATCTCGAATTGAGTTAAATAAAGATGGTTGAACATCAAGAGAAGCACTTTGATGTCATTCGTTGGCTAATATTTTCTCTTTTCAGAGACAAAGGCAAAAACCTTGCTAAAGCACCACCCACAAAAGAAGATGAAGATTGGGAAGTTATCAAGAAGGATCCAATCTTTGGAGGAGACGGATGGATGGAAGTTCCAAGAGATTTTTGAATTTGTTTGAATTGTTTTGTATGATTTGATTTGTTTGATTTTAATTTGCTTAAAAATATTGTTTGATTTGGCTGGGTTTGAAACTTGTATATGATTGATTGAAATACTTGTAAATATTGCCTAAAATACTTGAATTGTTTGATTTACACCCTTTCTTGATAGAATTAGAATAATATAGGCATGAATCATAAGTTTTTATCAGTAATATAAAATAGAATTATATATGTGATAAGTCATTTGGTTCATAGTTTTAGGAGGAGTATAATTTAGTTTAGTGTTAAATTATATATATATAGGTATAGGTATAAACTTAGGGGGAGTCGTAAGTATCTTAAGTAAATTATGGTCATTTATATAGATTTAATGGTAGTGTAGTTGGAGATTCTTTTTGTTGATGACAAAGGGGTAGAAATTATAAAAAAGGGATTAATTTGGCTTAGTTTAGGAGGGAGTATATAGGATTCATGGTGAAAGGGGGAGTATTCGAAGAAACAGATCAACGAGTATTAACAGGTATGAATATTTTATAAATCAAGCTTGTCTTTTGATGCCTAAAATTGTCTTCAACATGCGAGAGTTCCAAAATTTTGAAACTTAAATGCCCAAAGCGGAGAAGTATAGGAGATGTAGTAATAATGTGTGGGAAAATAAAAGACACGGTATTTTAAAGTAATTCGGTTCAGATTGAACCTACACCCACTTTGAAGGCTTTGCTGACTTTATTTCACTACTGTTAAAGTACAATGGAAAATAGCATTACTAATGAATACAATGATTTATGATGTCTTATTAGTCTTTGCTGTCGAGCTTTCTTGCTGAGCAGGAGTAGTCAAGGAGTTCACAGGGTCTAGAGCGAGTTGGGAGGTTCTGAGGTCTAGAATGTGTCGGGAGTTTCCGATGATGTGGCAGAGTCAGAAGGAGCACCGAGAAGCTACCGAGAAGAGGAGTGGAGTCGAGGGATCCGCGGGAGTGGAGTCGAGGGATCCGAGAGGAGGAGCAGGGTCGAGGGATCCGGGGGAGCGGAGTCGAGGGATTCGAGAGGAGGAACGGGGTTAAGGGATGTGAGGGAGCGGAGTCGAGGGATCTGAGAGAAGGAGCGGGGTCAAAAGATTCGAGGGAGCAGATTAGAGGGATCTGAGAGGAGGAGCGGAGTCGAGGAGAGGTATCGAATAGGAGGTATCCGAGGGAAGGAGTGATCCGAGAGGAGAGATCTAAGAGAAAGAGGAGGGATCCGAGTCCTTTTTCTTCGTTGTTGAGTGGAAGAGGTGTTGACTTGGTCAGCAATGTCCAAGGGATCTGGAATACCCAAAGGTAGTGTATAAATCCTTGAAGATGTCCGAAAGTAGATGGGGAGCGTGTATGCAACGTTTTAGTGATCCATTTATGTCCAATGACCATCGGGAGGAAGATGGAAGCCATTAATGGTGCTTAAGAGCTATAAGGAGTCCAAAGGTGGTTTATTGCCCACAAGTATGGTTAAAACCTCAAGAGTATGCTCGTGGGTCCAAACACATGTGTCTTCTTCCTTATATGATGAAGGAAGGTGCCTAGGAGGCTTTGGGGAAGAATGTCTTCTTCCTAGGAAGTCATTAATGCTTGGGAGAGAGCTTGGACAACCCTTTGTAAGTTTGAAGTGAGAAGTATTTATAGTGGAAGGGTTAGGTGGGAGTAGGTAGGATATGGGGCCTACCCATTAAGATTTCGGGTCCCTTTGGAGAGAATCAAAAATTTCAGATCCCCCTTGCGTTGTAGGAAAATTCATACCCACATGAGGGATCGAATTTCGTATCCCTCTAGGGGATATGAAATTTGTATCCCCTTGGGGGATACAAAGGTTCTGTGTCTCCTGAGGGATACGAATTTCGTATCACTCTAGGGGTTACAAAATTCGTATCCCCTAGAGGGGATATGATGGTTCTGTGTCCCTTAAGGGATACGAATTTCGTATCCCTTAGGAGGATACAAATTTGTATCTCTCCTGGGGGATACGAATTTCATATCCTTCCTAGGGGATACGAATTTCATATCCTTCTGGGGGGTACGAAATTCGTATCCCCTGGAGGGGTATGAGAGTGTTAATGTCGAGGGATCCGAAGAGCTAGGATCTGAGTCTTCCAGAGGGGTTCGAACTTCCTGATGTTAAGGGAGTCAAAGTATGGAGGAAGGTGTAGATCTGGAGTGTACATATCCTGTAAGGGATACGATTTCATATCCCTTGAGGGATACGAAATAACCAGGAGTACATGGGTCGAGTTTTGACTTTGTTAGGCTGAGCTGATCCACCTGCTTTGAGCGATCGATACGCGTTCACGGACACGAGCATAACTTTCAAACTATAACGCCATTTGGGTCAAACGAAATTTGTACCTGAAGCTTTCATAGGTTACAATAGTTTCGGTTCATAGCATCGCAATTAACATTTTCAGACCCAAAAGAGGAGGCCTAAATGGGTTTCCGGCAACTTTTATGTTTTTAACATGACTTCGACCGAATTGCTTTGTGCTCTCTGACGATGTTGCTAACGTGTGACAGCTTTGACCAAAAGCATGTCAACACAGGTGATGTGGAGCCTGGCGAAGTGGGGCACAGTGGTGTGAGTCATGGTGGTGCGAGGCACAAATGCAGAGCACGGTGATGCGAGGCATGGATGCAAATCATGGGCTGGATTCTATAACCGATCGGTGCATGTTGCGCAAGCTTTTGGAGGTGGTCGGCATGTGCCGGGTGAGCAGTCTTCAATACTGGTGGATGTCATATCCGAGGGATGTGACATTCTTCCAGTGGCCAAACTCAACTCTTCTGGTGCTAGAACCTTTATTTTCTTGATACAATCACACAACCATAAATGCATTTACTTGATCAATGACTTGTATTGTCCAAGGGCAGTCTAGCGAGCCGCAACGACTATTCTTGCATGACCCAATCTTAGCTTGATTCCTAATGATGTTGGCAACACTTCTGGGCCATTGAACCACGCGATGGGTCGAGTCATGTGGGCCTGGACTACTTCTAGTAACCAGACTAATATGCCGGTTAACATTGTCATCATCAAAAAGGAGGAGATTGTTGGAGACTGGAGTTTTAATGACAATAACCTTATTTCAATTATAATTAATAATTGATTATAAAATATTTACTAACATCGTTATCTAGAATATATATATATATATATACACACACACGCAGGGTTTATATACAGGATTTAATACTGAAGACTATACAGTTTTAGAGTTCGAAGAGATTCAGGATTCAAAGGAGATTCAAGACTCATGAGTATCAAGATTTCAAAGAGCTCAAAAAAATATAGTAATTGGGTCTAGTTTATATGCAAGACTCTAAATAGCACTCCAATTTCAAATTCTATTTTTCAAGTTTCAAACTCTGTTTTCAAAATTCAAATTCTGATTTCAAGTTATTTCAAATCACCTTTTTTAAATGATTTCAAATTATTATGATTTCTATATAAATATATATAGTTTATAATGTTTTATAATAATAAGTTTATAATATATATATATATAGTTTTAATAGTTTTAAATCATATAACTTTATAAATATGTTTACATTATATATCACTATGTTTTTATACCTTAGGAACTTCATTTGAAACATTAGTTTTGATTCAACAATTTCCAGAATATATATTGGTTTTAACACTTGAAATTTTATTTTAAAAATAAAAACACAAGGCATATGTCGACATACACATATGAGCATGTCAACATATAACTTCCATAAATTCAATTTTCAAAGGAAGTGTCCTTTCGCTATTTGAAACGTTTCAGAAACGTTGCTACCTTTAGGACACTATAAAAGGGGTTGATTTCGAATTTTGAATCATTCTTTCTTCTCCTTCTTCGCCCCTTTACTTACCACCATTAAAATACATTAAATTCTTGATTTTTACACTTATACTATGCCAATTTCAACAAAATTCATATCATTATTTATCTCTTCTCATTCTATATCAATACTCTCTATTTGAAGTCCTATTGAAGAGTTCTAGGGCTATTATAATTGTTAGGAAATTGTTTGGGAAAGGGTGTGTTCCTTGTATCACTAATCAAGGAAAGAGAGCGGTGTTAACCTTGTAGCCGTGAAATCAAGGGTGGTGGAATCGGTGTTAACCTTGTAGCCGTGAAATCAAGGATGTTGTACTTGGATATTGATTATAATAAAACCCTGCGCAATCCAGGTTTGCGTGGGACTGGACATACGAGTAATCCGAACCAGTATAAAATCTGGTGTGTTCTTTCCTTTTTTGCATTTTATACTTACTTATTTCTGTGTCTGTGATTATTTCTGTTTTTGTGATTATCTCTGGTGTGATAACCAGTATGTGATTCATATAGTAATTCAAGTTAGTTTAAGATTTCTATAAATTCCTTGTAAACACTATTCACCCACTCTAGTGTTGATTCAGCCTTAAGGTCCGCATTCCGCATCCTTAACAACACCCACGTTGACAGAGAAAGTTTTTGTACATCATAAGAATGATGAATTTATTCAAAAAATTAGTAAGAGAATTCAAAAGGGAAAGGCTCAAACTTCAAGATTGATAATAAAGGAGTTCTAAGATTGAAAGGGAGAATATACATTCCGAACATCCCGGAGCTTAAAAAAGAAGTTTTGAATGAGTGCCACAAGTCCAAGCTAAGTATTCACCTAGGTGTACACAACATGTATCGAGATTTGAAGCGTACATTTTGATGGAAGTCGATGAAGCAAGATATCTCAATATACGTTAGCAGGTGCCCAACTTGCCAACAAATTAAAAGTGATCAGCAGATGATCGCTGGATTGTTGCAACCGCTGGAAATTCCCGAGTGGAAGTGGGACTATATATCCATGAATTTTATAGATGATTTGCCTTGAAATAAGAAAGGTCATGAGGGTATCTGGGTTATAGTTGATCGTCTAATGAAAAGCGCTCATTTTATCCAGGTGAAATCGACAAGAACAGCTGATAGTCTAGCTCGGTTGTATGTAAAGGAGATAGTTCGACTACATGAAATATTCAGTAGTATTGTTAGTGATCAGGACCGAATCTTTACCAGTAGATTCTAGGAAGCATTCCAGTCAGCAATGGGGATAGCGTTGAGCCTTAGCACTGCTTATCATCCTCAAACAGATGGACAAACTGAAAGATTGAATAGAATTTTGGAATATTTTTTGAGAGCTTGTATCCTTGATTTTGGAGGATCATGGGAAGATCATTTGCATCTACTGGAGTTCTCTTATAACAATAGATTCCAAGGAAGCATAAAGGTGTCGCCTTTTGAAGCGTTATATGCCCGACCGTGCAGATCTCTTGTATATTGGATTGAATCAGGAAATCGACTTGCGTTAGGTCCGGACATGATCCGAGAAACGATAGGTAAAGTTGAATTTATCAAGAAGAAGTTGAAAGCTGCACAAAGTAGGTAGAAAAATTATGCTGATTATAGAAGAAGGGATTTAGAATTTGAAGTTGGAGATCAAGTATATTTGAAGGTTTCTCCACTTAGGTGATTTATTTAATTCGGGAAGACTGGGAAATTATTGCCCAAGTATATTGGTCCATTTCCGATATTGGAAAAGATTGGAACCCAAACTTACAGGATCTAGTTGCTGGAATGGTTATCCGAAGTGCAAAATGTGTTTTATATTTCTCATCTTCAGAAGTATGTGCAGTTGTTGGAGAAGCAGCACAGGAGGACTTGGAAATCACCCAAGTTTAGCAGTTCAAAAAGCACCTTTGAAAATTATTGGCAAAGAGATAAGAAAACTTAGAAATAAGAAGGTTAAATTAGTCAAAGTATAGTGGAGCGTGGATCCACGAGACTGTACATGAGAAACATAAGACAATATTAGGGAGTCCTATCCCATATGCCGAGTGGATATCTCGGAGTAGCTCATTTGAGAGGTAAAATCATTTCTTAGATATCATTTCTATTCAGTTTTACTTTCATCAAATTTCGTGGATGAAATTCTTTTAAGCGGGGATGAATGTAACACCCCGTAATTTCGAGAACATGACATAAGAGATAATTAAAGAATACTTAATTTTTATAAGAAGAATTAAGGGAAACGGGTTGCGCCATTGCGTTCGTCTCGGAATTCTTGTAACCCCCCACCTCTGTTAAGGACACTCACAAAAGGAATGCCTTAACTTTGGTGGAGCATTTTAGTAAACAGAACAGAAAATTTCAAGACAGATAAACAATACTTGAGAAATTATAACTTTATTACAGTGGAGAACAAAAATCAGTTTGGTTACATCTTTACCAAAAACTCAAGTACATAAATATCAGTCTTGTTCAGAAAATCATCAGAGTACAAAACTTTAAAATCATAATCCCCACAGAAGCTGCCATAAGGAGTCAAGCCATACTTTAAGCACTCTAAGTACTTCAAGCAGAAGAAATACGGATCAAGTTAAAGTGTTCCCTCCTTGGAAAACCTGAGGGGGGGGGGAACGGAAGAAAAAGGGGTGAAAACAAGCAAGGCCAGACATAAAGTCTGGCAAGTCCAGTGAGTTTCAGCATATGAACAGATAATAATAATCATGACATGAAAATAAGCTGGACAAGAGATAACAGTAACAGGAGCAGCAGATGTACTTAGGTTAAACAGAAGAAACATAATAATATTACTTTTCATTTCTCTGCACTAATACTAGTATAACAGGATTAGGTGTCACCCAAATGTCTAAACTGAAACAGAAACGGGAACAAAATAATTTCCACAGAAGAGAATGCTAGTAATGGGCCTTTACCACCCCAACAGAAACAGACAGAAACAGAATGCTAATAATGGGGCTTTAACACCCGAACAGAAGGTACAGAAACAGAAACAGATTAATCCCTAAGGAAACAGAATGTAGAATTAGGTGTACACTAGTAAATGGGCCTTTACCACCCGAACAGATGGTACCACGCAGAAACAGACAGGTGTTACCACCCAACAGAAACAGACGGTACCAACAGAAACAGACAGAACTAAGTGTACCCTAAAACCCTACCCCCAAGCGATTGGCTCCCTAATACATACTACCCTGTGTCGGCCCCACAGTAGGGTGTATCACTCCCTAAAGTGACAACCAATTGGCATAGACCTATTTACAGATGTCACGGTGTCTTACATCCTCAGAGGCAGACCGGGATCCATGCACGCACATGACCCGGTTGGAACGCACCATCAACACCCCTCGCCATTATCAGAATGAACTGCTTATAATTAGTTCAGTAAGTGTGCCCGGACCCTACCTACTGTTGGGTCATAGTTTTGATGCCAGAAAGGGTTACTGAGTAATATGGGTCCCTAACAACAGATGACACAACTAATTTCCCTCCTAACCTTGTGTCCCCAGACTAACAGATTTCAGATTAACTTGTTTACAAGTTCAGACACACAGAGTTCAGATCAACTAGTTCACAGATCGGACAAGTTTTCAGACTAACGGATCAGATATACAGATTTAATAGATTTACCGATTTGTCTAACTTTGTAATTGGGCCTACAGATTCACGAGACGGGTTTGTTAAATTCATTAGTCCAATTGGTTTAACCCTATCCACCCAACACGTTTTAGACATCATATTTATCTTAGATTTGTATCAATTAAAAATTCACGCATAGACCTCTCACATTAGACTGACAGTTTGCGGCCACTGGTTAGGCTGGTTGGTTCCGGGTAGGTTTCTGCCGCAAACTGAGTCTAACCTCGGGTTTCAAGCACGTTATGACTAACTTCTCACATTAGAACCTATTGTTTGCGGCCACTGGATGTGCCGGGCGGTTCCGGGCAGGATTACGCCGCAAACTCATTCTAACCTCGAGTTAGCCATGTTTCATGTTTAGCCAATGCATTCATTCACAGACTATGCTAATATCAGACTAATCATGCTAATTTAACAAATTAACTTCTGTACAAGTTGCAGCAGATTATTCGAGGTTCTATTAACAAGTTTTGCTCAATTTTAAGTCGAGCCTACAGATTTACATACTTCAAATTTGAGCATTTCAGTTCCAACAGATTACGCCATTCAACAGATTAAACAGATAACAGATCTTGCAGATTAGGCAATTTAGCAGATCTAGCAGATAAGGCAATGTAACATAATTAGCAGATTAGGCAATTCAATCTAATTAGCAGTTTAGGCAATATAAAAGAACTAGCAGATTAGGCAATATAACAGATTTAATCATTCCTTAAAGTTTCCTTGACATATCTTGCCTAATTATAAATTTGGCCTAAGTTTGCATGCCTAAATAATTGTCATGATTCACAATATGATCATATACCCCCCCCCCATTTGCATTGAATTTACATGGCATAGATTATGGTCATAATTTACCATATAACTCATGTCCCAATTTTAGTTAAACTTGCCTAGTACAAAAGATTCACACATGGATTATACCAAATATAGCCATCGATTTCAATGCATGTCATATATTCAAAAATCTCCCACTTAGGTGTTATTCACACTTAACAGTTATCAAATCTTAATATAGATCTTCACACCTAAGTCATATTCTCTTTTTATCTCAAGTCATGAATCGTTATATAAAATTATACCCAACAATCTAGAACTTTAAATTATAACAGATCTTAATTCAAAATATGCGCTATGTCCAAAGTCTTAAGTCACATGTTAACATACAATGGTTCCTCTTCTTCCAATTCACAGAATATGCATAGATCTAAACCTAGTTTACAACATCGGTCACAGATTAGCCATGTCCAATTATGCCATCATTCATTATATGTCCCAAAGTTTTGCGTTTGTGCGTTAATCTCTTATGAGATGTGGCACAGGCTCGTGGTAGCCTGGCTATAGAACAGAAAGAAGAAAGAGATACAGAATAAAATATATCAGAACAGAACGTACACAACCTCAAATTCAGATTTATAATCATGTCACAATTATAATTAAAGTTTATATCGGAAAATAACTGTACTTGCCTTTCGCGGTTTTAAGAAAGGGTAATAAAATGTTGTTGATGCAGAAATGCTGAATTACTCCTCTTTAATTGTTGTTGTAGCTCTAAACTTTGATTTGAGATTTGATTTAGCTTTTAATTCTATTCAGGTTGTAAGAAGATGCATCAGTCCAAGTTTTGATTCCAGCAGAATAACGACACCATTATTTTATTTAATAAGAACGGAGGCAGAATGAAATTATGCAGCATAAGGTTAGAGAAGAATGGTGTAAAGAGAATGGGGCTAGGGGGTTGTTTATATAGGGTTTCAAACTAATTAGAGCCGTCGATGAAGCTATATTTAATCAAGGCCATCCATCTCAAGAGAAGCCAATCGGAAAGTGACAAGTTAGCCCTAGTGACACAGCAGAGCTCAGAAATTCGACCAGAACCCGACCAGGGCAGCCAGGGTCAAACCAAAAAGCTGTGCAGGTTTTCTCTTGGCCTGGGCGCACTTGGGAAGTGCGCCAATGTAAATTTGTACTGGCACACTTCCCAAGTGCGCCAGTGCAATCTTTTTTTTCTATTTAGCCACCAAACTTCGTTCGTCCATATCTTCTTCATACGGTATCCGTTTTACGTAAACTCGTACTCTATTTCAAGCAGAATTCCGAGATGAATGCAATAGCGTAACCCGTTTCCCTTGATTATTATTTTTGTAATTAATTATTCTCTGATTTTTTACCTATACGTCCAGAGAAAATACGGGGTGTTACATTCTCTCCTACTTAAAGGATTTCGTCCCCGAAATCTTCAAGTTAAGAAGAATGTGTCCTACCATCCAGTCATCCATCTACTCAACCATCATCCACAAGCATCCATTGTCCTTAGAAAACTTCTAATGTTGTATGAACATATGCAAAAGTGTGTGTATATGTTCCTTATCTAATGCAAAGATCATGTGGTCCACTGATTCAGTTGACCTCCTTAATGCGAACTATGTCAGTGTCATGAGTCCAACATGTATGCAATTTTCCTATTTGATACATATCATTCTTATATGAGTGACAACCATTCATTCATATGCAACATCCATGTGATGAGTCAATCATTTTGCATCCACAAAAATTGAAAATGCTCACACATCCATATGCAGTATGAGAGTGTTTTCGAGCCGATCTAATGCCTAGTGTGTGTATATGCATCCACGAGCAACCACTAGCAACCACTTGCATTCACTTGCAACCATCAAACATAACATGTCTCAAACACATGTTTACATCCATAGGATCCCTATCTATAGGTCGAAGACTCGATCGATAGGATACAGTCGAGTGATGGGAGCGAGTGTAGATAAACAAAAGCTTGGTTTCCATTAGACCTTGGTTGAGAGACAAATTCCCCTAAGTATCAACCCCGAAGACCGAAATCAACATCAGATTGACACCCAGAGGATTACCCTCCTTAGACAATGTCAAAACTGGAAATCTCAACCTTATCAGAAATATTCAGATATTTACAGATTACCAGTATAGATCAGATTACTAAATGATTCTTAGGAAACTAAGCATGCTAAAAACCCAGAATGTATGCGTCATAGTCAACTTAACGCTCAACACAGATACCCAACTTATCACAATTGGATGAGTCATAACGCTTATGGGTCTAAGTCTACAGCAGAATTAGAAACAATACTAGTATTCAAGTGCAGAGTGTCGATTACAGAATCGAAATGCCAGAATCAGAAAAGAGTTTTAACTCAAAAACCAGATAAGGAAATTAAACTTCCTACAGAAAGTTTTCCTATTTCTATCCTATCCACTAGCCTCAAGAGTGTTCGCATGCCCTCCAGAAGTTGGTCCTGCCCTCTGCCCTTGCCCTCGTTTCTTCGGGCAGTCCCTAGTGAAGTGTCCCATCTCACAACAGTTGAAGCAAGTGCCCTTTCTTTTTCTGCAATCCTTGTTTAGATGAGTCGAGCTTCCACAAGTAAAGCACTTTTTCTCCTTCTTATCTTCAGACGTTTCATCCTTCTTTTGTTTTTCCTTTTTGGGCCATGCTTTCTTGTTCTATGGTTCTTCCTTGTTTGCCTCCTTCTTGCCCTTGTCTTCCTCGTGTAGTAGTGCCATGTCCACCAATCTCTCGTAAGTCGCTCCATGGGTACATGGGTCATGGCTAGGCTGTGCAGTGGCTCGTTCAATCCTTTAACAAAGCGGAGAGCCTTTTTATGCTAGGTGTTGATTAAATCTAGCCCGAACCTGGCCAGTTGGTTGAACTGGTTGACATATTCCTTGACCGTCATACTTCCTTGCTTAAGAGATAAGAACCTTTCCAGTTGTAGACTTCGTTCAGCTTGCGAGAGGAATTTCGTCTCAAACCTTGTTCTGAAATCCATCCATGTTTCAACCGGTCTCTCGGCGTTAGTGACATCCCACCAATAGGAAGCTTCGTCCTTGAGCAACCATACCGCCAATTGTACCTTCTGCCTATCGTCTACCTCGAAGATAACGAACAGATCCTCAGTTTCTTTGAGCCAGTTCCTTGCTTCTACGAATGATTCAGTTCCCTTGAAATCCTTTCCACCCATGGCCCTGAAATCTTTACAGATTTTTGAAAAAGCAATTGCACGAGGAGGGGGCGGAGGAGGAGGAATCGCTGCAGCTGGAGGAGGAATATCTGCTGGGCCTGCATCGTTGGCCCTAGCCTCTAGGTACCTCCTGAACCAGCCAGGTATTGGCATGCCCTCTGGAAAGTTAAGATTCCCAGACATGCTGGAATGAAAGAAAAAGATTAAAACGGAGAATTGAAAAGATAGATATATGGCTTTTTGGGGATTATGTTTTTCAAAATTTTTGAAATACTTCCTTTCAAAACCGTTCTGAAAATAGTTTTCAAAAACTTTACCCAATCTGGTAACCTTCGGCTTTGATACCAAGTGTAACCCCCCCACCTCCGTTAAGGACACTCACAAAGGGAATGCCTTAACTTTGGTGGAGCATTTTAGTAAACAGAACAGAAAATTTCAAGACAGATAAACAATACTTGAGAAATTATAACTTTATTACAGCGGAGAACAGAAATCAGTTTGACCAAAAACTCAAGTACATAAATATCAGTCTTGTTCAAAAAATCATCAGAGTACAAAACTTTAAAATCATAATCCCCACAGAAGCTACCATAAGGAGTCAAGCCATACTTTAAGCACTCTAAGTACTTCAAGCAGAAGAAATCCAAATCAAGCTAAAGTGTTCCCTCCTTGGAAAACCTGGGGGGTGGGGGGAAAAGGAAGAAAAAGGGGCGAAAACAAGCAAGGTCAGACATAAAGTCTGGCAAGTCCAGTGACTTTCGGCATACGAACAGATAATAATAATCATGACATGAAAATAAGCTGGATAAGAGATAACAGTAACAGGAGCAATAGATGTACTTAGGTTAAACAGAAGAAACAGAATAATATTACTTTTCATTTCTCTGCACTAATACTAGTATAACAGGATTAGGTGTCAACCCAATATCTAAACTGAAATAGAAACAGGAACAGAATAATTTCCACAGAAGAGAATGCTAGTAATGGGCCTTTACCACCCCAACAGAAACAGACAGAAACAGAATGCTAATAATGGGCCTTTACCACCCGGACAGAAGGTATAGAAACAGAAACAGATTAATCCCTACAGAAACAGAATGTAGAATTAGGTGTACAATAGTAAATGGGCCTTTACCACCCGAACAGATGGTACCACGCAAAAACAGACATGTGTTACCACCCAACAGAAGCAGACGGTACCAACAGAAACAGACAGAACTAAGCATGCCCTAAAACCCTACCCCAAGCGATCGGCTCCCTAATACATAAATACCCTGTGTCGGCCCCACAGTAGGGTGTATCACTCCCTAAAGTGACAACCAATTGGCACAGACATATTTACAGATGTCACGGCGTCTTACATCCTCAGAGGTAGACCGAGATCCATGCACGCACATGACCCGGTTGGAACGCACCATCAACACCCCTCGCCATTATCAGAATGAACCGCTTATAATTAGTTCAGTAAGTGTGCCCGGACCATACCTACTGTTGGGTCATAGTTTTGATACCAAAAAGGGTTACTGAGTAATATGGGTCCCAAACAACAGATGACACAAGTAATTTCCCTCCTAACCTTGTGTCCCCAGACTAACAGATTTCAGATTAACTTGTTTACAAGTTCAGACATACAGAGTTCAGATCAACTAGTTCACAGATCAGACAAGTTTTCAGACTAACGGATCAGATATACGGATTTAACAGATTTACCGATTTGTCTAACTTTGTAATTGGGCCTACAGATTCAAAAAACGGGTTTGTTAAATTCATTAGTCCAATTGGTTTAACCCTATCCACCCAACACATTTTAGACATCATATTTATCTTAGATTTTTGTCAATTAAAAATTCACGCGCAGACCTCTCACATTAGACTGACAATTTGCAGCCATTGGTTAGGCCGGTTGGTTCCGGGCAGGTTTCTACCGCAAACTGAGTCTAACCTCGGGTTTCAAGCACGTTATGACTAACTTCTCACATTAGAACCTATTGTTTGCGGCCACTGGATGTGCCGGGCGGTTCCGGGCAGGATTACGTCGCAAACTCATTCTAACCTCGAGTTAGCCATGTTTCGTGTTTAGCCAATGCATTCATTCACAGACTATGCTAATATCAGACTAATCATGCTAATTTAACAAATTAACTTCTGTACAAGTTGCAGCAGATTATTCGAGGTTCTATTAACAAGTTTTGCTCAATTTTAAGTCGAGCCTACAGATTTACATACTTCAAATTTGAGCATTTCAGTTCCAACAGATTACGCCATTCAACAGATAACAGATCTTGCAGATTAGGCAATTTAGCAGATCTAGCAGACAAGGCAATGTAACATAATTAGCAGATTAGGCAATTCAATCTAATTAGCAGTTTAGGCAATATAACAGAACTAGAAGATTAGGCAATATAACAGATTTAATTATTCCTTAAAGTTTCCTTGACATATCTTGCCTAATTATAAATTTGGCCCAAGTTTGCATGCCTAAATAATTGTCATGATTCACAATATGATCATATACCCCCCCCCCCCCCGTTTGCATTGAATTTACATGGCACATATTATGGTCAAAATTTACCATATAACTCATGTCCCAATTTTAGTTAAACTTGCCTAGTACAAAAGATTCACACATGAATTATACCAAATATTGCCATCTATTTCAATGCATTTCATATATTCAAAAATCTCCCACTTAGGTGTTATTCACACTTAAAAGTTATCAAATCTTAATATAGATCTTCACACCTAAGTCATATTCTCTTTTTATCTCAAGTCATGAATCGTTATATAAAAATATACCCAACAATCTAGAACTTTAAATTATAACAGATCTTAATTCAAAATATGCGCTATGTCCAAAGTCTCAAGTCACATGTTAACATACAATGGTTCCGCTTCTTCCAGTTCACAGAATATGCATAGATCTAAATCTACTTTACAACATCGGTCATAGATTAGCCATGTCCAATTATGCCATCATTCATTATTTGTCCCAAAGTTTTGCGTTTGTGCGTTAATCTCTTATGAGATGTGGCGTAGGCACGTGGTAGCTTGGCTATAGAATAGAAAGAAGAAAGAGATACAGAATAAAATATATCAGAACAGAATGTACACAACCTCAAATTCAGATTTATAATCATGTCACAATTATAATTAAAGTTTATATCGGAAAATAACTGTACTTGCCTTTCATGGTTTTAAGAAAGGGTAATAAACTGTTGTTGATGCAGAAATGCTGAATTACTCCTCTTTAATTGTTGTTGTAGCTCTAAACTTTGATTTGAGATTTGATTTAGCTTTTAATTCTATTTAAGTTGGAAGAAGATGCATCAGTCCAAGTTTTGATTCCAGAGAGTAACGACGCTATTATTTTATTTAATAAGAACAGAGGCAGAATGAAATTAGGCAGCATAAGGTTAGAGAAGAATGGTTTAAAGAGAATGGGGCTAGGTGGCTGTTTATATAGGGTTTCAAACTAATTAGAGCCGTCGATGAAGCTAGAGTTAATCAAGGCCATCCATCTCAAGAGAAGCCAATCAGAAAGTGACAAGTTAGCCCTAGTGACACAGCAGAGCTCAGAAATTCGACCAGAACCCGACCAGGCCAGCCAGGGTCAAACCAGAAAGTTGTGCAGGTTTTCTCTTGGCCTGGGCGCACTTGGGAAGTTCTCCAATGTAAATTTGTACTGGCGCACTTCCCAAGTGCGCCAGTGCAATCTTTTTTTCTATTTAGCCACCAAACTTCGTTCGTCCATATCTTCTTCATACGTTATCCGTTTTATGCAAACTCGGACTCTATTTCAAGCAGAATTCCGAAATGAATGCAATGGTGTAACCCGCTTCCATTGATTCTTATTTTTGTAATTAATTATTCTCTGATTTGTTACCTATACGTTCACAGAAAATACGGGGTGTTACAATTCTGCTCGGAATAGAGTTCGAGTTTGCGTAAATGGATATCATATGAAGAAGTTATGGAGCTTAGAAGAATTCAAGAATTAGCAGAATTTAAATTAAAATAATAATTAAAAACAAATAATGAGTTCCAAAATCAAAATTAGTAAAATCTGGGTGAGCGGGAAATCTCCCACTCTAGGGTGTCGACCCCCCTAGAGGAGTGTCCATCTGCCCAGATCTGGCAGATATGTTTTGGTGGTGTTGGGCTGATGTGTCCTTCTGGGATTGGATGGATGACGTGTATTTTTTGTCTGGATGGTTTAAATGGGTTCTAATGAAATCTAAAGGTCCTGACTCACCTAGAGCATCTATTAAATACCCCTAAACCTAACCCTAATCTCATTTTTATTCATCCATGGCGCCTCATGCTGCTCTAGTCTAAATTAGTCTAGCCTTTCTCCTCCACCAAAGCAAATCAGAATAGGAGTATTCAAATTGGGAGATAAGAATCAAATTCTACAATAACAGTTTAGCTAATCAGATTCAGAAATCAGAATTCAGATATATTCTCTTTTCTTAATCTTGTCGTTGTGATTCTAAGTTATTTTCACATATAATTAAACTTAAAAAAGTAATTGTGATAGGATAGTAAATTAGATTTAATGATCATGCCTGTAAATTAGACGAATCATACCAAGTTTGTAGATTGTTATCTTTCAGATTCACACCCAAATTACTGTTATCATATGCCTAATTGGATCTATTTTATTGTTCTATGCCAGTTCATGTTTCATCAGCCTATTTTCTGCCAGTTTTGATGTCAAAATTCTCTTCCCTTCTTCTTTTCCTTTTTTATGTTCTTTATGAGATTAGGCTAACTTCGAGCCTAACATACTACGTTGAGATTTGCGTACGAATAACGTTGGAACGATTGGGAGAAGTTTGGGAAAATATTGGATAATATGTAATTGGGTATAAGTTGATTTGTAATCATGTAATTAATTTGGGGCATGAATTGATACAATTTATATACGTGGAATTATGGCATGACTTGAACTGGAATTATAAACGTAACTTGTATTGGAAATTGGGGCAATTGGAATATGTGTTATAATTCAGAACATGAAATTGGGTTTGAGTAGAAGAAGAGATAATGAACGCCTAAGACACGAGGTTATACTTGGTTTGCAGTATAAGCCTGCCCGTAATCGCCCGGCAAATCCGGCAACCGCAAATGACAGTCTAATGTGAGAGGTCAAAGGCAGAAATTAAATGCGTAATAATGCAAAGACACGAGATTGGATTCGGATTGCGGTATAAGCCTGCCCGGAACCGCCCAACAAATCCATCAACCGCAAAATGGTAATCTAATGTAGGAGGTCTTGCACAATTACGTTATAGTGAATTAACGAACACTTAACCAAGATAAGACATGTGATTAGACACGGGGATGATAAAGGGTTAAGTGGGTGACAAGGGTAGCATGTGAAACATAATTTAAACACTTAACCAAGATGAGACATGTGATTAGACATGGGATAAAGATGGGTTAAGTGGGAATTCCTAGCGGGGACCAAGCTTAAGAGCGAAGCTTGTGTCAAGTGTGGGGACCCTTTTCAACTAGTAACCCATTTAGTATCTATGTGAGCTCGAACTAGGTCGACGACGGGGCATTGATTGTAAGAGGTCAATAAAGAGTTAGTGAAGGCAGTCAAGTCCAATGGAGTCATATGTGTGCGTGGGTCTGGGTTGGTAGGTAAGACGTTGTTGCATCGTGTATGTATAACCTGTGCATTTTAGTAGTACCGGTTTGCCACTTTAGGGAGTTATACACCCTGCTATGGGACTAGCACGGGTATCTACAAGTTAGGGAGCCGATCGAATGGTGAGGGTAGTGGGTACAACTAGTGGAGATAGGAGCAGGCGACACCTATGACAACAATAAGGAGTACACGAAACTACCATCATCATTATTACTATGTTTAGTAAGAAGGATCAACTTCCAGTATGGAACTAGTATTGGTGCGGTGTAGGAATTATCTTTTAGTGATTAGAAGCGCAGTCAACGTTACATCTTGTTCATCTTCTTACCTTGTCATATCTGCTTATGTTACAATCATCTCTTATATCCAGTTTATGTTCTTATACTGTTACTTTACTGATTATATTGTTAAAGTCACTAGACTCGCCAGACTTATGTCTGACTCCTTTTTGTTTTGCCACTTTTCTTTCTCCTCTCCCCCCAGGTCCTCAGGGTGGGAATAGTGAAGCTTGAATTGGATTCCTTTCTTCTTGAAGTGCTTGGAAGTGTTGAAAGTAATGCTCAGCTTTATGTCCTTTTCATTATGGCTATTTGGAGTGGGATTATGGTTTTACTTTTATGTACTCTGATAATAATTTTGTACATGATGGATATTTGTGTACTTGGCTTTAGCATGTGGTTTTGATGTTGTAACCAAACATGTTTTTCTTTTCCGCTGCAATGAATAAATTTTGAATTTTCGTAAGTACCATTTTATATATCTGTCTTGTGATATTCTGTTCTATACCCTTGTAATACTCCATGAAAGTTAATGCATTCCCTTAGTGAGTGACATTAATGGACGTGGGGTGTTACACGTGGTACCAGAGCTGAAGGTTACCAAAACAAATGAAAGATTTTGGAAACCATTTTCAAAAAGCATCTTTTATAAAGAAGTATTTTCAAAAACATGTTTTAAAGAAGGTACTTCCAAGAGAAAGGTTTATTATGAAAAACATAATCCCCAAAAGCCATATATCTATCTTTCTATTCTCTATTTTGAATATCTTCCTTTTCCCTTTTAGCATGTCTGGGGAACCCATTATACCCAAGGGCGTACAGATACCTGGTTGGTTCAGAAGGTATCTGGAGGCTATGGCTACTGTCGCAGGCCCAGCAGATGTTCCTCCTCCCCCAGCTGCAACCGCTCCTCCCCCTCCTCCCCGTGTAGACGTTTTTTCTAAGATATGCAAAGACTTCCATCCGATGGGCAGAAAACCGTTTCATGGGATTGATACATTTGTTGAGGCTCGAAATTGGCTCAAGGAAGTGGAGAATTTTTTAGGTATCTTTGAGATAGGCGAGGGAAGGAAAGTTCAGCAAGCTGCTTGGTTAATGAAGGACGAAGCTTCCTTTTGGTGGCAAGTAACTAATGGAGGACGTGCAGTGGAGACGTGGGTGGATTTTAGGCGAAGGTTCGAGTTGAAATTTCTTTCACAAGCGGAGGAGAGTTTATACATGGAGAGGTTCTTGGCTTTGAAACAAGGGAATTTGTCTGTGAAGGAGTATGTTAACAAGTTTAACCAATTAACAAGATTTAGTATGGAATTAGTTAATACACCATATAAGAAGGCTTTGATATTTCCCAAGGGTTTAAATGAACCATTACATGGGTTGGCTATGTCCCACATTCCTATCGAGGCTACTTTCGATAAACTTGTTAACATGGCGTTGATGCATAAAGAGGAGAAAGGTACTAATGTAGATAAGGCACAGGATAAGAAAGGGGATCCAAAGAAGAAGCAACAACAATAAAAGAAAGGCGACAAGGATTACAAGGGCCAAAAAAAGGTGTTTTAACTGTGGAACACCGGGCCACTTAAGCAAGGACTGTAGGAAGAAGAAGAAGACGGGTTGCTTCCAATGTGGTGAGGCAGGACATACGATTAAAGACTGCCCGAGAAGGCAAGGACAAGGGCAAGGGAAGAGGACAGGATCTACTTCCGGAGGGCAGGTTCATGCTCTCATGGCACCTAGACAAGAGAGAGGTAGAAACAATTCTATTGAAAGTTTGATTTTCCTTTTTGATCATCCTGTTTGAACTTTGTTTGATTCTGGCACTTCACATTCGTTTATATCTGCTTCGTTAGTTGAAACACTGCACCTAAATGCTGGTTTAATTATGGGTCCCGTATTTGTCTCAAATACTATTGGGGGCACGGCTCATCTTTCTATGTTATGTCGGGATTTGAGAATATATGTGTATGACATTGAGTTCGAATGCAACGGTTATGTGCTTGGCTTCACGGGCTATGGGTTGATTCTAGAAATGGATTGGCTAGCCAGATATGGTGTCATTCTTGACTGTGAGAAGAGGGTAATTAGACTATTCACTAGTATAGGTAATACTCTCGATATTTCTTGTGACCCTAAGGGTTCTGTTATGCTTAGCTACCTAGAATCTCTTAACATATCTATTGATGATTTGTAATCTGTTCGAGTAGTCCGTGAGTATGCAAATGTCTTTGAGGAGGTTAGGGACTTACCTCCAAAACGTGAGATAGATTTTTGTATATACTTGGTGGACAATGCAAAGCCAGTTGCATTGCCAGTGCGCCACATGGCTCCAAGAGAAAGGAGGTAGCTTAGTAAACAAGTGAAAGAGTTGCTTGAGAAAGGGTTCATAAGAAGAAGTATCTCGGAGTGTGGTGCTCCTATTGTTTTTGCTACGAAGGCTGATGGTTCGCTTAGATTGTGCATGGATTATAGGGAGACGAATAAGCTCACGAAGAAAAACAGACACCCATTGCCGATGATAGATGATTTGTTCGATCAGTTGGCTGGTGCTTTGGTTTTCTCGTAGTTGGACTTAGCTACAGGATTTCATCAGTTGAGGGTAGCTGAGGATAGTATAGATAAGACTGCCTTTAGGACTCCCGACGGTTTCTTTGAATGGCTCGTCATGCCTTTTGGTTTGACAAATGCACCCGCATATTTCGTAGACTTGATAAGTAGGGTGTTTAGAGAGTTTCTAAACAAGTTCATGGTAGTATTTATGGATGATATTTTGATATTCTCTAGAAGTGAGGAAGAGCATGTCCTACATCTTAGGGAAGTCTTAGAGACCCTTCGAGCACATCAACTCAAAGCTAAGTTCTCCAAGTTTCATTTTTGGAGAAAGGAAGTGAGGTTCTTAGGGCACGTGGTGTCCAAGGAAGGGATAGTTGTGGATCCCGCGAAGGTGGTAGCAATCCAAGATTGGAAGATTCCTAAGAATGCAATAGAAGTAAGTTTTCTTGGTTTGGCGGGATATTACAGAAAATTCATTAAGGAATTTGCTAAGATATCAGCCCCACTTACATGGTTGACAAAAAAGAATTTGACCTTTTCTTGGGATGTTGACTATGACGATGCTTTCCAACGTTTGAAGTGGGCATTTGACGACAACTCCAGTTTTAGTTTTGCCTGATGGGAGTAAACTGTTCACAGTGTATACCGATGCTTGCGGGACAGGGCTTGGCGCAGTTTTGATGCACGAGGGGAGGGTGATATGCTATGGTGGAAGGCAGCTAAAGGCCCATGAGAAGAATTACGCAACCCACGACTTAGATTTGGCTGCCATAGTTTTTGCGCTTAAGTCTTGGCATCACTATTTACTTGGTGAGAGGTTTGAGTTGTACATAGACTATAAGTCACGAAAGTACTTATTCTCCCAAAAAGATTTAAACTTAAGGCAACAAAGGTGGATGGAGTTTTTAGCATCCTACGATTTTGATATTGCATATACCCCTGGCAAGGGTAACGTTGTAGCTGACGCCTTGAGTAGAAAGAAGTTGACTTTGAATCCTTTGTTTGTCGAGTAGCAAAGTTTAGAGTATATCTCTACCTTTGACTTTAGACCCTCCATTGATTATGTACCCGGTTTGTTGGCATCGTTAGAGGTACGACCTACGCTTTTAGAACAGATAGGTGCGGCACAATGAGATGACCCACAGTTGATAGAGATAGTAGACACGCTCATAAGAGGAGAGTCTTCGAGCCATCTTAGTAGGTATACTATTGATGACCAAGGTTGGTTGCGTAGGGATAAGAGATCTTGCATGTCTCGAAACGAGAGTTTGAGAAGGACAATCCTTGAAGAGGTACATCAATCTAAGATGACCATATATCCCAGTGGTGACAAGATGTATAGGGACATGAAGCGAGTTTTCTTTTGAGCCGGAATGAAGAAGGATGTGGCTGAGTTCGTTTCTAGCTGCTTAGTGTGCCAGCAAGTCAAGGCTGAGCAAAAGAAGCCTTGTGGTTTGCTTCACCCTTTAGAGGTTCCGCAGTGGATGTGGGAGAGTGTTTCCATGGATTTCGTCGATGGGTTGCCAAGGTCAAGGAAGGCTATTACAGGGATTTGGGTAGTAGTGGATAGACTTACCAAGAGCGCCCGTTTCGTTCCCGTTAAGAGTAAAAGAACAATGGCATGGTTAGCATATGTTTATCTCCGAGAAATAGTTCGTCTACACGACATACCTTCTAGTATCGTAAGCGACCGAGATCCCATTTTCACCAGTGAGTTTTGGAAGAGCTTGCAAGAGGCGGTAGGAACGCAATTGTGTTTGAGCACCGCTTATCACCCTCAGATGGATGATCAAACAGAAAGAGTGAATCAGATTCTAGAAAATATTTTGAGGTTATGCATCTTTGACTTTGGAGGGACATTGGAGGAACATCTTCCATTAGTATAGTTCGCCTACAACAACATCTATCAGACTAGTATTGGCATGGCACCTTTCAAGGCTCTATATGGACGACCTTGCCGATCACCGACTTGCTGGTGGGAATCCATGATAATATTTTGCTTGGGCCCGAGATGATTAGGGAAACTTCAGAGGAGACAGACTTGAATCGAAGATGCATGAAAACGGCACAGGATTGGCAAAAGTCATATGCTTATAAGAGAAGGACCGATCTTGAATTCAGTATTAGAGACATGGTCTTTATTAAAGTATCATCGTTGAGGAATGTAGTTTGTTTTAGGTCCGTAGGGAAATTGGCACCAAGATTCGTAGGGCCATTCCCCATTACAGAGCGAATTGGACAGATGGCCTACAGAGTGAAGTTGCCCGAGAAGCTTAGTGGTGTTCATGATGTATTTCATGTGTCACATTTGCGGAAGTGTTTACATGATACCACGGAAGTTGTAGAGACGAGCATGCTTAGAGAAGTGGAAGTAGAGCGAGATGCCACGATTAGACGAACACCTACATACATCCTTGGATCGGAGGTTAAGAAATTACGCAACCAAGAAGTCAAGTTGGTTAAAGTCCAGTGGGGAGATGATCAAGGAGACACGACTTGGGAGACTGGAGACAAGATACGCACATCGTACCCTTTTCTTTTTGAGGGTATGTTCTTAAATTCTCCTTTATCTACTGCTTTTTTTATACTTGTTCTATCGTTTAGTGTATCCTATCGATTATATCTTCGACCCTTAGGTAGAAAATCCTATGGTTGTAAACATGTGTTTGAGACATGTTATGATTGGTGGATGTAAGTGTTTGCTAGTGGTTGCTCGTGGATGCATTTACACACACATTAGGCACTAGATCGGCTCAATCACTTTCATATTGCATATGAATGAGTGTTTATATTTAAGTTAATGGATGTATATTGAATGTGTTATCATATGGATGCTGATTTGAATGAACGGTTGTGCACTCATATAGAAATGATATGTATCATTAGGATTCTTTTGCATACATAAAGGATGCATGGCACTATCATGTTTTGCATTAAGGAGGTTAACTGAATCAGTAGACCGCCTGATCTTTGCATTAGATAGGGGACATTTACACACACTTTCGCATATGTTCATATAGCATTAGAAATCTTTTAAGGACAATGGATGCTTGCGGATGATGGATGAATAGATGGATGATTGGATGGTAGGATACATTCTTCTTAACTTGAAGATTTCGAGGACGAAATCCTTTAAGGAGGGGAGAACGTAACACCCATAATTCCAAGAACATTACATAAGGGATAATTAAAGAAAACTTAATTTTTATTAGAAGAATTAAGGGAAACGGATTGTGCCATTGTGTTCGTCTCTGAATTCTGCTTGGAATAGAGTATGAGTTTTCATAAATTGAATATCATATGAAGAAGTTATGAAGCTTAGAAGAATTCAAGAATTAGCAGAATTTAAATTAAAATAATAATTAAAAATAAAAAACGAGTTCAAAAATCAAAATCAGTAAAATTTGGGTGAGCGGGAAATCTCCCGCTCTAGGGTGTCGACCCCTTTAGGGGAGTCGACATAGGTGTCGACCCCCCAATAGGGGCGTCAACAGGGGTGTCGACCCCCATCTTCCCAGATCTGGCAGACGTGTTTTGGTGGTCTAGGGCTGATGTGTCCTTTTGGGATTGGGTGGATGACGTGCCTTTTTGGTCTGGATGGTTTAGATGGGTTCTAATCTAATTTAAAGGTCCTATTTCACCTAGAGCATCTATAAAATACCCCTAAACCTAAACCTACTCTCATTGTTATTCATCCATGGCGCCTCCATGCTGCTCTAGTCTAAATTAGTCTAGCCCTTCTCCTCCACCAAAGCAAATCAGAATAGGAGTATTCAAATTGGAAGATAAGAACCAAATTCTACAACAACGATTTAGCTAATCAGATTCAGAAATCAGAATCCAGATCTATTCTCTCTTCTTAATCCTGTCATTGTGAGTCTAAGTTACTTTCACACTTAATTAAACTTTAAAAGTAACTGTGATAGGATTATAAATTGGATTTAATGATCATGCCTATAAATAAGACAAATCATATCAAGTTTGTAGATTCTTATCTTTCAAATTCACACCAAATTACTGTTATCATATGCCTAATTGGATCTATTTTATTGTTCTATGCCAGTTCATGTTTCATATCCCTGTTTTCTGCCAGTTTTGATGTCATAATTACCTTCCCTTATTCTTTTCCTTTTTTTGTTCTTTATGAGATTAGGCTAACTTCGAGCCTAACATACTACTTTGAGATTTGCGTACGAATAACGTTGGAACGATTGGGAGAAGTTTGGAAAAATATTGAATAATATGTAATTGGGTATAAGTTGATTTGTAATCATGTAATAGATTTGGGGCATGAATTGATACAATTTATATACGTGGAATTATGGCATGACTTGGACTGGAATTATAAACGTAACTTGAATTGGAAATTGGGGCAATTGGAATATGTGTTATAATTCAGAACTTGAAATTGGGTTTGAGTAGAAGAAGAGATAATGAACGCCTAAGACATGAGGATAGACTTGGTTTGCGGTATAAGCCTGCCCGGAATCGCCTGGCAAATCCAGCAACCGCAAACGACAGTCTAATGTGAGAGGTCAAAAGGCAAAAATTAATTGCGTAATAATGCAAAGATACGAGATTAGATTCGAATTGCGGTATAAGCCTGCCCGGAGCTGCCCGAAAAATCCAGCAACTGCAAAACGATAATCTAATGTGGGAGGTCTTGCAAGATTACGGTTATAATGAATTAATGAACAGTTAACCAAGATAAGACATGTGATTGGACATGGGTATGATAAAGGGTTAAGTGGGTGACATGGGTAGCATGTGAAACATAATTAAAACACTTAACCAAGATGAGATATGTGATTAGACATCGGGATAAAGAGGGGTTAAGTGGGAATTCCTAGTGGGGCCCAAGCTTAGGAGGGAAGCCTGTGTCAAATGTGGGGACCCTTTCCAACCAGTAACCCATTTAGTATCTATGTGAGCTCAAACTAGGTCGAGGATGGGACACAGTTACTAGGATTGATTGTAAGAGGTCAATAAAGAGTTAGCGATGGCAGTGCAAGTCCAACGGAGTCATGTGCGTGTGTGGGTTCGGGCTGGTATGTAAGACGCTTTTGCATCGTGTAGGTATAAGCCGTGAATTTTAGTAGTATTGGGTTGCCACTTTAGGGAGTGATACACCCTACTGTGGGACCAGCACGGGTATCTACGAGTAAGGGAGCCCATCGAAGGGGGAGGGTAGTGGGTACAACTAGTGGAGATAAGAGCAGGTGGCACCTATGACAACAGCTAGGAGTACACGAAACTACCATCGTTATTATTATTACTATATTTAGTAAGAGGGATCAACTTTCAGTATGGAACTAGCATTGGTGCGGTGTAGGAATTATCCTATAGTGATTAGAAGCGCAGCCAACGTTACATCTTGTTACCTTGTCATATCTGCTTATGTTACAGTCATCTCTTATATCCAGTTTATGTTCTTATCCTGTTATTTTACTGATTATATTGCTAAAGTCACTAGACTCGCCAGACTTATGTCTGACCCCTTTTTGTTTCACCTCTTTTCTTTCTCCCCCCCTAAAGTCCTCAGGGTAGGAATAGTGAAGTTTGACTTGGATTCCTTTCTTCTGAAGTGCTTGGAAGTGTTGAAAGTAATGCTCAGCTTTATCTCTTTTTCATTATGGCTATTTGGAGTGGGATTATGGTTTTACTTTTATGTACTTTAATAATAATTTTGTACAAGATGGATATTTGTGTACTTGGCTTTAGCATGTGGTTTTGATGTTGTAACCAAACTTGTTTTTCTATTCCGCTGCAATGAATAAATTTTGGATTTTCGTAAGTACCATTTTATATATGTGTCTTGTGATATTATGTTATATACGCTTATAATACTCCATGATAGTTAACGCATTCCCTTAGTGAGTGACATTAATGGACGTGGGGTGTTACAAACAACATGAAATTTTGGAACCAATTTAAAATATTTAAATTCAAGCTTAAATAGTATATATTGAGATTTTGAGTCAATTTGAAATTCAATATTTTAATATTGTTCAAATAGCCTTAATTTTTTTTTGCAAACGATCTCAGAATTCGACGAAACCACTTTTATGGGATCCGAAACGTCAAAATATGGTAGAATGCCAATTTTTGCATCATTCGAAGTTAGTATGTGACTTGACGAGATTTAAGTCTAAACCGATAGATAATTTTAACTCGAATTTAGCTCGAATCAGCACTTTTTGAGCAAACGGACTTGAAATTCAACATAATCAGTTTCATTGGGACCATAGAGGAAAAATGTGTCGAGATTCCAATTTTATCAAAAACGGAATCAGTATGTGATCACACAAGTAAATAGCTTAAAGGGAGATCACTCGCGCCTTAATTTGCATTCACACCTTAAGCTAGTTAGTTACTATTTGTGTTTGTTTGTGGTTGTCATGCATCCAATGACACTACATGTACTTTCTCCCCTAAGCTAGATGAGTGACAACACACTAATCTATGTACTCAAAATTTGGCTATATACACAAGCATTATTCTTACCATTTTTCAATTTACCTTACTTACTTTTCTTACTCTCTCTTCCCCTCTTCTATTTCTTTACCCCCCCCCCCCCCAGCCACACCTGCCGCATCAACAACCATCAATCTCCATTAGCACCCTCCATGTCAGCCAAGCCCCCGCATGGGCCCCCTTCTACCCCTAAACCATCCTACACCCTTAAATTTCTATTTAAACACCATTTTCCCACTTTAAACCCCAAAACAACCCCTCCACCACCCCCCACACAGCCCCAACCCACCATGTCCAACACCTCCTGGCCCACACCGCATGCACCAGCAGCCCTGACCCTACCTCCTTAAGCTCGAACCCCGTTTGCCCCGAAACTGTATTGCGTTCGTTCCAAAAACAAAGTAATAGCTCCACTTTTATTCGCTCGAAAATCCGAAACCATATTGCATCGAACCCTGGCAAAAAATTTCCTAGAAAATATTCGGTCACGCTGGAAGGCTATAGAATATTTCTGGGATAGCTAGGACGTCTTGCAATCAAAGTTAGGTGGATTGGAATCCAAGGTGAGAAACGCTGAACTTAAAAAGGTTAGTTAATCATTAACTTGTATGTATGAACTCGTTTGAATATATTTTGACCTAAGATAGTGTACATGAATTCATATTTTGGTTTGATAATGTTTGGAATGGTTTAATGTGGCTTAGTGTGAAAAAGATTGGATCTTTAATTAACATTTACATTGTTACTTGCATATATGACCCCAAGAACTGAATTTGTGGACATTGGGATGATTTTGAACATTAAATGGACATTGATATGGAAATTAACTTGACATTGTTTATTGTATATAGGTATGTACCACACTGGTGTTGAATTCATGTGTTGATTGATTGCGGTTAGTCTGTTGATTGACAAAAACGTACAGGCGTTAATTGTTTAAGGCCTATACGTTGTAACCTATCTCACGATATTTGTGAAGGGATGTTGTCATGGTTGATGATAACATGGTATGTGATTACCGATGTTGATTCTGACTAAAAATAATACTTATTAGCCCATTAGTTAAGTCTCCATTTATAAAAATCAATTTTAATGAATATTTTATTAATATTATAACAGGTGAAAAATAAAAGCAAAAATTTGATGTTCGATTTTGGATGAACGTAAAGTATAATTCATTATGATAAACTTTTGCAAAGGGTAGAAATGAATTTGAAGAAATTATCGGCAGGTTATGGCATGTCGAAGTCTTTATTTTAAAATGAATAATAACCTGAAAAAGTGATGTTCAGTTAGGGTATTTAGGAAAGGTTATGAAATGATTTCTTTTACAAAGTTTCTTATTTATATTTGTAATGAACATCGTGAAAATTTGAGTTTAAAATATTGTAATTTGAAAAACAATATTAATTTAATAATAAATTAATATTATAATAGCCATGTAATGGAATATTTAAATTTTGAGTTAAAATGGAAAATATAATTTTTGATTTTTTTTATATAATTAATAAACTATTTTAGAAGCAATGCAATTAAATTTCAAAAATAATCGATGTGGGTTTGAATAGAACTCATCGCGTAGCGGTAGTTCATGAAGTTCAGCCTGTAACTTCAAACCGATATGCTGGGAGATCCAACCATCGGATTTTCCCAAAACCGTAAATGTTGAATTATAAATGAAAAAAGCTTTCAAATGATAGGTGGAGTTTTAAAATCCAATGATTAGATTGTTATATATGTTTAAATAAAATTTGAATAAAAACAACGTTAGTGCAACAGAATGGCCTGAAACGTTGTTCGACTGAAATGACCTATTTTTAAATAAATAAAAATATGGAAAAATTATTATAAATTATAATAAATAATTAGAGAAATGTTAGAACCAAGTACACATGGTTTTGAATGATAAAAACTAGTTAAGTAGAAATCAGCTATATTTTACAACACTTCTATATAACGATTCTTAAGGAATGGTTTAGGATAAAAGGTTTAAAACGGATCTAACCTTTGGTAAACCTTTTCACAAGGTAAATGAAACGATTTCCAATTTAAGGAGATTTAATTGGTGGGTTAATAATCCATTAAGGATTTTTTTAGGCGCTAATTATTTCAAAAAGACCGGGTTTAACCCAATTCGAATAATTATACGACGATAAAAGTCGTAGACGGTGGAAGACCGGAAATCTTCACATCGAATGGATTGCTTGCTAATGCCTTGAAATGGTTTTCTCCCATTGAAGGGTTATAATGGCAGTAGTCCTGACGTACTTGTTGATTGTCCTGATGTTTAAGAGCCTACCTCCTTAATTGGATGAGGAATAAGGTGCCTTCGGTTTCATTCAATCCCAGGACAGACTTGTAAATGGATGTGTGTCTAATGTTGTATTTCACGACGTAACCGATTGATTTCTATTAATGTTATATCAGTTGGTGGCGGAGAATTTTTATTTCTTCTTAACACTTTCCTTTGAGACTTCGGTATTCAGAGGGTTATATAATAATAGACACCGATCATATGTTGTAAACTGACAATATGGCGTGCTAAGTGCTGCAGGCAGATTGATCAAAGTTTCTGTTGAAAAGCAGAGACTTGTGGATGTGACTCTAGGGCCTCACTGATGGACCGCAGAGATATAGGCTAGCATTCTCTTCTAGCTGAATAGTGATGTCATGGTATGGAGCCTAGCCAAGTTTACTTTTGTGAATGATGGAGATGCGCCTCGAATGACGGTCAGACACGTCTGAGGGAACATTTGCTCAGGAAAGATTCCAATCAGCCGTTTAGTGCTGGCCGGCTTTGCTGCTCCGAAGGACTCGATGTTTGACTCCTGAGACATTTTCTAGAGTGTTTCGAATGCAGTTAAGGAAGTTCCCTTCCCTTGGTTTATTGACGGACTCCAATTTCCAATAAGAGGCTTCGTGTTGTTAGTTGTATATTATGTGGCCAACATAATGAGATGGGGCATTATGCGAGCTTGGATTGATACATATATTTTCAAAAGTGATTTCCATACCTGAACATTAATAATAATATCAAAATATTTGTTTTAAAGATTATCAAGAATGTTTGGCTATTATAAGGAAAAAATTGAATCCTCTCGTTTGCATTATATTTTGTGATGGGACTTGAGATTATAATGGTTTCATTTTATCGAAAGCATGAATTTCGAAGTTTTGAATCTTGGACGATGGTTTTGTGCACTAGTATTCATGTGGAGGAAACCCATTTTGTGTTATACGGCGTGGTCGTCTGATATGCCTCACTTTTAGATAAGTTAATAATAACTTATTAGAGTTTCTCATAACGGTCCCATGACTGACTATAGTTTGTTTTTTCCTTTCAAACTCGGGTGTCCTCATTTTCACATGGATAGGATAGTAAAAAGGTTGTTAGTTAGACCACTTTTGGAAGCTATGACTTCATATATATGAAGCCATCTTGGAAAGCTGGTTTTGGAATTGGAGCTGGAGCTGGGATGAGAATTTCTTTTGGACTATTCATAGGACTCCATCATAATATATCTTTAATTCCCCTGTGCATTGGTTTTCTTATTATCCTTGTAATGTACAATATTTGGATCCATTAGGAAGTATATGTTCTGATTAAAACTCTGATGTAATATTTAATACAATTCCGATGCTATGCAATGGTTTGCTTTCTGCTATTATATATGATGTGTTATAGCCTAAAAGGCCATCTGTTCTTCCAGGGATCGGAAGTTTGGGTCGTCTCAAGGAATGAGAGCCTAGAAGGCTAGGCAGATTCTCTTATCTTATGACTTCATCCACTTCTTCTGTCATTGCTTTGCATAGCACTATTTCCTTTAGTAGCATATATTATTGTGTTACCATGTGCTGACTCTTTGGATGTAGGGATAGGTCATGTGCGAGCCTTAACCTATCTATTTGCATATATTATTGTACATATTTTTGTAGTTCTTATAGCTCACACAAGATTGTTGTATGACTCAAGGTTTCATATCTCTTCTTATTATCTTAGACAGTTTTCGACAATGCTGATGAGTTGACTAGATAGTAGGTCAAATTATATGGGATGTCGAGCTGAAGAAAATCTTAGAGAGTCTGTAACGTATACTTACTTATGTATATTTCATTTCCATTATTATGAGCGTACTCTAAGTGTTATAGTAATGATAACATGTATTAAGGTGCTACTGGATTACATGTACATGACTCTGTGATTTTGATGATATGTCAATTGCTTTGTGTTTTGTCATATATCGCTACATTATTGTCTATATTTCTTATTATATATTATCCATGCATGGTTAGATATATGATAAGTCTAGTTTTGATTATCACTCTTGATGGTCGATGCATACCATCTTAGCATGCTATAACGCACTATTCACCTATTTACATGCAAGTGGTATTGGGCTATCGTTGAATTTGGTATTTGAGCTTTGGTCATATGACTTAACCAAAGAATTAGGACATATATGCGTAAGAGAGACAAGTCTGTAGATTGCTAAATCTATATTATATATAGTAGTCCGCACTAGAGCATTATTCCTGCTTTTCTTGAGTTTAGACTGACTATTCTCGTTACAGATTCAAGATGAGTTGAGCAGTTAGATACACAACTAGGAACAATTCTACGTCAGGAGTAGTTGGCGTAGGTGGATCGTGGATAGGAACTCCATACTACCAATCTATATTTGATGCCATGATGGCATTGATCGCTGGAAGAGCCCAAGCTGGCCTTGGTGTTAATGTAGGTGGGGGTGGTGATCCTGTGCTGGTATCGTGAACAGACTTTGCCAACCTATGTAAGGATTTCTCTACTTTGGGACACAGGCCATTAGTGCGTCTGAGTCTACCATTGAGGTCTAGGAGTGGTTGGACACTTGTGCTCGTATTTTCGAAGACGTAGGAATTAACGACGATATGAAGAGGAAGCTCTCTTCTCGATAGCTTCAGGGTAGGGTTATAAGTGGGTGGAGCTATATTATTCTTATCACTCAGAGGATCATATTAATTGGAATGATTTTAAGACTAGATTTGAGAACAAGTTTATTCCTATAGTCTAGAAGTCTATCCTATTTAAGAAGTTCGGCGAGCAGAAACATGGGGATAACACAATCTTGGAGTATGTCGTTGAGTTTGTAGCTCTCTCCCAATTATGGATGCTCTTTTATTGAACTAATTGTCAGAAGAATGAGAATATCATTCTGGGATTGGACGAGTATATTAAAGAGAAGATCATAGATTACGTTGAGGATACATTTGGGAAGTTTGATTGAGAAAGGCCTTAGGCGCGAGGTATGTTTCCGAAGAAGGTTGCTTGTGAAGTCGCTGAAGTACCAAAGCCGCAACAAAGTGGGTGGAGGTAATAAGAATAAATGAAATGGAAAGAGAAAGAAATAACAAGGCAAAATTGGGCCTAATAAGAAGAAGGATGTGAATGAGGTTGTGTGCTTCACTTGCCATAAGAAAGGAACTATGCTCGTATGTGTCCAGCTAAGACCGGTGAGAAGAAGTGCTTTAATTATGACAAGTTGGGTCGCTTTAAGAAAGACTTTACAAAGCGGTGAAAGATAAGTAGGTTGTAAAGGCTTGCGCCATGGATGTAGTTCCTACTTCTTCGTGTGCACTGACTGCTAAGGAAAAGGGAAAAAACATCATGGTGTAAGTTATGCTTTCTTTCAGAGATGTTTTTGTCTGTGTTTTATTTGATATTTATGCTGCATATTGTTTTGTCAGTAGCGATTTAGTGTGTAGATTAGATTTGCAACCTGAACTTGTAGATGAGACCATGGTTGTGACTAACCTATTAGGAGGTTTTACTAGTCTTTGTATGATTTTTCATGGTCTTGTTTTGTCCAGTCATGAAAGCTCTTTTTGTTTGTGATTGTTTTTCTTGAACTTTGCAGGGTGCGGGATTATCTTGGGTATAGATTGGCTTAGGAAGTATGCAAATATTGTGGGTTGTGAGAGGCTTAAGTGACGAACGGGAAGATGGAAGGGAACAGGGTTGGGCTTGACTTTTTACCGAGAGACGGTGTAATCTTCAACTACTTATATTCGCTAGGAATTCCATAGAAAGGGTTTTCATTTGCCTCTACTATTTATGAGTATCCAGATGTCTTCGAGGAAGTTTTTAAATTGCCGCCACATCGTGAGATCGAGTTTAGGATCGATTTGGTAGATGGAGTCAGGCCCATTGTTATGTCATTAAGACGGATGGCGTCGAAAGGGAAAAAGGAGCTAGAGGTGCAAGTTTGAGACCTATTGAGGAAATGATTCATTTGGAGAAGCATATCTGAATGGAGTGCACCTGTTATATTCACTACTAAGAAGGATGACTTATTGAGATTATGTACAAATTATCGCGAGCTGAATAAAGTGACTAAATGGAACAAGTATCCATTACCGAGGACTAGAAACTTGTTCGGTCGGCTTCAGGAGGCTAAGGTGTCTTACCAGATGGATTTGACTATGAGATTTATTCAGTTAAGCATGGCAGATGATAGTGTACCGAAGACTGCTTTTAGGACACCATCGGGTTTCTTCGAGTGGTTAGTGATGCTATTTAGATTGACCAATACAACAAAATATTTCGAGGATCTTATGAATAGGGTATTTAAAGATCACCTAAACAAGTCTATACTTGTTTTCAATATGATATTCTTATCTACTTTAGGACGGAAGAGGAACACAAGGCTCGCTTGAGGATTATGCCTGATGTGTTGAGAAGACACAAACTAAAGGCCAAATTTTATAAGTGTTAATTCTGGAACGAAGATGTGAGATTCTTCGATTATGTAGTATACGGATAGGGATACCATTGGATCCTGTAAGGATTGTAGCGATTCAGGATCGAAATAGATTTAATAACGATATGGATATTAGGAGTTTCCTGGCCTGGTTGAATATTTTAAATGATTTATCAAGGATTTCTCTAAGGTAATGGACCCTTGAATAATCTGATGGAGAAGAACCAAGTTTTTGATTGGGATGCACGGTATGAGCATGCTTTTATGATTCTAGAAGAGAGACTGTAGAGTGCACCATTATTGGCCGTTCCTAGTGGGAATAAAAGATGACAATGTACACGAATGCTTGTGGTATAAGTCTTGGTGTTGTATTTGTGCAGAGAGGAAGAGTTTTCACTTATGGTAGTTGACAACTAAAGTCACACAAAAAGATTTGCCTTACTCATGAAATGGATTTGGTGGTGATTGCCTTTGCTTTGAAGATGTAGAGGAACTATTTGTTGGGAGAATGGTTTGAGTTATTTACGAATCATAAGTTGCTGAAATACCTCTCATCTCAAAATGATCTTAACCATCGACAGTAGAATTGGTTAGAGTTTCTGGCCTTATATGATTTCAGTATTTCCTACACTTTTTGAAAAGGTGATGCAGTGGCAGATGCAATAAGTCGGATTCATGCTGGACTTAGAGCCATGTTTCTAGAGTGGACGCAACTAGAGTATCTTTCAAGTTTATCCACCATACCTACTCTCATCAAAAGAATTGGAGCTAGCCAGAAACGCGATGCTAAGCTAGTAGATATTATAGGTAAGATCGAAGCGAGAGTCCACTCAGAGAACTTTAAGCTAGGTAAGATCAAGATGGTTGGATTCGCAAGGATGGATAATTTTATGCTACAGAGTTGATGGTCTTTGAAAGGAAGTTTCGAGGTAATGTCATCATTCTACATTGACTATTTGTCCTAGTGGTAGCAAGAAGTATCAGGACATGAGAAGTACTTTCTACTTGGAAGTTATGAAAAGTGATGTAGGCAAGTTCATCTCGAAGTGTATAAACTATCAGTTAGTGAAAATTGAGCAGAAGAAGACGAATGGGACGCTTCAACCCTTGGAGGTCTCAGAATGAAAATGGGAATATGTATCTATGGATTTCATTAATGGATTACCCCGAATTAGAGCTGGTAGTATTTGGATTATAATGGGTCGCTTGACCAAGTGCGTGAGATTCATACTTGTCAAGTTTACTAGGAAGGCGTTGAAATTGGCTAAATCATATGCAAAAATGAATCATTTGATTCCATGGTATACGAAAAGGAATAGCGAGTGACAAAAATCCTTTGTTTATTAGTAGATTCTAGAAAAGTCTACAACAGATGTTGAGCACCTAACTACATTTGAGTGCGGTTTATCTTCCTCAGACAGATGGGCATACTGAGGGGGTGAAGCAAGTTTTGGATGATCTCCTTAGTGCTTGTATTCTATATTTTGGAGGACCTTTGGATGATCACCTCAGCTTGGTAGAGTATTCTTATAATAACAGTTATCAAAAGAGCATCGACATGGTACCTTATGAGACGTTGTATGGAAGACCCTGTAACGCACTGTAGTGTTAGTGGAAAGCAGGAGAGAATGCAAAATTTGGGACTGAGATGATTCAAGCGACTTTGGATAAGATAGAGATCATTCTTTAGCGAATGAAAGCAGCTCAAGATCATCAGAAGAGTTATGCGGATAAGGAAAATGAGTTTTGGAATCCTCGGCCGGTGACATAGCATTCGTTAAGGTTTCTCCTTTCAGGAATGCAGTACAGTTTGGAAAGAAGGGCAAGCTGACTCCAAGGTTCGTCGGACCGTTTCCGGTCGCCGAAAGGATTGGTAACTTAGCATATATAGTGTATTTACCTTCGTAGATGGAGGATATGCACAATATGGTTAATGTCACTTGTCCAAGGAAGGTTGTGGACGAATCAGGTATTTTAGTAGCACCAAATCAACTTGAAGACTTATAAGTTGAGCCTGAAGTTTTGAAACCTTGTAAGTCACTTCGGATCATGGGAACGATATGAAGAAGCATAGAAGGAGAGTAGTTAAGATAGTTATGATACATGAGAGTGAGGATGACGGCGATTGTACATAGGAGATGAAGGAGAGAACGAGGGAGGGTATCCAAAACTCTTCAAATGGTATATCCCATTTTATGCTTTTACTCGCATCATTGTATCTTATACTATTAGATTCTACATGCTAAGTTAGGGCATTGCTTGCTTGGATTGTTGGATTCTAGATTTCATGCTAGATTGATTGCTACTGGTTGGTAAGCATGTAGAATTCTATGTTTTCTTGTGCTTGTTTTGGGATTTCAGGGGCGAAATTCCTAAAAAGGGAGAGGGAGCGTGAGAATGTAATGACCTATATTTTATATATGAAGGATCGTAAAATAAATCTATTTATTATCTCCTTTTGATATATGGTTAATTATGATGTTTTACACATTTGTGATTTTTTCCAGATCATTTTGTGATCATTTTACCCTTAAGTATCTTTTTCTAGCCGCATCTTTTGATTAGTGTAGAAGTAAACGCTCAAACATGTGCTATTGGAAAGATCTGATGGATGTTCATTTTTTAGAGTGGTTACATTAACAATTTGGTTAAGGGTTTAAGGAGATACAACAGTTTTAAGTTTTCAAGACTGCTGGGCATATTTAATTAGCAGCTAAAAGGTTGATTAGGTTAGCCCATTAGGGTTAATGACCTATAGGATAAACAAAGATCGAAGATTTTAGGTTAACCTCTTCTCTTCATTTTCGTAGCAGCCACAAGAACTAAGATTCTCTAGTTCTTCCTCGCAAAACCTCAAAATACATTCTAAATCACTTCTAATCTTCTCTAATCACATTCTAGAGATTAGATCATCACTGATCTATACATTTTGCATCATTTAGGGGATGCATACACCCATTTCCTTGCTCCTCAAATCATTTCAACTTCGATCTTTGTTAGATTTATTGATTTGGTGAGTGGTTTAGACCTCACGCTATGTTATGTTATATTATATGCTTATATTAGTTGTTTTTATCATATTTACATGTTAAATCACATCAAATCATGATCATATATTTTCATTTGAGTTTATAAACTTACCGATATTAAAACTAGTGAAAAATGAATTAAAATGATAAGTTTTTTTTTTAAAACTGCCTGATGAAATCGAAGGCAGTAGGTATACCCATTGTCCGCCACATGGGTTCCCCAATTAATGCCAGCCCAGCAAGGAGCATCAATCCCTAACCCGTTACAGGAACCAAAGGGATAACCGCTCCAAGCCTTTATCATAGGAGAGCATAGCAGCACAGCTGCCAAGGATCGAACCCGCAACCTCCAGGAACTTTGTTCCATGATTGCTAAGAGCCCTTGCCAACTGGGCTAAGCCCCACGGACTTAAAATGATAAGTTAATATTCATT
Organism: Allium sativum; assembly: GCA_030737875.1. Classification (NCBI taxonomy): domain Eukaryota; kingdom Viridiplantae; phylum Streptophyta; class Magnoliopsida; order Asparagales; family Amaryllidaceae; genus Allium; species Allium sativum. Next base: position 279,558,028 of record CM060926.1, on the reverse strand, counting down.
TACAAGTAGATATACACTAAATATATGCATATAAATGATTATTTTATGTTCTAAATGAATTTGGTATTTGAATATGCATGTCGATGCATATGTTTGTCATTTGAATTGTTGAAATCGTTGTTTGGATGCTATAGTTGATTTTATGTGTTTATAATGATGAAATTGGGTCATGGAATGAAGATTAAAGAGCAACAAAATCAAAGTTAATCATAATTGCATGAAAGTTGGGGGCAGGGCTTTAGAAAGTGGTGGAAAGATGCCAAGAAAATTTGTATTGAAATTTGCGAAAGTACATGGACCAATACCGATCCATGGCCAAAGGACCTGTACCGGTCCATGAGAATGCGTTATTTCAGCTCCAAACTTTTTGTGTGGGCTCCTAGAAGGCTTTCTAGATCATAAGCAAAGTTTGGTGTCAAATGGAATTGGCATGCGACATGAAGAATTCTTCTAAGTCATGGACCAGTAGCTAGTCACGATGGACCAGTAGAACATTGACTGGTAGGAAAATGGAACCTAAGGAGATGTACTTCGAGGATCTGAAGTACTTAGCCAAAAATTGGCTAAGTACGTAGATCGTTACCGCTCCATGGCCTATGAACCAACACCGATCCATCATGATGAGTCGTACGGACGCGCGGTCCTTAATGGAGGAAGAGAATGCTTTGTGGATCATGTTGGAAGTCTTGATTTGACAATCGTTGCTCTAGTTTGAGAGATATGACATGATCAAGAAATAAACTCTTCGATGAAGACTTGGATGGGGAGTTGATCGAAGGAAAACTATGGTTAGTATGTGGAGAACGTAACTACATGATAGTAAGGCAATTCATGACGAACAATATTTCAAAATTGATTCGCGGCGAGCAAGATTATGGATATAGCTCATGGCGAACGACGTTGTAAGATTGATGTGATTCATGATTAATGAAGCTTCAAGATAATGGGTTGGCTAAGGGGGACTTAAGCTTTAGATCGACAAAGAAGAGTAACTTTGCTTGTGTTTTGCTAAGGAATCGTTGATAGCTCGAATTGTTCTATTGGAACTCAAAGCAGAGGTGTCGAGGGGACACCAATTAGGATCAGTAGGATCGTGTATCCTGGGTAGAGAACCTAGTCCAGAAGGGCACGTGGTGGCGAAACACAGAGTTTCTACTAGAATTGGGATTTCCATTAGTTATTGGTTGGGGTTTCCATTCGAGTGTCAATGCACTCATGACTTTAAAAGACGATAATTAAGATTTGGATGATGGTTGGTTTGACACTTACACATTCACATCTTGGATAGACTATCACCCATAGGGCTTAGAGTAGATAGGGAATGGAAGCCGAGAAGACTGGACAACTATGCAGTTAAAGTGCTCAGCGACTGTATAGCGTTTTAGATCCCAAAAGTTATAGTGGGGATGTAGCGAAGAATAGTTGATGATTCCAAAATTACATGTAAACTTGTTTTTGCTTAAATCCACCATATGCTAATAATAGTTAAGCGTAAAATTGATATTATTTGTATTTAATATTATTACGTCAGTAAAAAATTATGTTTTTGAATATGTTGTAGTAGCATTTAATTATGAAAATATTTTTATTACTTTGTTCATTATAAATTTGAATTTATGCTAAAAGTTATACAAAAAAGGCATTTGTTTATAAGTAGAAAAAAATATATATTTAGAAAGTTTATTTTAGTATCCTTTACACAAAACAATTCTTATGCATTTCAAGAAAAAAATAAGCATGAATATGCAGCACAAAGAGGCAAAAGCCAACAAAAAAAATGAATAAGCATGAATATGTTGCAGCACAAAGATGCAAAAGCCAACAAAAAAGGGATCACCGCAAAAGGTAATTAAGCAGGAGGTGAATTCAACATCTGGACAGACCCCACACATATAACTGTAAACATATTTTATTAATAGATGACACAAACAACTAACAATATTTGTGATATTTAGAATATACAAGAATAGAAATAAGTGCACCGCATATACACATCCAAAAAGACCCGACAATACAAATGCTATATATTTAAGCACTTACAAAATGAAATTGTCATAATTAATACAAAATGTGCTTCATTTTAAGAATATCACAAAATGTTCCATTTGCACATTTAAGCAAGCACAAAAAAAAATCCTTTATAATCGAAAGTTGGAGTCAAGCAAGGTCTTAGATGTCAATATCAATGCAATCAGTTTCATTTTCTTCTTCCTCTTCCATGTTTTGTCCTATTAGTTCTCCATTATCCATTACAACATCCAGACTTTCTTCTACGTTACCATCATTAGTGGCGGATCTAGAAAAATATTTTACTGGGGTCCTTGTGCAACATAAAAATAAAATAAAATACAATAATAATTCAAAAAAAAATTACTTCAATACAAAATAGAAATGCTTTATATTTTAAATTTTTTCCCTACGAGTTTTCATCTTTTGAAAATGATCTATTACAACTTCATTAGTAACATTGGCGAGTGCTTGTTTTTCTATAGTCGAAAAAAGACAATCACTTTAAAATTCATCACCGATTCGGTTGTGCAAATCCGACTTCATAAGTTTCATTTTAGATATGCATCTCTCAACTGTTGTGGTTGCAACCGGTAAAACCAATGCAAGATTTAGTAACCTATACACTAAAGGATAAGAAAGATGTTTTCTTGTTTGCACCATCACTCGAGCAAGATCACCAATACCATTCAAATGGGCAATTCTTTCGTCTTCTTTCACATTATCAAAATAAATGATAAGTTCATATTAAATAGCAATCCTCTCCGTAGAACTAAAATCATCAAGATAAAATTCAACTAACCTCATCAGCTGCGATGAGACACACGCACCAAATGAGTCACATGGGTCCAGAGCAGTCATACAAATGAGCAACTCCGATTTCACCTCATTAAAAAGATCATTAAAGTCTGCAATTTTCATATCCATGACAACATTGAAACAATCAAAAGAGTAATAATGCTCATATGTGATTCCTGTTTTCATGTCCAACTTTTCAATGCCATGATTGTCACAAAAAGAAAAGATCTTCTTAAAGGAGGAACCCATCCATTAAGTTTAAAATTTTGTAATTGTTGCTTTGTTGATTTCACCAGTGACATAGCATTCAAGATGTAATGACCTAGCTTTTTGCCCGGTTTTCGCTGGTAATTAAACCAACTTAAACGGTTCATAAAGACGGATTTTTATGGGTACTTACACATTTGCACAAAATGAAAAGAAATTTTCCATTATCATTACAATAATATTTACATCAGAGTTACAAGAAATACATCAAGGTACATCGATTACACAGCGAAAGAGATACTAAATTTAGCGGAAGAATATGCATGCTCCAAGATTAATAGCTCTAGGTAAACCAACATCCTGCTCCAACCAACTCTAAGACTAAATCCGAACCAAACTACTAGGATTCCCGTGTAAAAATTATGGGCACCCAGAGTTTAGGTGAGGGGACAATAAACTCTAGATCAATCATGGGACTGGTGTGAGAACTCAGAACAGTTTCTTTTAGGGTTTATATTAAAGTTAGGTAATTCACCGGACCACGCCGCTAATGCGGAACGGGTTTACTCCATGTAAATACCAATGCATAGAAATCCACAATGACTTTTTGAAAAATGAAGCTATCATAAGCTTGTCCCACATCACACAATGCAAGCGCACACCAGATGGGCGAGTTTTGCCTTATGATAACCAAAATGCCTTCGTACGTGAAAATCTTCTTTTACTACTATAATATAGTGTGAAAATAAATTTGCAAATAAATGTATTAATCCTAGCCAACATAATTCCCCATCCCATTATACTGACAATCATGTCAGTAACCAGGAGGCTATACAATCAAAACTATCGGGCTCGTAGTGGAGATTGGGTTTCCAACATGATGGTTCATGGTACAAAAGATCATTCGTGGGCTCACAAACTTTCTTGCATGCATCTTCCCAGTACTCGCGGATAATGTCCAAACTCGGACTCCATTATACTAACCCGCCATACATGAATCAGAGTACCCAACTAATAGCATCACAGACTGGGGACTTCGTAGTACCCTTTCATCATCACATCCAGGTACACCGAACATACGAAACGAACATAAAAATCTGACCACTGGTTTACCAACTATCCAAGGTGTGAGGTTCATCGAGGTCACGATATACACAAAGCTACGCTTCAATAAGCCATGCTTTGATCATCCATAGCTCATTACATAACTTAAGTATGTCACATTGTCCATTCACTACGCATCACTGATTGCCATCAATATATAGCCTCTAAGCTCATACATCTTAGAGAAGGGTGTTAAGCAAGAGAATAAATTCTCTGCCACCAAGCAGATATATGTTAATAAAGATCAGTGCTACGCAATCATGTTGGACACACAATCCATACATGTCTGTTCTGGGTCTGAACGAAACAATAATCCAAAATTCCTTCACATACGTTCGGGCTTCTTGCCACTTAACTGATATAAAATCCATCTGCAATGGGAGCGGCCCATTTGAGACATTCAACAAGTCGTCCTTACGATATAAAGGGTCCCGGTCTTCAATACCATCTTCAGTTTCTCCACAGTATTATTATTTGTAATGGTTTTCGGACATAATTTCGATCCCGGACTTTCCAAATAATAAGCGCAATGAAAAAACACAATTACGGAACTCACAGGCTTTTAACCAATTCTCCTTCCATCTTGGATTTGTTAAATTAAACTTCTTTTAGCCCATTCTCAAATTATCTTTAACAAAACCCATATTTTAACTTTTCTCCTTTAAAACACATCCTTTAAATCAAAGATAGTCTAACCTCAAAACCTCAACTAACTTTTTTTTGATAACTCGTTATCCAAATCCAGTTTCTTTTGAAAACCCTTAATCCATAGTTCACAATTTAAACGTTTTCTCCATATTCAATTCTTTAATTTTTATTAAAAGATAATACTTCCTTCCCAATTCCTTATTTTTAATTTCTTCTGATCAAAGATTTGATTAAATCCCAAATTACGATATGAATTTCCACAACTCAAGCTCACTAGGTTTCAAGAATGATATTATTGAAGATACGATTCACGACAAAACCCAATTGATATTGAACATAAGTTACACAGAAATTGTATCTACTTATATTCGATATCAATTCTCATAATCAATGAATACTATAAGTGGAATAACAAGATAATAATAATATCTTCCAAATTCCTCAAATAGTATACGTTTACACCACAAAATTTCATATCAAATATCTGAAGACTATTTCTATCCATCTTATCTCAATCAAATTAGGAAATTCGTATCTTAATAAAAAGATTTATCCTACTCTTTGACATTAGATCTGGATAGAAATACCATCAACTTATCCTCAATATTAATCTCCATATCCAACTCACACTATAAGCAGAATAATGGTGAACTACCTTTTAAACTCCTCAAATAGTAAGAGTCATCGTCTACCGAATTAATATCAAACATCTGAAGATTTATCTCCAACCATGTCCAATTATTTAAAATTGAAAACTTGTTTTAATATTAAATAAATCAATTTAATTTCCACATAAAACATTTTCAATACTTATAAATCTTTGAAAACATTCCACCAATCATTTACAAATGATTACTTATAGTTTGGAAAATAGTTTGCAGGTCAAAAACTTCAAAATGGATTGTTTCCAAAGAAACCATTACAATAGCATTCCAAAAGCGTTACAAAAGAATTACAAAACAGTTATCTTAAACTTTGATCAAAATATCATTTATCTTAGCCAAAACATAAACTTAACAATTCAAAACACTTTTACAAATGTTTTCCTTATTTTCAAAACATTTAAAATTAGTTGTTTATAGTTATGGTCGACAACTGCCCTTACAACGACCTTTTCTAAAACAGTTTTAAACATAACTTATAAATTATTACTCAAAATTAAAATCTTCTTTTACTCATTTGAAAGCTCTTGTTAATATAAATCAAAAAAAATTCGTTTCTTAGAAATCCGATTTAGATTGAAAAAGTTATAAGCGTTTAAAGTTTGTAACTAAAATACGTGAATTGCCATTGTACAACAATCTCTATTTTGACTGCAATAACAATTATCCTTCAATACTTCAAAATACCTTAGAAAACCATTATATACTTGCATAACACTTTTAAAATCATTTAAAGTAATTTATATTGGCTTTCCAAATTATTCCGAGTTTAAAATTCAACTTTTATTTTTTCACTTAATAAATTAAATTCCAATTTATTTCTAAATTCAAATAACTTCAAATTAACCATCCCATCCGTCGGACCTGTTAGGGATAACCAGGGAGAGTAGGAAATGGTATTTTCCAAACCCAAGCCTAGAAGCTATCCTCTCTATCTTCCTAGAACATTCCGGTATTTATTTATTCATTTAAAGAAACTTTATCAATATATATGAATTCATACATATGGTCTTTCCCAATTATTAACCCTCAATTTTAATAATGATATTACTTCTAATTACGAAGGAGATTTGCCAATCACCAATGTGATACCTTAATTGTTGTGTCATAATGTGTGCGAAACAACATCAACAACCATTATAAAATCATAGCAACCATCATCAACCTAATTAAATAAATCATAAATGTGCACAAGCATTATAACACTAATGCTTAATAGTGTGTGTTCCAAACTATGCATCCATCATCCATCATAACAAACATCAATCATCATTAACCACTAATAATTCATCACTATATTTAAATTAGTCTAACTACTAATTAAATATATAAATTTTGGTTAAAAATTCTCACCAAACAGTTCCCAATCTTCATGGTAGGCGAGCCTAGCTGAGTGAACCATCAGAAAATATTTCGGCGCACCATCTTCTTCACCAAAATATATATATATATATATTTATAGTATAATATATACTAATCTCTCTCTCTCTTTATATACTATAAGAGGATGAGGATGACGACGAACTTTGATAAGGTGGTGGTGGAAAAGAGGAAGAATTATGCCATGGAAACCATGGCCATAAGTTTTAAGAAGAAGATGAAAAGGAAGAAATGGAATGGAATGGTAAAAAAAGTGGAAAAAGGCCTCCTTATATAGGAATGGAGGGTTAAGGAGGTAATGACACATCAGGGGCAAGTGGAAGGCATGCATGAAAGGAGGCATGCAAAATACAAGTGTCCTTACACTTGTCTTAAGGAGGGAAAGTGAACTTTTGGTTTCACTTCCCTTAAAATGCTATGAAAACTAAGAGCAACACTAAATTCTAACGCTACTAATTCATGTTATGGTTTGACAAATCCGATCGAACGACAAATAGTATTAATAAATCCAAACTTATAAATAATCATTCTCATTATTACTCAAATAAATTTTGTCATATAACTTATCAAAATTACTATATATTCTTAACCATATATATTTATGTCCAACACAAATTTAAATTCAAATTGAGTCCAATTTTAAATTGATTAAATCTGGATCGTTACATTCACCCCACCTTAATACTTTTGGTCCTCAAATAGGAATGGGAATCGTTACTACCCATTCGACATCTTGTAGATTCTAAAACTCAAGATTAAAATTCTTTGTACCAAAAATTCCCGTCCTCATAATGAATATATCGGGTAGAATATTCTAACATACATATTTACGGACAACCATATCTACCATATCCTCCAACAATAACTTTTAATTACCCATTATATTCTATTCATCGTTTACTGGGCCAATTACTTATGCTCAACCATTTACCTCCTTCAAGAAAATTCATAGTTATTTATTCTCTTAGATCTTATCTTCCAAATTCACTGGTATAAAACTTACTCCCTTTCAGTTCCCTACAATTACTATTATTCTTTACACGAAAAACTCGATCATTTCAGAACTCAGCTTATCTAAATGTTTTAGTTTATGTAATTTCTTCTTACTATTCCTGCTTGAGAAATATATTTTAATCAAATTGTGAAATTAAATTCACAAGGTATTCATGCTTATTTAAACAGTTCTTTTTGCGACCGCAATATACTCTAGAACTTATCAACTATCCAAAATTGCCGAAAATTCCATATTTTAATTCCTTATATTCTTTAAGTTTGGATATCCTTATTAATTATTCCAAATTCAAGGTTACAAAACTTATTTCCTTCAAACTCTAGAGAAACAACTTTAACCAATGTAGTTCTTAACCAAAATATTGTCAAATATCTTATCGTCATATTGAACTCTCAAGATATTTGAATTTTAAATTTAACTAGTTAGTGAGGACTAATTATAAGATATCCTGATTGGTTAATTCCAATTCATTTCCTGAACTACTTTTCTATACTTGGATTGCTTATGTAAATTACAATTTTACATAAACGTCTTTTAATCAACTAAGAAATTCCAATCACAAGATGTCCGTGCCCAAGTTTTAATTTCCAAATATTTTCAAAACTTTTTCCTTTATATTCAAAGTATATTCTTTCAAAAATCAATTCAATAAACCAATTTTTGTATCACAAGTACACTTTCTCATATACATGCTACATAGTTTACTGGCTTATCCTTACTACAGGTCTACCTACTATAATTCATACAATTCTATCAAAATTTCAAGATATCGCTTACTTATTCAAATTCATATCAATTTATCAAACATTTTTAAACACTTATCTAAATAGGTTAAGTATATATTGATGCTTTAATTGGAACCATATTGTAACAGCCCGCATTTTATGTATCGGAAGATCGTAAAATATATTTGTTTTATTCTCTAAGGGTTGGATCATTCACATCTTTTAATATGTTGTTTATGGGGATGTGAGACATGCCCATAATTTTTATCGGTTTTGTTTGTGACCATTTTTCCCCTATCAGCCTTGTACATGGCATAACTTTTGACTCAGGTCGAATCAGAGGGTGAGACCTGTGCCATTGGAAAGGAATTGATGATTGCCATCCCGTAGAGTGGTTACATTAAGGATTTGGCTCAGCGGTTTGGGAGAAATCGTTGTTTAAATGTTTTCAGTTGGCTATTTAGGTTTTGGAGCCTTAGTGGAATCCTATAAATAGGGGGTGAGAATGGAGGGAAAAGGTTTACTTTTTCCCATTCTCTCATTTGAAGACATTTGATCTCCTACTTCCTCCTACACCTTTCACCATTAAAATTCCAAATCTAAGGGAGGAAATCGAAGATCTACACCATTTAAGGCTAGATCTACATCATTTCAAAGGCGAATTCATCTGATCGAGGGGTTTGATTTGGAGTGCCTGTTGTCCGGATTCCTATTTCTATCGTTTTAGATTTTTTCGGAAAATCAGTGAGTGATTTACATCTCTCACATGAATGCAATGAAGTATATTAGTGTTTGTGCATGTTCTCATCAAAATGGGATGTTTTACCATAGATTTACACCATTATAAGTTCATTTTCATATGCATCACCCTTTGATCTAGTCTAACAAGTTTTACTCGTTAATTTCATGTCATTTTACATGTTTATATTAGTTAGATCTCTCATTTTGATCATATGTTCATTTTAATGGTTTTTGGGTGAGATTTACATCATTTTTGTGGTAATCGTCATATTCATATGGTTAGTAATGTTATGATATGTTTATGATTATGTTTGATGATTTTGGTTTAGTTAGTTTCGTCGTTTGGCGAAGTTTCGGTTGAAATCGGATTTGAATTGCAATATGCAGGAATTGGCTTGGCCATAGATTGAATCGGCCAAAAATTGGCTCGATTAGGAGTTGCCTCAGCCATAGGCTGAATCGTCCAGGAGTGGGCTCAGCCATTGGTTGAATCGGCCAGAAGTTGGACCAAAATGGAGTTGGATCAGTCATCTTGGTTCGGATCGGTTATCTTGGTTTGGATCGGTTATTCAGGGGATTGGATCGGTCATCTTAGTTTGGATCGGCCTAGTTTGGATCGGGTCGGTCTGAAAGAGGGCGGATCGATCATGTTTTTAACAGCGCTTTTAAACGCTGTGGTTGATAGTGATGATGCTATGGTTCGTTTCCAACAGGGTCATTCTCTGAAAAAGTACGTTTTTCGGGTACGACTCAGATTTGGAGAAAAGGTCTGAGAAAAATATTTTTCGGGGGCAAACCCTGAACCCTAGCCGCAGTGTAGTGGTGCAATTGGCTCGGTGATGATGCGACCTCGAAGTAAATTCAAGTAGGAAGGTTTGAAGTGTTGAATGTGTTTGTTGATCAAGGTGGAACAACGAATGAGGTGGCAACTCAAAGGTTGTGAGTTGGTGTATAATGGTTGCTCGAGAAGGTTGCTTGAGCTATGAAATGTCGTCAAGGTTGGATGACTAGAGATGCGAAGGCTGAGAAGTCATCGTTGTCGTAAGTTCTAGCAGGCTCAAAGTAGGGGTACAATGGGGGCACCCAATAGACCGGAAGGTTGCTGGTCGAGTCCCTTGGGTATCGTTGAAAGGCCTAGTTGTCAAGGTTGGACATTGTCAAGGTTGGACATATGGAGTTTATGCTAGAACTGGGGTTACCATTAGCCCTTGACACATGTTAAGGTTGGCCTTCATACGATTAACGATGGTTTCAAAGTACGATTGGTGGTGATAGGCAGAGTCCGTCATGGAGGATTGGTTGTTCTATTTGTACTATCTCACATAGATTATCCAAAGTCGAGGGAGATGTTCTTTGAGTGTTTAACTGATATTGGTCTAGGCCTCTGGGGAGAGTACTTGGGGAATGTTAAACTCAATTAGGGTTTTCTGTGTGAGACTTATATAATCTGGATGTCATGTGTGTTATCTATGATTGAATGGGCGTTCTGGTTTCTATGGATGAATGGTTGAATTGTTATTGTAAAGGCTACCACTGTCCGATGTGGGTAAGATAAGGTTGAGTTCTTCTCTGGTGTCGTGGATAGATTAGTATGTTTATCTATCCTTTCTCATACACTTTATTGTTGAAGTTTGTTAGTTGTTTTATCGCTCACTAAGACTGTTGTATGACTCAAGGTTTTATGTCTCCTCTTATTACCTTGGGCTGTTCACCTGGTTGTGGATGGGCAGACTAAGTAGCAGGTGACAGGTGATGCTTTAGTGAGGACGATGGTGTTGATCGGTAGCGAGCAGGAGGCTCATGTACCAGTTTTACTACTATCTAATAATCGGATTTCCGCTATTTTCTTTTCTGAATAATGTAGTGAGGAAACTTTGTTCAAACACTATTTCCAAGTTTGTGGATATTACTTTCTGGTTGTATGAAAGTCTTGTGTTTCTGCTTCACTATTACCACCTGTTGTATATGTTCTATTATATTTTATCCTTGCGTTGTGAGTTTACGACAGGTTCCGCTTGTGTTTACCTACCCTAATGATCGTCCTTGACTGCCTTTGTAACGTCCCAGAAATTTCGACAACTGAATATCAGATTTATTTAAAGATTTAACCATGGATAATCAATTTTTATTGATATTTGGATTAGAAATTTAAAATTAAATATATAGTTTGAGTTGAATTGAATTCGGTATTTAATTCAGAATGGTTAATTAAAAATTAAGTATTTATTTTTGAATATTTGAATCAGATTTGGTGGGATATTTAAATTGGATTTGAAATTTCGTTTGAAAAATATCTATGGTTGAACTTAAAATGATACGATTTGATTTGAAAATAAACATTTGTGGCATTGAATAAATTTGAAGACTTAATTTGTCAAAAGTATATGGAGTTTTGGTTTGGATATGTGTGTCTTTGTATATAAATGAATCGAAACATAACATTTCAAATTTGAAAAACGAACGGAGTAGTTGCTGAACAAGCAGAATAAAATTAGCGAACCAATAAATAAAAAAAATAACATCCTAAACAGACAGAGTCGAAATACAACTAAACTAATTTTACTTGATTCAAAACGTGAAGACAAAATGTTACGTATAATTTTTATCGTGTTTTGAGATATATTTACGGCACGAATTTTGAGCATTCGATGACCATTCATGGTAGAAGCTGTTATTTAATTTAACCGTAAAACAAACCTCTCTAAATAATTCAATCCTAATGTAAAACCTCCCTCGGTTAATACATACCCGACCTATCTTTTTAAAATTTACGCTACCCTATACCTATACGACGTAACATTGTTCTTATCCCCACACTTTCACTTTTATAAAGATGATGCCCTTTCCATAATTCATTCAGAAGAAAAATTGATTCTCTCTTTAATAGCCTCTGGAAATTCGATTCGTACTCAAATCGAAACCCGCTGCCACCAATTTTGAAGCACTTCCACAGCCGGAGCATGGTGTCTCCGTTCCTCTTGTTCCCTGTAGCTCCTCAGCAGTCTCCTCTCTCTTAAAATCAGAACTTCCCCCAAATCAGTTACCTTGTATCAGCAATCAAGCCATGGACGTCGCCTCTACCTCGAAGCAGCGATAGCTACGCTGCAACCACACCGAGTATCATCGAAGCCTCAACTCGCCACGTACGCTTTGGGCCGTAGAAAACAACATTCGAAACTTCACCTCGGCAGTTTCAAATTCATTACTTGCGCCTTCCTCCTGCTGTTTCAAGGTGAGTGCTAGCTCACTCACGATTTATTATTGTCTCAAGTTAGTTAATTTCAATTTAAACCAAAAGTTAAGATGTTTGTTGTCCCTAAATATTGAATAGTTACCTTGCCGCCATGGTGACTTTCGCTTGATTTTCGGGGATGTCATGTTTCCCTAAATATTGGTCTGTCATGTGTCTCTATTGGTCATATTGCGGTGGTTGCATTTTTAATGGTGGCCAGTTTATTGCATTTTGATTGTTAAGTCCTTGTTGTTCACTGCAACCGCTTTTGAATGCTGCTCATTTTTGGCCTTGTCTCATAATAATAATATGCTGCATATGTTTGCATATGATGGTTGGGAACGGAAGTCTACATATTAGTAAATACCCGCTGCATATATAAAAATAAAAATAAAACAAAAAAATAGAGTTTGATTTTGATAATCAAAACAGTAAATTTTGATGTTAAATAAATACTGGTCCAGTCCTACAATGTTACTGTTTTCTGAGCAGTAAACCAAATTCTCAAGTAGGAAGAAAAAATGAAGTGCGAGCCATATAGGCTTCCTGACAATACGTCCTTTTGTCCGAACCCCATCATTTTATCATACTTTTGAGGAAGTTAAACGGTAGAATTAACATGGTTAGAAGATTTTGTAATGCATACATGTTTGACCCCATATTGTTTTGTTAGAAGTATGTTGGCTACAACCCCTCCATGAAATGACTTGTAGTAAACACCTTGTTATCCAAATACTGGGACTCACATTTATACCGTGCTCTGTTTTGAATTGAATGTGTATTGTCTTGCTAAAATGTAAAATAAAATTTCAAACCTGAAACTACATGGCCATGCTGTGTTACTCGACTGTGCCGGTGTTATTTGCTATTGGATATTTACACTAAAATTGTGCATATATGTGGTGGCCAACAATATGCGTATATATATATATATATTCATCGTGACATATGTATATACATATCTTGGCATATGTATATGTACAAGTCCCGATGAACCGAGAAATTTCCCCATGCTGTTTTGAACCTGACTCATGCTTTGTTTGGCATTAGGGGCTCTCATCCTTATTTAATAATTAGACAACCTACGGAAACATGTTTTTCCTTCATAACCTATTCTAGTACATGCTTGTAATGCCTACACTACATCAGTCCTGTAAATAGGCGTGTATATTTATTCCTTTAGAATATATAAGGGTATATAAGCATGCAGTTATAAGTTGCTAAGTCAGAGAATAAAATATGAGCATTGGTTATCAATGCCATGTTCCTCCTCATATTTTGTATTGTAAGAATTAAACTGACATATGAAAATATAGCCATAAGTGTTTGAAAACTGGTCTTGATTGTAGACACATGCTTGGTCATACTGTGATGTTGTCTCGATCAGTTGATTCATGTAGCATTTTAAGTGGATAATGAACCATTGAAATTGTCCCAACTATATAAGAAAAATGAAATTGCCCCTACTACATAAACAAAACCTATATAAATAGAATATATATGTGTGTCATTTTCTTGGTCTGTTAACATTGCCCAGGCATGAGTACCTAACATCACTTGTAGCCTATGTTGTTTGTTATGTCATGAGTAACTAGCCCTTTTGATAATGTCCAATTCATGAATGAATTTTATACTCTGTTAAAATGGATATGCTACGGTTTCCTATTTGATTTGGGATTGAATGTACAGGCTATTTGTTATAAATTTATAATACACTTCACTTCGTTTATAAACCTGAAACATTTTTCACATTTGATCAAAATTCCTTCGGTCATATTTATACCGTATATGGTATGCTTATTGTCTAATAAATTACCGTGCTTTGCTTAAAAGCTTGCACCTAGTCAACTTCTATTTTAATTAGTGCGATTCAGTGCCTGACTGTGTATATGTTCACATATGTTAAATCTGGAACACCTGAACATCATGTAGTTGGCTTGGTTTGCAATTATTTTGGGTCCAAAGTAACACTATATAGATATGACTATGGTTGGGAAGCATACATCCTTAAATATCATTTTTTTTAAAAGAAAATAAAAATACATATGCATGGTCGGGTTATGTTACACCGAAATTCTTAATGGTTCTCCCTTGTAAGACCTGAAAGAAAAAAATATGTAATTGCATTAGTGAAGCCATTGAAGGTATATTACTATGGTGTCAGCCTATATAGGAAATGTCCTGACTATTCATACGCTTTGTGTATTTTCAATGGTACCCTGCTTATTTTCTAAAATGCTTTTTTGTATACTGGTAGTTCCCTAATGTTTGTACCTGTGTATAAAATGAAACTCACGAAATATTGTCACATGAATTTGTTTGATTCACCTTCTTCATGAATAAATATGCATGCCTGGACCATGTTTTAAAGTTCTGGAGCTATGTACATATGTTAATTCCTGATGTATGCATGAAATCCCTTGATTATGCTTGTAGGTACCGAAGTACATGTGACACTTTATGTTATTCACCCTAAAAATCTATCATGTTGAGTATATCTTGCTGCACTAGTGTTGAACTCCAAATGTACAAATTCCTTTGTCTTAATAGCCAACCCAAACTTGCTGTATTCTATAAACTTGAAGCCTGACACAAAATACTCGAATATATTCACACATCACCATAGTTGGTTTCCAATTTGCCTTACTACTCGGGAACTGCAGATTACATGGTTAATAAACCCATATGATCTGTTCCGTTACTTTTACAGGCTCCGTTGGGTGTGTTTATGCTATCTCTTTTGCTGTTTATTCGCGCACGCTCTATGAACTGCATTTCACATGTTATTTGTTGGTCATGGTATGCTGGGGCAGTGCACACGTGTACTTGTACACGTGTGTATATGCATGCTTCCGTGACCGTTGTCCCTGAAATAAAAACCGATAAGCACAAATAATATATTTGATGATAGTTTAAATTATTATGTCCAGTTTATATTGAAGTTAATTTACTTGAACAAATGATTAATCCTGACTCAAGTGTTTTTTGTTTTTGCATGGAATGCTCGGGTCAGACTCGAGTGTTACAGATTTTAAAGATTTCTGCTTAAGATTCGAAGATTGGCAAAGCTGGGGTTCTGAAGACGTGCACTCTGAAGTTTTCAAAAAGGGAAAATATTTTATTGTATTCAAGTCGTTTTAAAATTCCGCTGTATAGAGTAAATTCTTTATAAAAAAAAGAGAGAGAAAAATTCTTATTTAGACATATAAGTTTATTTCGTTATTCAATACCGTGTTATTATTATTTTGTGAATTTTGTGTTGATTTTGTATTTTAAACTCGGCAAGCTAAATAACGATCCATCGATTTGAACGTTTTAAGTTGATTAAATTATCAATTTGAGGCGATCAAAGAGGCGGGACATTACAACCTTGCACACCTTTCAGCGCATTATTTCTTTTGTATGGTGCGGGGGTTATGGGTGGTCATCACATTTGGTATCAGAGCTCTGGTCAACGATTTTTGGCCAAAGTTCAAGGACATAATCGCGTATGAGAGACGTACTTGTAGATTTCAGTTGGATGCTTGCTATATATATTAGCATATATGGTAGTAACGGTTGTTTTCCTTTAGCAGATTTCCTGAAGTGACTAATTATTCTAAATTGCAGATTTAGAATGTGTAGACGAGAAACAAGATGCGCTGCTAGGGGAGCCAATATTGGAGGAGGAAATGGTGTTGAACCTAATTACCTGGCCATGTTTGAAGCCATGGCAGAAGCTATTATGTGAAGGGTACCCGCTCCAGTGGCGACAACGGTAGATGTTGGTGTGTGAGTTCCTAGAGTAGTAGATTTTGCAAAGCTGTGCAAGGACTTTACATCTCTAGGGGAGAAACCATTCAAGGGAACTGAACCAGCAGAAGAGGTTCAGAGGTGGATGGATTCATGTGTCCGAATCTTTGGAGACTTGGGTATCGAGGATGCAATAAAGAGAAAACTTGCATCAAGGCAACTACAGAGTAGGGCCATGGAATGGTGGAATTCTGTTACACTCGAGACTCCAGAGGAAGAAATTTCATGGGAGTTATTTCAAGCTAAGTTCAAAGCAAAGTTTATCTCCACAGCTCAGAAATCTGCTCTATTCAAGAAGTTCATAGAGCTGAAACAGAATGGTCGTTCTGTGCTTGACTATATTTCTAATTTCGTAGCCTTGTCTAGATATGCTTGTTCATAAATTGATACACCATATTAGAAGAACGAGAAGTTTGTCTTGGGTTTGGATGCTTATATCGAAAAACCGCTAGTGGACCATCTTGATGATTCATTTGAGAAAATTGTGGAAAAAGATATTCTTCATGAGAGCTTGTTTCCTAAGGAAGCAAATGTTGTCGCTGCGACCAAAGAGGCTCAGAAACCACAGTAGGGCGGTAATAATAAGAAGAGGAAGCAACAACAGAAAAATGGAAACGATAGCCAAAAGAAACCTAAGAGTGAGGTGGTTTGTTTTAACTGCCAGCAGAAAGGTCATTTTGCTAATGAGTGCAAGAATCCCAAAGCTGAGAAGAAATGCTTCAAATGTGGAAAGCTTGGGCATGAGAAGAAAGATTGTCCAGAATCAGCCAAGGGAAAGCAGATTGTGAAGGCATATGCTTTGGAAGCCATGCCATCTTCTTCGAGAGCTCCTACTGCAGAAGAGAAGGGAAAGGATGTCATGGTGCAAGGTACTCTTTCAGTTAATGGTGTTTCAGTTCGTGTGCTTTTCGATACTGGAGCATCACATTCCTTCATTTGCAATGAGCTTGTGTGTCTCTTGGGTTTGGAACCTGAGATTTGTGATAGACCCTTCGTAGTGACTGATCCAATTGGGGGTTCATTAAATCTTTGCATGATATGTCGAGGTCTAGCGTTGTCGAGTCATGGTTGTTCTTTTGTGTGTGATTTCTTTGTTCTTAATTTCGCTGGGTTTGGGATCATCTTGGGCATGGATTGGCTCAAGAGGTATGCGACAAGGGTGAATTGCAAGAAGCTAGAGGTGACGGTCGGGGATGTGGAAGGGCGAAAGGTGTTGATTAGATGTAAGCGCGAAGATGGGGTCTTCGTGAGTTATCTATATTCGCTTGGGATTCCACAAGAAAACCTGTCATCAGTGCAGATCGCTAATGAGTATGTAGGTGTCTTTGACGAGGTCAAAGGGTTGCCGCTGCATCGTGAGATCGAGTTTAGGATCAATTTGGTCGAGGGTGCTAGACCAATCGTTATGCCACTTAGGCGGATGGCGCCTAGGGAATAGCGAGAGATAGAGGTGCAAGTTCGTGACCCTTTTAGAAAAAGGATTCATTCGGAGGAGTGTTTCCGAGTGGGGTGCACCAGTCGCATTTGCAACCAAGGCAGATGGCTCGTTAAGATTGTGTGTGGACTATCGTGAGCTGAACAAGGTGACTAAGAAAAACAAGTATCCGTTGCCAAGGATAGATGACTTGTTCAATCAGATTCACGAAGCCAAAGTGTTTTCTCAGATGGATTTGGCAATGGGATTTCACCAGTTGAGAGTGGCTAAGGATAATGTGCCAAAGACTGCTTTAAGGACACCATCTGGTTTCTTCGAATGGTTGGTGATGCCATTCGGGTTGACTAACGCACCGACGTATTTCGTGGATCTTATGAATAAAGTGTTCAGAGACCAGTTGAACAAGTTCATGCTTGTGTTCGTGGATGATATTTGATTTACTCCAGAAATGAGGAAGAACATAAGACGCACTTGAGAGTTGTGTTAGAGATCTTGAGGAAGCATCATCTTAAGGCTAAGTTCTCAAAGTTTCACTTCTTGAAGGATGAAGTGAGGTTCTCAGGTGATGTAGTTTCTGGACAAGGGATAGCGGTTGACCCCGCTAAAGTTGCAGCAATCCAGGACTGGGATTGACCTAAGAATGCGACGGATGTTCAAAGTTTCCTTGGGTTGGCAGGATATTACCGACGGTTTACCAAGGATTTCTCCAAGGTCGCTGCACCGTTGACAGGATTGACGAAGAAGAACCAAGTGTTCACATGGGATGCAAAGTGTGAACAAGCGTTTGGAATCCTGAAGGAGAGATTAATGAGTGCACCTGTGTTGACCATTCCAAGTGGGAATGAAGAGATGGTGGTATATACCGATGCATGTGGTACTGGACTTGGAGCAGTGCTAATGCAGAAGGATAAGGTTGTGGCCTACACGAGTCGACAGCTAAAGCTGCATAAGAAGAATTACCCAACTCATGATTTGGAGTTGGCGGTGGTTGTATTTGCTCTAAAGATGTGGAGACATTACCTGTTGGGAGTTCGATTCGAGTTGTTTACGGATCACAAGTCGTTGAAGTATCTTTTCTCCCAAAAGGATTTGAATCTTCGGCAGCAAAGATGGTTAGAGTTTCTGGCGTCATATAATTTTGGCATAGCCTATACTCCGGGCAAGGTTAATGCAGTTGCAGATGCGTTAAGTCGAAGACACGTAAGTTTGGGAGCAATGTTTTCGGAATGAAAGAGCATTGAGTACTGGGCAAGGTTTGATTTCAGGCCAAGGTGTGAGTTGGAACCTGAAATGTTGGCGAGCTTGTTGATAAGACCAACTCTTCTCGGAAGGATTGGCGAGAACCAAAAGAAAGATGAAAAGCTTGTCAAGTTCATTCAGAAACTGGAACCAGAAGATAAAGAGTTCGAGGTCGATCAAGAAGGTTGGCTTCGAAAGCAAGGGCGATTAGTTGTTCCTGATATTGACGGATTAAGGGATGAGGTTCTTAGAGAATGTCATCACTCAAAGCTGACGATTCATCCCGGTGGAAATAAGATGTATCAGGACATGAAGAGAATCTACTACTGGGAAGGGATGAAGCGAGATATTGGAAAGTTCATTTCCAAGTGTATGAACTGTCAGTTGGTGAAAGCTGAACAGAAGAAGCCGAGCGGTTTACTTTAGCCATTGGAAGTTCCTACGTGGAAGTGGGAGCAAGTATCGATGGATTTTATCGTTGGACCACCTAGAACCAGGGCAGTAAACGAAGGGATTTGGGCCATCGTGGATCATTTGACCAAAAGTGCGAGATTCATTCCTGTCAAGTCAACTAGGACGACATCAAAATTGGCTGAACTTTATGTGAAATGGATAGTTCGATTCCATGGTGTCCCGAAGAGTATAGTGAGTGACACAGATCCATTATTCACGAGTGGATTTTGGAAAAGTTTGCAAGAAGCTTTTGGAACCGAGTTGTGCTTAAGTAAGGCATATCATCCCCAAACCGATGGTCAGACCGAGAGAGTCAATCAAGTTTTGGAAGATCTCCTGAGGGCTTGTGTGTTAGACTTCGGAGGATCATGGGAAGACCATATACATCTAGTTGAGTTTGCGTATAATAATAGCTACCAATGATTGGTATGGCACCATACGAAGTGTTGTATGGAAGGCCGTGCAATTCTCCAGCAAGTTGGCTAGAAAATGGAGATATATTGGTGCTTGGGCCTAAGATGATTACAGAAACCTCAGATTGTATCGAGATAGTTCAGCAACGAATGAAGGCAGCCCAGGACCATCATAAGAGTTACACCGACAAGCATCGTAAGGACTTGGAATTCGACGTGGGCGATATGGTTTTTGTGAAAGCTTCGCCGCTAAAGCACATGGTTAGATTTGTAAGAAAGGGAAATTAGCTCCAAGGTTTGTTGGACCATTTCCAATAGTCGAGTGAATAGGAAAGCTCGCATATAGATTGGAGTTACCCGAGAAGATGTCGAGTGTGCATAATGTGTTCCATGTGTCGTTTCTATGGAAATTCGTGCATGATTCGAATATAGTGGTATCTCCAACGTAGTACAAAGACTTAGAGACCGTAGTTTCGAGACCTCGTAAGCCACTTCGTGTTGTGGGGAATGACATGAAACAGCTTAGGAGGAAGACGGTTAAGCTAGTCAAGGTGCAATGGAGTGAGGATGGAGACGATTGTACATGGGAGATGGAAGAGAGAATGAGAGTGACTCATCCAGAACTCTTCGTCGGTAGGACCCTTTGATATCGTATCTTCGTTATATCGTTGTATCTTGTTGTTGATTGTTAGAATTCCACGTGCTAGGATAAGGCTATGGATGCATGGTTTGATGGATTTTAGTTTGGATGATAGAATTGGCTTTTCAGGAAATGATAGGCATGCAGAATCGTTGTGATTACTTGAATTTTTTTGGAATTTCGGGGGCGAAATTCTTGGTTGGGGGGAGGGGGGGAGGGAAGGAGAATGTAACAGCCCGCATTTTACGTATCGGAAAATCGTAAAATATATTCGTTTTATTCTCTAAGGATTTGATCATTCTCATCTTTTAATATGTTGTTTATGGGGATGTGAGACATGTCCATAATTTTTACCGATTTTGTTTGTGACCATTTTTGTAACGACCCAGATTTTTGAACAGCTTATTTTAAATATATAGTATGGTTTTAAATATTTTGTTGATAATATAAATAAATTTTATTTATAAATTTATAGTAATACGAAATAAATTTTGAATCAAAGATGAAAACTGAATCAAACAGTTCAGAAGACCGGTATAAATTTGAATATAGTCGATAATTAAAATAAGTTAAAACAAAACAAAAACCAAAATAGATAAAATAAAAAGAGGCCGACCTACTCCTGTTACAACACAGACCTATGTGTTAAATCGCGCCACCCTATTGCCTTCCCTCGAGCCAAAAAAATCTGTCGGTGATCTTCAATAGCAAGGAAACACAATATTAATGCCTTCGTACTCATGTCCCCTTCGTTGGCTTTTAAATAGATCGCAACTCCTTTACTTCGTTCATTTTCATTTCCTTAACAAAGAAAATCAAAACCCGCCAGTTCCTCTTCTAAATATTCTTCAACAAATCGAATTAAAAATGGTTGCGCATCTATTCACAGTCGAACCAAATGGAAAGGGAATTTTGAACATCGTGGTGGTTTGTGGAGCTCGACAGTTCGAGCGCAACTTAGGGTTAGGCGTTGTTCATCAAGTCAGTGAAATCAGGAAGCGGTGTCAGATTTGGGGGTGATGAGTTCAATTGCTTGGTGTCTAGAGAGATCGCGACAGGGTTGTAGACTATATCAAAGATAGTAGTTCGAGAGGGAGGAGGTGAGCGTGTAGGAGAAGTGCTGGATGTCGCGATGACCTTCAGATGATGGTTTTTTTTTTTTTTGGAAGCCAACCGCGATTCTCTGGAGCTAGATCCAAGCTTAACGCGCTCGAAGGTAGGAAGGTGTCACGATGGATTGTAGGGTTCGAAATTGGGTACGATGATGGATCCGGTCATGGTCTGTGCTAAGATTGAAGAGGGGTTCCCGATTTGAAAGTCGCGATGCCTGAAGCTCGAGCTTCGCAAGTGGGGTATGCGGTAGAGTTCAAAGGGAGGGATTTCGACTGTTGAGGGTGTGCGGATACTGGAGGGGACTGCCACAAGTTACTGTAGCTGCGATTTGAGGGTAGTCGACATTGCTGAGGAGTGCGATGGCTAATGGGGCGATTGGAGTAGTTGAATTAAGGACAAAGTGTTATACAGTGGAAAGGAGAAGGGGAGATGAAAGCGGAGCTCATGCTGATGCTCAGTAGGTGTTTGATGAAATGTGTAAGTCAGGTTTGGATGCAAAACGCTGTTGATATGGTGGTGCTAGGTGATGGGAAGCGATGAAGTGGCGATTCGATTGGATTGTTCGGCAAGAGCTGTTTTATAGCATAAAGTAAGGTATATTCTTTTTAACAAAATTTTAAAATACATGGACTAAATTATTTATTCATTGTTAGAAATTTATAAGATGTTTAATCGATAAATAAATTTTTAAATCATCTTAGGTACAGAAACAATTTATTCGCAACGATTCGAGGTGACATGTAGCTAAGACGATAAGGAAATTAAACCGGATATTCGACAAACGAAAAATAAGGTGAGTAAATCTCACTCACCTTTAAAATTATTTTTATTTCATTAAAAATAATTGTCTGTTGCTTGTGTGAATGTTTTCTGGTTGTTTTATATATATTAGTTATTTAGGCTATTATATATATATTGGGTTGATTGATTGGTTGGATTCCCGCAGTCTCATTAGCGGATGCCCGCAGTTTCATAGCGGATGATTACCCTATACGCCCCACGCTATGATTAGTGGATGACCTTCTATACCGCGATATTCTGCCACGAAGCAGAATGGGTATTATTTATGTGCTAACATCTGTGGATGCAGGAAAACAGGTTGGAGGAATCCAACTGGATTCCTCAAAAATATATTATCTGTTTGTTTATTTGATTGCATATATATTGTTATATATGATGTGCCAGAAAAATAAATAATTGGTTGTTTGTGTGTTAAATATCACTGGGCTTAAGTAATGATATTTAAAAATATCGTGGGAGGATATTTGAGATTTAAAAAGGAAAAATTCTATTTTTAAATAGAATTAGAATTTTAAATGGAATAAAAATTATAAACTTGTTTTTGGATAATAAAACAAGTAGTTTCTTTATAAACGAAGTTTATAAATAATTCTTTTATAACGAAATTATAAATGAAGTGAAAAGAATTATCATGTGATAATTCAGAAATAGAAATGCAAGTGCGAAATTGGAATTTGAAATGAAATTTCAAAATAGGATTTGAAATGTAATTTTTAAATATATAACTCAAATGGAATTTGAGTATAACATTTGAATTTTAAAGGGAGTTTAAATATTTGAATTTTAAAAGGATATTGAATATTAGAAATTCAAATAGAAGTTCAAATAGGATTTGAATAGACGAAATTTGAATGAAAAATAGAATTTGAAATATAGAATTTCAAAGAAGAATTGAATAGAATTTGAAAGATAGTATTTCAAGGAAGAATTTAAATATGAAATTTGAATAAAGATTTGAATGGAATTTAAATATGAAATTTGAATAGAGGTTTGAAATAGAAATTCGAGTATTGAATTTGAACATGGAATTGAATACAGAAATTCAAATAGAGATTTGAATATAGAATTTCAAAATAGAATTTGAAAATAGGATTTCAAAGTAGAATTGGAAATAGAATTTCAAATAGGATTTCAAAATAGGAAATCCAAATAGTTTTGAAATGGAATTTGAATTCAAGGGAATTCAAATAAATTTGAATATTAGAAATTCAAATGGTGTTGAAAATGAATTTGAATATTAGAAATTCAAATGGGTTCGGAAATGGAAAAATGAGATTTGAATGTAAGAGATTCAAATTGAATTCAAATAGGATTTAATCTATGGGATTTGAATATAAAATTCAAATGGGTTTTAAACTATGGGATTTTGAATATAGAATTTAAAAAGAAGTTTGAATATTGAATTTCAATAAAAATTCAAATATAGAAATTGGAATATAGATGTGCAAATGGAATTTGAAACATTTAGAATTTCAAATAGAAATTTAAATGGAGTTTGGATATTTAAATTCAAGTATGAATTTCAAATATAGAAATTCAAAAAGGAGTTGAATTAAAGTGGGAATTCGAATAAAGAATTTGAAATGGTATTCGAATAAAGGATTTCAAATAGGATTTGAATACAGGATTTAAAACTATGGAATTTGAAATGTAAGGATTCAAATGGAATTTGAAATATATATGAATATATATATTAAATGGAGTTGAATTCATTTTAAGGAAGTTTAAAGGGTTTTATATATATAAATATAATTAAAACGAACTCGCCGCAGCGTTGCAGTTCGTAAAATAGCGATTCGAACTTCAATTGAGTATACAAGACTCAATTGAAGTCGAAATTCCTTGAAACAAGAAACGTCAGGACCGATTTGATAATAGTTTTCTAATGAAGAAGAAAAATCTGGATTTCGTCGTATAGATTTTGAGATATGTCAAAATCAAATTTTCAGAAAAACAGCGCCAAAATCGTTGTAAACCCATAATGGTTTATTTTATTTATAAAAGGATTTTAAGCAAATAAAAATCCGAATTTCTATTTAGAAAATGTCAGATCCTGAGTTGTAATTATATGTGAACTCAAGTGAAGTAATGAATTTGATTTTGAAACAGAAATCAGATTTTTGATTATTGAATAGAATTAAATAATTTGAATGGGAATTAGTTAATGAGATTTCGAATTAATATTGGGCTTTGAATAAGTAAATTCGATTTGAAAATTTATATTCGAAATCAAAAAGGAAACTAGAATTGAAATTGAAATTCAATTTGGTTGTGAGCAAGTTAAGCATTTTATTTGAACGTGTTATGTTCAAACAAAGAAGTAAAATAGGCAAAAAGGCTAATTAAAGAATAATTGAGCGAAATTGAATTCAAACGATTCAAAATTTGATTCAAACGAATGGATTGAGTTGAATTGAATTGGAAACAGGTGAACATGTGTTAGACAGGTACATGATGAAGTATATGAAGATTTTAATTTTTGTGCCCGACAATAAGGTACATGTTTAATTCATATATGAGATTTTATGCGCCGTATCGGCAAGCCGCTTGGCTTTTCCTTTTTCTTTTTGATTGAGGAAGATACCGGGAAGCTATTTGAAATTTCCCGATGCTCCCGATACAGGGGAGGTTATGGCGAAATTTTCCGGAAATTTAAGGAGTTAGAATATTTTTAAGATATTTTGAATCATTGTATCGACGTATTGAATTCGATAGTAAAGTGAATATAAGAATCGAATGTTGTAAACAAAAAGGGATAGAGATAAATGATTGGAATTGTTTCCAATTGCAAATAGAGATTTTTCTAATATATAGAAAATAAGAGAAGGCGATATTTGGAAATGTTTTCCAAATGGCATAAGAGCCAAGATGATGATTGAAATATTTGGTTAACAAATATTGATAGAGAAAATGGAAAAGTGGTTTAATTCATGAAATATTAATTAAAGAGCCCAGTGATTTGTTTGATATGTTGATTGAACACTTGTTTTTATTTGATAGTTAAATCACAGACTATCGAAGTTTTTGACCATCGTTGTCAATATGGAGAGACCGGTTGGATTATTATCCGAAGAACCACTCCGTATTGGCATAAGCGTTGCGAACCAAGTATGCTGAATATTTTGAAGACGGAGTAAAGTGCAAGGGCTTTTCTATTTATAGAAATGGTGCCTTCGGTTTCGTTCAATCCCAGAACGAACGTAAATGGACGAATGTCTGGCAAAGTATTTCCAATGATCAAATGGGTTGGTCTGTATGAATGTATATGGTTGCAACGGATTTATCCCTTAGCATAATATCCAGAATATTTGTGCAAACTCAACCAGTGATTAACGGATCTGACAATGTGGTATTCAAAGTGATTGTGTCATCAATGAATGGTAAGTATGCGTAGCCTCAGGCCTCAACAACCGGAAAAGGACAAAAATCGGGCAGGCAGCATGGCTATGTGGGTCGCACCCATTAGGGTGTATAATCACCTATCTAGAGAAATTCCTTTTGTTTCTAAATCTATCGATTCTGCCCATTCGGGAAACGGTGGTTTGAGTCCAACCGTTGGTGATATACATTCGATACACTCAAGCGAAATGAGTGGTCGGTCATGTGTGGGCCGGGTTGCAAGACGTTCTTGTTGAACCCATGTGTATTCGCCTCTAGAGATACATCATCGGAAGGTGGTCCCATACCTTGTCATGTTAGAAATCCAATCTCCAATACGCGCCATGCGGTTTTTGATTATATACTATATATGTAGAGCGTGAGATGCAAGCGTTCTGCTATTTGGTTATTTATTTGATGTAGACATTAATATAATATCATTGGATTTGATATCAAAGTGTTTGGGTTATAGTAAGGTAAAAACCGTCCATGTTTATGTGTGGACTGGTCTTACTATTATCTTTTCTTTCGAAAAGGGTTTTGAAAGTTAAACAAGTGGTTGGAGTTTACTCACACCAGTCCCATGACTGACCCAGAGTTTATTTTGTTTTGTTTTCCCTAAACTCTTGGGTGCCCAAATTTGTACGGGCAGTCAAGTGTTTCAGGCTTTTACAGATACACTTGGAGGAGCTTGAAGCTGGAGGCTTCAACGTTAGTTATTTAGAGTTACTTCCGCTGGATCAAATGTTATGTGTACTCTGATGATGGTATGTATATATGTACAAAACAGATTTGTATTTCAAAGCTTATGTTATATAATATATTTTATTCGTTCCGCTGTGAGTTGTGATCTTCGTTTTTCTCCTATTCTAATATTTCTTTCTTTCTATTTCTCATCCTCTAACTTCTTTCTAATAATGAGTCGTATTTCTGTGTTATTTGGGTTGGACGTGTGTTGTATTTAGTCAACTCCGATAGCACGGATTTGCGGGCCACTACAGTTGGTATCAGAGCTTAGGTTGAGTGAATACCTAGGCTTGTGTGGCATGTGCTCATTAGAGATAGGGTCAGTAGTACCCTAGAATGAGTTGAGTATATAGATACGAGAGAGCGTATTTGTTAGTTGATATAAAAATTTGTTTTATATTGTGTTGACTAGTCTGTGAGTGGTTTATGAATTCTGGTCGAATCGTGGGACGCCACGAATTCGATAGGGATTTCTAAACACTTGAACAGAGAAATTCGACACAGTATTGTTTTAAAGAAGGTAAATGAGATAATTTTACCCAAAATTTCTATTTTGATATAGAAAGAATAATTTTCTAGTATTATTATTATATGGATGTGTTGGATGTTGATTTTATAATCAAATGAGATTATAAATTTAAAATGGTTATTTATAACCAAATAGAATTTGTATAGGAATTAAATATACAAATGAGATGAATTAGAATTTAATTCAAAACAGAATTTGGAATTTAAATCCTGGGAAGTTGAAAAATATTTTTCAAAGTATATTAAAATAATATAGATTTATTTTAGAAGGATTTGAAAGAAAATCATTTAAATGAATTTTGAAATAATAAGGCACTGAACTCACTTCAGTGGCTGGGGAATTATTCTGATGATGATTGCAACATCATCAGTGTTCATTTCCGAGTTTCTAAGTGATGAATTGCTACCTTAGAAAAAGTTTTGATGGAAATTTGTTTGAAAGAAAACAAATGGGTTTGAATATTCAAATGTTTTGAATTTGAAATGGAAATAAATATACATGTATATATTTAAGTGATTTCAAAAGGATTTGAAATGAAAATCCTGGGATTTGGATTCTGGAATTAAGATTTAACTTAAGCAAGTTAAATGGTTCGGGGTGGATCAATTGACTAGAATCAATTTGAATTAGTTTAATAGAACATAGATTGGATATAAATGGATTGATCGTAGATCATTTGAATTAAATGTGTGAAAACCAAAAGTTTTGGTTGGAGCTAATTTGTTGAAATATGAAGAGGTGAGTTTCAGCATGAAGGAGTTATGAAAAGTTAATCAGTTTGTAGTATTTTTCCTACCTTAGCAATTTCGAGGACGAAATTATTTTAAGGGGGGAAGAATGTAACGACCCAGATTTTTGAACAGCTTATTTTAAATATATAGTATGGTTTTAAATATTTTGTTGATAATATAAATAAATTTTATTTATAAATTTATAGTAATACGAAATAAATTTTGAATCAAAGATGAAAACTGAATCAAACAGTTCAGAAGACCGGTATAAATTTGAATATAGTCGATAATAAAAATAAGTTAAAACAAAACAAAAACCAAAATAGATAAAATAAAAAGAGGCCGACCTACTCCTGTTACAACACAGACCTATGTGTTAAATCGCGCCACCCTATTGCCTTCCCTCGAGCCAAAAAAATCTGTCGGTGATCTTCAATAGCAAGGAAACACAATATTAATGCCTTCGTACTCATGTCCCCTTCGTTGGCTTTTAAATAGATCGCAACTCCTTTACTTCGTTCATTTTCATTTCCTTAACAAAGAAAATCAAAACCCGCCAGTTCCTCTTCTAAATATTCTTCAACAAATCGAATTAAAAATGGTTGCGCATCTATTCACAATCGAACCAAATGGAAAGGGAATTTTGAACATCGTGGTGGTTTGTGGAGCTCGACAGTTCGAGCGCAACTTAGGGTTAGGCGTTGTTCATCAAGTCAGTGAAATCAGGAAGCGGTGTCAGATTTGGGGGTGATGAGTTCAATTGCTTGGTGTCTAGAGAGATCGCGACAGGGTTGTAGACTATATCAAAGATAGTAGTTCGAGAGGGAGGAGGTGAGCGTGTAGGAGAAGTGCTGGATGTCGCGATGACCTTCAGATGATGGTTTTTTTTTTTTGGAAGCCAACCGCGATTCTCTGGAGCTAGATCCAAGCTCAACGCGCTCGAAGGTAGGAAGGTGTCACGATGGATTGTAGGGTTCGAAATTGGGTACGATGATGGATCCGGTCATGGTCTGTGCTAAGATTGAAGAGGGGTTCCCGATTTGAAAGTCGCGATGCCTGAAGCTCGAGCTTCGCAAGTAGGGTATGCGGTAGAGTTCAAAGGGAGGGATTTCGACTGTTGAGGGTGTGCAGATACTGGAGGGGACTGCCACAAGTTACTGTAACTGCGATTTGAGGGTAGTCGACATTGCTGAGGAGTGCGATGGCTAATGGGGCGATTGGAGTAGTTGAATTAAGGACAAAGTGTTATACAGTGGAAAGGAGAAGGGGAGATGAAAGCGGAGCTCATGCTGATGCTCAGTAGGTGTTTGATGAAATGTGTAAGTCAGGTTTGGATGCAAAACGCTGTTGATATGGTGGTGCTAGGTGATGGGAAGCGATGAAGTGGCGATTCGATTGGATTGTTCGGCAAGAGCTGTTTTATAGCATAAAGTAAGGTATATTCTTTTTAACAAAATTTTAAAATACATGGACTAAATTATTTATTCATTGTTAGAAATTTATAAGATGTTTAATCGATAAATAAATTTTTAAATCATCTTAGGTACAGAAACAATTTATTCGCAACGATTCGAGGTGACATGTAGCTAAGACGATAAGGAAATTAAACCGGATATTCGACAAACGAAAAATAAGGTGAGTAAATCTCACTCACCTTTAAAATTATTTTTATTTCATTAAAAATAATTGTCTGTTGCTTGTGTGAATGTTTTCTGGTTGTTTTATATATATTAGTTATTTAGGCTATTATATATATATTGGGTTGATTGATTGGTTGGATTCCCGCAGTCTCATTAGCGGATGCCCGCAGTTTCATAGCGGATGATTACCCTATACGCCCCACGCTATGATTAGTGGATGACCTTCTATACCGCGATATTCTGCCACGAAGCAGAATGGGTATTATTTATGTGCTAACATCTGTGGATGCAGGAAAACAGGTTGGAGGAATCCAACTGGATTCCTCAAAAATATATTATCTGTTTGTTTATTTGATTGCATATATATTGTTATATATGATGTGCCAGAAAAATAAATAATTGGTTGTTTGTGTGTTAAATATCACTGGGCTTAAGTAATGATATTTAAAAATATCGTGGGAGGATATTTGAGATTTAAAAAGAAAAAATTCTATTTTTAAATAGAATTAGAATTTTAAATGGAATAAAAATTATAAACTTGTTTTTGGATAATAAAACAAGTAGTTTCTTTATAAACGAAGTTTATAAATAATTCTTTTATAACGAAATTATAAATGAAGTGAAAAGAATTATCATGTGATAATTCAGAAATAGAAATGCAAGTGCGAAATTGGAATTTGAAATGAAATTTCAAAATAGGATTTGAAATGTAATTTTTAAATATATAACTCAAATGGAATTTGAGTATAACATTTGAATTTTAAAGGGAGTTTAAATATTTGAATTTTAAAAGGATATTGAATATTAGAAATTCAAATAGAAGTTCAAATAGGATTTGAATAGACGAAATTTGAATGAAAAATAGAATTTGAAATATAGAATTTCAAAGAAGAATTGAATAGAATTTGAAAGATAGTATTTCAAGGAAGAATTTAAATATGAAATTTGAATAAAGATTTGAATGGAATTTAAATATGAAATTTGAATAGAGGTTTGAAATAGAAATTCGAGTATTGAATTTGAACATGGAATTGAATACAGAAATTCAAATAGAGATTTGAATATAGAATTTCAAAATAGAATTTGAAAATAGGATTTCAAAGTAGAATTGGAAATAGAATTTCAAATAGGATTTCAAAATAGGAAATCCAAATAGTTTTGAAATGGAATTTGAATTCAAGGGAATTCAAATAAATTTGAATATTAGAAATTCAAATGGTGTTGAAAATGAATTTGAATATTAGAAATTCAAATGGGTTCGGAAATGGAAAAATGAGATTTGAATGTAAGAGATTCAAATTGAATTCAAATAGGATTTAATCTATGGGATTTGAATATAAAATTCAAATGGGTTTTAAACTATGGGATTTTGAATATAGAATTTAAAAAGAAGTTTGAATATTGAATTTCAATAAAAATTCAAATATAGAAATTGGAATATAGATGTGCAAATGGAATTTGAAACATTTAGAATTTCAAATAGAAATTTAAATGGAGTTTGGATATTTAAATTCAAGTATGAATTTCAAATATAGAAATTCAAAAAGGAGTTGAATTAAAGTGGGAATTCGAATAAAGAATTTGAAATGGTATTCGAATAAAGGATTTCAAATAGGATTTGAATACAGGATTTAAAACTATGGAATTTGAAATGTAAGGATTCAAATGGAATTTGAAATGTAAGGATTCAAATGGAATTTGAAATATATATGAATATATATATTAAATGGAGTTGAATTCATTTTAAGGAAGTTTAAAGGGTTTTATATATATAAATATAATTAAAACGAACTCGCCGCAGCGTTGCAGTTCGTAAAATAGCGATTCGAACTTCAATTGAGTATACAAGACTCAATTGAAGTCGAAATTCCTTGAAACAAGAAACGTCAGGACCGATTTGATAATAGTTTTCTAATGAAGAAGAAAAATCTGGATTTCGTCGTATAGATTTTGAGATATGTCAAAATCAAATTTTCAGAAAAACAGCGCCAAAATCGTTGTAAACACATAATGGTTTATTTTATTTATAAAAGGATTGTAAGCAAATAAAAATCCGAATTTCTATTTAGAAAATGTCAGATCTTGAGTTGTAATTATATGTGAACTCAAGTGAAGTAATGAATTTGATTTTGAAACAGAAATCAGATTTTTGATTATTGAATAGAATTAAATAATTTGAATGGGAATTAGTTAATGAGATTTCGAATTAATATTGGGCTTTGAATAAGTAAATTCGATTTGAAAATTTATATTCGAAATCAAAAAGGAAACTAGAATTGAAATTGAAATTCAATTTGGTTGTGAGCAAGTTAAGCATTTTATTTGAACGTGTTATGTTCAAACAAAGAAGTAAAATAGGCAAAAAGGCTAATTAAAGAATAATTGAGCGAAATTGAATTCAAACGATTCAAAATTTGATTCAAACGAATGGATTGAGTTGAATTGAATTGGAAACAGGTGAACATGTGTTAGACAGGTACATGATGAAGTATATGAAGATTTTAATTTTTGTGCCCGACAATAAGGTACATGTTTAATTCATATATGAGATTTTATGCGCCGTATCGGCAAGCCGCTTGGCTTTTCCTTTTTCTTTTTGATTGAGGAAGATACCGGGAAGCTATTTGAAATTTCCCGATGCTCCCGATACAGGGGAGGTTATGGCGAAATTTTCCGGAAATTTAAGGAGTTAGAATATTTTTAAGATATTTTGAAATCATTGTATCGACGTATTGAATTCGATAGTAAAGTGAATATAAGAATCGAATGTTGTAAACAAAAAGGGATAGAGATAAATGATTGGAATTGTTTCCAATTGCAAATAGAGATTTTTCTAATATATAGAAAATAAGAGAAGGCGATATTTGGAAATGTTTTCCAAATGGCATAAGAGCCAAGATGATGATTGAAATATTTGGTTAACAAATATTGATAGAGAAAATGGAAAAGTGGTTTAATTCATGAAATATTAATTAAAGAGCCCAGTGATTTGTTTGATATGTTGATTGAACACTTGTTTTTATTCGATAGTTAAATCACAGACTATCGAAGTTTTTGACCATCGTTGTCAATATGGAGAGACCGGTTGGATTATTATCCGAAGAACCACTCCGTATTGGCATAAGCGTTGCGAACCAAGTATGCTGAATATTTTGAAGACGGAGTAAAGTGCAAGGGCTTTTCTATTTATAGAAATGGTGCCTTCGGTTTCGTTCAATCCCAGAACGAACGTAAATGGACGAATGTCTGACAAAGTATTTCCAATGATCAAATGGGTTGGTCTGTATGAATGTATATGGTTGCAACGGATTTATCCCTTAGCATAATATCCAGAATATTTGTGCAAACTCAACCAGTGATTAACGGATCTGACAATGTGGTATTCAAAGTGATTGTGTCATCAATGAATGGTAAGTATGCGTAGCCTCAGGCCTCAACAACCGGAAAAGGACAAAAATCGGGCAGGCAGCATGGCTATGTGGGTCGCACCCATTAGGGTGTATAATCACCTATCTAGAGAAATTCCTTTTGTTTCTAAATCTATCGATTCTGCCCATTCGGGAAACGGTGGTTTGAGTCCAACCGTTGGTGATATACATTCGATACACTCAAGCGAAATGAGTGGTCGGTCATGTGTGGGCCGGGTTGCAAGACGTTCTTGTTGAACCCATGTGTATTCGCCTCTAGAGATACATCATCAGAAGGTGGTCCCATACCTTGTCATGTTAGAAATCCAATCTCCAATACGCGCCATGCGGTTTTTGATTATATACTATATATGTAGAGCGTGAGATGCAAGCGTTCTGCTATTTGGTTATTTATTTGATGTAGACATTAGTATAATATCATTGGATTTGATATCAAAGTGTTTGGGTTATAGTAAGGTAAAAACCGTCCATGTTTATGTGTGGACTGGTCTTACTATTATCTTTTCTTTCGAAAAGGGTTTTGAAAGTTAAACAAGTGGTTGGAGTTTACTCACACCAGTCCCATGACTGACCCAGAGTTTATTTTGTTTTGTTTTCCCTAAACTCTTGGGTGCCCAAATTTGTACGGGCAGTCAAGTGTTTCAGGCTTTTACAGATACACTTGGAGGAGCTTGAAGCTGGAGGCTTCAACGTTAGTTATTTAGAGTTACTTCCGCTGGATCAAATGTTATGTGTACTCTGATGATGGTATGTATATATGTACAAAACAGATTTGTATTTCAAAGCTTATGTTATATAATATATTTTATTCGTTCCGCTGTGAGTTGTGATCTTCGTTTTTCTCCTATTCTAATATTTCTTTCTTTCTATTTCTCATCCTCTAACTTCTTTCTAATAATGAGTCGTATTTCTGTGTTATTTGGGTTGGACGTGTGTTGTATTTAGTCAACTCCGATAGCACGGATTTGCGGGCCACTACAATTTTGCCCCTGTCAGCCTTGTATAGGCATAACATTTGACTCAGGTCGAATCAAAGGGTGAGACCTGTGCCATTGGAAAGGAATTGATGATTGCCTTTCCATAGAGTGGTTACATTAAGGATTTGGCTCAGCAGTTTTGGAGAAATCGTTGTTTTAAGGTTTTTCAGTTGGCTATTCAGGTTTTGGAGCCTTAGTGGAATCCTATAAATAGGGGGTGAGAGTGGAGGGAAAAGGTTTACTTTTTCTCATTCTCTCATTTGAAGGCATTTGATCTCCTTCTTCCTCCTACACCTTTCACCATTAAAAATCCAAATCTAAGGGAGGAAATCAAAGATCTACACCATTCAAGGCTAGATCTACATCATTTCAAAGGCGAATTCATCTGATCGAGGGGTTTGATTTGGAGTGCCCGCTGTCCGGATTCTTATTTCTATCGTTTTAGATTGTTTCGGAAAATCGGTGAGTGATTTACATCTCTCACATGAATGCAATGAAGTATATGAGTGTTTATGCATGTTTCTCATCAAATTTGGATGTTTTACCATAGATTTACACCATTATAAGTTCATTTTCATATGCATCACCCTATGATCTAATCTAACAAGTTTACTCGTTAATTTCATGTCATTTTACATGTTTATGTTAGTTAGATCTCTCATTTTGATCGTATGTTCGTTTTAATGGTTTTTAGGTGAGATTTACATCATTTTTTTGGTAATCATCATATTCATGTGGTTAGTAATGTTATGATATGTTTATGATGATTTTGGTTGAGTTGGTTTCGTCGAATTCGTCGTTTGGCAAAGTTTCGGTTGAAATCAGAGTTGAATTGCAATATGTAGGAATTGGCTCGGCCATAGATTGAATCGGCCAGAAATTGGCTCAATCAGGAGTTGGCTCGGCCATAGGATGAATCGTCCTGGAGTTGGCTCAGCCATCGGTTGAATCGGCTAGAAGTTGGACCAAAACGGAGTTGGATCGGTCATCTTGGTTCGGATCGGTTATCTTGGTTCGGATCGGTCATTCAGGGGATTGGATCGGTCATCTTTGTTCGGATCGGCATAGTTTGGATCGGGTCGATCTGAAAGAGGGCGGATCGGTCTTGTTTTTAACAGCGCTTTTAAATGCTGTGGTTGATAGTGATGATCCTATGGTTTGTTTCCAACAGGGTCCTTCTCTGAAAAAGTGCGTTTTTCGGGTATGACTCGGATTTGGAGAAAATGTCTTAAAAAATATATTTTTCGGGGGCTACCCCCGAACCCTAGCCGCAGCGCAGTGGTGCAGTTGGCTAGGTGATGATGTGACTTCGAAGTAAATTCAAGTAGGAAGGTTCGAAGTGTTTAATGTGTTCGTTGATCAAGGTGGAACAACGAATGAGATGGCAACTCAAAGGTTGTTAGTTGATGGATAATGGTTGCTCGAGAAGGTTGCTTGAGCTATGAAATGTCGTCAAGGTTGGATGACTAGAGATGTGAAGGCCGAGAAGTCATCGTTGTAGTAAGTTCTAGCAGGCTCAAAGCAGG
Organism: Allium sativum; assembly: GCA_030737875.1. Taxonomy (NCBI): domain Eukaryota; kingdom Viridiplantae; phylum Streptophyta; class Magnoliopsida; order Asparagales; family Amaryllidaceae; genus Allium; species Allium sativum. Next base: position 279,522,670 of record CM060926.1, on the reverse strand, counting down.
GGTACAATGGGGGCACCCAATAGGCCGGAAAGTTGTTGGCCGAGTACCTTGGGTATCGTTGAAAGGCCTAGTTGTCAAGGTTGGACATACGGAGTTTATGCTAGAACTGGGGTTGCCATTAGCCCTTGACATATGGCAAGTTTGGTCGCCATACGATTAGCGATGGTTTCAAAGCAGGATTGGCAGTGATAGCCAAAGTCAGTCATGGATGATTGGTTGTTCACATAGATTATCCAAAGTCGAGAGAGATGTTTTTTGAGTGCTTAACTGATATTGGTCTAGGCCTTTAGGGAGAGAACTTGGGGAATGTTAAACTCGATTAGGGTTGTCTATGTGAGACTTATATAATCTGGATGTCATGTGTGTTTTCTATGATTGAATGGGTGTTCTGGTTTCTATGGATGAATGGTTGAATTGTTATTGTAAATGTTATCACCGTACGATGTGGGGAAGATAAGGTTAAATTCTTCTCTGGTGTCGTGGGTAGATTAGTATGTTTATCTATCCATTCTCATACACTTTATTGTTGAAGTTTGTTAGTTGTTTTATCGCTCACTAAGACTGTTGTCTGACTCAAGGTTTTATGTCTCCTCTTATTACCTTGGGCTGTTCATCCCGTTGTGGATGGGCAGACTAAGTAACAGGTGATGCTTTAGTGAGGATGATGGTGTTGATCGGTGGCGAGCAGGTGGCTCACGTACCATTTTTACTACTATCTAATAATTGGGTTTCCGCTGTTTGCTTTTCTGAATAATGTAGTGAGGCAACTTTGTACAAACAATATTTCCAAGTTTGTGGATATTACTTTCTGGTTGTATGAAAGTCTTGTGTTTCTGCTTCACTATTACCACATGTTCTATATGTTCTATTATATTTTATCCTTGCGCTGTGAGTTTACGACAAGTTCCGCTTGTGTTTACCTACCCTGATGATCGTCCATGACTGCCTTGCACACCTTTCAACACATTATTTCTTTTGTATGGTGCGTGGGTTATGGGCGGTCGTCACACATATTGTCATCCCACTTTCGAAACTCGAAAATACATACTGATGATGCTGCAATCATCAACAGAATCATCATCAAATGTAATAACCCGGAAAATCTGAGCCAGTTTAAAATTTTTATTTTTGCAATTTTAATGAATTTTGAATATTTAAAATGAATTATTTTAAATAAAAACGACGAGAAATTTATTTTGAATAGAATTCCAACTTATATATTATACGCGTCGTCGTTAGAATATAATAATTATATATAATTATAAATAGAATTGAAAATGGCGCGGTAGTTCGATAATTCGATTTCAAACTTCAATTGAATGTACCGGGTGCAAAACAATCCGGATTTTAGTGAAACCAAAAACATTAGGATCTATTTGATAATGTCTTTCCAACAAATCCGAAAGATCAAAATTTCATAGTGGGAATCAAAAGATATGTCCAGTTGAAAATTCTGAATAGTCGCTATGGAATTCAGGCCCTTAAAAATCGCCATTTTGCAAATGACCTTGGATTTCGACGAAACCACTTTTGTTGGGTCCGTGATGTCAAATTATTGCTAGGTTTCAAATTTCATAATTTTTCGAATCAATATGTGAGCGTGGCAATGGAAAACGCGTTTGACTAGTTTCAGTTGATTTTAATCGACGGGAAATTGGCCATTTTTCCAACGGCCTCAGAATTCGACGAAACTAGTTTTGTTAGGACCGTATCGTCAATACGAAGCTAGAAAATATTTTTCTGCAATTTATAGAGTTAGTATGTGACCCCGGTAAATTGAAATGTACGTTTAAAATTCAATATAGTGATTTAAATGTAAATTTAACGGAAACTGATTGTAACAGCCGAATCAGCTTACGATACATATCCCATTGTGTTCGGAATGGGGGTGAAACGCTATGGGCGACAGTCGGTGGGCCTCGTTTCGAAGTCGAATAAAAAGTCAACTCCTTGGGATAAAATAAATTAAAATTAAATTAAATATATAAAATCTTTTTCATATACCCCCCCGGTTCATAATCGATTTACAGAAAAAAAAAGAAAAAAAAAAGAAAACGCATCCAAATCGATCTCGCCCCCCCCCCCCCCCCCCCCCGCTATTCCACCGTCGCCGCACTCCGACCACCGCGCCACCAGAGCCCACCGCCGCCGCCTCCCCTTTACCACGCCTCCCTCTCCTTTCCTTCCTCCTCCTTCCTGCGCTCGCTACTCCCTCCTCTGCTGAATTGAACCGCCGCCTCCCTCTGGACCCACACCCGACCACCGCAACCCCCAACCCACCCAACTCCGACGCTCCAGCCCTCCCCTTCCGCCGCCTGGACCACTGCCGCACCTCCCTGAGCCACCGCGCCCCCCTCGAAGCCTGCCGCCGATGCCTTCTTCTTCCCTCCCCCCCTTTTCGCAGGCTACGGTGAGCAATTTAGGTTATTTTATTTTTATTTTTATTTTTGTTTTGCAAAAACTGTTTTTTTTTTAAGAATTTAAAACTGATTTTTAAAGGAAATAAAAACTGAATTTATTTTAAGGTTTAAAAAGAAAAAAAAGGGGTTTAAACTTTGAAATAGAAAAGGTTTAATCTTTTAAAAGAAAAAGATTTGAACTTGCAAAAATAAAGATCATATTTTTAAAAAGAGAAAAAGATGGAATTTTTATTTGGTAGAAGGAGTAAGACATGATTTTTATATTTTTTAAAGTATTAAAAATATAATCTTTACTATATAGAAATATTAAAAATATGATTTTTATATTTTTAAAGTATTAAAAATATAATCTTTATAGGATAGAGAATATAAAAATATCATCTTTGTATATGTAGCGAAATAAAAATCTGATTTTTATTTTATATACGTTGAAGTAAAGTGATGATTTTTATAATGATGAAATCTTTATTTTTATAAAGGCGAAAACTTTATTTTTGAAATGGAATTTTTATCTATATGACACCAAAGTAAAAATTCGATTTTTATATATTGAATAACATAGTAAAAATTCGATTTTTAAATGCATGGAGTGATTATAAAAATATGACTTTTAAATTGAAAGTGAATAAATAAAAATGTGATTTTTTATTTTAAAGACATCGAAATATAAAAATGTGTGATTTTTATATATGTAGTGACTACGGGCAAACGAAGATGATAAAAAGGCGAGGATGAAGAAGATTTCTATAAATGAAGAGTCGTGGTATTGGATAGCTTTCGGTGAGAACTTCTCACTCTAAAATTCTTTTTCTAGTAATATAGATATATACTAGGATGCAGACGGTGTTTAGTAGCACCCGACACCCGTCATCCACAGACCGTGGATGGCTTGTTTGTTAAATTGTTTGGTTGTGTAGTTGGTTAGTCTATTTGGTTTAAATTGAATTGTTTGGTGAATTGAAATTGATTTGATTGATGTGTGAATGGCGTGGGCATTCACTAGACCGGGGATAAGGCTAGGCCTCGTCCCGTTTCTAGTATCGTGCCGTTATGCCGCCGAAATTTTCTAAAATATGTTAGAAAAAAAATATCATTTTTATTGTGTAAATGAAATGAATAGAAATTCATGTGTTGAAATAGAATATTTTATCGTTAAAAATATAATTTTTAACGTGGAAGTGAATAAAATAAAATATTCATTTACAAACCGGACGGTTTGTTTATGTACACCTATTTGAAGGACATTGATTGGGACGATAAATTTTACACATCGCCCAACTGCACAAACGAAAATGTGTGTTTGTTGATTTGAAACCCCACACGGGTGTTGGGATGAAATTTGAAGTTCACTCATCCTGATTGATTAAACATGTCGATCGATTGGTCAACAGACTGTGTAAGCGTCGATTATTTATATTTGATGCTTATACAGTGTAGTGCACTTTGGTTGATGGTTGATTATTTTTCAATGGTATTATATACATGTGTTGTATGGAATCCATATAATTAACATTATATGGTGATTGATTGGGCCTCATTCCAATCGGGAAAATAAGGAATATTATAAAAGAAAATTCATGTGTTGAATATAAAAATAGTCATTTGTTGACGATGTTCATGTGTTGAAAATATTCGTGTGTTGAGTAAAATATTTTAAATAATAAAAATTACATCTTTATCATATTTAAAATTAGAACTACTTCTCAGTAAGAGTCTGATTAAAATCAAACGATAGATACCATAGTTTTATAAAATATTTTACATAACAACAATAGTGATGTGTTGACAGTACTCATGTGTTGAGATTATTCGTGTGTTGAAAGCAATATAGATTCATGTGTTGAATGGGATAAATATTCATTTGTTGGATAGAATAAAGAAGTTTTGAAAATATAAAGCCGTGTTGATTAGAGATGCGTTATTTTGACGCGAACGATATTTATATCGATTTTATTCGTTGTATAATGAATATTGAAAAGTGATTTCAAAATTAAATATTTTGAAATGAAATTCAAATTGAATTAGATTAAAATTCGAATTGAATAGGAAGCGAATTTGAATTCGAATAAAATAGAAATGAATTCAAATTGATTTAAATTGAAATTGAAAACGAACTGAAATTTAATGGAATTCGAATCGAAATTAAATTGAAATCAATTTGAATTGAAACGAATTTGAATTTGAATTGAATTGAAACGAATTTGAATTTGAATTGAATTGAAACGAATTTGAATTTGAATTGAATTGAAATAAACTCGAATTGAATTGAAATCAAATCGATTTGAAATTGACGATGAAGTTGAAATTGTTTTGAAACGAATGTAGAACTATTTATAAAATTCGTTTTAAAAGGAAATCGACGAAATATATATAATATATATATATTATATATATATAATGGCCTGAATAGAACGCGCCGCGCCGCGGTAGTTCGTGAATTTCGACCATTTATTTCAAACGGACATTGCGGGAGATCCGACCGTCGGATTCTCCTAAAACCGGAACCGTTGGGTTCGTATCGAAAAGAGCTTTCCAATAAATGTTAGAAATTTGAAATCTAACGGTTGGATTTGGAATTATGTCCAAATCAAATTCGAAAAAGGTCGCTGTAAGTGCAGTTCGATGGCCGTTGTTGGAAATCGACTGTACGGGCCTTGATAAAATTATCAAAAATATCTATAATTTGTGAAAAATTATAATATGTGAATTGGAAAGAATTGGGCTGGAAAATTCCACATTAGAAGGTAAAAATAGATTTTTATCGAAATGAACTAGTTTTGAACTAGAATTAAAATCAATTTATTTTTGAAATAAATAAATTGAATTTGAAAGTGATTTTGAAAATAATCGATAATTTCCAATACGTGGATTGGACTGGAGCTGAATCGAAATTATCTTCGGGATATTTCGATGTTGGATTTCGTGACTATACAGATATTGTTATGGGAATTTGAAAGATATATTTTATATCGTTATTTCCAATACGATATTTGTTGGTTTCAGAATTTGGTATTGAATATAAGTCGATATATTTTCTATTCAGAGCCTTGTAATTAATATCAAATGTGATTTGGGTTTACCGTGAATCGTGTTTTAGATGACATTGGTTCTTTAACCCAGTTAAAGACAGGATATTGATTTTTGAAAGGATTAAAGCTAAGTGGAGTTTTAATGAATCTTTAATTAGATTAAAATGTGAATTGATAATTTAAATTATCAAATCTGAAAGGTGATCGAGAATGGAGTACCACCAGTTTTGCTCCAAAGCGATAGTTAAATCTTTAATTAGATTTGAACATGAAATGGTAATTAATTCTACCGATAACACCGTGGTGTTAGATATGGAGTATCACCAGTTTTGCTCCATGGGATATATAGGTTGGGATTGGGAAATAAACTAAATAATTACTTCGGTGTGGTTCGTTAATCCCGACCAGTTTGAGAAGATATCCAAAGGAAGATTAAAGAATAAATTTAGAAGAATTTATCTTTGATAAAATTAATGGGAACCTTTCCCTAAGAATGTGATTTTGTGAATAAAAGAATATTCTGAATTGGAATGAGGTGTTTGTGGTGTTTGTGTAACATTCGTTTATTATATACGTGGGTTATTCAGAAAGGTCGGGTTTATACCCATTCTGAATAACCGATTCGACGAGATGTCGAAGATGAAGACAGTGGTTGAAGACCGGAAGTCTTCACATCGTTTGGGTGATTACTGATGATCTTGATTGGACTGTACACCCAGGATGAGGGAATCAGTTGGTGATCGTCCAGACGTACTTGGAGATCGATGGATATGCGAGGAAAGTGCCTCCGGTTTCGTCCAGACCCAGAACGAACTTGTAAATGGATTGTGTGTCTGACATTGGATTTTATTCTGTGTTGATTGATCTTTATTAAATATACATCTGTTTGGCGGCAGAGAATTTATTCTCTTGCTTAACGCCCTTCTCTGAGACGTACGAGCTCAGAGGTTGTATATCGATGGACATCAGTCGCATGGAGTGAATTGCCAATGTGGCACACGTAAGTGGCAATTGATCAAGGCTTCTGTTGAAAAGCAAAGTCTTGTGGTTGATGATCAAAGCACGGCCTGTGTGGCGTAGCTTTGTGTGTAATGTGGATTCGCGAGCCTCACACCTCGGTATGAGTCAAAAACGGGATACGGACCCAAGGAGTGCACGACGTTTCTTTCTAGCTATGGTGGTGTCAGTGACCTACCAGCCCTGACATTTATATACTTTTTACCTGTGTGGTTGTTGGATATGAGGCGCCTCGGATATAGGTCTGTAAGGACCGGGAAACGTGTGTTCAGGAATTGCCAATCCTCAAAAGTAAGAGAGGACCGGCCTTGGAGGATCCAGGGATTGCTGTGTGCGGTCCCGAGGCATTTGCTAGAGTGTCTCGAACGCGGAGAGGAGCTTGCCCCTTGCCTCGACTCATGACGGAAATCCAATTTCCAATACGTGATAGTGCGGTTTTATTTGTAGAACCTAGTATGGCGACATAGTGGTATGGGTCATTCATGCCGCCTATGATTGATATTTATGATTGAAATTGTTTTGACAATATGCACTTATAGTAATATCAAAATAATGTGTTTTAAACGTATCAAGCATGCTTTGGCTGTTATAAGGTAAAAACTGTGAAAACCCGTAACTTCCCCGTAAAGGAAAGCGTCGGATAGTTCGAGAACAAACCACAACAGAACACATACAGAAGAACATTTCATTGTATATTACAACAATGCATCAGATTACAAGAATATACAGAGTATAAATGAATATTACACAGAAATATCAGAGATTTAAATTACATTCAAATACATAGCAGCGGAAAATAATACGATACACAACTAGAAGAGATATACGGATACAAAGCTTTCCGGATATCATTCCAGCTGTAAACCAGGATCCTGTGAATATAAATCTGCAAAACCAAAACTACTAGCTGCCCGTGTCAAAATAAGGGCACCCAGAGTTTAGGTTAAAACAATAAACTCCAGGTCAGTCATGTGACTGGTGTGAGAACTAAAACAGTTATTAATCTTTATTTTAAATCATTAGGTAAATCAAGGGACCACGCCGTATAACACGGAACGGGTTTCCTCCCAAGAATACCAGTGCATAAAACAAACAGCGCAATGCTAAATAAAGAAAAATGAAGCTGTTATAAGACCCATGTCCTATCACACAATGCAACGCAAGCCGGGGGATAGGGTTTTCCCTTATAACAGCCAAAGAATGCTTGATACGGTTAAAACAAATCGTTTGATACTATTATAAGTGCATAGTGTATAAAACAACTTCAAATCATAAGTATCAATCATAGGCGGCATGGGTACCATATATCATGTCGCCATATATAGGTTTACAACTAAAACCGCAAAGTCACGTATTTGGAAATTGGGTTTCCATCTATGAACCGAGGCAAAAGATAGTCCTCAACCGATTCGAGACGCTCTAGCCCGCCCCTCAGGACCCAGACTCAGGTGGGCCCTTGGATCCTCAGGGCCAGTCCACCGATGTGGATTAAACTTAAATCCTGAACATGCATTTCCCCGCCCTATGGGGCGTAAACGAGCCAACTAAATGACTCCATCGGTTCGAGAACGACCGATCAATCCGAGGCGCCTCGCAACAGCAACAACCACATAAGTCAAACTCGTCAGGGCGTGTAAAACCACTGACGCCACTTCTAGCTAGAAAGAAACGCATGCCCTCCCTGACGTCCTCTCCCGTTTTTGGTTCATACCGGGTGTGAAACACGCGAGGTAAACGTTACACAAAGCTACGCCACAAAGGCCTTGCTTTGATCATCACCACAAGACTTTGCTTTTCAACAGAAGCCTCGATCAATTGCCACTTAGGCATGCCACACAGGCAATTCACTCCATGCGTTTGATATCCATCAATATATAACCCCTGAGCTCGTACGTCTCAGAGAAGGGCGTTAAGCAAGAGAATAAATTCTCTGCCGCCAAACAGATATATATTTAATGGAGATCAACCACACGGACTGAAATCCAATGTCAGACACACAGTCCATTTACAAGTCCGTTCTGGGTCTGAACGAAACCGGAGGCACTTTCCTCGCATATCCATCCATCTCCAAGTACGTCTGGACGATCACCAACTGTTTCCATCTTCTTGGGTGTACAGCCCAATCAAGATCATCAGTTATCACCCAAACGACGTGAAGACTTCCGGTCTTCCCATCGTCTTCATCTTCGACTTATCGTCGTATCAGTTATTCAGAATGGGATAAACCCGGTCTTTCCGAATAACTCGCGTATATTTTATATAAGTGTTACACAAACACAACATACGCCTCATTCCAATTCATCAGTCACTAACCGTAAATTAATCAAGAGAATAATTCCCCAAATATTAACCCCGAAGGTCGAAACCAACATCAGATCAATATCCAGAAAACCATTCTGCTTGGCTAACCGACAGTTAGTTTCTAAATTTCACATTCATAGGGAAGGGTTCCCATTAATTTTATCCAAGATAAATTTCTTGAATTTATTCTTTAATCTATTTTTGAATATCAATTCAAAACTAGTCGGGATTAGCGAACCTTACCGAAGTAATCATTTGTTTTAATTTCCCAATCCCAACCTATTCATCCCATGAAGTAAAACTGGTAATACTTCATATCTAACACCACAGTGTTATCGGTAAATTCAATTACCATTTCACGTTCAAATCTAATTAAAGATTTAACTATCGCCTGGAGCAAAACTGGTGATACTCCATTTTCGATCATTTTAATCTAATTAAAGATTCATTAAAACTCCACTTAGTTTTAATCTTCGACTGGGTTAAAGAATCAGTGTCATTTAAAACACGGTTCACGATAAACCCAAAATCACATTCATTAATTATCGGGTTAAAGAACGAGTGTTATTTAAAACACTATTCACGATAAACCCAAAAATCAATATCGATTTAACACCAATTAATTATCATTTAATTGGTACACTTCATTAAATCTAAATAAAAAGATTTAATCTTTTCTCAACTGGGTTCAAGAACAGTGTTAGTGAAGACACCATTCACGACAAACCCAAATCACATTCGATATTCAATACAAGGCTCTGAATAGAAAATATATCGGCTTATATTCAATATCAAATTCTACGACTAACGAATGTCGTATTGGAAATAACGATATAAATATATATCTTTCAAATTTCCATAACAACACCTGTATAATCACGAATTCCAACATCGAAATATTCCGAAGACAATTTCGATTCAAATCCACTCCAATGCAATCATTGGATATTCTGGTTATTTTCAAAACCCTTTTTCAAATTCAATTTATTTATTTAAAAATAAATAGAATTATATTTCTAGTTCAAAACTAGTTCAATTCGATAAAAGTCTATTTTTATCTTTTTCAAATATGGAGTTTTTCATCCCAAATCTTCACAAATCATTTCTTATGATTTTACACAAATTATTACTATTTTTAATAATTTTATCAAGGCCCGTACAGTCGATTTCCATCAATGGCCATCGAACTGCACTTACAACGACCTTTTTCAAATTTGATTTGGACATAATTCCAAATCCAACCGTTAGATTTCAAATTTCTAATTTCTAATATTCTTTAGAAAGCTCTTTTCGATACAAACCCAACGGTTCCGGTTTTAGGAGAATCCGACGGTCGGATCTCCCGTAATGTCCGTTTGAAATAAATGGTCGAAATTCACGAACTGCCGCGGCGCGGCGCGTTCTATTCAGGCCATTATATTATATATATAATATATACTTCGTCGATTTCTATTTAAAACGAATTATATAAATAGTTTTAAAATCGTTTCAAAAGCTATTTCAACTTTCTTTTCAATTCAATTCAAAATTGAATTCTTCTTTATAAATTCGTTTTAAAATTCACTTCTATTCAATTCAAATTTCAATTCAATTTGAATTCATTTCAATTCACTTTCAATTCAATTTGAATTCGTTTTCAATTTATTTCGAAATCGTTTTCAATTCAACTCATTTCGAAATTGTTTTCAATTCAATTCATTTCGAAATCGTTTTCAATTCAATTCATTTCGAAATCGTTTTCAATTCAATTCATTTCGAAATCGTTTTCAATTCAATTCATTTCGAAATCGTTTTCAATTCAATTCATTTCGAAATCGTTTTCAATTCATTTCATTTCGAAATCACTTTCAATATTCATTTTAAAATGAATAAAATCGATATAAATATCGTTCACGTCAAAATGGCGTCAACCTAATCAACACGGCTTCATATATTGATATTTTCAAATATTCCATTTCGAATATTTCTATTTCAAATATTTCTATTTCGAATATTTCTATTTTAAAACTGGAATGAGGCCCAATCAATTACCATATAAAGTTATTATATGGATTTTCATACAACACATGTATAATAGCATTGAAAAATAATCAACCATCAACCAAAGTGCACTACATTGTATAAGCATCAAATATAGATATCTAACGCTTATAACAGCCTGTCAATCAATCGATCGACATATTTAATCCATCAGGATGAGTGAACTTCAAATTTCATCCCAACACCCGTGTGGGGTTTCAAACAATCAAACACAGATTTTATTTGTGCAGTTGGGCGATGTGTGAAATTTATCGACCCAATCAATATCAGTCAAATCAGTGTATATACAAACAAATCGGCCGATTTGTTTATAACTATTCATTTATTCACATTCACGTTAAAAATTATATTTTTAACGATAAAACATTTTATTTCAACCTATGAATTTCTATTCAATTCATTTATTCTATAAAATGATATTTTTATTTTTCTAACACATTTTAGAAAATTTCGGCGGCATAACGACACGATACTAGAAACGGGACGAGGCCTAGCCTTATCCCCGGTCTAGTGAAGGCCCACGCCATTCACACATCAATCAAATCAATTCATTTCACCACACAATTCAATTTCAATCAAATAATCCAACTAATCTACGCAACCAAACAAACAAGTCCATGGTCTGTGGACGATTGTGTCGGGTGCTACTAAGCACCGTCTGCATCCTAGTATATATATATATAACTAGAAAAAGAAATTGAAAGGTGAGAAATTCTCACAGAAAGCTATCCTAGCTCCACGGCACTTCATTGATAGAAATCTTCTTCGTCCTCGCCTTTTTATCATCTTCGTTGCCCGTAGTCACTACATATTTTATATTTTGATGTCTTTAAAATAAAAATCACATTTTTATTTATTCATTTTCAATTTAGAAATCATATTTTTATCATCACCCATATATTTAAAAATCGAATTTTAACTATGCTATTCAATATATAAAAATCAGCATATTTTCACAACGCTACTATATAGATAAAAATTATATTTTTATCAACTTATTCTTCATATAAAAATTTCACTCTTTCAAAAATAAAGTTTTCGCCTTTATAAAAATAAAGTTTTCGCCTTTATAAAAATAAAGTTTTCGCCTTTATAAAAATAAAGTTTTCGCCTTTATAAAAATCACCACTTTATCTCAACGTATATAAAATAAAAATCAGATTTTTATTTCGCTGCATATACAAAGATGATATTTTTATATTCTCTATCCTATAAAGATTATATTTTTAACTCTTTAAAAATATAAAAATCATATTTTTAATATTTCTATATAGTAAAGATTATATTTTTAACTCGCTACATACATGAAAATAGTATTTATATATTCTCTATATTATATAAAGATTATATTTTTAACTCGCTACATACATGAAAATAGTATTTATATATTCTCTATATTATATAAAGATTATATTTTTAACTCGCTACATACATGAAAATAGTATTTATATATTCTCTATATTATATAAAGATTATATTTTTAACTCGCTACTTACACGAAAATAATATTTTTATATTCTCTATTATATAAAGATTATATTTTTAACTCGCTACTTTATTATAAAAATCAAATTTTTATTTACTAATAAAAATCATATCTTTCAATATATTTTTCCTAATCCTAACTTTTTATTTATAAAAATATATAAAACTGAAATGAAAAATAAATAATAAACAAAACTCACATTTTCTTCACTGAAATTGGATTTTAGGAGGGGGGGGGGGGGTGTTCGTTGTCCATGTCGAGGGGGCGCCATCGATCGTAGGGCGGAGGGGCGTCTTCGCGGTGGCGGGCCAAGGTGGAGAGTGGCTCGAGTTCGGTCTTCAAGGGGAGGGTGGCGGCTCTGCAATTTAGGGGACACAGAGGGGAGAGGATCGGAGAAGGGCAGAGGGAAGACGTGGCGCTGGAGGGGCGGTGGCGGCAGGCCGAAGCAGCGGTAGTGGAGAGAGCATCTGCGGCTAGGACGATGGGTTCGATCGTCGGGGTTTTAGGTCTTCTTTTTTTTTTTTTTTCTATTTCTCTTTCTGGTAAATGATCGGGGGGGGGGGGGGTATATATATAAAAAAAAAGATTTTATATATTTAATATAATTTTAATTTATTTTATCCCAAGGAGTTGACTTTTTATTCGACTTCGAACCGAGGCCCACTGCCTGCCGTCCATAGCGTTTCACCCCCATTCCGAACACAATGGGATATGTATCGTAAGCTGATTCGACTGTTTGAATCAGTTTCCGTTAAATTTACATTTAAATCACTATATTGAATTTTAAACGTACATTTCAAATTACCGGGGTCACATACTAACTAGAAAAATTCTATAAAAATATTTTCTAGCTTCGTATTGACGATACGGTCCTATCAAAACTAGTTTCGTCGAATTCTGAGACCATTTGAAAAATGGTCATTTTCCAGTCGATTAAAATTAACTGAAACTGGTCAAACGCGCTTTCCTTTGCCACGCTCACATATTGATTCGAAAAATTATGAAATTTGAAAACTAGCAATAACTTGACATCACGGACCCAACAAAACTGGTTTCGTCGAAATCCGAGGTCGTTTGCAAAATGTCCATTTTTAAGGGCCTGAATTCCATAGCGACTATTCAGAATTTTCAACTGGACATATCTTTTGATTCTCGCTACGAAATTTTGATCTTTCGGATTCGTTGGAAAGATATCCACATTTAGATCCTATCATTTTTGGTTTCACTAAAATCCGGATTGTTTTGCCCCCGGTACATTCAATTGAAGTTTGAAATCGAATTATCGAACTACCGCGCCATTTTCAATTTTATTTATAATTATATATAAATATTTATATTCTAACGACGTCGCGTATAATATATACGTTCGAATTATATTCAAAATAAATTTCTCGTCGATATTATTTAAAATAATTCATTTTAAATAATCAAAATTCGCTAAAATTGCCAAAATAAAAATTTTAAATTGGCCCAGATTTTGCGGGTTATTACAATCTCCCCCACTTAAAACTTTTCGTCCCCGAAAAGGAACAAAGTCGAAAGTGGTTTCATTAATCTATTCTACGCTCGATCTGGCTTCCATTCTCCAACTCTTTAGTTTCTGAGAATTTTCAGAATTTCAAAAATTTGGCTAACACCCTAAATTTTCGAAAAATTTCGCCATAACCTCCCCTGCACCGGGAGCATCGGGGAATTTCAAATAGCTTCCCCGGTCCTTCAGATGTCAAAAAGAAAAAGAAAAAGCCAAGCGGCTAGCCAATAGGCTCACAAAATCATCATCACCCAAAAAAAACAGGAAATTATGTAGTAAACATGTACCTATTTGTCGGGCAAACAAATTTTATTCTCTGCTCTAGCCTCCTTGCTATGACCTGTTCAAAAGATATACATGTATGCATACAAATGCGACCAATTTTCAATACAATCCATTATTCGATCAAATTAGGCATAATGGTTCAAAATTTTCAAACAATTAAACAAACCACACAATCATCAATCAATTAGTGAATTAGAGTTTCAAATTCATAATTTTGATACATATACAAAAATCATGTTTTTGATGCCAAATCACAACAAGGTATTCTAGCTATATAAGATTTGGTTCTCACACCAGTCTAATGGAAATATATAGATATCACACTTTCGTTACTCGAAAATAAATGCTGGTGATGGTATACTTCATCATCAGGACCATGTCCGGGCGACTAGAGTGCGACTCTATAACTATCCAATATATTAAAACTTCGAATACACGCGGATCAGACGTATACGCAAAATCTATATATACTGGATTGTCCACATCAATATAAATAAATAATCAAATACGAATAATTGATTTAAATTTTCAAAACAAAATTTGTTTTCACTTTTTAATAGTGCCTTATTCTCTGAGCTTTGTAAACCAAAGCTCTGGTACCAACTGTGAAAACCCGTAACTTCCCCGTAAAGGAAAGCGTCGGATAGTTCGAGAACAAACCACAACAGAACACATACAGAAGAACATTTCATTGTATATTACAACAATGCATCAGATTACAAGAATATACAGAGTATAAATGAATATTACACAGAAATATCAGAGATTTAAATTACATTCAAATACATAGCAGCGGAAAATAATACGATACACAACTAGAAGAGATATACGGATACAAAGCTTTCCGGATATCATTCCAGCTGTAAACCAGGATCCTATGAATATAAATCTGCAAAACCAAAACTACTAGCTGCCCGTGTCAAAATAAGGGCACCCAGAGTTTAGGTTAAAATAATAAACTCCAGGTCAGTCATGTGACTGGTGTGAGAACTAAAACAGTTATTAATCTTTATTTTAAATCATTAGGTAAATCAAGGGACCACGCCGTATAACACGGAACGGGTTTCCTCCCAAGAATACCAGTGCATAAAACAAACAGCGCAATGCTAAATAAAGAAAAATGAAGCTGTTATAAGACCCATGTCCTATCACACAATGCAACGCAAGCCGGGGGATAGGGTTTTCCCTTATAACAGCCAAAGAATGCTTGATACGGTTAAAACAAATCGTTTGATACTATTATAAGTGCATAGTGTATAAAACAACTTCAAATCATAAGTATCAATCATAGGCGGCATGGGTACCATATATCATGTCGCCATATATAGGTTTACAACTAAAACCGCAAAGTCACGTATTTGGAAATTGGGTTTCCATCTATGAACCGAGGCAAAAGATAGTCCTCAACCGATTCGAGACGCTCTAGCCCGCCCCTCAGGACCCAGACTCAGGTGGGCCCTTGGATCCTCAGGGCCAGTCCACCGATGTGGATTAAACTTAAACCCTGAACATGCATTTCCCCGCCCTATGGGGCGTAAACGAGCCAACTAAATGACTCCATCGGTTCGAGAACGACCGATCAATCCGAGGCGCCTCGCAACAACCACATAAGTCAAACTCGTCAGGGCGTGTAAAACCACTGACGCCACTTCTAGCTAGAAAGAAACGCATGCCCTCCCTGACGTCCTCTCCCGTTTTTGGTTCATATCGGGTGTGAAACACGCGAGGTAAACGTTACACAAAGCTACGCCACAAAGGCATTGCTTTGATCATCACCACAAGACTTTGCTTTTCAACAGAAGCCTCGATCAATTGCCACTTAGGCATGCCACACAGGCAATTCACTCCATGCGTTTGATATCCATCAATATATAACCCCTGAGCTCGTACGTCTCAGAGAAGGGCGTTAAGCAAGAGAATAAATTCTCTGCCGCCAAACAGATATATATTTAATGGAGATCAACCACACGGACTGAAATCCAATGTCAGACACACAGTCCATTTACAAGTCCGTTCTGGGTCTGAACGAAACCGGAGGCACTTTCCTCGCATATCCATCCATCTCCAAGTACGTCTGGACGATCACCAACTGTTTCCATCTTCTTGGGTGTACAGCCCAATCAAGATCATCAGTTATCGCCCAAACGACGTGAAGACTTCCGGTCTTCCCATCGTCTTCATCTTCGACTTATCGTCGTATCAGTTATTCAGAATGGGATAAACCCGGTCTTTCCAAATAACTCGCGTATATTTTATATAAGTGTTACACAAACACAACATACGCCTCATTCCAATTCATCAGTCACTAACCGTAAATTAATCAAGAGAATAATTCCCCAAATATTAACCCCGAAGGTCGAAACCAACATCAGATCAATATCCAGAAAACCATTCTGCTTGGCTAACCGACAGTTAGTTTCTAAATTTCACATTCATAGGGAAGGGTTCCCATTAATTTTATCCAAGATAAATTTCTTGAATTTATTCTTTAATCTATTTTTGAATATCAATTCAAAACTAGTCGGGATTAGCGAACCTTACCGAAGTAATCATTTGTTTTAATTTCCCAATCCCAACCTATTCATCCCATGAAGTAAAACTGGTAATACTTCATATCTAACACCACAGTGTTATCGGTAAATTCAATTACCATTTCACGTTCAAATCTAATTAAAGATTTAACTATCGCCTGGAGCAAAACTGGTGATACTCCATTTTCGATCATTTTAATCTAATTAAAGATTCATTAAAACTCCACTTAGTTTTAATCTTCGACTGGGTTAAAGAATCAGTGTCATTTAAAACACGGTTCACGATAAACCCAAAATCACATTCATTAATTATCGGGTTAAAGAACGAGTGTTATTTAAAACACTATTCACGATAAACCCAAAAATCAATATCGATTTAACACCAATTAATTATCATTTAATTGGTACACTTCATTAAATCTAAATAAAAAGATTTAATCTTTTCTCAACTGGGTTCAAGAACAGTGTTAGTGAAGACACCATTCACGACAAACCCAAATCACATTCGATATTCAATACAAGGCTCTGAATAGAAAATATATCGGCTTATATTCAATATCAAATTTTATGACTAACAAATGTCGTATTGGAAATAACGATATAAATATATATCTTTCAAATTTCCATAACAACACCTGTATAATCACGAATTCCAACATCGAAATATTCCGAAGACAATTTCGATTCAAATCCACTCCAATGCAATCATTGGATATTCTGGTTATTTTCAAAACCCTTTTTCAAATTCAATTTATTTATTTAAAAATAAATAGAATTATATTTCTAGTTCAAAACTAGTTCAATTCGATAAAAGTCTATTTTTATCTTTTTCAAATATGGAGTTTTTCATCCCAAATCTTCACAAATCATTTCTTATGATTTTACACAAATTATTACTATTTTTAATAATTTTATCAAGGCCCGTACAGTCGATTTCCATCAATGGCCATCGAACTGCACTTACAGCGACCTTTTTCAAATTTGATTTGGACATAATTCCAAATCCAACCGTTAGATTTCAAATTTCAAATTTCTAATATTCTTTAGAAAGCTCTTTTCGATACGAACCCAACGGTTCCGGTTTTAGGAGAATCCGACGGTCGGATCTCCCGTAATGTCCGTTTGAAATAAATGGTCGAAATTCACGAACTGCCGCGGCGCGTTCTATTCAGGCCATTATATTATATATATAATATATACTTCGTCGATTTCTATTTAAAACGAATTATATAAATAGTTTTAAAATCGTTTCAAAAGCTATTTCAACTTTCTTTTCAATTCAATTCAAAATTGAATTCTTCTTTATAAATTCGTTTTAAAATTCACTTCTATTCAATTCAAATTTCAATTCAATTTGAATTCATTTCAATTCACTTTCAATTCAATTTGAATTCGTTTTCAATTTATTTCGAAATCGTTTTCAATTCAACTCATTTCGAAATCGTTTTCAATTCAATTCATTTCGAAATCGTTTTCAATTCAATTCATTTCAAAATCGTTTTCAATTCAATTCATTTCGAAATCGTTTTCAATTCAATTCATTTCGAAATCGTTTTCAATTCAATTCATTTCGAAATCGTTTTCAATTCATTTCATTTCGAAATCACTTTCAATATTCATTTTAAAATGAATAAAATCGATATAAATATCGTTCACGTCAAAATGGCGTCAACCTAATCAACACGGCTTCATATATTGATATTTTCAAATATTCCATTTCGAATATTTCTATTTCAAATATTTCTATTTCGAATATTTCTATTTTAAAACTGGAATGAGGCCCAATCAATTACCATATAAAGTTATTATATGGATTTTCATACAACACATGTATAATAGCATTGAAAAATAATCAACCATCAACCAAAGTGCACTACATTGTATAAGCATCAAATATAGATATCTAACGCTTATAACAGCCTGTCAATCAATCGATCGACATATTTAATCCATCAGGATGAGTGAACTTCAAATTTCATCCCAACACCCGTGTGGGGTTTCAAACAATCAAACACAGATTTTATTTGTGCAGTTGGGCGATGTGTGAAATTTATCGACCCAATCAATATCAGTCAAATCAGTGTATATACAAACAAATCGGCCGATTTGTTTATAACTATTCATTTATTCACATTCACGTTAAAAATTATATTTTTAACGATAAAACATTTTATTTCAACCTATGAATTTCTATTCAATTCATTTATTCTATAAAATGATATTTTTATTTTTCTAACACATTTTAGAAAATTTCGGCGGCATAACGGCATGATACTAGAAACGGGACGAGGCCTAGCCTTATCCCCGGTCTAGTGAAGGCCCACGCCATTCACACATCAATCAAATCAATTCATTTCACCACACAATTCAATTTCAATCAAATAATCCAACTAATCTACGCAACCAAACAAACAAGTCCATGGTCTGTGGACGATTGTGTCGGGTGCTACTAAGCACCGTCTGCATCCTAGTATATATATATAACTAGAAAAAGAAATTGAAAGGTGAGAAATTCTCACAGAAAGCTATCCTAGCTCCACGGCACTTCATTGATAGAAATCTTCTTCGTCCTCGCCTTTTTATCATCTTCGTTGCCCGTAGTCACTACATATTTTATATTTTGATGTCTTTAAAATAAAAATCACATTTTTATTTATTCATTTTCAATTTAGAAATCATATTTTTATCATCACCCATATATTTAAAAATCGAATTTTAACTATGCTATTCAATATATAAAAATCAGCATATTTTCACAACGCTACTATATAGATAAAAATTATATTTTTATCAACTTATTCTTCATATAAAAATTTCACTCTTTCAAAAATAAAGTTTTCGCCTTTATAAAAATAAAGTTTTCGCCTTTATAAAAATAAAGTTTTCGCCTTTATAAAAATAAAGTTTTCGCCTTTATAAAAATCACCACTTTATCTCAACGTATATAAAATAAAAATCAGATTTTTATTTCGCTGCATATACAAAGATGATATTTTTATATTCTCTATCCTATAAAGATTATATTTTTAACTCTTTAAAAATATAAAAATCATATTTTTAATATTTCTATATAGTAAAGATTATATTTTTAACTCGCTACATACATGAAAATAGTATTTATATATTCTCTATATTATATAAAGATTATATTTTTAACTCGCTACATACATGAAAATAGTATTTATATATTCTCTATATTATATAAAGATTATATTTTTAACTCGCTACTTACACGAAAATAATATTTTTATATTCTCTACTATATAAAGATTATATTTTTAACTCGCTACTTTATTATAAAAATCAAATTTTTATTTACTAATAAAAATCATATCTTTCAATATATTTTTCCTAATCCTAACTTTTTATTTATAAAAATATATAAAACTAAAATGAAAAATAAATAATAAACAAAACTCACATTTTCTTCACTGAAATTGGATTTTAGGAGGGGGGGGGGGTTCGTTGTCCATGTCGAGGGGGCGCCATCGATCGTAGGGCGGAGGGGCGTCTTCGCGGTGGCGGGCCAAGGTGGAGAGTGGCTCGAGTTCGGTCTTCGAGGGGAGGGTGGCAGCTCTGCAATTTAGGGGACACAGAGGGGAGAGGATCGGAGAAGGGCAGAGGGAAGACGTGGCGCTGGAGGGGCGGTGGCGGCAGGCCGAAGCAGCGGTAGTGGAGAGAGCATCTGCGGCTAGGACGATGGGTTCGATCGTCGGGTTTTAGGTCTTCTTTTTTTTTTTCTATTTCTCTTTCTGGTAAATGATCGGGGGGGGGGGGGTATATATAAAAAAAAAAAGATTTTATATATTTAATATAATTTTAATTTATTTTATCCCAAGGAGTTGACTTTTTATTCGACTTCGAACCGAGGCCCACCGCCTGCCGTCCATAGCATTTCACCCCCATTCCGAACACAATGGGATATGTATCGTAAGCTGATTCGACTGTTTGAATCAGTTTCCGTTAAATTTACATTTAAATCACTATATTGAATTTTAAACGTACATTTCAAATTACCGGGGTCACATACTAACTAGAAAAATTCTATAAAAATATTTTCTAGCTTCATATTGACGATACGGTCCTATCAAAACTAGTTTCGTCGAATTCTGAGACCATTTGAAAAATGGTCATTTTCCAGTCGATTAAAATCAGCTGAAACTGGTCAAACGCGCTTTCCTTTGCCACGCTCACATATTGATTCGAAAAATTATGAAATTTGAAAACTAGCAATAACTTGACATCACGGACCCAACAAAACTGGTTTCATCGAAATCCGAGGTCGTTTGCAAAATGTCCATTTTTAAGGGCCTGAATTCCATAGCGACTATTCAGAATTTTCAACTGGACATATCTTTTGATTCTCGCTACGAAATTTTGATCTTTCGGATTCGTTGGAAAGATATCCACATTTAGATCCTATCATTTTTGGTTTCACTAAAATCCGGATTGTTTTGCCCCCGGTACATTCAATTGAAGTTTGAAATCGAATTATCGAACTACCGCGCCATTTTCAATTTTATTTATAATTATATATAAATATTTATATTCTAACGACGTCGCGTATAATATATACGTTCGAATTATATTCAAAATAAATTTCTCGTCAATATTATTTAAAATAATTCATTTTAAATAATCAAAATTCGCTAAAATTGCCAAAATAAAAATTTTAAACTGGCCCAGATTTTGCGGGTTATTACAAAAACCCTATCCTCCGGCTTGCGTTGCATTGTGTGATGGGACCTGGGTCTTATAATAGCTTCATTTTTCTTTATTTAGCATTGCGCTGTTTGTTCTATGCACTGGTATTCTTGGGAGGAAACCCGTTCCGTGTTATACGGCGTGGTCCCTTGATTTACCTAACTTTAAAACCAATATTAATAACTGTTTTAGTTCTCACACCAGTCACATGACTGACCTGGAGTTTATTGTTTTAACCTAAACTCTGGGAGCCCCTATTTTCCACACGGGCAGCTAGTAGTTTTGGTTTTGCAGATTTATATTCACAGGATCCTGATTAACAGCTGGAACGATGCTCGGAAAGCTCTGTATCCGTGTATCACTTCTAGTTGTGTTTTGTATTATTTTCCGCTGCTATGTAATTTATTGTAATCTCTGATATTTATCGAATGTAATTTATTCATTTATACTCTGTATATTCTTGTATCTGATGGAATTGTTGTAATAGCAATGAAATGTTCTTTCGTATGCGTCCTTTTGTGTCTTGCCCTCAAAGTATCCGCGCTTTCCTTAACGGGGAAGTTACGGGTTCTTTCAGTTGGTATCAGAGCTTTGGTTTACAGAGCTCGAGAAGAAGACACGTTAGAACCATACGAAAGAATTCATCAGATATTGGATTAGCAACATCCAATTAGAATGACTCGTTAGAGATAGGATCAGTAGTATCCTAGAACGAGTGTGAAGAGTATATTTTTCAAATGAAAACAATTTTGTTTTAAAATTTAAATCGTTTTAAACGTATTTGAATATTTATTTATTTTGAATATGGACAATCGAGTATATATAGATTTCGCGTATACGCGTCATGAACGTATATTCGAAGTTTTAATATACTGGATAGATATAGAGTCGCATTCTAGACACCCGGGGATAATTCTGGTGATGTGGCCACATCATCAGTATTTATATTCGTGTTTCGAAGGTGTGATATCTATATATTTCCATTAGACTGGTGTGAGAACCAAAGCTTATATAGTTGGAGCACATTGTTGTGAATTGGCATCAAAAATATGATTTTTGTATATATATCAAATTAATGAATTTGAAACTCTAATCCACTAATTGATTGATGTTTGTGTTGTTTGTTTATTTGTTTGCTAATTTTGAACCATTTAGCCCAATCGAATCAAATATTGAATTGTATTGAAAATTGGTCGCAACTGCTTGCATATACATATACTTACATTGAACAGGTCATAGCAAGGAGGCTAGAGCAGAGAATAAAATTTGTTTGCCCGACAAATAGGTACATGTTTACTACATAATTTACTGTTTTGTTTGGGTGATGATGATTTTATGAGCCTATTGGCTTTTTCTTTTTCTTTTTGAGATCTGAAGGACCGGGGAAGCTATTTGAAATTCCCCGATGCTCCCGGTGCAGGGGAGGTTATGGCGAAATTTTTCGAAAACTTAGGGTGTTAGCCAAATTTTTGAAATTTTGAAAATTCTCAGAAACTGGAAAGTTGGAGAATGGAAGCCAGATCGAACATAGTGTTGAATAATCAAACCACTTTCGACTTTGTTCCTTTTCGGGGACGAAAAGTTTTAAGTGGGGGAGATTGTAATAACCCGGAAAATCTGAGCCAGTTTAAAATTTTTGTTTTTGCAATTTTAATGAATTTTGAATATTTAAAATGAATTATTTTAAATAAAAACGACGAGAAATTTATTTTGAATAGAATTCGAACGTATATATTATACGCGTCGTCGTTAGAATATAATAATTATATATAATTATAAATAGAATTGAAAATGGCGCGGTAGTTCGATAATTCGATTTCAAACTTCAATTGAATGTACCGGGTGCAAAACAATTCGGATTTTAGTGAAACCAAAAACATTAGGATCTATTTGATAATGTCTTTCCAACGAATCCGAAAGATCAAAATTTCATAGTGGGAATCAAAAGATATGTCCAGTTGAAAATTCTGAATAGTCGCTATGGAATTCAGGCCCTTAAAAATCGCCATTTTGCAAATGACCTTGGATTTCGACAAAACCACTTTTGTTGGGTCCGTGATGTCAAATTATTGCTAGGTTTCAAATTTCATAATTTTTCGAATCAATATGTGAGCGTGGCAAAGGAAAACGCGTTTGACCAGTTTCAGTTGATTTTAATCGACTGGAAATTGGCCATTTTTCCAACGGCCTCAGAATTCGACGAAACTAGTTTTGTTAGGACCGTATCGTCAATACGAAGCTAGAAAATATTTTTCTGCAATTTATAGAGTTAGTATGTGACCCCGGTAAATTGAAATGTACGTTTAAAATTCAATATAGTGATTTAAATGTAAATTTAACGGAAACTGATTGTAACAGCCGAATCAGCTTACGATACATATCCCATTGTGTTCGGAATGGGGGTGAAACGCTATGGGCGACAGTCGGTGGGCCTCGTTTCGAAGTCGAATAAAAAGTCAACTCCTTGGGATAAAATAAATTAAAATTAAATTAAATATATAAAATCTTTTTCATATACCCCCCTGTTCATAATTGATTTACAGAAAAAAAAGAAAAAAAAGAAAACGCATCCAAATCGATCTCGCCCCCCCCCCCCCCCCCGCTATTCCACCGCCGCCGCACTCCGACCACTGCGCCACCAGAGCCCACCGCCGCCGCCTCCCCTTTACCACGCCTCCCTCTCCTTTCCTTCCTGCGCTCGCTACTCCCTCCTATGCTGAATTGAACCGCCGCCTCCCTCTGGACCCACACCCGACCACCGCAACCCCCAACCCACCCAACTCCGACGCTCCAGCCCTCCCCTTCCGCCGCCTGGACCACTGCCGCACCTCCCTGAGCCACCGCGCCCCCCTCGAAGCCTGCCGCCGACGCCTTCTTCTTCCCTCCCCCCTTTTCGCAGGCTACGGTGAGCAATTTAGGTTATTTTATTTTTATTTTTATTTTTGTTTTGCAAAAACTGTTTTTTTTTAGAATTTAAAACTGATTTTTAAAGGAAATAAAAACTGAATTTATTTTAAGGTTTAAAAAGAAAAAAAAGGGGTTTAAACTTTGAAATAGAAAAGGTTTAATCTTTTAAAAGAAAAAGATTTGAACTTGCAAAAATAAAGATCATATTTTTAAAAAGAGAAAAAGATGGAATTTTTATTTGGTAGAAGGAGTAAGACATGATTTTTATATTTTTTAAAGTATTAAAAATATAATCTTTACTATATAGAAATATTAAAAATATGATTTTTATATTTTTAAAGTATTAAAAATATAATCTTTATAGGATAGAGAATATAAAAATATCATCTTTGTATATGTAGCGAAATAAAAATCTGATTTTTATTTTATATACATTGAAGTAAAGTGATGATTTTTATAATGATGAAATCTTTATTTTTATAAAGGCGAAAACTTTATTTTTGAAATGGAATTTTTATCTATATGACACCAAAGTAAAAATTCGATTTTTATATATTGAATAGCATAGTAAAAATTCGATTTTTAAATGCATGGAGTGATTATAAAAATATGACTTTTAAATTGAAAGTGAATAAATAAAAATGTGATTTTTTATTTTAAAGACATCGAAATATAAAAATGTGTGATTTTTATATATGTAGTGACTACGGGCAAACGAAGATGATAAAAAGGCGAGGATGAAGAAGATTTCTATAAATGAAGAGTCGTGGTATTGGATAGCTTTCGGTGAGAACTTCTCACTCTAAAATTCTTTTTCTAGTAATATAGATATATACTAGGATGCAGACGGTGTTTAGTAGCACCCGACACCCGTCATCCACAGACCATGGATGGCTTGTTTGTTAAATTGTTTGGTTGTGTAGTTGGTTAGTCTATTTGGTTTAAATTGAATTGTTTGGTGAATTGAAATTGATTTGATTGATGTGTGAATGGCGTGGGCCTTCACTAGACCGGGGATAAGGCTAGGCCTCGTCCCGTTTCTAGTATCGTGCCGTTATGCCGCCGAAATTTTCTAAAATATGTTAGAAAAATAAAAATATCATTTTTATTGTGTAAATGAAATGAATAGAAATTCATGTGTTGAAATAGAATATTTTATCGTTAAAAATATAATTTTTAACGTGGAAGTGAATAAAATAAAATATTCATTTACAAACCGGACGGTTTGTTTATGTACACCTATTTGAAGGACATTGATTGGGACGATAAATTTTACACATCGCCCAACTGCACAAACGAAAATATGTGTTTGTTGATTTGAAACCCCACACGGGTGTTGGGATGAAATTTGAAGTTCACTCATCCTGATTGATTAAACATGTCGATCGATTGGTCGACAGACTGTGTAAGCGTCGATTATTTATATTTGATGCTTATATAGTGTAGTGCACTTTGGTTGATGGTTGATTATTTTTCAATGCTATTATATACATGTGTTGTATGGAATCCATATAATTAACATTATATGGTGATTGATTGGGCCTCATTCCAATCGGGAAAATAAGGAATATTATAAAAGAAAATTCATGTGTTGAATATAAAAATAGTCATGTGTTGACGATGTTCATGTGTTGAAAATATTCGTGTGTTGAGTAAAATATTTTAAATAATAAAAATTACATCTTTATCATATTTAAAATTAGAACTACTTCTCAGTAGGAGTCTGATTAAAATCAAACGATAGATACCATAGTTTTATAAAATATTTTACATAACAACAATAGTGATGTGTTGAAAGTACTCATGTGTTGAGATTATTCGTGTGTTGAAAGCAATATAGATTCATGTGTTGAATGGGATAAATATTCATTTGTTGGATAGAATAAAGAAGTTTTGAAAATATAAAGCCGTGTTGATTAGAGATGCGTTATTTTGACGCGAACGATATTTATATCGATTTTATTCGTTGTATAATGAATATTGAAAAGTGATTTCAAAATTAAATATTTTGAAATGAAATTCAAATTGAATTAGATTAAAATTCGAATTGAATAGGAAGCGAATTTGAATTCGAATAAAATAGAAATGAATTCAAATTGATTTAAATTGAAATTGAAAACGAACTGAAATTTAATGGAATTCGAATCGAAATTAAATTGAAATCAATTTGAATTGAAACGAATTTGAATTTGAATTGAATTGAAACGAAATTGAATTTGAATTGAATTGAAACGAATTTGAATTTGAATTGAATTGAAATAAACTCGAATTGAATTGAAATCAAATCGATTTGAAATTGACGATGAAGTTGAAATTGTTTTGAAACGAATGTAGAACTATTTATAAAATTCGTTTTAAAAGGAAATCGACGAAATATATATATAATATATATATATATATATATATTATATATATATATAATGGCCTGAATAGAACGCGCCGCGCCGCGGTAGTTCGTGAATTTCGACCATTTATTTCAAACGGACATTGCGGGAGATCCGACCGTCGGATTCTCCTAAAACCGGAACCGTTGGGTTCGTATCGAAAAGAGCTTTCCAATAAATGTTAGAAATTTGAAATCTAACGGTTGGATTTGGAATTATGTCCAAATCAAATTCGAAAAAGGTCGCTGTAAGTGCAGTTCGATGGCCGTTGTTGGAAATCGACTGTACGGGCCTTGATAAAATTATCAAAAATATCTATAATTTGTGAAAAATTATAATATGTGAATTGGAAAGAATTGGGCTGGAAAATTCCACATTAGAAGGTAAAAATAGATTTTTATCGAAATGAACTAGTTTTGAACTAGAATTAAAATCAATTTATTTTTGAAATAAATAAATTGAATTTGAAAGTGATTTTGAAAATAATCGATAATTTCCAATACGTGGATTGGACTGGAGCTGAATCGAAATTATCTTCGGGATATTTCGATGTTGGATTTCGTGACTATACAGATATTGTTATGGGAATTTGAAAGATATATTTTATATCGTTATTTCCAATACGATATTTGTTGGTTTCAGAATTTGGTATTGAATATAAGTCGATATGTTTTCTATTCAGAGCCTTGTATTTAATATCAAATGTGATTTGGGTTTATCGTGAATCGTGTTTTAGATGACATTGGTTCTTTAACCCAGTTAAAGACAGGATATTGATTTTTGAAAGGATTAAAGCTAAGTGGAGTTTTAATGAATCTTTAATTAGATTAAAATGTGAATTGATAATTTAAATTATCAAATCTGAAAGGTGATCGAGAATGGAGTACCACCAGTTTTGCTCCAAAGCAATAGTTAAATCTATAATTAGATTTGAACGTGAAATGGTAATTAATTCTACCGATAACACCGTGGTGTTAGATATGGAGTATCACCAGTTTTGCTCCATGGGATATATAGGTTGGGATTGGGAAATAAACTAAATAATTACTTCGGTGTGGTTCGTTAATCCCGACTAGTTTGAGAAGATATCCAAAGGAAGATTAAAGAATAAATTTAGAAGAATTTATCTTTGATAAAATTAATGGGAACCTTTCCCTAAGAATGTGATTTTGTGAATAAAAGAATATTCTGAATTGGAATGAGGCGTTTGTGGTGTTTGTGTAACATTCGTTTATTATATACGTGGGTTATTCAGAAAGGCCGGGTTTATACCCATTCTGAATAACCGATTCGACGAGATGTCGAAGATGAAGACGGTGGTTGAAGACCGGAAGTCTTCACATCGTTTGGGTGATTACTGATGATTTTGATTGGGTTGTACACCCAGGATGAGGGAATCAGTTGGTGATCGTCCAGACGTACTTGGAGATCGATGGATATGCGAGGAAAGTGCCTCCGGTTTCGTTCAGACCCAGAACGAACTTGTAAATGGATTGTGTGTCTGACATTGGATTTTATTCTGTGTTGATTGATCTTTATTAAATATACATCTGTTTGGCGGCAGAGAATTTATTCTCTTGCTTAACGCCCTTCTCTGAGACGTACGAGCTCAGAGGTTGTATATCGATGGACATCAGTCGCATGGAGTGAATTGCCAATGTGGCACGCGTAAGTGGCAATTGATCAAGGCTTCTGTTGAAAAGCAAAGTCTTGTGGTTGATGATCAAAGCACGGCCTGTGTGGCGTAGCTTTGTGTGTAACGTGGATTCGCGAGCCTCACACCTCGGTATGAGTCAAAAACGGGATACGGACCCAAGGAGTGCACGACGTTTCTTTCTAGCTATGGTGGTGTCAGTGACCTACCAGCCCTGACATTTATATACTTTTCACCTGTGTGGTTGTTGGATATGAGGCGCCTCGGATATAGGTCTGTAAGGACCGGGAAACGTGTGTTCAGGAATTGCCAATCCTCAAAAGTAAGAGAGGACCGGCCTTGGAGGATCCAGGGATTGCTGTGTGCGGTCCCGAGGCATTTGCTAGAGTGTCTCGAACGCGGAGAGGAGCTTGCCCCTTGCCTCGACTCATGACGGAAATCCAATTTCCAATACGTGATAGTGCGGTTTTATTTGTAGAACCTAGTATGGCGACATAGTGGTATGGGTCATTCATGCCGCCTATGATTGATATTTATGATTGAAATTGTTTTGACAATATGCACTTATAGTAATATCAAAATAATGTGTTTTAAACGTATCAAGCATGCTTTGGCTGTTATAAGGTAAAAACCCTATCCTCCGGCTTGCGTTGCATTGTGTGATGGGACCTGGGTCTTATAATAGCTTCATTTTTCTTTATTTAGCATTGCGTTGTTTGTTCTATGCACTGGTATTCTTGGGAGGAAACCCGTTCCGTGTTATACGGCGTGGTCCCTTGATTTACCTAACTTTAAAACCAATATTAATAACTGTTTTAGTTCTCACACCAGTCACATGACTGACCTGGAGTTTATTGTTTTAACCTAAACTCTGGGTGCCCCTATTTTCCACACGGGCAGCTAGTAGTTTTGGTTTTGCAGATTTATATTCACAGGATCCTGATTAACAGCTGGAACGATGCTCGGAAAGCTCTGTATCCGTGTATCACTTCTAGTTGTGTTTTGTATTATTTTCCGCTGCTATGTAATTTATTGTAATCTCTGATATTTATCGAATGTAATTTATTCATTTATACTCTGTATATTCTTGTATCTGATGGAATTGTTGTAATAACAATGAAATGTTCTTCTGTTTGCGTTCTATTTTGTCTTGTCCTCAATTTTATCCGTGCTTTCCTTCACTGGGAAGTTCGGGTCGTCTCATCAAATTACTAGGGTGTGATTCTATATCTATCCAGTATACATAAGACTTCGCATATACGTTAGCTAGGTGTATATTCAAAATCTTCTTGTACTGAATAATCCAACCTCAACATTAAATAAAATACACATGCTCTTATTATTTATTTTGGTTTCTAACCATATTGATTTATTTCTTTAGAGAAGAATTAACTTAATAATTTTGACCCAAGTTTATCCCTTAACATGAATTTTAATATATTATAACCAAAACTTAATTCATTTTACTTGGAAGGTTCTCTCTCAAACGTAGTACTCCAAAATCTCATTATAGGGTTATTACTAACCCTATCTTTAATGAGATATTATAACTTTGATGAGTTCTTCCTTTTGTTCAAATGAGTCGTACCCTATAGCTTTGTATAAACCAAAGCTCTAACACCAAATGTAACAACCCGGCTATTTTCCCGGTTTGCGCTGGTAATTAAACCAACTTAAACCGTTCATAAAGACGGATTTTTAGGGGTACTTACACATTTGCACAAAATGAAAAGAATTTTTCCATTATCATTACAATAATATTTACATCAGATTTATGAGAAATACAACAGAGTACATCGATTACACAGCGTAAGAGATACTAAACTCAGCGGAAGAATATGCATGCACCAAGATATAATAGCTCCAGCTAAACCAACTTCCTAATCCAACCAACTCTAAGGATAAATCTGCGAACCAAATTACTAGGCTGCCCACGTAAAAAATTATGGGCACCTAGAGATTAGGTGTGGAAACAATAAACTCTAGGTCAGTCATGGGACTGGTATGAGAATTCAAAACAGTTTTTTAGGATTTGTTTTAAAGTTAGGTAATCACCGGACCACGCCGCTAATGCGGAATGAGTTTACTCCATGTGAATACCAATGCATAAAAATCTGCAATGAATTTTTGAAAAATGAAGCTATCATAAGCTCGTCCCACATCACACAATGCAAGCACACACCCGAGGGGCAAGTTTTGCCTTTTGATAACAAAAATGCCTTCATACGTGAAAATCCTCTTTTACTACTATAATATAGTGTGAAAACCAATTTGCAAATAAATGTATTAATCCTAGCCAGCATAATGCCCCATCCCATTATATTGACAATCCTGTCGGTAACCAGCAGGCTATACAATCAAAACCGTACGGGCTTGTAGTGGAGATTGGGTTTCCAACATGATGGTTCCTAGTAAGAAAGATCATTTGTGGGCTTACAAACTTCTTGTGTGCATCTTCCCATTACTCGCGGATAACATCCAGAACTCGGTCTTCGTTATACTAACCCACCATACATGAATCAGAGTACCCAACAAATAGTGTCCCAGATTGGGGACTTCGTAGTACCTGTTTCTCATCACATCTGGGTGCACCGAACATACGAACGAACATAAAAATTTGCCACCGGTTTACCATCAATCCGGGATGTGAGGTTCGTCGAGGTCACGATATACACAAAGCTACGCTTCAATAACCCATGCTTTGATCAACCATAGCTCATCACATAACTTAAGTATGCCACATTGTCCATTCACTACGCATCACTGATTGCCATCAATATATAGCCTCTAAGCTCATATGTCTTAGAGAAGAGTGTTAAGCAAGAGAATAAATTCTCCGCCATCAAAGAAATATATATTAATAAAGATCAGTGTTACGCAGTCAATTACAATGCCAGACACACAATCCATACATGTTTGTTCTGGATCTGAATGAAACAACAATCCAGAATTCCTTCACATACGTTCGGGCTTCTTGCCAGTTAACTGATATAAAATCCATCTGCAAATGGGAGCGACCCATTTGAGACATTCAGCAAGTCGTCCTTATGATATGAAGGGTCCCGGTCTTCAATATTGTCTTCAATTGCTCCACAACGTCCTATTATTACTTGGAATTGTTTTTAGGCATAATTTTGATCCCGGTCTTTCCAAATAATAAGCGCAATTGAAAAACACAATTATGGAACACACAGGCTTTCAACCAATTCTCCTTCCATCTTGGATTTGTTAAATTAAACTTCTTTATACCCATTCTCAAATTATCGTTAACAAAATCCATATTTTAATTTTTCTCCTTTAAAACACATCCTTTAAATCAGAGATTGCCTAACCTCAAAACCTCAACTAACTTTTCATTTGATAACTCATTATCCAAATCCAGTTTCTTTTGAGAACCCTTAATACATATTTCAACCATGGTTCCCAATTAAAACATTTTCTCAGCATTCAATTCTTTAATCTTAATTAAAAAATTATACTTCCTTCCCAATTCCTTATTTTCAATTTCTTCTGATAAAAGATTTGATTAAATCCCAAATTACGATATGAATTTCCACAACTCAATCTCATTGGGTTTCAAGAATGATATTATTGATGATACGATTCACGACAAAACCCAAATCAATTGATATTGAACATAAGTTACACAGAAATTGAATCTACTTATATTCGATATCAATTCTCATAATCAACGAATACTATAAGTGGAATAACGATATATTAATAATGTATTCCAATTTCCCTAAATAGTATAAGTTTACACGACAAAATTTCATATCAAATATCCGAAGATTATTTCTATCCAACTTATATCAACCAAATTAAGAAACTCGTATCTTAATTAAAACATTTATCCAACTCTTTGACATTAGATCTGGATAGAAATACCAACAACTTATCCTCAATATTAATCTCCGTATCCAACTCACATTATAAGCGGAAAAATGGTGAACTACCTTTTAAATTCCTCAAATAGTAAGAGTCATGATCTACCGAATTAATATCAAACATCTGAAGAATTATCTCCAACCATATCCAATTATTTAAAATTGAAAACCCATGTTAATATTACATAAATCAATTTAATTTCCATATAAATATTTTCAATACTTTTAAATCTTTGAAAACATTCCACCAATCATTTATAAATGATTACTTACAGTTCGGAAAATAGTTTGCAGGCAAAAACTTCATAAAGGATTGTTTCGAAAGAAAGCGTTACAATAGCATTCCAAAAGCATTACAAAACACTTATCTTAACTACTTTGATCGAAATATTGCTTATCTTATCCAAAACTTAAACTTTACAATTCAAAACAATTTTATAAAAAATTTCCTTATTTTTAAAACATTTAAAATAGTTGTTTATGGTTATGGTCAACAACTGCTCTTACAGCGACCTTTTCCAAAACGGTTTTAAACATAACTTAAAAATTATAACTCCAAATTAAAATATGTTTTTACTCATTGAAAGCTCTTGTTAATATGAATCAAATGTTTTCCCTATTTTGGATATCCAATTTAGATTGCAAAAGTTATAAGTGTTTAAATTTTGTAGCTAAAATACGTGAATTATCATTGTACAACAAGCTCTATTTTGACCGCAATAACTATTATCCTTCAATACTTCAAAATACCTTAGAAAAGCATTATATACTTATATAACGCTTTTAAAATCATTTAAAATAATTTATATTGACTTTTCAAATTATTCTGGGTTAAAAATTCAACTTTTATTTTTCACTTAATAAATTAAATTCCAATTTATTTCTAAATTCAAATAACTTCAAATTAACCATCCCATCCGTCGGATCAGTTAGGGACAGCCAGGAAGAGTAGGAAACGATATTTTCCAAGCCCAAGCCTAGACACTATCCTCTCTATCATCCTTGAACGTTCCGGTATTTATTTATTCATTTAAAGAAACTTTACCAATATATATGAGTTTATATATATGGTCTTTCCCAATTATTAACCTTCAATTTTAATAATGATATTACTTCTGTTTACGAAGGAGATTTGCCGATTAACAATGTGATACCATAATTGTTTTGTCATAGTATGTGCAAAACGACATCAACAACCATTATAAACATCATCACAACCATCATCAACATAATTAAATAAATCATAACTATGCACTAGCGTTATAACACTAACGCTTAATAGTGTGCGTTCCGAACTACGCATCCATCATCCATCATAACAAACATCATTAATCACTAATAATTCATCACTGTATTTAAATTAGTCTAACTACTAATTAAATATATAAATTATGGTTAAAAAGTTATCACCAAACAGCTTTTCAATCTTCACGGTAGACGAGCCTAGCTGAGTGAACTGTCGGACAGTATTTTGAAGCACCGTCTTTGTAACACCCCGTAATTTTAAAAACAAGAGATAAGGGATAATTTAAGAATACTTAACTTTTATAAGAAAAATTAAGGGAAATGGGTTGCACCATTACGTTCGTCTCAGAATTCTACTTAGGATAGAGTTTGAGTTTCGTAAAACAGATACAGTATGAAGAAGTCATGAAGCTTAGAAGAATTCAAGAATTAGCAGAATTTAATAATAATTAAATAACAAATCAAAATCATCCAAATCTAGGTGAGCGGGAAATCTCCTGCTCTAGGGTGTCGACCCCCCTATAGGGGTGTCGACCCCCATCTGCCCAGATCTGGCCGACGTATTTTGGAGGTCCAGGGCTGGTGTGTCCTTCTGGGACTGGATGGATGACGTGTTTTTCTAGCTTGGATGGTTCATATGGATCCAAGTCTAATCTAAAGGTCCTAATACACCTAGTACTCCTATAAATAGACAATTAAACCTAACCCTAATTTCATTACACCAATTCATGGCGCCTCCATGCTGGTCAAGTCTAAATTAACCTAGCCTTTCTTCTCCACCAAGGCAAATCAGAATAGGAGTATTCAAATTGGAAGATATGAATCAAATTCTACAACAACGGTTTAGCTAATCAAATTTAGAAATCAGAATTCAGATCTATCCTCTCTCCTAAGTCCTGTCACTGTGAGTTTATGTTACTTTCACAGAGAATTAAAAAGTAATTGTGACAGGATTGTAAATTGGATTTAATGATCATGCCTGTAAGTAAGACGAATCATATCAAGTTTTGTAGATTCTTATCTTTCAGATTCATAGCCAAATTATTTTTACCATATGCCTAATTGGATCTAATTTATTGTTCTATGTCAGTTCATGTTTCATATACCTATTTTATGCCAGATTTGATGACATGATTCTCTTCCCTTCTTCTTTATGAGATTAGGCTAACTTCGAGCCTAACATATTGCATTGAGATTTGCGTACGAATAACGTTGGAACGATTGCGAAAGGTTTAGGAAAATATTGAATAATATGTAATTGGGCATAAATTGATTTGTAATCATGTAATTGATTGGGGGCATAAATTGGTACAATTTGTATACATGGAATCATATGCATGACTTGGATTGGAATTATAAAAGTAACTTTAATTGGAAATTGTGGGCAATTGGAATATATGTTATAATTCAGAACTTGGAATTGGGTTTGAATAAAAGAAGAGATAATGAATGCCTAAGACACGAGGTTAGACTTGGTTTGCGGTAGAAGTCTGCCTAGAACCGCTCGACATATATAGCAACCGCAAACGACAGTCTAATGTGAGAGGTCAAATGAAACGACCCGAACCTCCCGTAAAGGAAAGCCCGAATTGTTTGAGAATGGAACAAAATGGATCGCAAACAGAAGAACATTTCACTACTTATTACTACAATTTACATCAGAGTACAAGATATACAGAGTATGAGCAAATAATATACATTTGATAAATATCATAGATTTACAAATTACAATGCAATGAAAAATAATACAAAACACAACTGAAAGAAATATACGGATACAGAGCTTTCTGAATATCATTCCAGTTGTAAACCAGGATCTTGTGAATATAAATCTGCAAAACCAAAACTACTAGTTGCCTGTGCAGAAAACAGGGACACCCGGAGTTTAGGTTAAAACAATAAACTCCAGGTCAGTCATGTGACTGGTGTGAGAACTAAAACAGTTATTTAAAACTTTACTTTAAAGATAAGGTAAATCAAGGGACCACGTCGTATAACACGGAACGGGTTTCCTCCCAAGAATACCAGTGCATAGAATAAACAACGTAATGCTTTTTGGAAAAATGAAGCTATTATAAGACTCGGGTCCCACCACACAATGCAATGCAAGCCGGAGGATAGAGTTTTACCTTATAGTAGCCAAACATGCTTGGTACGTTTAAAACAAATCATTTTGATACTATTATAGAGTAAAGTGTATGAAAACAACTTCAAATATAAATGTATCAATCATAGACGACATAGTGCCCCATCCCACTATGTCGCCATACTAGGCTCTACAAATAAAACTGAAATGTCATGTATTGGAAGTTGGATTTCTGTCAATGACCCAAGGCAAGGGATCGTCCTTACCGCTTTGAGATAATCTAGCCCATGTCTCAGGGTTAGAACGCATCGACCCTTGGATCGTCAGGGCTGGTCCACCCAAAGTGCAAAGGGTGAATTAAAATGCCTGAACATGCATTTCCCCGACCGATGGTGCGTAAGTCTGGTCTATATAAAGAACATATCATCCATCGTCCCGCAGTGCCGATATATCCGAGGCGCATCGGTATCCATAATCCACATAAGTAAAACATCTGGGCGTGCAAAACCCAGACACCAACTCCTAGCTAGAAGGAAACGCATGCCCTCCATGATGTCCTCTCCCGTTTTTGGTTCACACCGGGGCGTGAATTAATGCTACACAAAGTTATGCTATATTAAAGTCATGCTTTGATCATCAACCACAAGACTCTGCTTTTAAACAGACACCTTGATCATTTGCATATCAGCATGCAACACGGGCAATTCACGCTATGCAACTGATGTCTATCAATCACATAGAATGAAATCCGATGCCAGACACACATCCATTTACAAGTTTGTTCTGGGACTGAACGAAACTGGAGGCACCTTATTCCTCATCCCGTATGTCCAATACAGGAGAGAGGTCCTCGCATATCCGGTCGATCTCCACGTACGTCTGACGATCACCACTTATTGCCTTGTCTTGGGTGTACAGCCCACTCAAGACATCAGTAATCATCCAAACGATGTGAAGACCTCCGATCTTTGACCACCGTCTTCATCGTCGACTTATTGTCGATTCAGCTATCCAGAATGGGATAAACCAAGTCTTTCCGAATAACTCGCATATATAATAAACAAGTGCTATACAAACTCAACATACGCCTCATTACAATTCTGAATATTCTTTTATTTAAATATTCATATCCTTTGGGAAAGGTTCCCATTAATTTTATCAAAGGTAAATTCTTTAAATTTATACTTTAATCTTCCTTTGGATATCAATTCAAACCAAATTAAGGTTTTCCAAACTAGTCGGGATTAGTGAACCTTACCGAAGTAATTATTTATTTTCTTTCCAATCCCAACCTATTCATCCCGTGAAGAAAAACTGGTAATACTTCATATCTAACACCACAGTGCTATTGGTAAAATTAATTACCATTTCACGTTCAGATCTAATTAAAGATTTAACTATCGCCTGGAGTAAAACTGGTGGTACCCTATTCTCGATCATTTCTTGAATTTGATAATTTTAGTTATCAAATTCATCTTTCAATCTATTTAAAGATTCATTAAAAATCTAATTTAGTTTTAATTTCCAAAAATCATTACTTAATGATTATTCAAAGTTAAGAAATAAATCTTATCTTTAACTGGGTTAAAGAACTAATGTCATTTAAAACACAGCTCACGATAAACCCAAAATCACATTCCATTAACAGTGGAATCTTCACGGAAAACAGATCAATATATATAATCGATATGAACTTCCATATCCAACCTATACTATAAACGGAATAACGGCAAAGCCTTTTAAATTCCATATATAGTAACAGCCTTCCTCCATAGGACTTCACTTCGATTATTACTGAATCGAATTCCGTTCCATTCCAATTTATTTTATTAAACTGGAAAACTTTTCTTTGGAAATTTCCCCTAAATCTTAATTAAAAGATTTATAAACTCCAAATCATATTTCACTGTGAATCGAGCTAAAGAACGAATGTCGTTAAAACACAGTTCACAATAAACCCAATTCACATTCCATTTCAAATCCAATTAAATGTTAACTAATTGGTAAACTTCATTAAATCTTAATAAAAAGATTTATATCTTTTTTCAACAGGGTTTAAGAACAGTGTCATTTGAAACACAGTTCACGACAAACCCAAAATCCAATTCAATATTAAATACAAGGCTCTAAATAGAAATTATATCAGCTTATATTCAATATCAAATTCTGAAATCAATAAATATCGTATTGGAATTACGATATATATATATATATATATATATATATATCTCTTCCAAATTCCTCCACAATATCCGTATAATCACGAAATCCAATATCGAAATATTCCAAAGATAATTTCGATTCAAATCCGTTCCAATTCATATATTGGAAATTTTGATTATTTTTAAAACCATTTCAAACCTAATCTATTTATTAAAAAATATTGGATTTTTAATTCTAGTTCATTTCAATAAAAACAAATTTTTTATCCTTCCAAATATGGAATTTTTTATCCCAATTCTTTCCAAATCATTTATTATGAATTTACACAAATTATTAACATTTTATCAAGGCCCGTACAGTCGATTTCCATAAACGGTCATTGAACTGCACTTACAACAACCTTTTCCAAATTTGATTTGGACATAATTCCAAATCCAACAGTTAGATTTCTAATTTTTTTTGTATTTGTTAGAAACCTCTTTTCGATACGAACCCAACAGTTCCAGTTTCAGGAGAATCCGACGGTTGGATCTCCCGTAATGTCCATTCGAAGTCAATAGTCCAAATTCACGCACTGCCGCTGCGCGGTGCGTTCTATTCAGGCCATTATATCATATATATAATATATATTTCATTGATTTCCATTTAAAACATATTTTATAAATCGTTTTAAATTCGTCTTCAAAAGGATTTCAAATTCATATTCAATTTTAAATAAAAATTGAATATTTCATATCATTAATATATAAATGATAATATTTTCAAACTTCAGATTTTGAAATCATTTCCTGTTCGATATTCATTATAAAAATGAAGAAAATTATAAATATCATTCACGTCAAAATGGTGTTAATCTAATCAACACGGCTTTATATATTTAAATATATTCGTGTCCATCCCAAATCGGACACCAAACTCAGATTTTGATCTTTTACTGAATATTATTTTGAAATATTCATTATTTTAAAATATTCATTCTTTCTGAACTGGAGTCAGACATAGTCAATTACCATATAATGTTGATTATATGGATTTCATGCTGTACATGTATAAAATAACAATGATACACAATCAACCACCATCCAAAGTGCATTCTACACTGTATAAGCATTAAATATAAATATTTAATGCTTACAACAGTCTGTCAACCTAACGATTGACATACCACTAAACAGTTGGGAATAGTGTACATCAAATATCACCCCAACACCCGTGTGGGGTTTCAATCCACAAACACGGAATATTATTTGTGCAGTTGGGTAACGTGTAAAATTTATCGTCCCAATCCATATCAGTCAAATAAGCGTACATAAACAAATCGTCTGATTTGTAAATGAATATTTATTTTCATTTCATATACTCATTAAGAATTATATTTTTAACTATAAAATATTTTATTTGACACATGAATATTTTATACAGTCCATTTCACATCACAAACAATTTTCACAACACAATCAAACAAACAAGTCGTCCATGGTCTGTGGACGACGGGGAGTAGTTCATATATGCAGTTATGAAGTAAATAACTGTATAAGAAATAATTTTAGTGAGAAGTTCTCACATTTGAGATCCACTCCTCCATTCTCCATTCCTGAACGGTTCGGATTTGCCCAAAATTTCAATGCGATCTTTTCCCGCTGTTCATAGTAAAAATCGCATTTTTAATAAAATGTTTATTTTAAAAATCATATTTTTATAATGGCACTTCATATATAAAAATCATATATTTTTACAACGCTTTTTTCTATGTAAAAATTATATTTTTATATCTCTACTTCTTATATAAAGATCGAATTTTTATTTCTACTTCATATATGTAAAAATCAAATTTTTATCGCTACTTCATATATGTAAAAATTGAATTTTTGTCGCTACTTCATATATGCAAAAATCGAATTTTTATCGCTACTTTTAAAATGAAATTCTAATTTTTCCAACAATGAAAAATATAATTTTTCTATAATGAAAAATCTAATTTTTATTCTATAAAAATATCAAATCTTTTCAATGAACAAAATCAAATCTTTTTAATGAACAAAATCTAATCTTTTTCTATTTTCAAAGAATTCATATTTTTCTTAACATAATAAAAATTATATTTTTAACACAATACATATGTATTACTTTCAGATTTTTAAAACAATTAAACTAAATAAAATACAATAAAAACTCACTTCATCTTCGGTTTTGGTGGTGGTGGATGGCGGCGACCTGAGGAGGAGGCGGCGTTGCGCGTCGTCGATGGGTGGACAGGGCGGTCTCGAGCTAGGGTTTCGTTAGTGGGGGGGCTCGCGGTTGTGGGATTTGAGGGGGAAGGGGTGATTTCAGAGGAGAAAGGGGGAAGAAGGCATATCGGAGAAGGAGGGGGAGGGGCGGCGCTTGGCTGACCGGAGGCTGGGGCGCGGCGGCGGCCACCTGGAAGCACGGCGGAGGGGGAGTAGTTTGGACGGTGGCGGCGGTTGGGTTTAGGCCTTTATTTTTTTGTTTTCTGTATTGAGAGTCAGGGAGAGAGAAAAGGAAGGAAGGGGGGGGGTTAAGGTGTTTAAATATATAATTAATATAATAATTTATTATTATTTTTCCATAAAGAAGTTGACTTTGTATATGAACCCCAAACGACACCCAACGACTGTCGCCCCTAAATAATTACCCCCATTCCGAATACAATGGGATATGTCATGTAAGCCAATTCAACCATTACGATCAGTTTCCATTAAATTTAAAATATAATTCGGTATATATTCAGTTTAAACGCACATTTTAATTTACCGAAGTCACATACTGACTCTAAAAATTCCTGAAAATTTAATCTGGCTACGTTTTGATGATACGGTCCTAATAAAACTAATTTCGACAAATTTGAAGACCGTTTTGAAAAATGGCCATTTTCTGGTCGATCCAAATTGAATGAAATTGTCAAAACACGTTTTCCTTCGCTACGCTCATAGATTAATCCCAAAAATTATGAATTTTGGAATCTAGAAATAATTTGACATTCCAGATTCAACAAAAGTGGTTTCATCGGAAACGGAGGTCGTTCGCAAAATGACTATTTTAAGGGCTATATTTTCCATAGCGACTATTGTGAATTTTCAACTGGGCATAACTTTTTATTTTTTCTATGACATTTCAATTTTTCAGATTCGTTGGAAAGATATTTTCATATAGATTCAAATATTTCTGGTTTCACTAAAATCCGGTTTATTTTGAATCTTGTACATTCATTTGAAATTTGAAATCGAATTTTTAGACTACCGCGTCATTTCCAATTCCTTTTATAATTAAAATAAATATTTGTATTCTAACTTCGATTCAAATAATTTATACGTTCTAATTCTATTCAAAATAAATTTCTTGTCATTGTTATTTAAAATAAATTATTTTAAATATTCAAAATTCATTAAAATTGCTAAAATAAAAAATTAAAATTGGTTTTGATTTTTCGGGTTGTTACAATCTCCCCCACTTAAAATCTTTTCGTCCTCGAAAAGGAATGGAGCTGAAAGTTGTTTTATTAATCAGCTCAACTTTCAGTTTGGCTTTCATTTTTCAACTTTTCAGTTTATAAGAATTTTCAAATTCTTCAAAAATTTGGCTAACACCCTAAATTTCGCCATAACCTCCTTTGTACGGAGAGCACCGGGAAAATCCCCAAACTGACATACAGGCCCTCTCATCTCAAGAAGAAAAAGAAATAGCTAAGCGGCTAGCCAATCGGCTTATAAAATCATCCAAACCCAAAAAAATTATAAACATGTACCTATTTGTCGAGCGTACAATTTTATTTCTCTTCTCTAGCCTCCTTGATATGACTTGTTCAATATATATGCATGTACATGTATGCAATTTCAATCAATTTTCCATTCATCTCAATATTTGATACAATTGGGTTATATGTACCATTCTTTCACATAATGGTTTTATTAGATAAAAAATAATCATACAACACAATCATCAATCAATTAGTGAATTAACGTTTCAAATTCATAATTTTGACATATATACAAAAAATCAGGTTTTTGATGCCAATTTACAACAATAGACCCTATCTAAGTTTGGTTCTCACACCAGTCAAATGGAAATATATAGATATCCCACTTTCGAAAGTCGAACATAAATACTGATGATGCCACGGCATCACCAGAATCATTTTCGGGCGCCTAGAATGTGATTCTATATCTATCCAGTATATTAAAACTTCGAATATACGTTCATGATGCGTATATGCAAAATCTCATATACTCGATTGTCCAAAGTCAATATAAAATATATAATTTTACGTATAATCAGATTAAATTTTCAAAACAAAATTGGTTTTCATTTTTATTTTTAATAATAACACTCTTCCGACTCATTCTAGGATACTACTGATCCTATCTCTAACGAGTCATTCTCTTCGTATAATATTAATCCAATC
Organism: Allium sativum; assembly: GCA_030737875.1. Lineage (NCBI taxonomy): Eukaryota > Viridiplantae > Streptophyta > Magnoliopsida > Asparagales > Amaryllidaceae > Allium > Allium sativum. The sequence goes on along the minus strand of CM060926.1, from coordinate 279,480,580 downwards.
TCTGGTGAATTCTTTCTTTTGGTTCTAGCGTGTCTTATTCTCAAGCTCTGTAAACCGAAGCTCTAATACCAAAATGAAACGACCCGAACCTCCCTATAAAGGAAAGCTCGGATTGTTTGAGAACGGAACAAATCAGAATGTAAACAGAAGAACATTTCACTACTTATTACTACAATTTACATCAGAGTACAAGAACATACAGAGTATGAGCAAATAATATACTTTTGATAAATATCAGAGATTTACAAATTACAATGCAGTGGAAAATAATACAAAACACAACTGAAAGGAATATACGAATACAGAGCTTTCCGAATATCATTCCAGCTGTAAACTAGGATCCTGTGAATATAAATCTGCAAAACCGAAACTACTAGCTGCCCATGTGGAAAATAGGGGCACCCAGAGTTTAGGTTAAAACTATAAACTCCAGGTCAGTATGTGATTGGTGTGAGAACTAAAACAGTTATTTAAAACTTTACTTTAAAGATAAGGTAAATCAAGGGACCAGGCCATATAACACGGAACGGGTTTCCTCCCAAGAATTCCAGTGCATAGAATAAAAAGCGCAATGCTTTTTGGAAAAATGAAGCTATTATAACACTCAGGTCCCATCACATAATGCGACGCAAGTCGGAGGACAGAGTTTTACCTTATAATAGCCAAACATGCTTGGTACGTTTAAAACAAATCATTTTGATACTATTATAGTGTAAAGTGTATGAAAACAACTTCAAATATAAAGGTATCAATCATAGACGACATAGTGCCCCATCCCATTATGTCGCCATACTAGGCTCTACAAATAAAACTGAAATGTCACGTATTGGAAGGTGGATTTCTATCTATGAATCTAGGCAAGGGATCGTCCTTACCGCTTCGAGACAATCTAGCCCACGTCTCAGGGTCAGAACGCATCGACCCTTCGATCGTCAGGGTCGGTCCACCCAAAGTGCAATAGGTGAATTAAAATGCCTGAACATGCATTTCCCCGCCCTACGTGCGTAATTCTGGTCTGTTTAAAGACCCTATCATCCATCAGCCCGTAGGGCCGATATATCCGAGGCGCCTCGGTATCCATCATCCACATAAGTAAAACATCTGGGCGTGCAAAACCTAGACACCACTCCTAGCTAGAAGGAAACGCGTGCCCTCCCTGATGTCCTCTTCCGTTTCTGGTTCACACCGGGGTGTGAGGCTCACGAATTAACGCTATACAAAGCTATGCTATATTAAAGCTGTGCTTTGATCATCAACCACAAGACTCTGCTTTTCAACAGAAGCCTTGATCATTTGCATCTTAGCATGCCACACAGGAAATTCACGCTAAGCAACTAATGTCTATCAATCACACAGAATGAAATCCGATGTCAGACACACATCCATTTACAAGTTCGTTCTGGGTCTGAATGAAACTGGAGGCACCTTATTCCTCGTCCCGTATGTCCAATACAGGGGAGAGGTCCTCGCATATCCAGTCGATCTCCAAGTACGTCAGGTCGATCACCACTTGTTACCTTGTCTTGGGTGTACAGTCCAATCAAGACATCAGTAATCATCCAAACGATGAGAAGATCTCAGGTCTTTAACCACCGTCTTCATCGTCGACTTATCGTCGATTCAGTTATCCAGAATGGGATAAACCCGGTATTTCTGAATAACTCGCGTATATAATAAACAAGCGCTATAAAAACTCAACATACACCTTATTCCAATTCTGAATATTCTTTTATTTAAATATTCATATCCTTTGGGAAAGGTTCCCATTAATTTTATCAAAGACAAATTCTTTAAATTTATTCTTTAATCTTCCTTTGGATATCAATTCAAACCAAATTAAGGTTTTCCAAACTAGTCGGGATTAGCGAACCTTACCGAAGTAATCATTTGTTTTCTTTCCCAGTCCTAACCTATTCATCCCATGAAGCAAAACTGGTAATACTTCATATCTAACACCACGGTGTTATCAGTAAAACTAATTATCATTTCACGTTCAAATCTAATTAAAGATTTATCTATCGCCTGGAGTAAAACTGGTGGTACCCCATTCTCGATCATTTCTTGAATTTGATAATTTTAGTTATCAAATTCATCTTTCAATCTATTTAAAGATTCATTAAAACTCTAATTTAGTTTTAATTTCCAAAAATCATTACTTAATGATTATTCAAATTTAAAAAATAAATCTTATCTTTAACTGGGTTAAAGAACAAATGTCATTTAAAACACAGCACGCGATAAACTGAAAATCACATTCCATTAACAATGGAATCTTCACGAAAAACAGATCAATATATATAATCGATATGAACTTCCATATCCAACCGATACTCTAAATGGAATAACGGCAAAGCCTTTTAAATTCCATATATAGTAACAACCTTCCTCCATAGGACTTCACTTCGATTATTACTGAATCGAATTCCATTCCATTCCAATTTATTATATTAAATTGAAAAAGTTTTCTTTGAAAATTTCCTCTAAATCTTAATTAAAAGATTTATAAACTCCAAATCATATCACTATGAATCGAGCTAAAGAATGAATGTCATTAAAACACAGTTCACAATAAGCCCAATTCACATTCCATTTCAAATCCAATTAAATGTTAATTAATTGGTAAACTTCATTAAATCTTAATAAAAAGATTTATATCTTTTCTCAACTGGGTTTAAGAACAGTGTCATTTAAAACATAGTTCACGACAAGCCCAAATTCCAATTCGATATTAAATACAAGAATCTGAATAGAAATTATATCAGCTTATATTCAATATCAAATTCTGAAATCAATAAATATCTTATTGGAATAACGATATATATATCTTCCAAATTCTTCCACAATATCCATATAATTACGAAATCCAATATCCAAGTATTCCAAAGATAATTTCAATTCAAATCCATTCCAAATCATATATGGGAAATTCTGGTTATTTTTAAAACCACTTCAAACCCAATCTATTTATTTAAAAATATTGGATTTTTAATTCTAGTTCATAACTAGTTCATTTCGATAAAAACATATTTCTTTTATTCTTTTAAATATGGAAATTTTCATCCTAATTCTTTCCAAATCATTTATTATGAATTTACAAAAATTATTAATATTTTTAACAATTTTATCAAGGCCCGTACAGTCGATTTCCATAAACGGCCATCGAACTGCACTTACAACGACCTTTTCCAAATTTGATTTGGACATAATTCCAAATCTTCCGTTAGATTTCTAATTTCTTGTACTCTTAGAAAGCTCTTTTCGATACGAACCCAACGGTTCCGGTTTCAAGAGAATCCGACGGTCGGATCTCCCCTAATGTCCATTCAAAGTCAGTGTTCGAAATTCACGAACTACCGTGGTATGGCGCGTTCTATTCAGGCCATTATATTATATATATATAATATATTTCGTCGATTTCCATTTAAAACGTATTTTATAAATCGTTTTAAATTCGTTTTCAAAACGATTTCAACTTCATATTCAATTTTAAATAAAAATTGAATATTTTATATCATTAATATATAAATGATAATATTTTCAAACTTCAGATTTTGAAATCACTTCCTTTTTCATTATAAAAATGAATAAAATCGATACAAATATCGTTCACGTCAAAATGACGTTAATCTAGTCAACACGGCTTTATATGTTTAAATATATTCGTGTCCATCCCAAATCGGACATCAAAATCAAATTTTGAACTTTTACAGAATATTATTTTAAAACATTCATTATTTTAAAATATTCATTCTTTCTGAACTGGAATCAAACATAGTCAATTACCATATAATGCTGATTATATGGATTTCATACAATACATGTATAAAATAACAATGATACACAATCAACCATCATCCAAAGTGCATTCTACACTGTATAAGCATTAAATATAAATATTTAACGCTTACAACAGTCTGTCAACCTAACGATTAACATACCACTAAACAGTTGGGATTAGTGTATGTCAAATATCGCCCCAACTCCCGTGTTGGGTTTCAATCCACAAACACAGAATATTATTTGAATAGTTGGGCGATGTGTAAAATTTATCGTCCCAATCCATATCAGTCAAATAAATGTACATAAACAAATCGTCTGATTTGTAAATGAATATTTATTTTCATTTCATATACTCATTAAATATTATATTTTTAATGATAAAATATTTTATTCGACACATGAATATTTTATACAGTCCATTTCACATCACAAACAATTTTCACAACACAATCAAACAAACAAGTCGTCCATGGTCCGTGGATGACGGGGAACAGTTCATATATGTAGTTATGAAGTAAATAACTGTATAAAAAATAATTTTAGTGAGAAGTTCTCACCTTTGGGATCCACTCCTCCATTATCTATTCCTGAACGGTTCGGATTTTCCCAAAATTCCAATGCTATATTTTCCCGCTGTTCATAGTAAAAATCACATTTTTAATATGATGTTTATTTTAAAAATCATATTTTTATAATGGCACTTCATATATAAAAATCATATATTTTTACAACGCTTCTTTCTATATAAGATTTATATTTTTATATCTCTACTTCTTATATAAAGATCGAATTTTTATTTCTACTTCACATATGTAAAAATTGAATTTTTATCGCTACTTCATATATGTAAAAATTGAATTTTTGTCGCTACTTCATATATGTAAAAATCGAATTTTTATCGCTACTTTCAAGATGAAAATCTAATTTTTCTACAATGAAAAATCTAATTTTTCTACACTGAAAAATCTAATTTTTATTCTATAAAAAACTCAAATCTTTTTAATGAACAAAATCTAATCATTTTCTATTTTCAAAGAATTCATATTTTTCTTAACATAATAAAAATTATATTTTTAACACAATACATATGTATTACATTCAGATTTTTAAAACAATTAAACTAAATAAAATACAATAAAAACTCACTTCATTTTCGGTTTTGGTGGTGGTCGATGGCAGCGACCTGAGGAGGAGGCGGCGTGGCGCGTTGTCGGTGGGTGGACAGGGCGGTCTCCAGCTAGGGTTTCGTTAGTGGGGGGCTCGCGGTTGTGGGATTCGAGGGGGGCGATTTGAGTGGAGAAAGGGGGAGGACGACAGATCGGAGAAGGAGGGGGAGGGGCGGCGCTTGGCTGACCAGAGGCTGGGGCGTGGCGGCGGCCACCTGGAGGCGCGACGGAAGGGGAATAGGTTGGATGGTGGCGGCGGTTAGGTTTTGGCCTTTTTTTCTGTATTGAGAGTTAGGGAGAGAGAAAAGGAAGGAAGGGGGGTTAAGGTGTTTAAATATATAATTAATATAATAATTTATTATTATTTTTCCATAAAGAAGTTAACTTTGTATATGAACCCCAAACAACACCCAACGACTGTTGCCCCTAAATAATTACCACCATTCCGAACACAATGGGATATGTCATGTAAGCCAATTCAACCATTGCGATCAGTTTCCGTTAAATTTATAATATAAATCAATATATATTCAGTATAAATGCACATTTTAATTTACCGGAGCCACATACTGACTCTAAAAATTCCTGAAAAAATAATCTGGCTATGTTTTGACGTTACAGTCCTAATAAAACTAATTTCGTCAAATTTGAAGACCGTTTGAAAAATGGTCATTTTCTGGTTGATCCAAATTGACTGAAATTGTCAAAACACGTTTTCCTTCGCTACGCTCATAGATTAATCCCAAAAATTATGAATTTTGGAATCTAGAAATAATTTGACATTCTGGATTCAACAAAAGTGGTTTCATCGGAAACGGAGGTCGTTCGCAAAATGGCTATTTTTAAGGGCTATATTTTCCATAACGACTATTCTGAATTTTCAACTGGGCATAACTTTTTATTCTTTCTATGAAATTTCAATTTTTCAGATTCGTTGGAAAGATACTTTCATATAGATTCAAATATTTCTGGTTTCACTAAAATTCGGTTTATTTTGAATCCTGTACATTCATTTGAAATTTGAAATCGAATTTTCAAACTACCGCGTCATTTCCAACTCCTTTTATAATTAAAATAAATATTTATATTCTAACTTCGATTCAAATAAATTTAAACGTTCTAATTCTATTCAAAATAAATTTCTTGTCGTTATTATTTAAAATAAATCATTTTAAATATTCAAAATTCATTAAAATTCCTAAAATAAAAAATTTAAATTGGTTCTGATTTTTCGGGTTGTTACAATCTCCCCCACTTAAAATCTTTTTGTCCTCGAAAAGGAACGGAGCTGAAAGTTATTTTACTAATCAACTCAACTTTCAGTTTGGCTTTCATTGTTCAACTTTTAAAGGATTTTCAAGTTCTTCAAAAATTTGGCTAACACCCTATATTTTCAAAAAAAAATCGCCATAACCTCCTTTGTACGAGGAGCACCGGGAAAATCCCCAAACTGCGACACAGGCCTCTCATCTCAAAAAGAAAAAGCCAATCGGCTCATAAAATAATCCAAACCCAATAAATTTGTAAACATGTACCTATTTGTCGGGCATACAATTTTATTCCTCTTCTCTAGCCTCCTTTCTATGACCTATTCAATATATATGCATGTCCATGTATGCAATTTCAATCAATTTTCCATTCAGCCCAATATTTCATACAATTGGGTTATATGTACCGTTCTTTCACATAATGGTTTTATTAGATAACAAATAATCATACAACACAACCATCAATCAATTAGTGAATTAACATTTCAAATTTATAATTTTGACATATACACAAAAAATCAGGTTTTTGATGCCAATTTACAACAAAAGACCCTATCTAAGTTTGGTTCTCACACCAGTCAATTGGAAATATATAGATATCCCACTTTTGAAAGTCGAACATAAATACTGATGATGCCACGACATCACCAGAATCATCTTCGGGCTCCTAGAGTGTGTAACTATATTTATCCAGTATATTAAAGCTTCGAACATACGTTCATGACGCGTATATGCAAAATCTCATATACTCGATTGTCCAAAGTCAATATAAAATATATAATCAAATACGTATAATCAGATTAAATTTTCAAAACAAAATTGGTTTTCATTTTCATTTTTAAAAATAAAACTCTTCCGACTCATTCTAGGATACTACTAATCCTATCTCTAACGAGTCATTCTCTTTGGATAATATTAATCCAATCTCTGATGAATTCTTTTGTTTGGTTCTAACGTGTCTTGTTCTCGAGCTCTGTAAACCAAAGCTCTGATACCAAAATGAAATGACCCGAACCTCCCTGTAAAGGAAAGCCCGGGTTGTTTGAGAACGGAACAAATCGGAACGCAAACAGAAGAACATTTCATTGCTTATTACAACAGTTTACATCAGAGCACAAGAACATACAGAGTATGAGAAAATAATATACATTTGATAAATATCAGAGATTTGCAAATTACAATGCAGTGGAAAATAATACAAAACACAACTGAAAGGAATATACGGATACAGAGCTTTTCGAATATCATTCCAGTTGTAAAACAGGATCCTGTGAATATAAATCTACAAAACCAAAACGACTAGTTGCCCGTGTGAAAAATAGGGGCACCTAGAGTTTAGGTTAAAACAATAAAATCCAGGTCAGTCATGTGACTGGTGTGAGAACTAAAACAGTTATTTAAAACTTTACTTTAAATATAAAGTAAATCTAGGGACCACGCCGTATAACACGGTACGGGTTTCCTCCCAAGAATACCAGTGCATAGAATAAAAAGCACAATGCTTTTTGGAAAAATGAAGCTATTACAAGACTCAGGTCCCATCACACAATGCGACGTAAGCCGAAGGATAGATTTTTACCTTATAATAGCCAAATATGCTTGGTACATTTAAAACAAATCATTTTGATAATATTATAGTGTAAAGTGTATGAAAACAACTTCAAATATAAATGTATCAATCATAGACGGCATAGTGCCCCATCCCACTATGTCGCCATACTAGGCTCTACAAATAAAACCAAAATATCATGTATTAGAAGGTGGATTTCCGCATGTGAACCAAGGCAAGGGATCGTCCTTACCGCTTCGAGACAATCTAGCCCATGTCTCAGGGTCAGAACGCATCGACCCTTGGATCGTCAGGGCCTGTCCACCCATAGTGCAATGGGTGAATTAAAATTCCTGAACATGCATTTCCCCGCCCTACGGGCGTAAGTATGGTCTGTATAAAGACCATATCATCCATCAGTTCGTAGTGCCGATATATCCGAGGCGCCTTGGTACCCATCAGTCACATAAGTAAAACATCTGGGCGTGCAAAACCCAGACACCACTCCTAGCTAGAAAGAAACACATGCCCTCCCTGATGTCCTCTCCCGTTTCTGGTTCACACCGGGGTGTGAGGCTCGCGAATTAACGCTACACAAAGCTATGCTATATTAAAGCCGTGCTTTGATGATCAACCACAAGACTCTACTTTTCAATAGAAGCCTTGATCATTTGCATCTCAGCATGCCACAAAGGCAATTCATGCTATGCAATTGTTGTCTATCAATCACACAGAATGAAATCCGATGTCAGACACACATCCATTTACAAGTTCGTTTTGAGTCTAAACGAAACCGGAGGCACCGTATTCCTCGTCCTGTATGTCCAATACAGGGGAGAGGTCCTCGCATATCCGGTCGATCTCCAAGTACGTCGGGATGATCACTACTTATTACCTTGTCTTGGGTGTACAGCCCAATCAAGGCATCAGTAATCATCCAAACGATGTGAAGACCTCTGGCCTTTAACCACCATCTTCATCGTCGACTTATCGTCGATTCAGTTATCCAGAATGGGATAAACCCGGTCTTTCCGAGTAACTCGCGTATATAATAAACAAGCGCTATAAAAACTCAACATACGCCTCATTCCAATCCTAAATATTCTTTTATTTAAATATTCATATCATTTGGGAAAGGTTCCCATTAATTTGATCAAAGACAAATTCTTTAAATTTATTCTTTAATCTTCCTTTGGATATCAATTCAAACCAAATTAAGGTTTTCCAAACTAGTCGGGATTAGCAAACCTTAACGAAGTAATCATTTGTTTTCTTTCCCAATCCCAACCCATTCATCCCATGAAGCAAAACTGGTGATACTTCATATCTAACACCACGGTGTTATCGGTAAAACTAATTATCTTTTCATGTTCAAATCTAATTAAAGATTTATCTATCGCCTGGAGTAAAACTGGTGGTACCCCATTCTCGATCATTTCTTGAATTTGATAATTTTAGTTATCAAGTTCATCTTTCAATCTATTTAAAGATTCATTAAAACTCTAATATAGTTTTAATTTCCAAAAATCATTACCTAATGACTATTCAAAGTTAAGAAATAAATCTTATCTTTAACTAGGTTAAAGAACTAATGTCATTTAAAACACAACTCACGATAAACCGAAAAATCACATTCCATTAACAATTAAATCTTCATGGAAAACAAATCAATATATATAATAGATATGAACTTCCATATCCAACTGATACTATACATTGAATAATGGCAAAGCCTTTTAAATTCTATATATAGTAATAGCCTTCCTCCATAGGAGTTCACTTCGATTATTACTGAATCGAATTCCATTCCATTCCAATTTATTTTATTAAACTGGATAACTTTTCTTTGGAAATTTTCCCTAAATCTTAATTAAAAGATTTATAAACTCCAAATCATATTTCACTGTGAATCGAGCTAAAAAACGAATGTTGTAAAAACACGGTTCACAATAAACCCAATTCACATTCGATTTCAAATCCAATTAAATGTTAATTAATTGGTAAACTTCAATAAATCTTAATAAAAAGATTTATATCTTTTCTCAACTGGGTTTAAGAACAGTGTCATTTAAAACACAGTTCACGACAAGCCCGAAATCCAATTCGATATTAAATACAAGGCTCTGAACAGAAATTATATCGGCTTATATTCAATATCAAATTCTGAAATCAATAAATATGTTATTGGAATAACGTTATATATATATATATATATATATATATATATCTTCCAAATTCCTCCACAATATCCATATAATCACTAAATCCAATATCGAAATATTCCGAAGATAATTTTGATTCAAATGCATTCCAATTCATATATTGGAAATTCTGGTTATTTTTAAAACCACTTCAAACCCAATTTATTTATTTAAAAATATTGGATTTTTAATTCTAGTTCATAACTAGTTCATTTCGATAAAAACATATTTTTTTATTCTTTCAAATATGGAATTTTTCAACCCAATTCTTTCCAAATCATTTATTATGATTTTACACAAATTATTAATATTTTTAACAATTTTATCAAGGTCCATACAGTCGATTTCCATAAACGGCCATCGGACTGCACTTACAGCGACATTTTCCAAATTTGATTTGGACATAATTCCAAATCCAACCGTTAGATTTCTAATTTCTTGTATTCGTTAGAAAGCTCTTTTTGATACAAACCCAATGATTCCAATTTCGGGAAAATCCGGCAGCCGGATCTCCCGTAATATCCATTCGAAGTCAATGGTCGAAATTCACGAACTACCGTGGCACAGCGCGTTCTATTTAAGCCATTATATTATATATATAATATATATAATATATATTACGTCGATTTCCATTTAAAACGTATTTTCTAAATCGTTTTTAATTCGTTTTCAAAATGATTTCAACTTCATATTCAATTTTAAATAAAAATTGAATATTTCATATCATTAATATATAAATGATAATATTTTCTAACTTCAGATTTTGAAATCACTTCCTTTTCGATATTCATTATAAAAATGAATAAAATCGATATAAATATCGTTCAGGTCAAAATGACGTTAATCTAATCAACACGGCTTTATATATTTAAATATATTCGTGTCCATCCCAAATCGGACATCAAAATCAGATTTTGATCTTTTACTGAATATTATTTTAAAATATTCATTCTTTCTGAACTGGAATCAGACATAGTCAATTACCATATAATGTTGATTATATGGATTTCATATAATACATGTACAAAATAACAATGATACAAATCAACCATCATCCTAAGTGCATTCTACACTGTATAAGCATTAAATATAAATATTTAACGCTTACAACAGTCTGTCAACCTAACGATTGACATACCACTAAACAGTTGAGATTAGTGTACGTCAAATATCACCCCAACACCCGTGTGGGGTTTCAATCCACAAACACAGAATATTATTTGTGCAGTTGGGCATTGTGTAAAATTTATCGTCCCAATCCATATTAGTCAAATAAGTGTACATAAACAAAACGTCTGATTCTTAAATGAATATTTATTTTCATTTCATATACTTGTTAAGAATTATATTTTTAACGATAAAATATTTTATTCGACACATGAATATTTTATACAGTCCATTTCAAATCTCAAACAATTTTCACAACACAATCAAACAAACAAGTCGTCCATGGTCTGTGGACGACGGGGAGTAGTTCATATATGCAGTTATGAAGTAAATAACTGTATATGAAATAATTTTAGTGAGAAGTTCTCACCTTTGGGATCCACTCCTCCATTCTCTATTCCTGAACGATTCGGATTTTCCCAAAATTCCAATGCGATCTTTTCCCGCTATTCATAGTAAAAATCGCATTTTAATATGATGTTTATTTTAAAAATCATATTTTTATAATGGCACTTCATATATAAAAATCATATATTTTTAAAACGCTTCTTTCTATATAAAAATTATATTTTTATATCTCTACTTCTTATATGAAGATCGAATTTTTATTTCTACTTCATATATGTAAAAATCGAATTTTTATCGCTACTTCGTATATGTAAAAATCGAATTTTTGTCGCTATTTCATATATGTAAAAATCGAATTTTTATCACTACTTTCAAAATGAAAATCTAGTTTTTCTACAATGAAAAATCCAAATTTTCTTCTATAAAAAAAATCAAATCTCTTTAATGAACAAAATCTAATCTTTTTAATGAAAAAAATCTAATCTTTTTCTATTTTTAAAAAATTCATATTTTTCTTAACATAATAAAAATTATTTTTTTAACATGATATATCTGTATTACTTTCATATTTTTAAAACAATTAAACTAAATAAAATTCAATAAAAACTCACTTCATTTTCGGTTTTGGTGGTAGTGGATGGCGGCGACCTGAGGAGGAGGAGGCGTTGCGCGTCGTCGGTGGGTGGACAGGGCGGTCTCGAGCTAGGGTTTCGTCATTGGGGGGGGGGCTCGCGGATGTGGGATTCAAGGGGGGCGATTTCAGCGGTGAAAGGGGGAAGAAGGCAGATCGGAGAAGGAGGGGGAGGAGCGGCGCTTGGCTGACCAGAGGCTGGGGGAGGAGCGACGCTTGGCTGACCAGAGGCTGGGGCTAGCGGCGGCCACCTGGAGGCGCGGCGGGGAATAGGTTGGACCGTGGTGGCGGTTACGTTTAGGCCTTTATTTTTTTCATTTTCTGTATTGAGAGTCGGGGAGAAAGAAAAGGAAGGAAGGGGGTTAAGGTGTTTAAATATATAATTAATATAATAATTTATTATTTTTCCATAAAGAAGTTGACATTGTATATGAACCCCAAACGAGACCCAACAACTGCCACCCTTAACTAAATACCTCCATTCCGAATGCAATGGAATATGTCCCTTAAGCCAATTCGACCATTACGATTAGTTTCTGTTAAATTTAAAATATAAACCAATATATATTCAGTTTAAACGCAATTTTAATTTGCCGGGGCCACATACTAACTCTAAAAATTCCCTAAAATTAAATCTGGCTATGTTTTGACGATACGGTCCTAACAAAACTAATTTCGTCAAATTTGAAGACCGTTTGAAAAATGGCCATTTCCTGGTCGATCCAAATTGACTGAAATTGTCAAAACACATTTTCCTTCGCCACACTCACAGATTAATCCCAAAAATTATGAATTTTGGAATCTAACAATAATATGACATTCTGGATTCAACAAAAGTGGTTTCGTCGAAAGCAGAGGTCGGTTGCAAAATGGCTATTTTTAAGGGCTATATTTTCCATAGCGACTATTCTGAATTTTCAACTGAGCATAACTTTTTATTCTTTCTATGAAATTTCAATTTTTCAGATTCGTTGGAAAGATATTTTCAAATAGATTCAAATATTTCTGGTTTCACTAAAATCCGGTTTATTTTGAATCCTGTACATTCATTTGAAATTTGAAATCGAATTTTCAAACTACCGCGCCATTTCCAATTCCTTTTATAATTAAAATAAATATTTATATTCTAACTTCGATTCAAATAAATTTATACATTCTAGTTCTATTCAAAATAAATTTCTTGTTGTTATTATTTAAAATAAATGATTTTAAATATTCAAAATTCATTAAAATTGCTAAAATAAATTTTTTTAATTGGTTCTGATTTTCCTGGTTGTTACATCATAGGCAGAAATTAGATGTGTAATAATGTAAAGACACGATGTTAGATTTGGTTTATGGTATAAGCCTTCCCGGAATCGCCCGGCATATCCAACAACTGCAAAACGACAATCAAATATAAGGGGTCTTGCAAGATTACGGTTATAATAAATTAATGAACACTTAACCAAGATAAGACATGTGATTAGACATGAGGATGATTAAGCGTTAAGCGGGTAACATGGTAGCATGTGAAACATAATAAAAGCACTTAACTAAGATGAGACATGTGATTAGACATGGGGACAAAGAGGGGTTAAGTGGGAATTCCTAGTGGGGACCAAGCTTAGGAGGGAAACTTGTGTCAAGTGAGTGGACGCTTTTCAACCAGTAACCCATTTTAGTATCTATATGAGCTCGAACTAGGTCGAGGACAGGGACATGCTTACTGGGGTTGATTGTAAGAGGTCGGTAAAGAGTTAGCGATGGCAGTGCAAGTCCAAAGGAGTCATGTGCGTGCGTGGGTCCGGGCTGGTAGGTAAAACGTTGTTGCATCGTGTATGTAAAAGCTGTGCATTTCAGTATTATCGGGGTTGCTACCTTACGGAGTGATACACCCTATTGTGGTACCAGCACAGGTTTCTACGAGGTTAGGGAGCCAATCGAATGAGGAGGGTAGTGGGTACAACTAGTGGTGGTAGGAGCAAGTGGGGCACCTATGAGAGCAGCTAGAAGTACACGAATCTACCATCATTATGATTAGTAGGGAGGGGTCATCTTTTAGTATGTAACTAGTATGTGGTACGGTGCAGAGCATATCTTATAGCTGTTAGAAGCGCAGTCAACGTTACATCTTGTTACCTTGTCATATCTTCTTATGTTACAGTCATCTCTTATATCCATTTTATGTTCTTACCCTGTTACTTTACTGATTATATTGTTAAAGTCACTAGACTTGCCAGACTTATGTTTGACCCCTTTTTATTTCGCCTCTTTTCTTTCTTCCCCCGAGGTCCTCAGGGTAGGAATAGTGAAGCTTGACTTGGATTCCTTTCTTCTTAAAGTGCTTGGAAGCGTTGAAAGTAATGCTCAGCTTTATCTCTTTTTCATTATGGCTATTTGGTGTGGGATTATGGTTTTACTTTTATGTATTCTGATAATAATTTTGTACAAGATGGATATTTGTGTATTTGGATTTAGCATGTAGTTTTGATGTTGTAACCAAACATGTTTTACTTTTCCGCTGCAATGAATAAATTTTGAATTTTCATAAGTACCATTTTATATATCTGTCTTGTGATATTCTGTTCTATACCCTTATAATACTACATGAAAGTTAATGCTTTCCCTTAGTGAGTGACATTAATGGACGTGGGGTGTTACACGTGGTATCAAAGTTGAAGGTTAGCAGAACAGATAAAAGATTTTGGAAACCATTTTCAAAAGAATTTTTAGAAAGAAGTATTTTCAAAAACATGTTTAAAGAGGGTATTTCCAAGAGAAAAGTTTATTATGAAAAACATAATCCCTAAATCCATATATCTATCTTTCGATTCACTATTTTGAATCTCTTCCTTTTTCCTTTCAGCATGTCTGGGGAACCCGTTATACCCGAGGGCGTACATATACCAAGTTGGTTTAGAAGGTATCTAGAGGCTAGGGCTACTGCCGCAGGCCCAGCAGACGTTCCTCCTCCCCCAGCTGTAGCTGCTCCTCCTCCTCCCCATGTAGATGCTTTTTCTAAGATGCACAAAGACTTCCGTGCGATAGGCGGAAAACCGTTTTATGGGACAGAGACATTTGTTGAGGCTTGGAATTGGCTTAAAGAAGTGGAGGACTTGTTTGATATCTTTGAGATAGACGATGGAAGGAAGGTTTAGCTAGCTGCTTGGTTAATGAAGGATGGAGCTGCATTTTGGTGGGAAGTAACTAATGGAGGACATGCAGTGGAGACGTGGAGGGATTTTAAACAAAGATTCAAGTTGAAATTTCTTTCATAAGCAGAGGAGAGTTTATACATGGAGAGGTTCTTGGCTTTGAAACAAGGGAGTTTGTCTGTGAAGGAGTACGTTAACAAGTTTAACCAGTGAGCAAGATGTAGTATGAAATTAGTTAATACACCACATAAGAAAGCTTTGAGATTTTCCAAGGGTATGAATGAACCATTACACGGGTTGGCTATGTCCCACATTCCTATGGGGGCTACTTCGAGAAACTTGTTGACATGGCGTTGATCCATGAAGAGGAGAAAGGTGCTAATGTAGATAAGGAACAGGATAAGAAAGGGGATTCAAAGAAAGAACAACAACAACAACAAAAGAAAGGTGGTAAGGATAACAAGGGCTAAGGGAAGAAAAGGTGTTTTAATTGTGGAACACCGGGCCACTTAAGCAAGGACTGTAGGAAGAAGAAGAAGACGGGTTGCTTCCAATGTGGTGAGGCAGGACATATGATTAAAGACCGCCCAAGGAGGCAAGAACAAGGGCAAGGACAAAGGACAGGATCTACTTCTGGAGGGCAGGTTCACACTCTCATGGCACCTAGATAAGAGAGAGGTAGAAACATTTCTATTGAAAGTTTGATTTTCCTTTTCGATCATCCTGTGCGTACATTGTTTGATTCTGGCGCTTCACATTCGTTCATATTTACTTCTGTTGTTGAGTCTCTGCACCTAGATACTAGTATAGTAGTGGATCCCATAGTTGTCTCAAATCCTATTGGGGGTACGGCTCATCTTTCTATGTTATGTCGCGATTTGAGAATATATGTGTATGTCATTGAGTTCAAATGCAACGCTTATGTGCTTGGCTTCACGGGCTATGGTTTGATTCTAGGAATGGATTGGCTAGCCAAGTATGGTGCCATTCTCTACTGTGAAATGAGGGTAGTTAGACTGTTGACTAGTTTGGGTAATACTCTCGATATCTCATGCGATCCTAAGAGTTTTGTTATGCTTAGCTACATAGAGTCTCTTGACACATCTATTGATGATTTGCAATCTGTTCGAGTAGTCTGTGAGTGTGCAGATGTCTTTGAGGAGGTTAAGGGTTTACCTCCAAAACGCGAGATAGATTTTCGTATATACTTAGTGGAGAATGCAAAGCCAGTTGCATTGCATGTGCGCCACATGGCTCCAAGAGAAAAAGGGAGCTTAGTAAACAAGTGAAAGAGTTGCTTGAGAAAGGGTTCATAAGAAGAAGTATCTCGGAGTGGGGTGCTCCTGTTGTTTTTGCTACAAAAGCTGATGGTTTGCTTAAATTGTGTGTGAACTATAGGGAGCTGAATAAGCTTACAAAGAAGAACAGACACCCATTGCCAAGGATAGATGATTTGTTCGATCAGTTGGTTGGTGCTTCGGCTTTCTCGCAGTTGGACTTAGCTACAGAATTTCATCGGTTGAGGGTAGCTGAGGATAGTATAGACAAGATTGCCTTTAGGACTCCCGGCGGTTTCTTCGAATGGCTCATCTTGCCTTTTGGTTTGATGAATGCACCCGCATATTTTGTAGACTTGACGAGTATGGTGTTTAGGGGGTTTCTAAACAAGTTCGTAGTAGTCTTTGTGGATGATATCTTGATATCTCTAAAAGCGAGGAAGAACATGCCCTACATCTTAGGGAAGTCTTAGAGACCCTTCGAGCACAACAACTCAAATCTAAGTTCTCCAAATGTCATTTTTGGAGGAAGGAAGTGAGGTTCTTAGGACATGTGGTCTCTAATGAAGGGATAACAGTGGATCCCGTGAAGGTAGTAGCAATCCAAGATTGGAAGATTCCTAAGAACGCTATAGAAGTAAGAAGTTTTCTTGGTTTGGCGGGCTATTATAGAAAGTTCATCAATGACTTTGCTAGGATATCAGCTCCACTTACACGGTTGACGAAAAGGAATTTGACCTTTTCTTGGGATGTTGACTGTGACGATGCTTTCCAACGTTTGAAGAGGGCATTAACGACAACTCTAGTTTTAGTTTTGCCTGATGGGAGTAAATCGTTCACAGTGTACACCGATGCTTGCAGGACAGGGCTTGGCGCAATTTTGATGCAAGAGGGAAGGGTGATATGCTATGGTGGAAGGAAGTTAAAGGCTCATGAGAAGAATTACCCTACCCACGACTTAGAGTTAGCTGTTACAGCTTTTGCGCTTAAGTCTTGGCGTCGCTATTTGCTTGGAGATAGGTTTGAGTTGTATACAGACCATAAGTCACTAAAGTACTTGTTATCTCAAAAATATTTAAACTTAAAGCAACAAAGGTGGATGGAGTTCTTAACATCCTACGATTTTGAGATTGCATATACCCCTGACAAGGGTAACGTTGTAGCTGACGCCTTGAGTAGAATGAAGTTGACTTTGAGTCCTTTCTTTGTAGAGCGGCAGAATTTAGAGTATATCTCTACCTTTGACTTTAGACCCTCTATCGATTATGTACCCGGTTTGTAGGCATTATTATAGGTGCGACCTACACTTTTAGGACAGATAGGTTCGGCACAGCAAGATGACCCACAGCTGATAGAGATAGTAGACAAGCTCATAAGAGGGGAGTTTTGAGCCATCTTAGTAGGTATACTATTGATGACAAAGGTTGAGTGTAGGGATGGGAGACTTTGCATATCTCAAGACGAGATTTTGAGAAAGACAATCCTTGAAGAAGCACATCATTCTAAGATGACCATACATCCCGGTGATGACAAGATGTATTGGGACATGAAGCGAATTTTCTTTTGGGCCAAAATGAAGAAGGATGTGGTTGAGTTCGTTTCTAGATGCTTAGTGTGCCAGCAAGTCAAGGCTGAGCAAAAGAAGCCTGGTGGTTTGCTTCACCCTTTAGAGGTTCCACAGTGGAAATGGGAAAGTGTTTCCATGGATTTCGTCGACGGGTTGCCGAGATCAAGAAAGGATAATACCGGGATTTCGGTAGTAGTGGATAGACCTACCAAGAGCACCCATTTCATTCCCGTCAAGAGTAAAAAACAGCGGCATGGTTAGCATCTGTTTATATCCGAGAGATAGTTCGTCTACACGACATACCTTCTAGTATCGTAAGCGATCGAGATCCCATTTTCACTAGTGAGTTTTGGAAGGGTTTGCAAGAGGCGGTAGGAACGCAATTGTGTTTGAGCACCGCTTATCACCCTGAGATGGACAGCCAAACAGAAAGAGTGAATTGGATTTTAGAAGATCTTTTGAGATTATGTATCTTGGACTTTGGAGGGACATGGGAGGAACATCTTCCATTAGTAGAGTTTGCCTACAACAACAGCTATCAGATTAGTATTGGCATGTCACCTTTTGAGGATCTATATGGACGACCTTGCCGATCACCAACTTGTTGGTGGGAGTCTACGGATAAGATTTTGCTTAGGCCCGAGATGATTAGGGAAATTTCAGAGAAGATAGACTTGATTCGAAGACGGCACAGGAGCGGCAAGCCATATGCTGATAAGAGAAGGACCGATCTTGAGTTCAGTGTTGGAGACATGGTCTTTATTAAAGTATAACCATTGAGGAATGTGGTTCGTTTTGAGTCTGTAGGGAAATTGGCACCAAGGTTCGTAACGCCATTCCCCATTACAGAGCGAATTGGACAGATGGCCTACAGAGTGAAGTTGCCTAAGAAGCTTAGTGGTGTTCATGACATATTTCACGTGTCGCATTTGAGGAAGTGTTTACATGATACCGCGGAAGTAGTAGAACCGAACATGCTTAGGGAAGTGGAAGTGGAGCGAGATGCCATGATTGGACGAGCTCCTACATGCATCCTTGGATCGGAGGTCAAGAAGTTACGCAACCGAGAGGTCAAGTTGGTTAAAGTCCAATGGGGAGATGATCAAGGAGACGCGACTTGAGAGACTGGAGACAAGATACGCGTGTCGTGCCCTTTCCTTTTTGAGGGTATGTTTTTAACTTCTCCTTTTTCTACTACTTTGTTTATACTTGTTCTATCGTTTAGTGTATCCTCTCGATTATATCTTCGACCCTTAGGTAGAAAATACTATGGTTGTAAACATGTGTTTGAGACATGTTATGTTTGGTGGATGCAAGTGCATGTAAGTGTTTGCTATTGGTTGCTCGTTGATGCATTTACACACATATTATGCACTAGATCGGCTCAATCACTTTCATGTTGCATATGAATGAGTGTGCATATTTAAGTTAATGGATGTATATTGAATGTGTTATCATATGGATGTGACATTTGGATGAATGGTTGTGAACTCATATAGAAATGATATGTATCATTAGGGTTTTTTTGCATACATAATGGACGCATGGCACTATCATGTTTTGCATTAGGGAGGTCAACTGAATCAGTAGACCGTCTGATCTTTGCATTTGATAAGAAACATATACACACACTTTTGCATATGTTCATATAACATTAGAAATCTTTTTAAGGACAATGGATGCTTGTGGATGATGGATGATTGGATGGTAGGATACATTCTTCTTAATTTGAAGATTTCGAGGACGGAATCCTTTAAGGAGGGGAGAATGTAACACCCCGTAATTTTAAAAACATGACATAAGGTATAATTTAAGAATACTTAATTTTTATAAGAAGAATTAAGGGAAACGGGTTGCGCCATTACGTTCGTCTTGGAATTCTGCTTGGGATAGAGTCCGAGTTTGCGTAAAACAGATACAGTATGAAGAAGTTATGAAGCTTATAAGAATTCAAGAATTAGAAGAATTTAATAATAATTAAATAACAAATCAAAAATGAATTCAAAAATCAAAATCAGCCAAATCTGAGTGAGTGGGAAATCTCCCGCTCTAGGGTGTCGATCCCCCCTTGGGGAGTCGACATAGGTGTCGACCCCCCTATAGGGATGTCGACAGGGGTGTCGACCCCCCTATAGGCGTGTCGACACCCATCTGCCCAGATCTGGCTGGCGTATTTTGGAGGTCTGGGGCTGATGTGTCCTTCTGGGATTGGCTGAATGATGTGTTTTTCTAGTTTGGATTGTTCAGATGGACCCAAGTCTAATCTAAAGGTCCTAATACACCTAGTACTCCTATAAATAGACACCTAAACCTAACCCTAATTTCATTACACCAATCCATGGTGCCTCCATGCTACTCAAGTCTAAATTAACCTAGCCTTTCTTCTCCACCATGGAAAATCATAATTGCAGTATTCAAATTGGAAGATATGAATCAAATTCTACAACAACGGTTTAGCTAATCAAATTTAGAAATCAGAATTCAGATCTATCCTCTCTCCTAAGTCCTGTTGCTGTGAGTCTATGTTACTTTCACATATAATTAAAAAGTAATTGTGATAGGATTGTAAATTGGATTTAATGATCATGCCTGTTAGTAAGACAAATCATATCAAGTTTTGTAGATTCTTATCTTTCAGAATCATACCCAAATTACTGTTATCATATGCCTAATTGAATCTAATTTATTTATCTATGCCAGTTCATGTTTCATATGCCTATTTTATGCCAGTTTTGATGACATGATTCTCTTCCCTTCTTCTTTATGAGATTAGGCTAACTTCAAGCCTAACATATTGCGTTGAGATTTGCGTACGAATAACGTTGGAACAATTGGGAAAGGTTTGGGAAAATATTGAATAATATGTAATTGGGCATAAATTGATTTGTAATCATGTAATTGATTTGGGGCATAAATTGGTACAATTTGTATACATGAAATTACAGGCATGACTTGGATTGGAATTATAAACGTAACTTGAATTGAAAATTATGGGCTGTTGGAATATCTGTTATAATTCAGAACTTGAAATTGGGTTTGAATAAAAGAAGGGATAATGAATGCCTAAGACACGAGGTTAGGCTTGGTTTGTGGTATAATTCTGCCCGAAACCGCCTGACATATCCAGCAACCGCAAAAGACAGTATAATGTGCGATGTCAAAGCAGAAATTAGATGTGTAATAATGCAAAGACACGAGGTTAGATTCGGTTTGCGGTATAAGTCTGCCTGGAAACGCCCGGCATATCCAGCAACCGCAAAACGACAATCTAATGTGAGGGCTCTTGCAAGATTACGGATATAATAAATTAACGAACACTTAACCAAGATAAGACATGTGATTAAACATGGGGATGATTAAGGGTTAAGTGGGTAACTTGGGTAGCATGTGAAACAAAATAAAAGCACTTAACCAAGATGAGACATGTGATTAGACATGGGGATAAAGAGGGGCTAAGTGGGAATTCCTAGTGGGGACCAAGCTTAGGAGGGAAACTTGTGTCAAGTGAGTGGACCATTTTTCAACCAATGACCCATTTTAGTATCTATATGAGCTCGAACTAGGTCGAGGACAGGGACACGCTTACTGGGGTTGATTGTAAGGGGTCAATAAAGAGTTAGCGATGGCAGTGCAAGTCCAATGGAGTCATGTGCGTGCGTGGGTCCGGGATGGTAGGTAAGACGTTGTTGCATCGTGTAGGTATAAGCTGTGCATTTCAGTTGTATTGGGGTTGCCACCTTAGGGAGTGATACACCCTATTGTGGGACCAGCACAGGTATCTACGAGGTTAGGGAGCCGATCGAATGGGGAGGGTAGTGGGTAAAACTTGTGGTGGTAGGGGCAAGTGGGGCACCTATGAGAGCAGCTAGAAGTACACGTAGCTACCATCATTATGATTAGTAGGGAGGGATCATCTTTTAGTATGTAACTAGTATATGGTATGGCGTAGAGCATATCTTATAGTTGTTAGAAGCGCAGTCAACGTTACATCTTGTTCACCTTGTTATCTTGTCATATCTTCTTATGTCACAGTCATCTCTTATATCCAGTTTATGTTCTTATCCTATTACTTTACTGATTATATTGTTAAAGTCACTAGACTTGCCAGACTTATGTCTGACCCCCTTTTGTTTTGCCTCTGTTCTTTCTTCCCCCCTCCCCGGGTCCTCAGCGTGGGAATAGTGAAGCTTGACTTGGATTCCTTTCTTCTTGAAGTGATTGGAAGCGTTGAAAGTAATGCTCAGCTTTATCTCTTTTTCATTATGGCTATTTGGAGTGGAATCATGGTTTTACTTTTATGTACTCTGATAATAATTTTGTACAAGATGGATATTTGTGTACTTGGCTTTAGCATGTGGTTTTAATGTTGTAACCAAATACATTTTGCTTTTCCGCTACAATGAATAAATTTTGAATTTCCTTGAGTACTATTTTATATATCTGTCTTGTGATATTCTATTCTATACTCTTATAATACTCCATCAAAGTTAATGCACTCCCTTAGTGAGTGACATTAGTGGACATGGGGTGTTACAATCTTCTTCACCAATATATATATATATATATAGTATAATATATAATATTCTCTCTTTCTATATATTATAAGAGGAGGGGGAGGAGGACGACAAACTTCAGCAAGGTGATCGTGGAAAAGAGGAAGACTTATGCCATGGAAATCATGGCCATAAGCTTTAAGAAGAAGATGAAAAGGAGGAAATGGAATGGAATGGTAAAAAAGTGAAGAAAAGACCTCCTTATATAGTAATGGAGGGTTAAGGAGGTAATGACACATCAGGGGGCAAGTGGAAGGCACGCATGAAAGGAGGCATGCAAAAATACAAGTGTCCTTACACTTGTCTTAGTTTTCATAGCATTTTAGGAAAGTGCTACCAAAAGTTCACTTTCCCTCCTTAAGACAAGTGTAAGGACACTAGTATTTTTGCATGCCTCCTTTCATGCGTGCCTTACACTTGCCCCCTGATGTATCATTACCTCCTTAACCCTCCATTACTATACTAGTATTTCTGTACAACGGTGGGAAAACCGACCGTTAAGGTGTTCAATATGAAGAAAAAAATGTTTGTTAAAGCATATTTCAAATTAGACTTTTTTTTAAAAAAAAAAATTATAGGGAAAACGGAAGTAACTAATAAAGTAGAAATTCAATTAAACTAAATTTTACATGTAAACTAACTTGAGAGTAAAAATATACTATCAATATATTTATTCAAATCAGTTACAAACACATACATATATTTTTATTATATACCAAGTAGGATCAGTGTTATCTTAATGTTTAGTTATTTTGCAAATCTAAACCATTAACGAGTTTGAGAAATAAAAAGAGAAACGAAACAAATATAAGCTCATAACATATCGTTATTCAGTGAATATTTAATTAAAATTAAAAAAATGCAAAAGTAAGATGTAATAAATAAATCCTAAATTATTAAAATAATTTATTTAAATAAATCACTTAAAACTACTATTTTTATTTAATAAAACTGAAGATAAAAACCGTAATGACGTTAAATTTACTCATGATTAATACTTTTATATCGAGAAATATTCTAATGATTACAACCGTTATAAAGCCGAATTTACTAATGGTTAAAAATGTGATATAATATATTTAACATCGTATGTAATACCGGTTATAACCGTGAGACCATGCAATTCTAGTGTTCAAACCTGTTAAATAGCCCATCACTACACAATCTTATAGATTTCATTATAGTAACACAATTTCATTACAACCATAGACAAGTGATACAAAATCAAACACATATTAAATAATATTGATGATAACAATACAACATGCATTTAGAACAACATTACACATATATGTTTCATCCCAAATATCACAAAGTATCTAACATACAAATGTAACATAAGCAACAATTTTTAGAACACGACATTAAATAAAACTATAATATTTAGTTTATATGCAAACATAAATTTTAGAACATGACGTCAAATAATATTATTTTCTATTAGGAGCCCCTTAAGCTCTTGGTGTCATCACATTATCTCCATATTGACTCACAAGCATTTTCGTGAATTTTGTCGCTCTTTGGCTGCTTCTATCAATGCCTACAAAATTTAACATGCAAACATTAACCATAATTTATAATAATTTTGTAGAGTTTTTACCATAATAACATTACAGGTACAAAGTGATACAGTGACAATGACACAAAGTAAATGATACAAATAAAACAGTGACCTATTGAAACGGAATATTATATTCTTGAATTTTCATCTCTTTCATGCTGTATCATCATGTGCCCAAAATTACGTATAACACAAATCTTCCAATAATTAACATCAAAAACCATGCAAGTACAACAAATTGATTAAGATAATAAAGTGTCTATAGCAACAACATAAGTTTGAAGAAAGGCGTGCATTTCTTTTAGCTTTGGCACTGCAAAATTGTTGGCTATGTTTTGTTTTTTCTTTGCACTGCTTCCTTTTAGTTTCAGTTTAATGATCATCATTATTATATAGAGAAACATCATCATTGGACTAAGAAACACTATCTGAAGCTTTGTCATGTAATAAATGAGCAAATTATGTAGCGTTGTATGCTTGAGAAGGTACAGTGCTAACTCGATTAGCAATAATGGGCCCCATGTCTTCATCACAACCAGAATTCCAAAGTTGACCATCATTCTCTGATGAAAGAGTAGATGCTTGCATCCACAGATGGCCATTCCAACCATCACCAACAAAAGGCACATTTTACATCCTAGGATCAATCACTGGAGCTGTATTAAATTTGATCATCAGTTAGCAACCACACTTTAGGTGCTTGAGTAAAACCACAAACTGACTCTTGCCTAGTAACAGAGAGTTACAATTAAGTGTCCAGATTGCCAATAAAAGTGCTTATCACCTAGAGTTTGAAGATGAGATAACGTCAACTATAATCAATTCAATATAAAGTCCCCTTGTTTCTGCACTTGCACATAAAAAAATACAAATCACAGTGATTCCAAATTGAAGTAGAAATACAACATTGAAAAGAAAAAAAGCAAAATTCAAATAAATAAAATCAAACCTTAATATCTGGCCTCAATTAGTTGCATCATTTCTCTCCGCATTGTTTCCCAGTTCCAAAGCCTAATAATTAAGCTATACGAGACCGTTTATTCACTTCATGATGGTACACCAAATGAATTAACAATCTATGCAATTATAAATAACAAACAATATTAATAAAGTCAACATTAAGTCTAATAGTAATAACAAGATACTTCAAAAACAAAAGCACAATTAAAAACAATATAGTAACCAAAAATGGAAAATGGACAGGATAAGAAATTAACATGTTAAGTGAATTAAAACCTGAAATAAAATTGGAAGTACCAAATATATCATAAGAATATGAATAAAATGAATGGTATGCATAAAAAACTCATGAACTAACGTAACTTACCATGTGCTCTTGGGACTCATTTTTAAAAGTTCTTATAGATCTTCTGCAACTGTCCACCTCCCTTTCAACACATTTTTCTTTACTCACTTGATTAACACTCTAAAATTGCTCTATTTAATCAAGTATGGATCACAGGACAATAACAATGCAGTTTATAAAATATATAATAAATACTATATATTTTCGGAATATGTAAAAAAAAAATGTAATCACAGTTTTCTCTCCATGATTTCAGAAATTGGTCATCTAGATAACTTTGGATTAGAAACAAAATTTATTCTTGGTGAGTAATCAGTAATACATTCAAAGTTTAAATAATTAAAGTTGCTATAAATTGCCAACGAATTAAATACACTGTTTCAAGGGAATGTCTATTTAGACACAAAACGATGACACAAAATTGCACACAATGAATTTCAACTATTGGATCCTCCCATGAAGTCCACTCTCCACATAAAGACAAATAAATTCAACGGTGGAGGTTTTGTGTCTCTC
This sequence comes from Allium sativum, assembly GCA_030737875.1. Lineage (NCBI taxonomy): Eukaryota > Viridiplantae > Streptophyta > Magnoliopsida > Asparagales > Amaryllidaceae > Allium > Allium sativum. Next base: position 279,454,553 of record CM060926.1, on the reverse strand, counting down.
TCTTTGTGTTTAATTTTGTGTTCAAATAGCCGACCCCTTGTTTCAATGTTATAAATGCATTAAAACCGGAGATACTCTTTATGGCCATCGTCCTTATTCTTTATTCGGTTACGGGCAATCTAGCAAAAAACATTCACTGTAGCCAGTGAGTAAAATAAATTCTTTTCCTTTTTATTTCTTAATGTTAGTTGACACACACACAAAAACAAAAGGGCAGAAAAGTCTTGATCACATATATCTAAAAATGAAAGCAATAGGCTTGGAGATAAAAATATATGATGTTATCTTGTTTATTATTATCAGATCATATTTGATAATATCTCATCGTATTTGGTTGGATCAGCTCAGAAAAGTCAGTGGATGAACATATTACCAATGAGGGTGTTGTACATATTATTAGGTGGGTACTTCCATACAAGAACATTATCTTGTTAGCACTAGCTTTGTGAATGAACAAAACACGATCATTGATAGCCAGATTAATTTTAAAAAAATGATAATTGATAAGAGGAAGTATGAGTCCGCACTTGGGTACAATTAAAATGATGTTGTTGCACTTGGGTAATGTCAAACAAGATCGCATTTGATTTTTTTTATTTCTTTAAACATGGTTGATCCGTTTTATTGATTTTTTTGGGGTAACGTGTATATTGTAATAATTAATTCTCTAACTCATCGAACTAACTAAAATTTTGATATTCAGTAAACGAACGCGATGATTTAGAAACATGAGACTGAGTGTTGGGTACAAACGATCTCAACCATTCAAACATTAAATAACCCATTTGGTTCATTTCTATTAAACCATTCTCTAGCGGTTTTACCATCTTAAATGGCTTCCTATCCTGTTCCTATATAATATCATCCAATCCCCCAATGGATATCACAATTCTGACCATACAAAAGAATCTTAATAAAATAAAAAGAATAAAAGGAGAAAGATTGGAAAGCAAACCCACTTTTTTCAAAAAAAAATCCATGATGTCCCTGCAAGCACCAATTCCCAAAAAGAGAGAAAACTGAGCACAAACTTTAAGAGCTTCCCATCTAGAAAAAGGAAATGGCAGCAAGAATATGAAGAAAGAAAAAGTTAAGATGTTCATGACTACATTGAAGAATCAAAGTTGTGCAAAAAGGAGCAAGCTAGTCATATTGATCACAATCTTGATTCTCCTCTACCTTTAGAATGGCAAAGATGCCTTGATATTAAGTATATCTACACCATATCAATCGAGTTATTTCTATGTATATATAATTTTCAATTATGGCATGGATCAACATTGCTTTATTATATAAATGTTGCAGTCAGAACAGATACAATACTACAACACAAGGACACAAAAGAGAAACCACCAAAGACCCAAGGTCGAGTCCGAAGCGATCTCTCGATCTTGAGCTCAATCTTAATATGAAACATGTTGATATTGAAGATCAAGAGAAAAACAATCACGAATCAAATACTGCAAAAAAAGAAAACAAATGCGAAATTTCAGATGCTAGTGGCAGTTTGTATGAAGTTGTCTGTTGATCATTTCAAATAAGAAAGTAATAAAATATTGACAATGGTAACAAAATTAGCACATTTGTATATTATACAAGCTTTAAAGCATAATTTAATGCGTGATTTGTTGATACATCCAGAATTAGCTATTCAAAACTATTGTTTTATTTTTCTCAACATTTACATTGAGTCTTTGAAATAGATTTACAATTTTTTTGTTATGAATTATTTCGCTCGCTTAACAGTAAATGTTAATAAGTAGAAAACTTGTTTTACTAATTTTTTTAATCTTTACAGTGTACTATTTCACATGTAGAACATAAGAAAACTGATTGACCTCACTAATACAAACCCATTGTGATTAATTAGAAGCACACATCACGTTGTTGGTTGTGTTTCAAATAATTTTCTACACGGAAGCAATGTTCTATTAACTCTAGTATCATAAAAACCCGAGTTTTAAAACAACCCATTTTTCGTCTTGGCTCTAGTATCATGAACATCTTTGTCTCCAAAATAAAAAAGCTAGAACCTCAGAATTTGCAATTACAAAAAGAATAAATATACCTTCCTTTTACTGTTCTACACAAAGCAGGCAAGTAGCAACTTGCAACAACAAAAGCAACAAATTCGCAGAATTTCGATGTCTGGATGTAAAACTCTTTAGTCACCGAGAAAGGAGATGCGCATCCAATTTTTTAACCTCACAAACAATGGTCGGACTCAGGATTTAGGGTTTGTTTTAGTTGATTTGTGATGGAGGCAAATGTAAATTCAGGATCAGGGTTCGTTTGAGAAATTAATAAATTAAGAGAAATAATAGGCATCAGATAAGAAGGGAAAACCTTTGATTTAAGAAGATAAGCATAGAGGAAACAGGGATTGATTTGAAAAAAACATGGGGAAGAAACCGCGAGAAATCGGTGGAGAGCATCGTTGAAGAAGGGGCCATTTTATTTGGCTTCAGAGAAATTGAATTTGGGCAACTGACAACTGACAACTAACAGTAAGCAAACCTCTCTAACAGTTGTTTTGATTAAGGAAATAAGAAAAACAAAAGAAAGCCCTTTACAAACTTTTATCATGAAAACAAACCATAACAAAAGTCACTGACTACGATATTCCAGTTGCAAACTTTTTTTTCATTGCTCCATAATAAGATCATGGTTGTATTCATTCTTATTCAGAGTTATATAATATCAGTTCGGGTCAGCTTTCAACTCAGCTCGTCTTCATGTTTAGGTAGCTTCTTGTTTAGATAGAATACAGTCGACTCAAACCATGGCCTGCATTTAAAGTTAAAGCGATTTAGTTCTGCATCCGTTCAGCAAGCCAAAAAAAAGAAATATAATTTAGTACTCTACTTATCTCAGTTCAACCAAATATATTTCAGTCCTTAATTTAAATCAGGGTGTGCCGTATCATTTTCGCTTTTAAATAGATGTGCATTCAACAGTTTTCTCATAGCTAAAAAGACTGCTCCTTCATTTTTATTTTCTTTCTAAAAATCCAGTATACTTTTATGGTCAAAGATAAAGAATAAACACATTGAACAGTCAACCAATATTTATCCAAGCAACACAATCTTTAATCCCAAATGCTATGTGGTTCAAAGATAGCAGGCTAGAATCAGAGCAGAAAGAGTCAAAGCCGCAAATATTTTTGTATTACAGGGAATGATCCATTAAATATTTTATTATATTCAATGCATGATTAAAAAGGAATAAAAAATTTGCTTGTGAATATGAATAAAATATCATGTTAGTAGCTTAACTTTAAATCAAAATGTTTGGTTAGAATTATACCATAATTATTGGCTGCAGTATAAAATTCGTGAAGATAAATTTGCAATAGATATTGTTGTTAACTATATTAATGACAGAAACATGAAAAACAGAACCAAAAGGTTATGAAACATTAAATTATATAAATATTCATAATAATTTAGAGAAAAATTAAGGCATTGTATTTAGAAGCAGAATGATATGACTTGGCGATATAGTTAGATTTAAAAGAACAAAACAAACTTTCACGCCCAACTTCTTTATGAAATATATAATATGATGAAAAAAGGGTTAAAAAATATATCACTGTAAAACGATCACTTAAATAAATTAAATAGAATAACAAACAAAAGTTAGACATAGGTATATAAAAATTTCAATGAATTGAGACTTTTTTGAATTTGAATTTCAAAGTATACGAACAGTGGCAGAGATAACAAAAATTTGTCAAAACTAAAGTAGGAAATAGTATGTCAGTTTTTTTTTCATTTATAGATTAACATGCACAATCTTCATAAATTCAAAAAATAAAAATAAAATAACTGCTAAACTTGTATTTCCCAGTTATAAATTGATACTAGTGAATAGTAAAAGGTAGATAAAAAAAACTTTCAAGAAAATTACACACTTTATGAGAAAATATAGTGAACTACTGTGTACTGTAATATACTTCAAAACATTTGTACCTTAGAAGCAAAATACCAACAAAATTGTCACACAAAATCAGGGAACCTTATGCTCCCAGTATCTACATCATTATAATAAGAAACATTAAAGAATATTAAAATATGCAGTTGATAAAATAAGTAGTTGTTAACATACTTTAATAAACATTTAAAAAACCTATTCATAAGTGGTGTATAAAACTGTAAACATGTTGTGATATGAGTTGTCTACATTATCCAAGCTTTGTAAGATAACCAACTATAAGAAGTTTTATAATAATACAGTCCGAGGTTCACTGAGGCATGAATCTATATTAATTATTAACTTTATCAACTTCCTTTGATTCAAATATTATAGTAGTTAATGCGCAACATCAGCAAATATTTCATGGATGAAAAACTGTGACCTTATGGAAAGAAACAAATATTTGTAAGCAAAATAAAAGCATATAAGATTTATCTTAGCAATAAAGTTTCATTGCATGAAAAAATGAATTAGAATAATAAAGTCATATTGGAACCACAATAGGCAAATTGAAATACTCACTGCAATACATAATATTTTTCAATGAAACCCAAAGGACCAATTATTTACAAAAATTTCAAATTTGTTGACAAATAAAACACTTGCCTTTGTTTGCACATGAATGACTTGAGTTACAGGCTTTCCCTTGTAGTAATTGATAAAACATCAAACATTGTTGAAATCAATGATTCAAATATTAGTGGAGAAGGAAAGAAATTGATTGATTGTCAATCAATTAATTGGCTTGTATATGGAAAGATATAAGAGGAAGTTTGTGGAAGAAAAATAAAAGATCAATCAAGCAATTAATGAAGAATCAATTTACTTAGGGAAAGAGATTGAGACCATAATTGTGCTATCCATTTATGCTCCAGTCAAATCAAGGAAGATATTATATTTATCTTTCCTTCATGTCCAAGTAATCTAGAAACTTCTCTTCTTTATCCCCAAGAAATCCCTCTATATAAATAGGGGTCATGTTATTGTATGAAGCATAAAAAAAATCCACCATTAGCCTTCTCTCTTTTGTAATCTTTTGTACTCATTTCTTCATTGAGAAATAAAAGTTGTTGGGTCTCTGTGGACGTAGGCAAAGCTGAACCACGTTAAAAATTGGTGTGCTCTTTCCTCTATTTTCTATTTTTTTGTTCTCTCTATAATTCGTGCCACTTGTTTTTATTTTTGGCGTTGTTGAAATTGTTGACAGACTAGATCATTGGGTTTATTTGTATTCCGCTGCCCAAATCTCTGATTTTGCACTACAGATTGGTATCGGAGCTAGTTGTCATGTTCAAAGACTTTTTCAACCATGTCAAATTCCGCAAAGAATATCAGTGGTAGAAGCGCTACAAATTATGGAGTCGCTAGGTTTGATGGAAAGGGAGATTTCGGCACATGGAAGATGAAAATGGAAGCGGTGTTGAAGAAAGAGAGGACATTTAAAGTTGTCTCAGATCCAGAGAAATTAAAGAAATTAGCACCTGAAGAGTTAGAAGAATTGGAAGAGGATGCTCTTACTACCATCCAGCTTAGCCTTTCTGATGAAGTACTTAGAGAGTTTTCTCATGTGAAAACTGCTAAGGAATTGTGGGATGCTCTTCAGAGAAAGTTCTATGACAAGTCTCTCACCAACCGCATCATCTTACAACAACAACTCTATTCTTTCAAAATGAGGCCCGGAACAGATGTATTTGCTCATATAGATGCCCTTAACACACTCGTCATAAATCTTTGAGCAGCTGATGTAAAGATTGAGGATGAGGCGCAAGCTGTTATTCTTTTACGTTCTTTACCTGCAGAGTATAACACTTTTGTCAACTCTATGATCTATGGACGTTCGTCTATTTGCTTGGAGGATGTGAAGACAAATTTGCATAACGAGATGTTGAGAGGAAAGTTAGCAAGCATGAGCACGGAGAGTGATTCTGAAAGCCTTGTTGCACAGAGAGGAAGAAGTAAAAGTAGATCCAATCATGGTGGAGACAGAGCAAAGTCCAGATCTCAGTCAAGAGGAGCCCGGAAGGGAGTTTGTCATTATTGCAGAAAACCTAGACATTATATTGCAAGTTGCCCCAAGTTGGAGAACAAAAACAAAGCTGTTCCCCAGAAGGCTTCAGCATCTACAGCGGAGACATCAGATTCAGATAATGATCCTCGCATTTTTACAGTTTCTGCCTCTCCTATGAAGAGTACTTTGTGGATTATTGACTCGGGAGCATCCTATCACATGACACCTGATAGGCACTCTTTTTCCACATATCGTCAACTTGATGGAGGAGAGGTTCTCATGGGAAACAATGCTTCTTGTCACATGATTGGTATTAGAACTGTAAAAATCAGGATGTTTGATGGTGCTGTTCGTACTTTATGTGATGTCAGGCATGTGCCTGATTTAAGGCGTAGTTTGATCTCAGTTGGAGCATTGTACAATTTTGGCTTAAAGTGTGTAATAGAAAAAGATTCATTAAAAATTACAAATGGCTCATTGATAGTAATGAAAGGGGTAAAAGCTGGAAATCTATATTTGCTGAACGGTACAACTGTTGTTGCGGAGTCTGCTTCAGTTATTGATTCAGTTGATTCCGATTCTACCAGATTGTGGCATTTTCGTATGGGCCACATTGGAGAGCGCAGTTTAGAAGTATTGAGAAATCGAGGCTTGATTGACGGCGTTCATCATTCAAAACTTGACTTTTGTGAAGGATGTGTTTTAGAGTATGTTCATACTGATGTTTGGGGCCCCGCACCCTGCCCATCTTATGGAGGAGCCAGGTATTTCGTTTCATTTGTTGATGATTTTTCTAGAAAAGTATGGGTTTACTTTATGAAGTCCAAAGATGAAACTTTTGATAGGTTTCAAAGTTGGAAATCTCTTGTTGAGAAGTAGTCTGGAAAGAAAGTAAAGGTTCTTCGTTCAGACAATGGTGGTGAATTCACTTCTAAAAAAATCATCAAATTTTGTGAGTCCGAGGGAATTAAAAGACATTACACCACACCAGGAGACCCTCAGTCAAATGGGGTTGCAAAGAGAATGAATCGGACTTTGTTGGAAAGAACTCGTTGCTTACGGCTGACTGCGAGATTAAATAAGAGATTTTGGGCAGAAGCATTATCTACGGCGGTTTTCCTTATCAACCTCACACCTTTTACTGCCATAGATATGAAGATTCCTGAAGAAGTATGGAAGGGAGGGCCTGAATCATATTCCTTTCTCAGAGTGTTTGGTTGTCCAGCTTATGTGCATGAAAGCAAGGGGAAGTTGGATCCAAGATCGCGCAAGTGTATTTTTCTTGGATATAAGAATGGAATTAAGGGGTATAGGATATGGTGTCCTACTACAAAGAAGATTGTTACTAGCAGGCATGTTACGTTTGATGAGAAGGCTATGTTAAAGATGGAGCCTTCTTCTTCAGTTAATGATGATGTTGAGAGGACAAATTCAGAATACCTAACACAAGGCAGATCATCAGACTTCCATACGAGTAAAAATGGTGATTCCGATGATACCGTGGTTTATAAGGAAGAGACAAAAGATCAACCTCAAGGTGGAGCTCAAATTCAGACACGACCAACGAGAGAGAAGAAAAGACCTACATGGCTCGATGATTTTGTGGGATTAAGCATTGAAGATATTGACTTTGATGACATGGCAGCTTATGCATTAAGCATATTTCATGATGAACCAAGAGACTACAAAGATGCCATTTGTTCAGTCGATAGCTCCAGTTGGCTAGTAGCAATGGAGGAGGAGATTGAGTCTTTGCACAAAAATCACACTTGGGATTTAGTGCCACTTACTTCCAACAAGAGAGCAATTGGATGTAAATGGATCTATAAGGTGAAAGATGGCGGCAATGGTGACTTGAGGTACAAAGTAAGAATAGTGGCGAAGGGTTATGTTCAGAAG